>OY744477.1:157062996-157778781 GCA_963556175.1 Tipula confusa
AAAAATTGACATTGCCCAAAGTTCATTTCGAACCATGATCAGTTCGACAATTGCACATTCAACACCTCGACTTTACCACTCGACCACACTCTATTATGGAAAAATACGTATTTAAACGTTCATTTAAATAGCTCAAATTTATTTAGATTTTACATTTAATTTTTATATAAATAGTATAATAAATTTAGAATGGCATTTATTATGAATATATTATTATTATTATTATCATGAATATATTATTATTAAATTTATATGAAAAAAGAATAGTTTGTTATTATTATTGAAATAAAATTATATCTATATTAAATTAATTTATTGAGTGTTAATCGTTTTTGAATTATTAATTTTTCTATGCCCCCTTTATCTAAGATAACCGTAAAATTGCAAAAAACCTGATAAAGTAGTTTGATGGGATTCGAACTAGAACCTTTGGTACCAAGCAATTAATCGTTGCCACTCTTACACGTTTGCCACTCACCTGCTCTGTTTCTGTTGTATGGTAAAACTATAAACTCTGTTGTATGGTAAAACTAGTACATTTCTTCCAAATGATATCACGATTAGGAAAAATCAACATAACATTTGTGGAGTTGTTATCTAACTCTTGTAGCGATAACACCTAAATGCGAAACCCTCAAATATAAAATTATCTAAAAAATTGTTAAAATAGTTCTGAATATTCTGAAGATAATCAATTCAGTTTTGAATTAATTAAATAGTGAAAAATAATATCTAAGTGAAATAGTATTTAATAACAATAGTTTAAATATCAATAAACGTGCCGATAGTAGTAAATCAACGGAACGTGCCGATAGTAGTAAATCAACGGGATAACACCGCGGCGGCGGTAACCACCGTAAAGTGGCAGGCACAGAAAAAAACAATAATGTGGCATATCAGCCAGTTAATAATATCAAATCTACAGCATTAGATAAAAGTGAAATAATACAACCTTCATTATCAAATTATTTGTTAGAGCAAAATACAAATGACCAAAATACAGATAACGGTAAACGAATTAAAATACAAGATACCACAAATATAATGATGAGTCAACAACACCGGATCAACGACTCACTCAAGTCAAAAAACTGGAAAATGACATTGAAAGGTTACAAAAAAATGTCGTTCTTGAAACCATAATTCAGCAACAAAATATTAAAAAGGACATATTGGTAAACAACAACAGATTCAATTCATTGATGGAAACAGAGGAAGCAGAAGAAATCGTAAATGAAATAGATGCATTCGAGACAATAAAAAAACAGCAAAACGGGAAACTACCACAGTAACAAATACGCAACAACCATCAATAAATGTGAAAAACACCACAAAAAAGCAGACCACCCCCCAATTCATATCCATAACCAAAAAACTAAAGCAACCTTGCAAATTATGAAACAAGCGAACATAATCGATTTTGAAATAAAACGATTGAATTTGAACAAGCATTCAGTGATAATTAAAGATATTGAGGAATATAATAAAGGCACAGATATCCCTCAAAGAATCAAAGACAGAATATTTTACATATACACCCAGAGACACGAAACCGAAAACAATCATTTTAAAAGGTCTGCATGAAGAGGAAGATCCGAACGAAATAAAAACAATCCTGGAGATTAACAAAAATATTAAAATAATAAAAATTTCACAACTTAAAACCAAATATGCTACGGATAATAATATAAAGTTGCCAGTATACATAATACAATGTACAGCAGATACCAATTTAGCCAACATCTTTGATATTAAATCAATAAACCACCAGCGAGTGACGTGGGAACCACTTAAAAAATAAAGAGAAATCGAAATCATTCAATGTTTCAAATGCCAACGATTGGGACATGCGGCTTCAAATTGCAATTTAGCATACAAATGCGTTAAGTGCAACATTAACCATAAGCCAACAATAAAACAGGACATCCTGCATCATTTAAAGGATGTCCAATATATCAAAGCGCAATACAACGACTAAAACTAAAAATTAAAGTGAATCAGCAAAAGCGAGTACCATCCCAATTCACACCATCAATAAATCAGTGGAAACACGGAAGCAATCTCAATACACACTTTGGCGTCAAAAATGGGAATAATAATAAACAGTCAAAGTGAGCAAATTGCCCAACTACTTAACATTATTAATCAAATATGAGCAATATGAAGATTATAGCGTTAAATGTCAACTCTATAGTCAGTATTACAAGAAGACTTAATCTATTAAAATTTTTAGAGCTACACAAACCAGACATAATGATGATCAACGAAACGAAATTAAATTATAAACATAATCTTTCGTTCAAAAGATATGAAATAATAAGGCAAGACCGACCAAATGCAACATTAGGGGGCGGTACAGCAATCCTAATAGATCCCAGATATACATATCAACAAATAAATTTAAACAAAACACAAAATATCATCGGCCTGGAAACAACCATCGTAAAAGTAAAACTGAGTAGTTCCACATACCTCTACCTAATATCAGCTCGAATCACTGGACCTAGGTAATAAAAACAATTTCTACATTATAGCCGGAGATTTAAATGCAAGACACTCAAGTTGGGGCAACCTAAGCAACAATTGCAGAGGAATAAAACTAAACCAATGGCTTATAGAAAACAACATTTTACCTACAAAACCAAGCTTTATAAACCTGATGCTCCAACGTTTCTGCGAACCGGAAATTATATTGACATAGCTATCGTCGATAACCGACTAACTGTTCGTACTAACCTTGAAGAAGAACTGCCTTCACATACATACGACGGTGATCATAAGGCAATAGAAATAGAATGTTTGAAAATAGACCAAATACAATTTAAAACAACTACAGATGTTAAAGGTAGGCAAAACTTCTACAACATTAACTGGACAGTATGGAAAAAGAAACTCGAAAAATTATACAAACAATTTCTAGTAGAAAAAGGACAGCCAAATATAATTCCAACTGATAAAAATATAACTAATTCCGAAATCGAATCATACATCTTCTCGATCACAAAACTTATAAATCAAAACACAATTGAGAATCAACCAAAAATCAGGAGGAAAAACAACATGAACGTCTACACGAACCACATAATCGAAACGTTGTACAAACACAAGAGTTCAATTATTACCAACTTAAAAAGAAGAAAAAGAAGGACCGACACTGCAACCCTACATCAAATTAACATATTAAAATCAGAAATTAAACGCACAAATGATCTAATTAACCAAAATGTTAAAATCCAAGTAAATAAATATTGGAAATCAAAAATGGAACTTATCAAACCAGGTCACAATATGTTCCACAATACCAAAAGTCTTACTAGAATAACAAATGATAGAAATATAAAATGCTTAAAAGTCGAGGAGAATGAAACATTAAGGATGGGTTTATTAAACATAGACTGGGCAAAACTTGCAAAAACAGGATCGTGCTACATCAACAAAAACAACCAAGAAAACCTGAAAATAATTGGACATTACATAGAGAAGAATACGATCAGAAACCACACATTGGGAAAAATAGAACACAAAAATATAGTACAGCAAACCGTTCAACCCATAAAATACCAGCGCCACTAAAGTAGAGTTTAGCACAACAAACACAGCAAATGCACCAGCTCAGCCGACTGAACAGACCTACTTTATTAATTCAAGTGAACTGGCAGGTATATTACACTGCAGCAATAATAAAAAATCATGTGGGCTAGACAACATTCCAAATATCGCTCTAAAGCATCTACCAGAAGTACTGATCGAGGAATTATGCACGTTGTTCAACAATATGCTAAACAATAGGATGTTCCCAAACTGTTGGAAAACAGCAAAAATATATCCAATATTGAAAAAAAAATAAAAACCCTTGTAACTCGGAACACTACAGACCAATCAGTTTATTGTCTAATTTAGGCAAAATATACGAAATCATACTTTACAATAAACTCGAAGAGCATACAAATAAATACAACCTTATACCGGATAACCAATTTGGTTTTAGGTACCAACACTCGACAGTACATGCAATCACCAAACTGACATCAGATATCCGTTATAACTTAAACGATAAAAAATGCACCGGCGCCGTGATGTTAGATATGGAAAAGGCGATGAAACCTCAAATATGGTTTTCAAGATAAATAACGGTCTTCAACAGGGAACAATTACAGCACCACTATTATTTAACCTTTACACTGCAGACTTAATAGCGACAAATAATCTCAACAATGAAAACATCCAATCGCTTGCATACGCAGACGATTTAGTAATATATTGTGCCAATACCAAAATTAAAGATATACAACAAAATTTACTGAGAGCTATCAACTTCACAATAGACTATTTACACACATGGAGAATCAAAATCAACGAATCAAAATGTGAGACAATATTGTTCCGCAATTCTATTCAAAATGCTAAAAGTGATACAAAAAAGCACTGGAAAAACTTCACTGTTAGTATCAACAACACAATAACAGAACAAAAGCCCATAGTAAAATATTTGGGAATAAACATCGACCGGCTATGTTACCTAAATGAACAAATTAACATACAACTGCACAGAGCTAGAACGACCATTATTAGTAATAAAACAATTTTCCGCTCGAAGGACATCGATCAAAATGTGAAAGTGATATGCTACCAAGCGCTGATTCGGCCCATTATAACCTATGGATGTCCAATATGGTACAACTTAAATCCAAGTTATATGACAAAAATTAGAATATTTGAACGACGATGCATAAGACAATGCCGGGGAGCATATAGGAAAGCAGAAACACATTTTCAACACTACATTTCAAATCAAACACAATATAACAATTTCAAACCCAACAGAATAGACATTCACATCATACAATTAATACGAAATCATATCAGACGAACCATAGCTAATTTCACAAATTCACTTTTATATGGATCATACTTTACTAATGACGTAATCCTACTCAACAGCTTTAAAACAAATAATATGCCTGGACCAGAAGCATTTATATTACTCGATAAAATGGGATACATTCAAGATAACAATCAGGTCCCAATAATTTATCATGTTAATCGGAGGCCAAATGAAAAGGGATTCAACGAAGAAAAATTCGAAAACGCTGAAAACTATATTAGATTCAGTACAAATAACGAATAAATTTGGCAACATTTTGGTTATTATTATTTTTTCCCAAACTGTTTTTTCTTAAATTTTCCAATTTTATTTATTCGCCATTTTAAAATAGTTTTCCCTATTTTATTATTTAAATAAAAATTTCACATTTCCATAAATGCGTTTAGAACTTTGTTCACTACGGCCAGTAACCATTTCAACCGACGCCTTCACCCACTCGACCACCCTCTTATATTAATTATTTGACAGTAATTATCAATCATATGCTTCAATATTGAATATCACTTCTTCGTTAGATTAATTAATTAATGATTAATTTAAAATTGCAATAATTGATAAATCGAACCAAATGGCTCATTTTATGGAGCTGTAGCCAACAATATTGTTGACACACAACATGTTAATGATCATAAATGAAAGGTGACAATTTGCTTATTAATCATTTATGATTTAAAGTTAAATAAAAATATCATATGTATACACAAAACTATGTATAATTGCTTTGTTCAAGAGAACAATAAATACATATATATGCACCCGTATGCACCCTATACATTGTTAACGTATCATCCGACTTATACTTTAGGTTCTCTAATTACTTTCAATTAGAATTTTTTGATGAATTCGCAGTTGTTAGTGTTTCCAACTTGTATATAAACGGTGTAAATATAATTAAATAAACAGAATATTATTTTACCATTCAAGCGAAAAAGGTTATTATTATTCTCATTCCACTACAAGCATTCCCCCACCAGCGGTAAGTTTGCTTAAGTGTATTACAAATCCACCTTTAGTTCACAACAAGATTTAGACTTACAACCTAAATCATACTTAAGTGGAGAACTCTATAGGTGAGATTTACATGGTCCTTCGAGCCGGATCTTTAACATCTGCTGATCCAATAGTACGGCCTTAAACATGGACATTAAAACTCCGTTAAACCAAATTTATCATCATAATGGAAGACCTCATCAACATCCAAAACCAACGAGGTCAAGAGGTCATCTCCTTAGTTGACAAGCTTCAACGAGAAGGAAGTACCTTAACCAGAAGCCAGTGGGAGAAACAGCAGCAATCCGTACGATCGGTTTATGTAGGGTACTACGCGGGTGATCAAGAACTAATGGCGACTAATGTGTTAGGTCATGAACATCCGTGTTTGTTGGAACGGAAACAGATCCAACGTAGCGAACCAACCATCAACATCGCCCTGTTAGCCAGGAGAAATTTACGCCTATCCATCAACCAGCCCTGGAATCTCTCTCGCAAGCTTCTATGACACGGCCGTCTGTATCCATCAGCCAGGAACACCAACTGTTGCTCCGCGAGCAGAACATTAATATACGGCTTCTGTATCAACGGTTAAACACCATCAAAGTAGACTGTGAAACAGGCAAGTGTTCCCGGAGTTACGCTGCAATGAAGATCGACCAAATTAACAAAGATTTGGCGGTAATTGACCAGCAACATCGAGCCATCCTGATCAACATCGACGAAGAGGAGCAAATTGCGAAATATTTCGTAGATGATTACTATGGGGAGATCACCCGGAATGCAGAGTAAGCTTTATTGAAACTGCACGATAGCCTTAGTAGCGAGCCACCGAAGCCAGTAGCAGCTGTAAACATGCGACTACCCAGGTTGGAAGTTCCTATCTTTTACAGGGAATATGAAAGGTGGCCGCCATTTAAAGACTTGTTTCTGCTTATCCACCAGGGCAACCTTTCCAACACCGAAAAGATGTGGTATTTAAAAGCCCACGTTCAGAAGGCAGCCGCTAAACTTATCAGCCATTTATCATCAGTTGCTGAGAATTATGAGGCAGCATGGAACATCTTGCAGACTAGGTATGACAATAAACGGTTGTTGGCAAATACCTATTTCAATATATTAGTTTCTTTGCCAAACATAAACCAAGCCACGTCATCGCAAATCCGGAACCTGCATGACACGGTCGTTGAAACTATGCACAACATCGAAAATCTCAATTTAGAGAACCCGTTTGAGGCATTGGTGGCACACATTATGATGAAGCAAGTAGATAGTGAAACTTTGGAGAGGTATGAATCCTCCCTCGGAAATCCACGAGAAGTTTCCAAACTGGACCAATGCATGGAATTTTTAATGCGAAGGTTCCAGTCTTTAGCATCCTCAACGACACAAAAAACATCCATTATTCGAGCAGCAAAACCAGAGTCCAATCTTCCAAGAAAGGTATTCCTAAATACCGATAGTGGACGCGAACCAGCTGCCCTTATTGCACTGCACGAGGACATCTACTCATCCAATGCCATCATTTCCGCAACCTCTCCATCAAAAGGCGGATTGATTACGTAAACCGAGCAGGACTCTGCACCAATTGCCTTGGGCATGATGTGAAAACTCAGTATTCTGAAAGAGCATCATACACTCTATGTAACGACAGACATCACCAGTTGTTACACGAGCCACATCAACAACCTAAGAAGAAGGTAACTATCAGCACATCGGATAATAATCAAACCACATTGTTAGCCACGGCTGCGGTAAAGAGTATGTCAATTTGTGGAACTCTCACCAGTTTAAGAGCCTTAGTCGACCAGGGATCGCAGGTCTCCCTGATTACAGAAGAAGCGGTTCGACGCCTCGGTCTGCCACTTCAACAAACGACCGTTAAAATCTCAGGAATCGGAGCAAACCTCACTAGTACATCAACCGCTATGGTGCAATTATGTCTTCAGCCACACTTTCCATCCTCTTACCGGATAAAAATTGAAGCATACGTATTGCCAAAAATCACCATGGATGTTTCAGAACGCCAAATTAAACGAACATCAACAAATAACAAGTGGAACCGATTATTGTTCGCGGATCCTCAATTTGATACACCCGCTCCTATCGATATTTTGTTGGGAGCCGACGTTTATGGCGACTTCATCAGCAACAAAATAGTAAGAGGAAAGCCCAATGCCATCAAAACCAGCTTCGGGTGGATGATCTCTGGGCCAACAAAAGTAGCCACCACACAACTTTTAATGAAAGTTCATAGCGGGACAAAGGTGAAAAAAGGTATGGATCGTTTCTGGGAATTAGAGGAAGTTCAAGAACTTAACGTCATCAGTTCAAACATGGAATGTGAAACTATGTTTCAAAAGACCACAAGGCGAGATGAAAGTGGGCGTTACATTGTTCAGTTTCCATTCATGGAGGAAGAACTGGACAAATTAGAAAACTCCAAACAACGAGCGCTACAGCGTTTTCTGCAGCTCGAGAAAAAATTGGAGAGAAACCAGGAATTAAGAAAACTATACAACCTGTTTATGGCGGAATACATAAGTAAGGGTCACATGAAACATGTCCCTCATCACAGAGGAAAATACTATTTAACCCATCATGCAGTGTTGAAGAAAACTCCGGAAGCAATTAAGATTCGGGTGGTTTTCGACGCGTCGATGAAAACATCAACAGGCATAAGCCTCAATGACACGATGCGCATTGGACCACCACTACAAAACAACTTATGGGCCATATTGCTGAAATGGAGGAAACATCGAAGAGTGTTTTCCGCGGACATCGAAAAAATGTATCGCCAAATTAAAATGGATGAAAAACACCAACCGTATCAAAGAATCCTGTGGAGAGAAAGTAAACATCAGCCGTTATTAGAATTCCAATTAACCACCGTTACCTATGGAACATCAGCTGCACCATATCTGGCAATTCGAACTTTACATCAATTGGCTGAAGATGAATTCAGCAGTCATGCCGAAGCCAGTCACATCCTAAGGAATGAATTCTATGTAGATGACGTGTTAACTGGTACAGATAATGTAGACGAGGCTCTACACTTAAAATCTCAGCTTAATCAGATACTGGGCAAGTGTGGAATGGAGTTAAGTAAGTGGTCCAGTAACTATCCAGACGTCTTGACGGGGATAACCAAGGATAAAGTACTGATAGGTGATATGAAGTTCATGGACGAGCAGGAAGTTAAAACCCTGGGAATATGATACAATTCAGCCGGAGACTATTTTCTATTTCACGTGGACATCGCACCCAATGGCGAACTCACAAAACGTCAATTCCTGTCGGAAATGTCGAGAATCTTCGATCCATTAGGGTGGCTGACACCGCTGACAGTCAGCTGTAAAATAATGTATCAGACCTTATGGAGTCTAAACTTAGACTGGGATGACACGTTACCAACCGAGTTCGCAGTACGCTGGGAACGGATGAAAGCAGAGCTGCGGACAACGCGACACATTCATATCCCTAGGTATATCCATTATTCCAAAGACAATTGTAGATTGGAACTTCATGTGTTTTGTGATGCGTCCGAACAAGCATACGCAGCAGCAGTTTATAGTCGAGTCGTGGTCAACAATCAAGTGGTTGTGAGTCTTTTAACTGCAAAATCCAAGGTCTCGCCTAGAAAAACAACCGTAACCATCCCACGTTTAGAACTATGTGGAGCAGTATTGTTAAGCCGACTTATTCAACAAGTTATTAAAGCTCTCGACGTAGACATACATGCAGTAACACTATGGTCTGATTCTACGATCACGTTAGCATGGATTCGAAAACCATCATCCACGTGGAAATCCTTTGTATCAAATCGAGTGAATGAGATTCAAACAAATACTAGTATGGCCACTTGGAGACACGTCCGATCTGAAGACAACCCAGCTGATTGTGCGTCTCGTGGGACAACCACACAAAAATTAGCATCCTTGACCAAGTAATGGAAAGGTCCAAACTTTTTAGAAACGTTTGAACCATCCCCTGACGAAACGCTTTTTGAAACATCTGAGGAAAAGAAAATAACGGTGGCGTCATTTGTACAGGTAATACAAACTGAAACTTCAATTTTGGAAATTATTCAAAGGCAGTCAACACTGAAACGTCTCATTCGAATAACCGTTCATCTGCTAAGATGGCGGACTAAACAACGAGGTGCTATACAATCATAAGAATGGGAACACGCATTATCAGCATTAGTTCGAGCAACCCAACTTCCTTTCCTAGATGAACAAAACATCATTCGGGTAGGGGGAAGATTGAAAAATTCTCAACTAGCATATGAGGAGCGACATTCAATGATCCTACCCTATAACGGACCCCTCACCAAATAAATATTAGATTGGGGCAACGAGAAACGTTACACGGAGGCAATGCCTTAACATCAGCTTTCATTCGTAAACGGGTTTGGATTCTCAAAGGAAATCAAGCCGTAAAACACCACAATCGCCAGTGCACTCGCTGTCACAGATTCAAAGTGACAACATCAGAACAATTGATGGGTAACTTACCATCTCCCCGAGTCACCATATCACGACCGTTTACCCATACTGGGGTCGATTATGCGGGGCCTATTAACATGCGAATGAGTAAAGGGCGTGGCACTAAATCATACAAGGGCTACATATGCATTTTCATTTGTCTCACTACTAAGGCGATTCACATAGAAATAGCCTCCGACCTTACAACGGAAGGGTTCATCAGCGCGTTCCGAAGGATGACTGCTCGGCGGGGAAATGTTGCACACATCTACAGTGACAATGGGACAAAATATGTAGGAGCCAACAAAGTATTACAACCTATCAATTGGTATTTCATACCACCTTCGTCCCCGCATTTTGGAGGATTATGGGAAGCGGGCATGAAATCAATCAAAACGCACTTATAACAGTGTATAGGTGACACCAAACTAACTTTCGAAGAATTGACCACCTTAGTAACACAAATAGAGGCTTGTTTAAACTCCAGACCCCTCTGCCCACTAACAGAGGACCCGGAGTCACTGGATGTGTTAACACCAGGGCATTTCCTGATTGATAATGCGCTAATATCCCCACCCGAGAAGGAGCTCCTAGTACTTCAACATAATTCCTATCACGATGGAAGGTAGTACAGAACATACGGACTCAGTTCTGGCAAAAATGGGTGTCAGAATACTTACATCGTTTGCAACAACGCTCTAAATGGAGCCAAGAAAGAAAGAACTTGGAAATAGGAGACCTTGTTTTGCTCCGAGATGAGTTACAACCACCAACGAGATGGAAATTAGGACGAATTAAGGAATTGCACCCCGGAGATGATGGAGTTATTCGCGTTGTAACACTAAAAACCGCCGATAGATAATCCTAACATAAAAAGACCAGTCACCAAGTTATCACCTTTGCCAATACAACAAGTCAAACGTGCAGCAAATGGAACAGTTGCAATCATCATTAATTCACCATTAACTAGTCCACAACCAGCGCCTCGCCGCCCCCCAGCATGTTCAAGAAAACAATAAATACATATATATGCACCCATATGCACCCTATACATTCATCCGACTTATACTTTAGGTTCTCTAATTACTTTCAATTAGAATTTTTTGATGAATTCGCAGTTGTTAGTGTTTCCAACTTGTATATAAACGGTGTAAATATAATTAAATAAACAGAATATTATTTTACCATTCAAGCGAAAAAGGTTATTATTATTCTCATTCCACTACAAGCATTCCCCCACCAGCGGTAAGTTTGCTTAAGTGTATTACAAATCCACCTTTAGTTCACAACAAGATTTAGACTTACAACCTAAATCATACTTAAGTGGAGAACTCTATAGGTGAGATTTACATGCTTAGTAAGCAATTATTTTGTATAAATTAAACTAAAGCATTAAAAAAATTATCATTCGTAATTAAGAACTTCGTATTTACTATTGTGAACCCCTATCAGCGGTAAGCCATAATATAAACTATACACCTTTACGATATACGATCAAACATTGGTCCTTCGAGCTACTAAATATACTATATATATTCGAGCATGTAGTTAATTTCGAACATGCATGAAGTAAAAACAATAATTATTACATTATCACATAATGGATACCGTTAAAGCGTTGTGCGAACAAACACAAACCGGAAGACTGATTAATAAACTGAAAATCAATATAAAAAAGGACGGCCAAGTAAAGCAAGCATTCGAGGAGACTAAGGAACTGCTACTAGGAGCCAAACTAAAAGTAGCAGGAAATGATGAAGAAAAGGCGAACTTAGATAAACAGGTTGCTGATGCTTCATTATGTGTCCTAACGGATGAGGATCGGCCAAACGAACCTGCAGCTAAGGTTGTTCAAGTCAATGATGACCAACAACAAAAGAGATATCAAATTCAGCATGTGAAGACTAAAATGTTTCACTTTAAAACTAACGCGATTCACAAAGTAAAAGATGATGAGCAATACTCCAAGGCATACTATGAGTTAAAAATCAAATCTTTTAATCGAGAAACGTACGAGAACCTACAGCAAGACCAGCTTGCAAAGGCAGCATCGAAAGATTATTCAAAACAAGAAGTAAAACGATCCAATATCAAACTTCCCAGGATCAATATACCCCGTTTTCGTAACGAAGAATTAACTGGTGAAGAAAAGATTTCATTATCTATTATCAGTCATTGTAGGAGATCCAGCTAGTTCGTAAGCCACGTCAACATCTCGCAGGAAAATTATCACTCTGCTTAGAATATTTTATGCTCCAGATATGATGATAAACGGTTTCTCACGAATACGTACATAAACAGTATTTTAGATTTACCGAACTTATCGTCAGAATCCGCTGATGGTTTACGATTATTGCATGATTTGCATGATATTTGAATGTCTTAATGCAATTAAAAACCAAGAAATCAATACAGATTCTTGGGATGCTATATTGATACACATTCTAACAAAGAAGCTAGACTCACCACTTGTACGAGACATCTTTGAAGAACCCGAAAGAAATTCAAACAGTGAAAGATTTTCTAGCCTTCCTTCAAGTAAAATTCCAATATCTGGGAGTCCTATCTCGAGATAAAACATATAAAAAAAGAGGCATACCAACAAACAACCTCATCCAGTAAAGCTGCAAATTTAGCGATTAATAAAAAAACTCGTTAAATGTAGGTTTTGCGATGGAGAGCACAATCTACCTGAATGTAAAAAGTTCCAAAATCTTTCACAAAAGAAAGAAGTAACACAAACTCCCATGTAATAAAAGTTGTGAATTATGCAGTAGTTCACATCACAGTCTGCTGCATAGTGACAACAGTACGCAAACTAGTGCACCAGAAAGTATAAAGCTAATACAAACGTCCAAGCAGCACAATCATGGAATGGAAGTGTATCTCACTAAGAACTGCTTTAGTGAAAGCATCGTCAGGTAGTCATAATGAATTGCTTCGTTTACTGATAAATCCTGGGTCTTAAGCCACCTTCATTACAGAAGAAGCCTGTCAGATACTTAAGTTAAAAAAGCGCAGCATATGCCGAAATAACCGGCATGGGAAAAACCGATGCTAGAGTAGCGAACTCAATCGTTGAATTTAACATGAAGCCGAGATTTCCCTCCAAATATAACTTAACCGTAAAGGCATTAGTATTCAAAAACTTAATGCGGGGTATGCCAGAGCAGCCTCTAGACCTCTGGAAATGGAAACATGCCAGAAATGTGATAGGCTGTTTCATAATTTTATACTACTGGTCCAATCGACTTATTATTGGGTGCAGATTATTATGGAGAAATTTTGATGAATAATATAATAAAAGCCTCATCTGACTATCCAGTTGCTCAAGAAACTAAATTGAGATGGATATTTCTAGGCCGTGCCTCAGTCGATTGTCATAATTTAAAAGTGATACAATCAATGGCAACAAGAACAAACTTAGATAATCAATTAAAAAGCTTCTGGGGAATAGAAGAGATTCCTCATAAGCGAACAATAAAATATAATATATTTATTCTTACCATACAAACCTTATACAATTCTCATTTCATTAATAGTTAATTCATTGATTAGTAAAATTACAAAAGGCTAACTATCAACTTAACTAAAAATTTAGAATTTGCATAAAACACGCCACAGAAGTCCGATTTTGATGTGTGATTCGTTAATTGAAAGTTGTTAATCTCAGCATAAATACTGTTATAAAATATTTGAATATTTTCAAAAATAATTTTCGTGCATAAAAATTAGGTAAGGCATAAAAATTAGGTAAATATAGATAGATGAATAGGTAGATAGATAAATATATAGCTCGATATACAGATAAGATAGATAGATAGATAAGATAAATAGATAAGATAGATAGATAAGATCGATATATAAGATATTGAAAGATAAGATATATAAATAATAGATAGACAGATAAATAGACAGATAGATAAATAGAAAGATAGATACATAGATAGATAAATAGATAGATAGATAAATTGATAGAATTAAATATAAAGATAAATAGATATAGAGAGATAGATAGATAAACAGATATAGACAGATAGAAAGATAGATTATAGGCATGCACCAATGCTCAAGTCGAAGACTGTTATGATTTATTAGATCACTCCCCAATAATAGTAACACTAAGTACCCAAACATTAAAAACTGAACCTCCTCAACGTTTTACAACGCTTAATAAACAAACTAACGTAGATGTAAATTGACATTTGGATGCCCCATTTCGTACACTACCACGTCGATTTTGGTCGCAAAATGAGACAGGAGTTAAAAGTATCATAACCGCAAAAGCAACAGAAAAAAAGATTTCCCCCTATAGAAGGCAACCAGAAATTTAAAAAGGCCAGAGTTATCAAACCTACCGATTATAAGGAAACCAGATGGCGTAAACATATACAAAAAGTGCTCACACAAACATATAGATAGATGCATAACATATATAACATATTTTTAACGCGATTATGATATTGGGGACTTTCCCTAAAAATAGAAAATATTTCAAATTATCATGATTCCTAAACCCAGGTCTCATCGTACAGGCTAAAAATCTACTTCAGATAATTTCAGTTATTTTTTAAAAAGAATTAATACCTATATAACCAGAAGGCACAAACATAGCAACATTGTTGAAGATGATACAGCTACAAACAGAAAAAGGTATATAAGAAGCAACAACCAAACTTCATAAAGTCATAAACGCAGTGACTTGTGAAAAGGCGTATTAGCGTGAATGAAGAAAAATTGGTTGAACTTAATTCAAGATCAGTCCCAAATTTAAATACTGCTAAATACATCGGCATGTCCTAGATTGCAAGCTTAGCTGGAAAGAGCACGTTAAAAAGAAAAAAAAGGGGAATCGAATATCAAATATAGTAAATGTATTGTTTTATAGGTAGAAATTTTGAGATATTGCTATTATATCGGCAAATCCTAAAACTAGTATGGACTTATGGTACACAAATTTGGGACGTGAGGTAATTTTTGCGCTAGAGGGAGATCCAACTTCAGCTACATTTCACCTGATCGATACGGGTGATAATCCTCTTGTTACGGTTCCCACATATAAACTTTCATTACAAAAGCGAGAAAATCTTCGTCAATAAATTAACAAAATGATTAAAGACGATATAATAGAAGCAAAGCATGTGAGTCACGTTGGGCTGCATCCATGGTCATAGTGAAGAAGCCAAACAGGTCTTATAGAGTATGCGCAGATTATAGAAGATTAAATGCTATCACAATTTCTGATAAATATCCCATGCCTAGGATCGATGAGTTTCTTCATTTAGCAAAGCGGACATTGTCATGTCAACTTTAGATCTGCGATTTGGGTGATTTGATGATGATATTCGACCGTATGACAGTTTTTAATTTACGCGTTAATCGGGAAAAGTATTCGTTTTTTCGCGTTAGATATGTTTCTATCATATTAATGACCAACATGGTATTAGAATAAACCCAGAGAAGGTTTCGGCTATTTCTCAAAAAAGGGAGCCCAGAAACGTGTTGGAGGTAAAATCATTCCTACAGGCTTGCAGTTGGTATAGAAAGTTCATAGTTTTCAAATATCGCAAGATCTTTGTTTAGTCTGACCAAGAAGAACGTAAATTTCGAGTGGTCAGTATGGTCAGAGGCGCAACGAGTGTCGTTGAGAAGCTGAAAACTTCTTTGATTACTGCACCAATACTGCAGTAGGCGGATCCAGAAAAAACTTATACTTTACGGACAGACGCAAGTAATTACGCAATTGGCGCAGTATTGATGCTAGGAGAAAACAAAGACGAACGTCCGATAAAATATGCGAGTCGATTAATTATTGCCGCAAAACAAAATTATAATACTACGGAACGTGAAGCGTTAGCAGTCGTATATGCACTACATAAATTTCGCGGATATATCGATGGTGCCAAAATTACTATAGGTATACCGACCATTAAGCACTGAAATGGCTATTAACGTACTCTTAATACAATTTGAGATTAAAATTGACTATGTTCCTGGTAAAGCAAATTTGGTCACAGTTACCTTATCTAGACCGCCAACTGATGATAAGATTGAGATTGATGCGTTCGATTCGTCTCAAATCGATTTTCCGTCAAATAAACCCAAATCACTTCGTAAGTTACAATTAGAAGATCCAACGCTACAAACAATCATAGAATGCTTCGAACAAAAATACCATCCACATCTACAGAATTGGACTGGGAGAGGATATCTAATAACACGCGGATATCTAAAACAATCGAACAAATACGAGTGAGATATTTTTGGCCTAAAATGCGAAAGAATATAGTAGACTGTATCAAATCATGCGAGAAATGACAAAAATATAAGTCTAATAATTTAAATCCAAATGGGTTACTTAAAACCCCGATTATGCAACAACGATTCGAAGTAATCGCCATTGATTTTGTCGGACTACTTCCTACCACCCAAATTGGATTTAAGTGGATACTAATTATAAAAGATGTCGAAGCTAGATGGACAGAATTTTTTCGTTACGCAATTTGACGGCGGAAACATGTTCAAAGAAACTCGTAGGGGAAATTTTTCTAAGATACGGGCTACCGAGACGGATTATTTCGGACAATGACACACAGTTCGTAAGTGGTATTATGCAGCAGGTTATTCCGATATAAAACAATGTTTAACCCCATATTACCACAAGCAAATCCTGTGAAAAGAAGGAATCGAAATATGAAGCCACAATTAATAGCAATACTTGTGCAAGATATGCACACAAAATGGGGAGACGTTACCTTGTACAAGACTAGCTTAGAACACCACAATTAAGTCCACTGGATGCACGCCAGCCTACCTAACCTTTGGACGAGAGCGACACTTGTTGAGGACGTTTTAACTGATTTAAGAACTATTTCCGAAACGCCAAATTGTATACCACAAATAACGCCGTACTTACAAAACATACAACAGCGCTTGTAGAAGATGCTCGGAAGAAAAATGAAACGTCGCAAGATCGTCGAAAGAAAGAATATGATAAAAAGCGGATTCGACAGCGCCCATATAAAGTCGGCGATCTGGTTCTGGTGCTAGACCATACCCATAGTGGCGCAGAAAGGAGAATAACCAAAAAGTTTGCCCCAAGGTGAAAGGGACCACATAGAATCCTTAAGATAACGCAATTATTGGACGATATCATGCGTCTCACTTATCGCCATATAGTGAAAAGGCCGTGGAAGTACCATTGAGACGTACACAAAAGAAATCGAATGGTTGCCAAATGTTCAAAATAAACTGCTGAACCACTACTCCAATCGCTGAATCGGAAGCGTCAACTATATGAGAGTCAAATACGCTCCATAACTTCATACCATACGACCGGATTCTAAGAATATATAGAGCTTGCGGAGGTTTGAATGGCACTCCGAGCAATTAAACCAGCCGAAACCGAAGAAATTGTTGAAAACTGAAGAGGTTCTTATGGATTAAGGTTACATTGTGTGACGGATCTGCAAAACATCATCATTATTCATATGTGCTAGTAGATCTGGCGTAATGGTAACTTATACTTATACTTATGTCCTGACCTCGAATGCTTCGTCCTCGTCGTCATTTGGCGCGAAAAGAATAGATGATAAGTCCCTCCCATAATGCACGAAACGTCAAAATAGAAACGAAAGGGTTAAACACAAAACGAAAAAGCAATAAACCGGCTTGACAGTATATACTGTAATTTGCAAGTTGCCTAGCAAGCAAAGTGAGTGCGACCTTATTGTAATTTTCTTGCTAATCATTGTTAGTAGTAAACCTCCATCCATACTGAGAGCATTAAAAAGTATTTTAATCTTGTAAAAATAAAAACGTGATTATTTTATTCTTTAACCATTTAATTGGGTTATGGGCCCAGATTTAATTAAATAATAGTTTTAAATAGTTTTTTTTAACTTTAAAATTCGTACGCATAGTAAAATTTTGAATGTTAAGTGCGTGGTGTTTCGTATATTGTGAAATAGTTTGGTTCATCGATTGCCTCGTGCATTGGACATTATTTTTTTTTAATTAATTTCACAATATGAGGCGAGTTAAAGAATTATGGAATCTAATATGCAAAAAGTAAAACCATTTGATGGTTCGAATTTCTCGAATGTGAAATTTCGAGTTAAAACATTACTTATAGAAGAAAAGAGTCTAGAAAAGATTTTAACGAGTTCATTGGGCACGTTGTTGGGAGATGTTCAAGTTGATGCGAAAGATTAATTTAAAAGTGAGAGGATCAGAGACATGTTGAAATGTGATGAGAAAAAGTGTAAATCCATTTTGGTCAATGTATTGGTGATTCTCAACTGGAGTACATTAAAGACAAACAGTTTGCGAAGGAAATATATGATACATTAATTGGTGTGTTTGAGCGCAAAAGTGTTACTGGTCAGATGTTGTTGCGAAAACTGCTATTGACAATGCGATACAAAGATGTTGATGACATCAACGAATATTTTTTGCAATTCGATCATACTGTGCGTAAACTGAAGTCAATAGGCGCCACTTTGGAAGAACTTGACGTTGCCTGTCAAATAATTTTAACATTGCCAAACGTCATTTCTGCAACGTGAGGAATCAAACAAATTTCTGATGCTTTTAAATTTAACGTTAACAAAATTTCTATAAAGCACAGAAAATATGTAAGATTAATTATTCAAAACAAATTTATTTTGAGTGGTTTAATATAACTAGAAAACCGATACATTACAAAAAGCACTATTGTAGTACGTGATAAGGAAACGAAATTGAAAAAACTTTTCCCAATCTACAGATATACAAAGTTTTTCAATTTAGACTTCATTTGTTTAATTTAACAACTATACATTTATACGGTAATGTATTATAATTTTGATTCGAAATAATTTTCTCGTTTCTAATTGTTAGGTCCGGATTCTTAATGTTTTGTATACAATAATTATCATAGAAGAGAAGGAATTCTTGTGAAATGGAAATTTTTATTTTATTTTCGTGCTGATGCAGCATCCAAAATACGTTTTGTTGAAACTTTAAATGAAATTAATTTGAATAATTTAAATAAATATTTATTTAAATTATAAGAGCTTTTCGAGACGAAAACAAAATTTATAAGTTTACATAATGCTCATACCATTAGCTGAGCTACGTGAACCACACCTTTCGGTGGAAATCGAATAATATACATAGAAATATGTATCCAAATGACTGAAAATTAAAGTATAGAAAATATATTGGCTCCATCTTATATGTAAGGATATATTTTATAAAAAATATATCCTTACATATAATTTTTACAAATATCAACAAATGAAAAAGTGGATACCGCCAAAATACTAAGACTAGGATACAAACATAAGAGTTGACTCGTGGATCATGCCTTCACTGAAAAATCAGGAACATTCATCCATTAATGAGCCATTAATGAGTTCCAGTTAGAAATCGTTGCGATCCTATAGAAATTTGGTGTTCAAAAAAATTTGGTGTTCAAAAAGTGGAACCAATGTGTTCTAAGGCTAAAAGTTAATTTACAGTACAGGTGACCTCGGTAATCTTGGTGTTGTATTCTTTCCCATTTAATAGTTATATCTTAAGTGCTGTCACTGTTACTAGTCAACGGGGTAGTAGAAATTTAAAAAATGGCAGTAGATTGTAAAAAAGGGTGCGGTGTAAAACTTTAAAAGTTTTTTTTTTGTTTTTTTCGAAAAGAAAGAGTCAGACGATACCCAACAACTTTTAGAACTATTTTATAACTGCTTGGAATTCAACCAGTTTTCAACGCTACTGTATTTAAATTATTTTTCAGAACGGTTTTAATTAAATTGAGTTAATATTTCGTTCTACTACTGCTGTACTGTGCTGAATGCTGTAGAGTACAAGTCTTAGCTATATACAAGTATCTTGATATTCATAATCATCTAACACATTTTTAAATGATTTTAGATTAATCTAAATCATTTAAAAATCTAATAAGGCTTTTTTGTGCAGAGAAAATAAAACGCAGCTGGTTCAAATTTATACAGACTTAATAAAAAGTATTTGGTTTAATACTAAATGGCGGGGTTATATATAATGACGTATATACATACATATTGAGTGCGTTCGTATACTCAGTGGATGTGTATAACAAGACAACACCCATTAACGTTAATTCAATTTACAACACCCCCAATGAATTTTTATTAAGCTCTAAGCATCCCCTTTTATTAAGCTCTTCATTTATTTTTAATTCCTTAATTAACTTGATTTCGAACAAAATGATTCCTTATATTTTGTTCTCGGATGATGAGCATTACTGTTGGCTAGATCGATGGCCCTCTTATTATCACAATACAGCACAGTTTATTTTGGTGTTCATCATGGAGTAATTCCTTTTCCAGATTTTTGGGCCACCATAACTCTTGAACTGCCGACGGCAAAATTAAATACGGTTTGTTGTTTCCTGGAGTTACACGTTATTGCTCCTTCATCTATATCTTTGACTTTAAGTAACTTCATCAGGCACGATTTCAAATGCATCTTTGAATCCTGATCGTTTGATGAGTATGTCATCGACATAGATTGCGACTACGAGCTATTATTGGCGACTTTGTAGTTTACGCTTGGATCAGCATCTAATTTTTTCAGTCCAGCATATCTTAAAATTTATCTAGTTTTGCGTGACTTCATTTCCGTAACTTGCTAGCTTGCTTCAATCCATATATTGACTTGTTTAAGTTGTAGACCTTTTCACTCGCCGCTGATATATACCCTTGCGGTTGTAGAATGTAATTCTCTTGATTTATTAACTCACCTTGCAGAAAGGCCGTCACAGCACAGCATCCATTTGGCCTATGTCAAGATCAAATTTCACTGCCAAAGCCATTAGAAAACGTACCGAGCTACTGGTACGTTTCTTCATAAATTTCCAAGTTGCATTTTCGATTAAAGCATCATACTCCTCTTGCATTTCTCAACTGGTAATGCTTCTTCAACCGTCACAGGATAATTTGATTTAACCGATTTTGATAAAAACGAAACAAAATCATCATAGACCTTCGGTTTCAGAATTCTGCATGATTTTCTTAATAGTCCCAATGATCCACCCATTTCAGTTTCTGAGACGTATTCATCGTCATCATCATCCAATACAACATCCTGATTCTCACTAGCGGTATCCGCTTCGTCCTAGTTATCTTTGAATTGTTCGACCCTTTCAGAAATAATATTGTTGGTCACAACCGAATCCAAGCTCAATTTTTACATCGAAGACACTCTTATTTAGCGCTTCAGCAGGCTTTGATTTTATTTCTGCGAATGAATCAAAATAGCCTATTGTTCTATTATATTCAGTCACTTGAATTCGTTGGTCTTCCATAAACACAACATCTTATCTCGACTCTTTACGATTGTTTTCTTGACAGGATGATACGGGCGATAAGCTTTAAGGTCGTCATAATATCCAAGCATTACGCATTCTTTCAATTTGGCATCAAACTTCTTGCGTTTCTTCTTCGAAATTTGCACCACACACTTACTTTTAAAAACTTTCAAATGGCTAAGAATCTGTTTTCGTCCATCCCATATTTCCTCTGGAATCTGATCTTTCACTACTCGAGATGGTGTCCGATTTGTTAAATACACTGCAGTTAAGTTAGTGAGCCAAAAAGGCTCTTAAAATTCCTCAAAATACACTTTCACCTTAGACTTCGCTTTCATTTGTTTTCAAAACAAACACTTTCCGAGAAAAATTATCTACGGATACCAACAAATATTCCGCACGGTCAAGCAACTCAGTTTCAATGAGTCCACATACGTCTGAGTGAAACGCTGTTCGATTTAGTGACGCTCTTTAGAAATGATTGCCTTGTTTGCTGTTCTTTCAAACAAACTTCACAAGCATTAATTTCACTCTTACAAAACTTCACTTCATTTACCATATTATGTTTAATTTTGTAAGTTTCATAGTTGGCATGCCCTAAACTTTGGTGCCACAGAACACACTCATTATTTTTTATGTTTACTGCCATGGACACGACAGTTTTTACTGTGTGTTCAATCGATAAATAACAACAACTCGTGTGCCTATAGCAATAACACAATCAGCAGAATGAATCACTTTGCATTCATCATTATTAAAAATCACTACATTTCCGTGACTTGTAATCTTGCTCACAGACAATAGATTGACACAAATATTTGATATTCACAATACGTCCTTGACATTTACAGATGAATTTTTCCCTCCGACGACAACATCCAACTCAAGGATTCTCATTCCATCGTCCAACTTTCCATTGTCTCCCGTAACAGCGGCGGTAGTGTCGAGATATTTTTTTAAGTTGTTAGGCTTTTTACCATATATGCTGATGCACCGGATAAGTAGTAAATCTACTTCGATCGGAGTAAAGTGGCAGTCCTGGTTATAATTAATTGGTCACTGCACAAATCGAATCCATTGGTTTCGATCCCGAGCTTGCTCTTCGCAAGAAGACTAGTCATTCTCTACCCCGAGGAGTCATCGTTGTCGACAAAGACTTCCGCGACAGCCAAATTTTCTCAGAGATTGCTACACCATCCGTTTAGGATCGACTCGAAGAACGTGACCAATCCAGCGTATTCGCTATCCTTTTTTTATTAAAGCCATCATATATTTTAATTAAACTCATGATCTTGTGGTTGAATATACCTCGGTAAGAGTCATCATCGTCGCATGTGATCAACCTCGCCTTCTTCCGAATGTCATAAACCATTTATCATACTCATCATGTCCAACGCTCACCCATTCATGACAACGGGTATCTGATCACTTTGCACAACTTCAGGCTGTTGGCATTTATACAAGGTATATTTCGACTTTATAGCAGTGGACGTAAGGCATACAAGCAGTGGACGTAAGGCCGAAGATACGCGTTTTATCCCCTCGCACATAAAAAGCCAAGAAACCAACGTTGAGACCGACGGAAGCCGAGAATCGTACAAGTAGATTCAGTAGTTCATTTTCACTTATGCAATTTAGTCTAATTACGCAGATAATATCTGAATATGACAGAGCCTTATTGTTGGACAGACGCTGCAAGATGTTGACCTTAAATGTTTGGCTTTTACGAAAGATAAATTCATGAGATTTAATAGTATCGGAGACAGATCATTTTTGATAGCTTTGACACAGCATTGTGACTGAATTACTATCATTTTACATAAACGCATGCATTTGTCAGGCATTCCCTGACATCGCAAAGCAAACTATGAGCTATCCAAACGGGTTAAGCCATAAGCTTGCTGGGAATCCAAGAATACCTGGTAATTTGTATGTAATTTGGATGTGCGAAGGAGAGCTATGCCACGATAATTTGTTGTTTTTCTGGGATTTTGTTAAAAGAAAGAGCATAACGCAGCCACTTTTCCTTCATCAGGGAAAATTTCGCTTTGCCATATTAATTCTGCAAAGTATTCTCATCATACCGTTTTAATATTCTTTCTTAGTTGAAACGCCCGTTTGGTTTTCCTTTGATCTCTGACTTGTGAGTGACCAATTAACGATCACTGTCTACAAATTTGATAGTCTATAAATTTGGGACATCTTACGAAAGTGTGTCCATGTTTCCGAGAGGATATTTCAATAAGAAAAGAATGTGCTATATAGCCACAATGGGATCGTACGCCATCAATATGTATATCATTTTATCGGATGCTAGATCGTGTATAGAGTACCTCTGTTTCCACGTAATTCAGTCTGAAGTTTGCCAGCTCTAGGATTAAAGTCATCAATCACAATTCTGACGTCGTTCTTCGGTATGGATCTGATCATTCAAATTGTTTTAAAATGAGACTTTATCTGTGAGTTGGCTTACATGAGTAGCATGAATAAAAATGTTTCTTATATTGGCTAGTAGCATGCGTAAATGTACTTACATCATAAGATTCTCAACTGCTTTAAAATCCAAAAAAAAAAACATTTTACCCGGGGCCGAAGAAGAAAATCAATACCAAGATTGCCGAGGTCATCTTCACTGAGCCTGGTTTGCTTAGCGAATGCACGTTCTACGTACTAATTCCAAGCCGCGTGTTCGTTACCATAAACAGGGAATGTGTTTAACTTTACCAGGCATGGGAGTGGCCCCCAACTACAGTGTTATAGTTATCTCACTACAACTAACTGTTTTAACTACCGATTTTTAATGCTTTACTGTAAATTATGCCAAGTCGAATTTCTAAGAATTTTTTTGGGAGTAATAACCAATTTACACATTTTCTTATCACCAATTGATTAGTTTATCAAACACTTGGGCCAATAATAAGGTTTAATAGACAAATATTCCATGACGTTCCATGTGAACGTTCTATTTTGATTTTTAAAATTTAAATAAAATAAAAAATGGCATCTTTTTTTACATAATTTTCAAGAAAAGACGAGTAAGTGAACCGCTTAGAAGTTATAGAGTGAAGTACAGCGAATGAATAAAGCAGGTGCTCATTTTTTATATTCGAATCAATTTTCTTGGAATTATAACTTTTCGATTAAAACTTTTTATTGTCCCTGTGTTTGGTTAACTAATAAATTTTTGATAAGAAGACGTGTATTTGAAAAATTTGAGATTGTCGAATACGCAAGTAACGAATGAAGTTTAAAGTGAATTATTTTACAGTAAAATCATCATTGTATCAGTGCTGAAGATTCAAAATAGAATCTCAATGTCGCTCAGGTGACTTCATGAAACATATTTGTCTTCAAGCTCATTGCATTTAGATTAAACGTTTGGTATCCAAAATGCTTGTTAAACTAGATATAGAAATAAGCAGCAGCCTGAAATCTCTGAATCCGTCGAAAAATGGATTCAGAGATTTCAGGCTGCTGCTTTTACCGATTTCTGCACTTATTTGCAGTAAAGTTATTTTCTCGTCGTTATACTATACTGGATTATGCTGGATTTGCAGTATTTTTTGAGCTTGGTAATTTGCATTATAGTATAGGTGGCCACAATTCGGATGAATTCTAGAACCAATTGGGCCTGTGCAAGCAAAAATTATGGGATCTTAATTCGTGACTACGAGTGGCGTAGTATCTGCAGGATATCTACTAAAGGCACGTGTTTTCAATGTTTCCGCGGCAGTGATGATACAATTTATCCGATACGCGGTTGCCGACAAAGGTACTTTATCAGCTTGAATAATTTTATAATATACGGCTGCCGCATGCACCAATTGACTCGTGTTGCAGAAAACGTGTATGTAAATTTTAAAATTTTTTATCGTTTGCATAAATTTTGGAACTGATGTTAAGTGAATCTTCCTATGTGAGTTTATCTCCCCAAAGCATTTGCAAAAATATTTTAGTCCTAATGACTACTGGCCTATATGATAAAATGCATGACTGGCTTCAGATAATTTATCAGGCAGTTGTGAACTGAATACGAAACAGTCAGTTGCGTCATTCCATATTATACCCTGTTTGACCTCGATCGTGAAACTCTTTGAGGTCAGTGTTCTTCTGTGGCACTTCTAGTCATGAGATCATCCACTTACATATTCCTAGAGATTTCCTGGGCAGCTATGGATGAGGGAGATTTAATACTTCCGTGTATAACCCATAATGTCAGATTGGTTTTGATCTATCCATCCAATTTTCTGAAATTGTGTATCGTCTGAAGTTTGAATATACGATAATTTGACGATATATCTTTTGGACGAGATCGAGATGCGGTCATTTTAGGAAATTCATCAACCTGTTTTAGCAGAGCAATCGAAAACCACTCTCATCTTTGCTGGGGAACTGGATGTCTTAAATACGCCATGATGGGGTATGTAATAACCAGTGTTAGTCACTGCTTCAATGATAATTTTGACAGGGTCTATTCCTCTCAATCTTTGAATGGCAGTCTCACAACAAAACCTTTAGAATTCCTTTGCAGGTTGCTTTTAAAGTAATTTGCTCCCATAATTGCCTTACGTTTTTACCGAAGACAGTCAAATTTTTCTGGAATAAGAGCTAGCATGGCAGAAGTGTAATGGCTTGTAGTGTTGTTTGTTTGCCCTGAGATTATCAAACCAAAAATAGTTTTTGGCTATATGTTTGGTAATATATTTGGCTGGTAATCTTTGGCATTACGAGTGCATCTATTTGAAATTCTGGACTGCTATCTGGCCCAATAGATATAGTCACTACTTCTCTAGAATTTAATGTACCGGCTTGTGCTAATCTGCTCAATTGCATTTCTTTATACGAAAACGTTTTTCACAAAACTCCTAATGAAACTGGCCTGTGGACCAGAAGCTAAAAATGCACGGTGCAAGCCATTAGTTCTTCTTCAACATTCACTACTTTTACTAAAGAGATGCGAAGATATTTAAGACATGGTAATCCTTATACGTATGATTATTGTCTGCACATTCGAATTGATGTCTCGTAGTTGCCAAATGTGATTTAGATAATGTATATGTTCTCTGGTAGCAATGTGCTTAAAATTACGCGAATTCAGGATTATCTATATATCTGCTACTTGTTAAGACCAGAGTGCTTTGAATTTATCGTCTAACTAATTCTTTAAAATATTGAAACTTTTGAATTGCGTTGAGAGAAGAACGTTCATGTGTAGTAGCAGTACATTTGGTCGTAAAATCATTGCCATTCTGAATACTTGTCGGAAAACGACGGAATATGATTTATCGGAAATTTTAATTCCATCCGAGCTTCAAACTGATTTGCGTTTTGAGAAGTATTCAAATTCAGAGGCCCTTTCCCGCGCTAAGGTTTCTTTTACAGACAAGAATATTGAGACCTGTGAATGGATTATAATAATTCTCCTATAGTAAACCGTATCAGCAGACTCATTTACATCTAAGAATATTGATTTCTCCAGATCAGTAATTTCTTGCATCAGTTTTTCTACTCGATTTAATTGCACCTTAATTTACTCTAAAGGCTCTAAATGAGCATGTGGTTAACATAGTGTTAACTACATATGTGTTGTAAACACTCAATTGTTTACTGCATTAAGTAATATCTGAATTACCGCAACCTATATATAGTATCAAAGACACTATAAACGAACGTATCGAGTTAATTAAATCGTTATTTTTAAACACAAAATGTGCGATTGAACTAAAAGATAGTTTAAGCACTATACTGTTTATGGATCTTAAATTAGTTGGCATTATGTTTGATACTGTCTGAAGATAAGTTAAAAACTATACATTATAAGTAGATTAGTTACGAAAATATGTAATATCGATATGACCTACACAGTCACAACTCGCGATGCTATCTATTGAAATCAGTAAATATTTATATAAACAAACGAAGAACAGTCGAAATTTTATTGATACCTATAGCTACTTGTAATCGGCGAATGAACCGAAAAACTATTCGACTACTGCGTTTGATATAAATGTATTAAATGATTAATTCATATCTGTGAATGTGCGTTATCATTAAAACAAAAATTAACAAAAATTAATGCGGTCATAGCACAACATGAAAACATTTAAACGTGTGTGGCCTATCATCACGTTTTATTGGTTTGTTTGTTTGTAAACCACACTTTATCGCTTCTGTTGTTTTTTTCAATTTTATTGTGAGTTTGCCTAAATCACGGCAAACAGCAAACATTTTGCATAATTTAAAATTCTAATTTAAACAAATACTATCACTTAACGCTCTGGGGGGAATGTACACAAACTAATAACAATTTAAAATTGAGTGGTTCCCCTAATTCGTTAGTTTATACTTGGATCAACATTCAAAATTTGGATTTTTAAATTTTTTTATCAAATTTCCAAGAAATTTATGTTTGTGAATCGTAATATCAAAACAGCAAAAATTGATTCGAAAAACTACAAATACAATTTTAGTACTCGCAAAACTCTTAAGCCTAGCACATAATCAGTTTAATATTTTAAATTTATTTTTTAAGGTTATGTTAATTAAATTAATTATTTATTTGTGTTGTATTTTAATGTAACCATGCTTGATAATAACGGTATGATATTTTTGTAGATGTAAAGTAAATTGTTAACATTTAATATTATTTGTGCAACTTATAATAGATCTGAGTGTAAGCAATTCAACTGTAACTCAACTTGTTATTGTCGAACAGCCACGTTCTGAATTTCGTTTTCGCTATCAAACCGAAGTACGTGCCGCCTATGGATGTTTACACGGTATAAATTCAAATTCAGATCAAAAATCATATCCCGCCGTGCGACTCATTAATTTTAATGGTGCCGCTGTAATACGATGTTCCCTAAGTATTGTCGATTCAGTGAATAAATCAATACATCCACATAAATTAATCGTGAAAAATCGTTCAAAATTTGAATCGGATCCGCATTTTGTGAACGTATCGTCGAATTTGGGCTATGAGGCGGTTTTTAAAGGATTATGTATTATGAATACGCCACGAAAAAATATGGTCGATCAGTTGATCGAGAAAAAAATTGTGTTACGCACATTTGAGAAGGGCACTGATTTAAGTGATTGTGAACGATCGGATATAAAACGTGAGACTGAATTCGAATATAAAATAATCGATTTGAATCGTGTGTGCTTGTGCTTCGAAGCGTTTAATAAGCGAGAGAACGATGCCGTAGGCTATGCTCGAATATGTGATCCCGTTTATTCTCATATTATAAATAATTTAAGTGAGTTTTAAGTCGCACATATTTAAGTTTTTTACAACTTTTAATTTTTAATTTGTTTTATATATAGAAAGTAGTAACACTGGAGAGTTACGAATTGTTCGATTATCGAAGGCTAGTAGCGAGGCACGGGGTGGAGAAAGTATAACTTTTTTGGTTGAAAAAATTAGTTGTAAAAATATTAAGATTCGTTTTTATGAAAAAAATGATCAAGACGAAATTGTGTGGGAGGGATGGGGACAATTTGATATTAGTGATGTTCATCGACAATATGCTATAACGTGTAAAACGCCTGCATATCACAATCAGAATATTCGGAGTAGTGTTGTTGTGCTAATAGAATTATTTAGACCAAGTGATGATGCGGTTAGTGAGCCAAGACAATTCTTTTATGTACCTAATATTGAGACCTGAATCTAATTCAATAAAATATTTAAGATTTATAAGGACTAATTTATGAAATTATTCAAAAAAGTGAAGCAATTAATAGCAACCGGAGACTTAAATATAACGGTACTAGTAATTTGGATACTTGGTACGTATACATGCCATTTTTATTTACAATTTTAAAATTAATTAATCGATAGTGTAGTGATCAAAGCCATTATCAAACAAAATTAAGTAAGTTAATGGAATAATTGTTATATTATCCCGGTTTGGGGTTCGAATTCGGCAGTTTTCGAGACTTATCCATCTCTACCAACGCTTTTGTTTGGCATACCTGTTTGCCGAAAAATTGTCCATAATCATGAAATTTGAGTCGAATTCAATGTGACGTATGAAGCGAAGAATCCGAAATTGATGTAGTTGATTTTTGTAGAAAATTAAACTGTCCGCGGCTCCATGATGAGTTCGCCGTTTACGACGCATTTGGTGGTGTCGATGTTGTACCGACAAACAGCGTTTACGTTTTTCAGAATCTTCCAGTCTTGATGTCAATTATTTGTTTCTAACAAGCGCGCGTTTGTTAAGTCAATGCAAAGTGTTTTTCCAATCGTCCTGTGTGATGTTTGTCGACTTTGTCAAGAAGAATCTTGACATGATCCACCGTTTATTTACCCACTCGCAAGTAATTCAGGTCGTCAAAGAATGTTGTGTTTCCTTATTGTCGTATACTTTGAACGAGTTTGCAGAAGTACAAGGTTCACCACAAATGAGTTGATGTCTTCGGTTGGGTGTTCACGGCACTGCCGCGAACTGTTATGAGTTGTATTAAGTACAACACCAAACAGCAAAATTTTTATGACGCCAAAGAGTTTCATACTGTCTTTCAGTTCTCATTGATCTTTGTCGTTGTTGCCATTGTCGGTAACCGGACCGGCAAACTGAATGAAAGCTTGCTTAAGTAACTGCTAGTCTGATAAAAGTTTAATCTCAGAGTGGCTTTTAATTTTTATTTTTCTGCCGTTTAAATGATTCAACAAACGGGGATTTAGGGAATTATCTATTGCGTCGTATACATTTTAATCTCAATCGGTATCAATAACAGTTAACTTGATGTAATGAGCTAGAAACATCATACAGCGAACTCCATCAACGAGTTGTTCAAAAGTAATACGTCAGTGGTGTTGCTGACTTCTTGACAAATTTTTCGTCTCTGTCGGTGCAGAGCAGTACTGGGCGATGTATGTTCATCGCGATTACCTTGCACGATTATTGCCGCACGGTTGAATGTCCTTATTATCAGTTGAGCATTTCAACAGCTTGACGTTGTAATTGTAGATTTCAACGCCTTAATTTTTGATGAACTCGTCGGAAGTCTTGGCGCAATGTAAACCCATTAGCGTGGAACCAGCTGAACATTGAAGTTACATTCGAGGTATCGGTTCTTGTGACATGTCGTGGTGTGAAAGATCAGGCGAGCCGCAATTTTGGATTTCAAGGCTCCTTCAATGATAGATCAACTTTTCTTTGAGGATGGAATCGTCTGATTCACCAATCGTTCACGATGTTGGTGGTCGCCTTTATCGAGATTTGAAGCAGGTGACATTTGTCGCCATAATTCCAACTAATTCCAATACTTTATGACGCCTTGTATAATTCGGAGCCATAACGGAAGTTTGTACATGAGTTGAGACATTGAGTATACGTGAAATTAAGTTGAGCTAACGACTGATGAAGTATCCACAAGCTTACCGTTGTTGCCCATTTATTGCTCTGCATAAGGATCGCTTGCAAGACCGCGTTGTCTTTGACAGTTACTTCAATATATAATCGAGAGTAAACATGCGATAATCTTCCAGCCTGTGGGGTTCTTACAGATGGGGTCAAATTGGTCAAATATTTAGCATTTGATGACACACACTCAATCATTTACATTTACTGCAGTTGTGCATTTTGGTCTACATGCGAGTGAAAATCGGCAAAGTAGAAGAGCTGGTTAATACATAACTTTACCCTGAATTGGCAAAGCACCGTTTATGACAAACCACACAGATACAAGCAGGAAACATAACAATTTTGATTTTAGAAGAATGGACAGTTGTGTTGGCGTTCGGCGATGGACGTCTACGTTGCGTTTCTTTACTTGAAAGAAATATAACAATTTTGATTTTAGAAGAATGGACGTCTACGTTGCGTTTCTTTGTGAGTCGAGAGGCGCGAAATGTTGAATATATTTTGAGTAGCTGCAGCAAGAATTTTGGTAATTTTTTCTGCATTTTGAATTGATACTTTTACCGTTGATTTCATATTTTGAAATGTAATTCTTCAATTTTATATAATACTTTATTCATTTTACTTTAAACTATCATTGAGCGTAACATAAAGGATATTTCCATGATACGAAGAAAATCACTTGTTAATAATCGAAAAGATAAACTGGCCAAACTATACAGTTATTTCCAAAAAACATAATACAGTCTTTTGACCCATGTGTCCGAACATTTCCATACTTTAAAATAAAGTATTGTCTTTGGAAATACACATGTGTGCATTGGTAAAAAAAATTAGGTATTAAGATGCGTGTGTAAAAAATTTATCACAAAATGATGGACGGCCACCCGACGCCAAGTTAACATAAAGAATTTAAAAAATCGTTGGCTTTAAAACCAACAAAATATTATGTTGCAACTATAGATACCATGCACAAAAACTACATGTCTTTACATCATAATTACATAAAAATTCTAAACAATTGGTTCACTTACCGCGACGGTTTCTTCAATACTTCAACAGAAATAAAAACTATTTACAACTAATTTATCTAATTAGTTTGGTCCTAGCTAGCAAGCTGTACTCTCCACACTCCGTCGTGATACAGATTTGGAATTAGCATCTTCTTCGACGTAAAGCGTACATTTGGTCGTTTGTCGCGTACTAGCCTGCATTGAGAAATGAAACAAATCGGGAAAAAATGGATCAATGGCGTACATTTACAAAATTAATGAAAGATTTTATGTTAGTACAGTGCAATTTTGTGCACTGTTTAAGCATATAATTCATTGATATGATGTGGAAGTTAATCAGTAGAAATGAGTAGATGCAGTTAGTTTCGTTTTGGTTAGTTACAACCAATTATTTTAAATGTTTGAATAATGCCTGTAAAATTATTCTTAAGATTATATTTTATAATAAGAAACTACAACTGCCCAGTGCAATGCTCAAACGAAAGATGTAGATGAAATAACGAAAGACCAGCTTTATGAGCAACTCCAATCAATAATAGCAGGAACGCACAGAAATGACGTTAAAATAACACAAGGATATTACATAGACACAAAGACTTCACTAGCTGGCTAAAGAAAAATCAGATAGACCATGTAATGGCTGTCAAAAAATTCTTCAAATCACTGTAGCATGTCAGAAATTTTAGAGGCGTTTACATTCACAGCGACAATCGTCCGGTAATATAAGTTATTTGTTTAGCACGCCGCAGAGATATCTCTCTCATCAACTCAACAATAAAAACATTCGCTATACGATAACCTTAACAGAATCTCACCTGCGACTAATGCAAAATTAAGAAACGGACAAGCTGGATTGACCAGGATAGATAATGATGCATGCAACTATTTACTATTAATTGAAATCGAACACGCATTTGACAAAATAATTGCAGACACTTTGTAAAATGGGAATAACAAAGAAATTAATTGAATTCATATAAGAAATGTATAGGGATGCTGGAAACCGATTTCAACAAAAAAGCAAATAAAGAACTAATGCCTTCAGTGTTTCTTGGAGACTCTGTTTCTTGAAAAAATACGGAGATCAATAAGAACCTTCGAATATTAAAGTGATATGGCCGAACACCATAGCAAACATCGAGCTGCACAGAATAACGAAACAGTTAAACATTGAGACCGAATTAAGGAAACGGAAATGGAGATGGATTGGCTCAAACCATGGGCGACCCGTGAAAAGAACTGTGTTAGTCTGTTAGCAGAAGCGTCAGAACTTGGTAAATCATGTGAGAAACTAGAACCTGTTGCTTCCAATAGAGTAACATATAGTTCAGTCTATATAGTGGACGATTTAAGCACCTAAATTGGGGAAAAAGAAAAACAACTAAGAGCAGAGATATAAATACAAAACTACTGGACGCTTTGTTTAATTGTACATAAGGTTGATAATGGTTGCAGCTCATATACTAGCAATGCATAAATTTATTATATTTAGTTGCATTATGTAACTAAGCTAAAGCCTGGAAACATTAAGCTAATATTATTGTGCTGATAGTACATAATTATATATAGTTTACTAATTTAAGTTGGGTGTAAACACTCGAATGACAACATTTTTGGGAAATTTTTCCGATTAACTAATTAAACATTACAATATGAATTTAATATTTTAATTATAGAAACTCATTTAGTAAGATTATAATTTTTAGATTGCAAAATTAACACTATATGGGCGGGGTTATAGCAGTCTTACTGCGGTTGTTAGCATTGTTTTGATAACACTGGCAAGTTGGTTTCGCGCCAAATGATAAAAAAATTAATTGTAATGACATCATTTTAGCTTACCTCCTAATCTAGAATTGTCTAAAAATTGCTAAAAAATTGCCCTAAGTAGATTTTTCTTGAAGCATTATATAAAGATACGTTTTTTGTTATCAATTAGAAAGTTCTGATTATTTTAAAGTTATATTTTTATTTACTAATGGCTCTCCTAACTTTTGCGCATTTTTAAGGTTTCAATCTAATTCAGATAACTTTTATTATTTTTTAGGTTGGGTTTTCGGAATTGTAGAATTTTACTTGAAAAATCAGTAATATTTTGCCCACCAACTCGCAATCATTATGTATAGTAATAAATTATTATTTACCAAGCAATTGGCACAGTGGTTAAAGCTGGTGTTTGGGACGCGGGATACCGGGTTCGATTCCCAAGGGGGAGGGTTTCAAAAGAAATTTTTCATCATTAGATTACGATCGGTGATGACGATGAACACAACTGTGACCCCTATTGGAGCGCGTCCATGATTAAAAATTAACTGCGAAAGAGTTGGGAGACCTTCGGTCTCAGAAAAGATTACAGGGTTGAAACACAAAAAAAAATTACTTTCTTTTGGCAAACTTAGTTTTGTGGTAACTGGCAACCAAGCATTTAAAGAAACTATTAAAACAAGATGTTTTATAGATCTCTTTCAAACGTATTCAGTATTTCTAGTCTGTAAATGAAAAGGGATTGAATTCTTATCAGTTTGGATATATTGAGATAATTAAGCAGAAAGGACAGAAATGAATATAGTAAATAGTAATTTTACCGATTTACAATAACTTTATAGTATTTGAGATATAACGTACGAAATCCAGTAAACGTAACAGCCTGAAAATATTGCGGATTTGGCGTTTGAAACCTTTTGCCATACTTTAACGTATTATGCATTGATAATGTTCATAACAAGAGAACCTATACAGCCCACGGCAATATTGGTTCTTTAAACTAAATACGAAACTACATCTAGTGAATTAAAAGTAATTCTGTATCCAGAACCACGTGTTGACGAAGGAGTTAAAAAAATATGTAGAGTCTAAGAAGACAAAAAGCTGCATACTAGGGTGGCGTAACGAAAATTTCTAAATTTTCTGGTGACTTGACAAGTTGACCGACGGAGCAAAATAGCTTTCGACATCATCAAGACTCGAATTTCATATATGCAACGGAAATGCTTGAAAGGTTCCTCAAAATTGAAGCGGTGGTACTCGTGACCGACACTGAGGAGCTACAGCTTGGTGCATTTGAAGACGTGGGTCTGGAAGCTGTCAAGTATGCCAAGTTTGATATTCCTACTTTCGAGTACCAATGTTTCAGAGACCTATCTTCAACGCTGATGTTCACAAAATATCGAAACCCTATACGCAATCACTAAAGTTTCAATTGCGCTTTTTATCGGGCGAAGCTGCTTCGCTAGTCGTCATCTTTTTTCAATCACTGACGTGTACTATTCAATAGTTGTGAAGCGTTTGGACCACCGATATGACTGCAAAAAGCCAATAATTTATGCATTTCTTTGGAAATTTAGCAACATTCCAAAAAATATCAAAGGCAACTGCAACAAATATAAGGTTAGCACATGATACAGCAGATCAAGTATTACGAGGTTTGATAAAGTTGGTGACAACATTTTGAGTTTGCAGCTTCACTGAAGTTTTTGATGTAAGAGAAGAATGCAGTTCCACAAAGTGCATGATGGAGAGTTCACGTACATAAACAGATCCACAGTTTTGACTTACATGAAGAAAATCACCTACGCTACATTGAAGTCCATTGCGTTTACCACAGCTACCAAACTAGGTGAATCCAAACCAAGTTGTTGTCCCCTTTGTGTAAAAGAAGTGCACCGGTTGATTGATCGTTTAAAATACAATGTCAATGTGTTCTTGGCATTTCTTGACGAAGTCAAGAAATGCCAAGAACATCTTCGTTCAATAAATCGAAGCTTTAATTGTCACCGGGCATTGTGTTAAGTTTTGCAACTCAACGTCAAAATGTTGACCAGACCATCGCCGAGTCGAAACCTGAAACCGTCACGTCAGCGTTCACTCAGTCGAAGATACAAATTTTAAAATAGTTACAAAGGACAATACAGTTCTACCGACCGCTATAGTTTGTGTATTCAATAATCATGAAATCGAGCGATAATTTAGAGCATTACTCGACTCCGTCTCCCAAACTTTGTTCGTCATCGAGTCATGTAGACAAAAACTATATTATGCTTAAAACGAGCCAATGGTCGAATCCCAATCTGTGGGTAGAGAATAAACGCACTGGTTATTCCAAAAATAGCAGCTATAGTTCCTGAGTTAATGAACTATGGGAGCTTAACGCAGCTATACACCGTACAACTTGCATATCTAAGGTGCTATTAAAAGAGAAACCTCAAAATACTGTTAAGCGTCATACTGACGGTCGATTTAGATCTCCAAATCACAACTTGATTGCGCAAAATACAAGGTTTAGGTGGTTAGTTGAAGGAAGTACAGCCAACAAACTTCAAGAGCAATAATCATGTTATGTATTAGATTAATTAGTTGTACTAGATTAATTATAAATATAATGAAATGCATCATGAAATACAATAAGCATGGTATACGGGTATTGGTGTAATAGTGGTGGTGTTATAATATAAAAGAGATGTTGTGTAATGTAGGGTAGTGCGATACGGAATGTGAAAGATTAAACATTGATGTGATCAGATAATAAATAGAAAAATATATAAATAAAATGGAGTAGTGGTTTTCATTTAAATTAAATTATATTAAGTGTTAAATATAGTAAATCATACAGGCGTTTCTCAGTTAAATGCATTACAAAGACGTTTCAAGCGCGGTTCACAACTTCATCGACTGTATAATGACTTCATGGCCAAAAACATTGAGTCACAAACATTTGGGTCACGCACGACAAGTTATGGTAAGTCACAAAATTATATTTTTATTGCAAGATTCAAGAGTACATCTAAGTAGTAGCGTGGAAGAGTTCACTATATGAAGAACCGATATAGACGTTATTTTAAAGTCAGCTGGTTTTCGCGAACAAAAAGACATTGTTATTTCATACTATGTGGCTAAGAGCGATCAAGCGGGATGGTAAACTGCCAGCAGATATTTTGAAGTGGCTTCAATCAAAACTGTTAGTTTACCCAGTTTGGAATTGCGTGGAGCTCCACTATTGGCAAATTGATTAAAATCGATAACTGCGAGTCAATAAGTTTGCAGGTTAGTAGCATAAATTCTTAAACATTCTCTAAAATTGGCTTGGCTTGGTTGAGCGATGTTCTATCAAGGTGGATAATATATGTTGTCAATAGTTTCAAATTTTTTAACGGCCTGCCTAACAAGTATATGAAGATATGTGAGATTTAAGGATAAACCGGCAGATTCTAGAGGTTTAATGACAAATAAATTGATAAGCACTGAACTATAGTGGCAGAGGTCTTCATGATTAAAGCATTCAGAAGAAAATTAGCAGACTTCAATTCTTAAGTCACAACTACAGCATTTTCGAGAAAAATCAGAAATCTATTTTTTGATTGAAAATCTATCTTGAGTGTTTTTCTCTTCCCTGTGCAAGTATAAAATCCACTCGGAACCCATTATTAACCGATTTGGAGCAATTCAATTGATATGAAATCAATTGAAAATCGACCGAATTTTTCAACAAATTTGGGTGGTGAACGGGCAAAGTAAAGCAAATTTTGTATGCTGAATTTGTGGGTTATATAAAAATATAAGACTGAAGTTGGGGTTCACCTAATGAATCAAATACCTAACAAAAGAGTAGCAAGTCCCAGTCGAGCAAGCATTTTTGAACACATGAGTTGACTACACCGGAGCGATATCATTAGCCAGCAAACGAGGGAGAGGAGCTAAAATTCACAATCAGTGATTCACAGTTTCTTACAAAACCCTCCTTACTATAGTCACCAACAATTTCTCCATCAGCGAGGTAATTTTCTTCAATATTATGGAAGACCATTGTTGATATGGCTTGCAAAAAAGAGCAATTTCGAGGTAGGTTTTACAGGTTTAGTGATCACTTTACTTGGATATAAGGCAAAACGCGTCTTCTTTGGTCTATCTAGCATAATAATATCTATGTGCTAATCAAAATAATATCGAAGGCGATCGTAAAGTACAGAATGCTTTTTCATTATCAATCGCTAAATCGAGTCGGGTAATGGTCTATATTCCCCCATAAGCTGGACAGGTTTTGGAAGAGTTCAATTGTGAAATCCAGTACAAATCCAAGCTTGGAGCCACATTTCTTAACAATTGGTGTCAGAAGTGGGATTTCCCAAGAAATGATTATAACACTACGCGAACAAAAAAACAGAGATAAAGCGAGCTGGTCAAGCGAAATCTAGTGCATACTCGTAATAAATCAGAGCTGTTTACGAAATTACTACGGGCTATGCGGTAAGAGTAAGATGATGATGCATTCTCGCTCGCACCAGTATCTTCGACGGAGTCTTCGACCCAGACCTAAATAATGGGGATGGCGAGATAAAATGAAGTATCTACCAACGGAGCACTAGTGGGGTAGTTACATCATTAAAGAAAAAGAGGAAAAGTAACTTTTGAGGACAACTAAGTAAGCAGGAGACATTAATATGACGGCTATACTCAACGCGCCAGTTAGCATTAATGTCAAGTATGACCAACTAAATTGGATCAGATTCGAGAGGCTCAGGACAAACAAATGTAAGAGCCATGTCATGGAATTATGCAAAATTAAGCTACAAAATAAACGACAAACACGAGGAGAAAACCTTCAAGACCTAGAACGGTAAATCATAAAGTTAGCGACAAGCACATGTCGAAGTTCTCATGGATGTTTTCAACGGATTGATGATGGATGCTTTCATTAATGCAGTGAGAGATTGCCATCTTCAACTTCAACTAAGAACGAACGCCAAGGACAAAACAATAAATGACAGATTAGCATCAGCATTGAAATTTGAAGCAGACAGAGCCAGTTTATCCATGGATTCTATCAAATTGTGGAAGCTGGACCATGAAGATATTGCACAAATAGAAGCACTTGTAATTAAAAAGATGAGAAAACCACCTATATGCAATAATAAAGACAGCACGATAATCGCTCTCGGTTCATATGTTTTCGATGCCAGAAACCTAAGCTCCTCGCATCCGGGATTGTAAATAAATACCAATCTAGAAACCGATAACGCAACCGAGCAACCGTTACCAAAGAAATGAAGAAGTGCGGTAGATACAGCAAGCTTGGGTTTGCAGGGTAAAAGTTGATGAAAATGGGAAAAACCCCAGAGTCACCATGCTAATTGTCAAAATTGGGAAGACTTGTTGACGGCGTCTTAAAGGAAAAACACATTTATACTAGATACTGCTATTCCATGTGTTTGCAATCAATGACAGAGTTTGGAAAAACTGAGATCGTGCAACATTGTATCTACTCAGGTCATGCAACTTCAATCCGGTAGGCACTGTGAAGTTTACCCTAAGCAAAGCAAAATAAGACGAAAGAGCTGATTATCAAAATGCAGCGTGATATATTGATTGAGCAACCTCACAGCCCACAGAGTTCACCAGTTGTTCTTGTCCAAAAGAAGGATAGTTCGACGGAATTATGCGTTGTCTACCGCAAACTGAACGACGTTACTAAAAAAGAGAGTTATTTATTGCCTCGGATCGATGACACTCTGGATACAATTTCAGGAGCCAAAGATCCTTCAGTACATTGGATCTGAAAATTGGATACGGCAAATAGCGATTTATTTGGAAGACAAAGAGAAGACGGTAATCACTGCGGGATCAAAGCCGGTTTGCTTTATTTAGACGACGTTATCAAATTGGGACCTATATTTCAAGGGCTATATTCCTAAAAACCATTATTGCTACTGGGTAAAAGTTAATTGCAACGAAGTGCAGTCTTTTCAACTCGAAGTAACATCACGGAGCAAAAACATCATGGAGCAGACGGTATACTACCAGCAAACCAAATACCGATGATTCTACAGGAAGTACACAATGATAGATCTGATTCTAGAAGAGACTTGTGCAGAAAGTGTGATACTTGTACTGCCAGCAAGGGGCAACAAACCAGAACAATAGGAACAATGCAGCAGTATAGCGCGGAGCACAATTTGAACGATTAACGATGGATATTGCTGGCTCTTTTCTAGTGGCAAAAGATTTCTGGCATTCTGAACAGGGACGATATTTTCAATCAGCCGTGTTATATTCCAAAAGCCGTGTGAATTACTCCAAAGTCAAAAAGGTGAGAACTGCGCTATTACACCCACAATGTAATCGAACCTTTGAACCGAACCTTGAAGCAACATCTACGAAGGGAAATAAATACTAATTATAAAAATTGAGACTGGTGTATACCCTCTTTCTAACGCGTTATCGTAGAACAGTGCACGATATAACCTCATCAACAATGTCCATATTTGGTAGAGAACTTCGTCTCCCATGTGACATTAGATTTGGAAACCCAGAAATTGAGCCGGTTGCCGATTAGCAGCCAATGACAAAATGAAGAATAGATATGATTGTCGAACGGGCAACGGGTGATTTGTTTAAAGATTTGGTGTGGTTTTACATTCCTTCCAGAAAAACAGGAAAATCTCCGAAATTGCAAAAGAGTTTGAAGGGACCATAAACGATTATCAACAAAACCCTAGAAGAAAAATGAAGGTAGTCCATGTCGACCGGTTACCACGGTATAATGCAAGCACGGATGAATCTGTTCAGGACGAAAATAATTATAAGGAGGGGTAATGTTACGAATTATGGTCGACGAAAATCACAAAATGTTAACATCGCCTGTGGCATAAAAATGAAACGTATAATTCTAATTTTTTTTCAAATATGGTTACTGTTTTCGGAGGAAATTTCAAATCCATCATGTATCTTGAGTTGAAATCATTAAAGGCACAAAGTTGTATTCTTTGGCATCATTAATTGGCAAATTTCAGATGACTGTCCCAAGTATCCCAACAGTTTTAATCAATTTCTCACTAATAAATGGAATAGTTGCCGAAAATTTTACTGCTTTTGATTCAAAACCATTTTCAAATACAGGCATATTGTGCCCTATGAATGACAAAATGTTAACTCGTCTAGAATGCTCGTAGTCATAAAATTGATGGCGAATGGTTTTTTTGCCTAAGTTCTGATCAAAAGATCTTCAGGACAGTGCATTACTATCTCAAGAAGCAGGGAAACCCAATTAAAACGATATTTTAATATTTTAAACTTGGCGAGGTCAATATATAAATGTATGATAATACGTATGAATATATGATCGAAATATTCACAAAAAAAGACATGAACGTCTTTAAAAATACCTTTTGTTTAGTACTTTGTACACGTTACTGTGTAAATCGCTCTACAACCGCTCGTAACCATAAATTGAAAGATTGAAAGCACCAACTGGAAAATCCCTACATTCACAGAGATGATAAAAATTGTTTTGGATATGGTTTGTGGATTCCACATGTTGTTGGTTCGTTCGTCAATTTGTGTCTAACTTTTCTAGTCTTTTATCAAATTTAGCATATCGTACAAAATGGTTAAGGTTTTCGGAATAAAACATGATTGATTAAAAACTAAATTTTAACATAAATACATGAACAACATAAACATGTAAAAAATGAAAAATGTGCACCGAATACATAAATTGAAATAGACATTAAAGTATATACGTTGGGTTAGAATTTTAGGATAGAATGGATATATATATATATATATATATATATATATATATATATATATATATATATATATATATATATATATATATATAAATTTACCTCAAGGCTGATATATGAGCATCACATACTTATTAAAATTTATACACATAACCAAAAATACGAAACATTAATTTTACATAAACGTCAACATTTAAATATTCAGCCGATAGTTACATTACCTGCAGTGGCACCTTCGGATGATGTAGTTTATTTTTATTTTTCTTAAGCGAACATAACAGCAACTCTCGCATACCTTTTCGAAAATTTCGACTTAGAAACGCATAAAGTAATGGATTTACCCCCGAATTAAAATATGTAACCAAAAATGTGAGCGGTGTAAAAAGTGCGTTAAAATTTGAATCGCCCTGATAGTCGTTCGACCTGAAAAATAAAATGAATCAGCACAATCGAAAAGTAAATAATTTGCATATTATATACAACTTACCAATATTGCCACATTTTCCGCGCGTGAAATGGTAGATTACAAAGAGCAAATGTTAGCACAACAACCATTAGCATTCGTATTACGCCACGTCTAGCCCGCAATACATTTGTAGACGAATGTGATAATTGTGTCAGGTGTGTACCATGTCGTTTATGAAAACTATGTGTTCGATATGATGTCGTTGTTGTTGTTGTTGTAATTACAGCACCCTTATCCGAATCAATCGATACTTGACTGTCGGTCGTTTGAACCGGTCGTTTTTCATATCGACTATTTTGTCTATGATGATTCAACAGATGATTATTATTGTAACTAGATGTTGTTGAATTTGAATTCGTATTATTGACAACGTGACGTTCTAGGCCACGTGAACTTTTCCATAAGGCAATTGCTATTCTACTGTACAAAATCTATATGGAAATAAAATAATTTTATGGTTATGATTATTACGATAACATTTAATTGTTCATTTATTAAACCTACCATCATTACAAGTAATGGCGTTACGTAGAGTAAGATAAAATTAATAAAATCAAATAATTCGGAATCATATAATTTTCGATGTGGTATGCAGATGGTTTCGGTGACACCGTCACCAAATGTATTCGTTATGGTTCGTACAAATATAAATTTTGGTATTGAATAGATGGCTGATGTTATCCAAACTCCCACAATAACGAGCTGTAATGAAAAAAATACATTGACATTAATTTAATTAGTTAGTCGTTGTGGTTAGGATTTGTAAAATCAAATAAAAAAAAATTAATTTAATGTTGTTGAATTAAAATAAAATGGCTAGTTCGAACGAGAAAAGAAATCGAGTGAATTTTACACAAACCAACCAGCGTCGGTCACAATTATGCACATACCAAATAGGTATATTTCGATGCAGTAGTAGGCCAGACATTATATGGTGCTAGATAACCAGATGATATGCAGCTATTGTGTATATGTTAAGAGCCATCATCAAATCACAAAAAATAAATAGAATACATGCAGTAGATAACGCTTTTATTCTTTGGATTCACGAAAATGTCTTTTGGTTTGATTATATAATTCTAACATATCTACTGCGCCAAACCTTTAAACCTATTATCAATCATCGACCATTTAGCGGCATTTCCATCAATCCCACAAAGTACAGCTACATTCCAATACAACAGATAGTTATATTTCAACTATAGTTCAACTATATCACATCTACAAATTCAATTTCAACTGTATCTCAACTATAATTCAACGGCTTTATTTCATCGCCAACCGTTATACACGAATATAACGGAACTTTCAACATTTAAAGTAAAACAACAGTAAATTTGAAGTAGTGAACAGTAAAAAAAAGATGTCTGTGAAAGTGATCAGATGTCGAAGTATAGACACAGCTTTATAGGATCGGGTGAAATATTACAAAAGTCAGTTAGACTGAAATGATGAAATGAAGCTAATTTGAAAAAGGGTGATCTTGAATCTATGTTAGATCGCGTCAAATCTCTTTATGTAAGATTCGATGATGATCAGTTCAAGGTCGAGGAACTCGAGTCCACGGAAATTGATTCAACCGCACGCGATGATTTTGAGACATCCTACAAAACAGTTGAGTCTCGGATTCGGATTCAATTTGCATGGCTTTGGTAGGGGGTCTAGAGCTTTGTCTAGTGTTAATTCACTGGATAGGGCCAGCCTTGACCTAAGTTATTTTCATTATCGTTGCCTGAGGTTCCGTTACCAAGGTTCGATGTGTCTTTCTTCTCATGGGTCGGTTTTCGTCAGACTTTCGTACAGCGGATTCACAACGAGACCAAAATTAATGCCAATCTCAAGTTTTTGTATTTAGAGCATTGTATTAGCTCGGGTTAAGCATATCATTTTATTGAATCCGTTCCAAATTCTGACAGTAATTACGACCAGGTTTGGAATGCGATTTTTAAGCATTATGAAAATCAGCTGTGAATTAGAACACTGCATATACAGTCATTGTATAAGCTGAAATCAGTTCAAACGGAGAGCAATGCAGCAATAGTTACGAATTCAAATCTAACCGCTTCACTAAGTACTCATAATGGGCTTGGTATTATCTAGTCAAATGTCGCAACTGAGAGACAATAGTTAAAAAAAGATGGTGGATTCCGTTATATAAGTGAAAATACTTAAATACAAACTAACAGCCTTGCTTCACAAGAGTGGTTTTCAATTAACAAAATGGTCTTCTAATAGCAAGGATGTTGTCCATAATCAGAGTCATGAACATGAAAATGAAGTCAGTACTTTGGACATAAATTGGAATACTCATTGGGTACACTTTCAAATTTCGTTAGGTAACGGTGTTCAGACTCGTAATTTCTGTAATCCAAACAAAAGAGTTATCTTGTCACAAATATTGCAAAGATTGTGGAATATTCCAAATCTTGGCTGGGATGATAAATTACCTGAACTTATATAATTCTGAGTGGACTGCTTATTCGGACCAAATTCATTGATTATTAATTATTGATGTACCCAGGTGTATAAGCCCAAGTAAATTTAGTCGGGTAGAGTTCTACGGATTCGGAGATGCGTCTGAATATGGGTGCTGTATATATATTCGAACATTAGGTCTAGATGATCTTTACAGTGGTCAGCTGCTTTGTTCCAGGAAAAGCAAACCAAATATATACGACGCCTTGAGTTGTGTGCTTCAGGTTCTATAGACACAAGTCTCCGAAAAAGTTCAACAGTCAATACAAGTTAAGTTCGGCATCTCCAGAAAAATATACCACTTTTGTTGCCAATAGAGTTTCTCAGATCCAGGATATCGCTCCAACTGAATTATGGGCGCATATAAAATCTGAGTTAAATCCAGCTGATTTGGAATCACGCGGAATGATGCTATTCGAATGGGCTGAATGTAATCTATGGTGGCGAGATCCACCATTTTTAATGGAAAACGATGAATCTTGGGAGATTTTTAAGATTGGTTTATATGGTACTAATAATATAGAGTACAGGAAGTCAAATGTATTATTGGGAGTCCAAAAAGCGTCAAATGACCTGATCAAACGATACTCGGATCTTAACCGGTTAATTCAAATATCCGCTCTGTGCCTTCGTTTTTGTCAAAACTTGAAGGTTAAAACTATAGAAGGTCGAACATTCAATGAATTGTCCGTTGAGCAAACCGATAGTGCACTGAAGAAATTAATCCAATCTGTTCAATTAGAGGCGTTCGGAGCCGAAATCAAACAACTTGAATCATATAAATTAGTCAACAAACAAGGCGTAATTTCAGCACTTAGTCCCTTTATTGACAAGATCGGTTTGTGACGCGTTGGTGGTCGGTTAGAAAATTCCTTGCTAACATTTAATCAAAAGCATCAAATTCCCCGGAAATCATATTTTTACCAATCTGTTAGTACGCAAGGATCATGTCAGAAATTTGCTTGCCGATCTCCAGGCGTTACTTTGTTTTCTTCGGCAAAGATATTGGGATCGTTGGTGGAAAGTAAGTATGCAGAAATCTTGTACATAAATGCATTGTATGCTCTTAAATAAAACCATAGTCATCTAATCCGATCATAGGTCAATTACCTGGGGATCGTATTCAACCGTTACGTGCATTTGAACATGTGTGAGTTGATTTTTGTGGCTTATTCATTCTTCGTTAACCAATTCGATTAAACGTAATCAGTAAAGGTTATATCGCTGTTTTTATCTGCTTCGCAACTAAAGCCACTCATTTGGAAGTGGTTAGTGATTTTACCCAGGGATTTTTGGCAGCACTCAGGCGATTTACTTCTCGAGGAGGATTTTGTGCTAATTTGTATAGCGACAATGCTAATTTTGTGAAATTTCGTAGGTGCCCAAAATGTTGAGTTGAGAGAATAGAAATCACTGTTCGAATGTGCTGCTCATAATCATAATCAATGAAATCGTTCTACTGGAGTTAATTGCACTAGTTTTTTGTTATTTGGAGGATATGCTTTGTGAAACTATCTTTTTCACCTTATGGAATGTAGGTACTTTCTGCCCTATCTTTAAAAAAGGAGAATACACAAAATGCGAGAAATATCGAGCATAGATCTCTAAATATTACTATTATAAGTTTTATAATTCCAGCAAAATTTTTTGCTAACGCAACTAATCCTATAATTTGACTGCAAAATGTTATGGTTTGTAAGTTCCAGCAGCAATTAATAAATTTGTGAGGTCCTTTACCCAGCTTTCCAAAACTGTAACGAAATCTTTTCCCAATACAAATTACGTATCACCAAAAACATTCTCGTTTACTTCTACATCCATAGTGCTTAACCGTCATCACCGATTTTAGCCAGAACTAAATCAAATTGTATTTATTACTATGCCGAGTTTAAAGAAAATTATGCAGCCAAAGTATACTGGATGATATCGAAAAATTAATATTATGATGATATTTGTATCAAGGATACATGGTTGTCAATCACACAATCCTGCATAGTTTTTTTATCGGCGGATGTCTTAGGCTGGCCAAAATACAAAAATATACGTGCTGAATCAATTGAGCTGCATATATCTAAGATTGTATATATCTGCTATCTAAGATTGATTACGGCTGATATAGTGAATTTAAGTTATTTAATGATTTTCTCATTTCAGACCCTCGTAATAAACTAAATCGTTTTACTTGGACTACAACAGTCACTACAACAGACAAAATTATCGTGAACCTGAACACCAACAAAATTGTCGACGTGGTGTTTAAACCAATGGAGTTTCAAAGAGAAATCTCTTATTGGAAATCTCTTATCTTGGTTGTTCTTTGAATGAGTTGTATAAGTGTTATATAAAATATTGAATAATAAATACTGATCCTTAATGGTTTTGATTTATTTAATCCATAATCTAAGCTGTTAAGTTCACGTTCTGCGGGCACTTTTGAAAATAAACGCCAATACAGTTGAGTTCCGATCAATATTCATTCTCTTATGATAAAAAAATGTACCTGTGTTCTGTCCCGAACGCTAACTTTATATTATGAGCTTAGTTGGAGGGCTATTTCCAGATATTTAGAAATTTATAGGATCAAGGACAGTATATTTTATTTTCTAATTAACCATCTCAGAAAATCAACATGAATTTTATCCCGGACGTTCAACTGTAACATACCTTATACTGTTCGGTCATTTTTTAACTTTAGCATTAGAGAATAGTAATACTAACAGTAATTTGAATAGTAACAGTTGAAGTAGTGTTTACGGATTTTAGCACAGCAAGGTAGTTGATACTATTATATACTTGTGAAGATGCTTGATAAGTTCAAGTATATTTGGTCTGGTGTCCCTCAATAGAGCCATGGTGAGACTGTGCTTCAATCATTATGAGTTTTTGATGTATGCTGACGATATACAAATATTTAACAGGATTAACAATTATGAGACCGAGCAATTAGCGCAGTGGTTAAAGCTGCGGTGTTTGGGACGGGAGGTACCGGGTTCGAATCCCAACGGGGGAGGGTTGCAAAAGGGATTTTTCATCACTTGATTACGATCGGTGATGACGATGAACACAACTATGACCCCCCGATGGAGTGCAGAATTCATGGGCCGAACCATCGTTCATGCCAGTACAGGCTGGCTGGAGCAATGCAATGTGCAGATGGATATTTGAAACGCGAACCTGTATTCGCGCGTCCTCAATTTGGCTAGTAATGGCGTAAAGTAGGACGTTAATTAACCGCGAAAGAGTTGGGTGAGCTTCGGCCCCAAAACAGATTGCATAGAAATAAACAAACAAACAAAACAAACAAACAATTATGAGGATTTGATAAATTATTTTTACAAAACTGCGTTAAACGATGTAAATTTATTTTACGTTTTGTTCGATACATCGAACAAAATTTAAATTGCAAAATTTAATTTGTCGACACACCAATAGAAAAGCAAAAAAAATTAAACATATATAAAATAGAACCAATTAAATTCAGGTAAAAGCCTATGGCCTGGAAACCGTTCAATGAGGAAGATTTATTTGCTTATATATAGGAAAAAAATTTATAGGACAAAAAATTGTCATTGGAACTTACAGATCAAATTTTAAACTTGTAAATACACGACTTTACAATATAATGAAACTTCTTCAGCTTGATTTAGCTGCGACTAGAGCGGCTGGAATAATAACTGATAAGACAGTAGCCACTATTGAAATGTTTTATATCCTAAATTTTCGACGAAACACCAGCATAACAGTTGATAAGCAATTGTTTCGATTCAAAAAGGTGTACCAAGTTTACATAGAATATCCGCAGGCAAAGCCAGCAACATATGGCATTAAAATATGATGAGAATGCGCAATTCAAATACCGCGTACGCATTAAACGAAGTCTTATACCGATAAACTTGGTAACCCAAGAGTTATCAACCAAGGTGCGAAAGTTGTGAAAAACCTAGTCCCACCATACAAAAGTACAAGCAGAAATCTAACAATGGACAATTTTGTCACAGTCAATTTTTCTACCGAACGAGCTATTTAGTTGGAACTTTTCAATGGTCCATAAAAAAAACCGGCTTCAGCACCTCTGCTGAATTCAATGTCTCAAGAATACGGAGAGCATTCTTGAAAAATCTATTGCATAACTAAAAAAGCTATTGAATAAGAAGAACGTTTCCTTTATTCCAATGAATAGAGATGCAGACGGTCATTTCTCACATAAAGGTCAATACCAAATGTAAAGAATAAAGAAGAAAGAAAAAAGAGAAGAAAACGAAACATAAATAATAAAAACGTAAAGGAGCTATATACACGCAAACATATACAGTTGTGATAATAAATTAAGTGAATATTTTTATTGAAAACCATAGCTCGTTTTGTTATAGTTGTCATAAATCACAAAGTTATCTCTTACGGATTATTGACCCATACAAATTATACTAAAATATCCTACCTTGCAATATAAGCCTGAAATTAATAGATATTTATAGAATTTACCGGTTATTTTTTCATAGAAAAAGTTTGACGAAAAAAATCTACATCGTCAATAACCTGTATATCGTCAAAGTGATACAGTCAAAGTATGAGGAAAATAGTGAAAAGTTTTGTTAAAAAACACTATAATTTTTTTGAAATTTTACATAATAGAAATAAGCCGAAAAATTTACTGAGTATAAACGAAATTAAAATCCGTAAAAAAATTACAAAATTATTTAAAAGTGGAAATTCTGATCTAACCTGGGTGTATACAGTCAAGGTGAAGGTTTAAAGCTGATCCTTGCAACATTTAAATTGACAGTTTAATAAATGACATAATTTAAACAGTTAAAACATACACAAATGCCGCCATAATTTTACTCCAACAACTGAATACATAGGAAACATGACGTATTGGTCATAAAATGGTTAATTCAATTAATTTGTAATTTTTAATCAATTTTTTAAAAATCTAATTTTAATTAATTTTAAAGTTTTGTGTCAAACAAAGTGCATATACATTTTATAATAAAATTGCCAAAAAAATGCCGTATTCGGTGATTGAATAACATAAAACGAATGACTCGACCATTTCGATTAGGTTCTGGTGCTTAGTAGAAAAGCAAATTTAGCAGAAAATTTGCTGGGCAAAACATTAATCATCAGTCACTCTTAAGAAAACAGCTACCAGCGTGTTAGTAGAAAACCGATTAACAAAGATACAACCGCAATCAAATCAGTATAGTTGCGTATATAGGTGCCACATATTGCAACCACACCAGCTATAGTCATACCCTACGTTTTTGTGCTTATTTTTATTTGATATTTTTAACAACCTCACAGTCTTTATTAACCATCATTGTTAATTGTGAATGTGATTCAGTTTATGGGTATAGTATAGAAATCAGAGGTGCTTCTTTCTATTTGGAGGTAAAGGGAGCCTGGACTTGTTGCCACTTTGTTAAAGAACGGTAAAACAATACATTTTGGCTTTCGGATTCCACTGAAGATTAACGAAATAACTGTATCAAATAAACGACAGAGATTTGATCAACAGAAAGTGTTACTAAACAAGAAGTTAATATAATGAGATTTGTCTACTTCTTAGATTTTTGACAGTGTTGCTAGAAGTTTGAAAGGCTTGCTCAAATGCCAGAAGCCTTTTGTTGGAATAACCATCGTTGTTGGAAGTGATTTTAGACAACAGGGTTCAGTTGTCTTGCACAGAAGTCGTGTTAAGATAGTTGAGTCTTCAGTTAAGAGTGAATGTGAAAAAGTTGATTTCGTAGAATGGCTCTTAAGAATCGGGTGGTGGACTTGACCACGATGGTAAAAAATCAGAGTTTCTCTAGTTACTCGAAGTTATATTGTCACAATATAACGTTGCTTCGGTCTTTGGTGATAGTGTTAACAGCTTCTTCAAGGGTGACTTTGGAGCATGTGAAAAGCAATCGAACTACAGCTTCGATTCAATTTCTAACTATAAAAATGAACAAGAACGGCAGCAGTACCCTTTTGATTTTTTAAACTCATTGACACCTATGGAAATGCCACCTAACAAATTGAGCCTTAAATTCGGTTGCTACATCATGTTGTTGAGAAATATGAATCCAAATCGTGGACTTTGCAAAGGCACTAGCTTAATTGTGGAAGAAGTACGGTGAACATAAAATGATTTCAAAGTTTTTATCCCAAAAATAATTTTGTAAACATAGGATAGCGATTTGCCATTTGAAATGCATAGAAAGCTATTTCCTCTGCAGTTAGTCTATACTCTTTGACAGTCACTAAAGCTCAGGGACAGGCCTTCGACAAAATTGTAGTGTATTTGCCTCAGTCAGTTTTTATGAATTACTTTCTCAAGAGTCAAGAGCTAAAATGGGTTATCACTTCAAGTTTTTCAAAGAAAATATAGTCAGAAGACGATTTTTGAAAATGATAACTCGTTATACACATTTCCCTTTAATTCACATTTATTCACAGTACTTTTTTCGACATGATTTATGTTTTTTTACAAATGGCAAAACAATTTTTGAAATCTACAAATAAAAATTTGTAAAATTTTTTTCAAAATATTCACATAGTTATAGCAAGTTTTTTGTTCACTTGCTAAGACAACAGATTAATTATACAGGGATAGAAATAATCGTACACTAAGAAAATTAATTGCGCACAACAATTTATGAACTACATAAATTATCGTAAAAAATCTTATAAAATTACTTCCAGTTTTCAACCTATAATATCGCCCCTATAAATCTTGTCCCATATAATCGATTAAGTATTTTAGGAAACGCGAAAGCCCATCAATCCTTTTCTTTATATCTATTCGATATCCCAGTTCGTCAAATATTTGCTATAGTCATTTAAAAATTTTTGGTGCTTGAATTTTGTTGCAAATGTTGCGCACGATTCACTATTTGTATGCACAAAAATTCCATATTCGAAAATTAAAAATCATTTTTTGTACCAAAATTTAAATATTTTGAAACCAATTAAATATTTGCCATCGCCACCAATGCGGCTTGTAATTAAACGAACTAAACTTGTATTTAGTAAAAAAAAAAATTTTGTACTCACAGACAACGACGGTGGAAAAATATTCGGTCGCATAAATCATACCGCATAAACGTCACTTCAAAATTTATAGATAATTTATGTGTAACAAATTTTAACAAGGGAATGTCGTTGGTTTAAAAAGTTATCGAGAAATGTTGTTGAGAAAACTCTTGTATAATTTCAATATAAGCCATAAATAGCAGCTGCCTGGAATTATTTTTATTTTATTATTTTAGCAATTTTTAAAGTGTCAGACTAACAGCTCGAAAATGTATCTTTTGTTTACACCAACTAAAGTTCATATACGCATAAATCAACATCAGGTTAATGAATTTCGTTCATGTAATTTAAATAAGTTTTGAATGGCGATGGAATAATAATAGAAAAATGCCGGAATATACAGACTTTTAGACATGTGCTTCACGGCTGTGTACTGCCAGATATAAAAAGCGAAGTACTTGATTTTAGTATTTTGCCTTTATAAAATCCACTGCTTTTTAATTTTATTTATTACATATGCTAGATCATCCAAAATGTATTACTTTAAAATTGAAAAACCGACTAAGAACGAGAAACACTGCAATTTTCCACCACAAGCTTTACTTAATTTTCCCGTCTGTAACCTAAGCTTAATAATAAATTTAAGCTAAATGAAATAATGGATAATCCTGGTGTTGCCAACCAAATTCCGAATTACATATCTCATTTTCTGACAAATCATTTGTTTTAGCCGAAACTGAAACCACTCCTATAAAATTAGGACCCCCAACAATCTCCAAAAGAACTCCATTCTCAGAGTCTATCGATTCTCAGAGAAAACTCTAAAATTAATTCGGTGCTATTAAAAAAACAACCTATTGAATAATCATCAGAGAGTCTTAAACGAATTTTGTTCTGAACATTTACAAGTGATATATTCACAACCTTATTTAAAGTTCAAGTTTTTCCTGCAGAAGTGATTCTTACCACTCCCAAGTTGACTGGATGAAATTCAAAGTATGGAATAAATACATCCAGATGTTTCTGTAGTCTTTAGAGGTAAGCAGTCGAATAAGTCAGCTTTATTTCGAATTGACAAATAGGATACAAAAGCGACTTTCGATAACTTAACGATCATAATCAAAATCTCATCACTTAACCAAAGGATCTGACCTTATTATAGATCATAAGCAAATAACAGAAAAAATCACTTCTCAATACGAAATTGAGCACACTTAGGACGACCTCTAAAAGATGCCCATGTCAAACAGTTAGTCAACAGCTATATCAACAATTTTCTCAACTCACTTACAATCCAACTATTAAGACTGTCGAAAATTAGTGGTTGCTAATGATTCTAAGGCACCTTAACAAACGACAAGCTTCGAGTGATAATAACTTACCCAACTCAGTACTGAGATAGGCTATTTATCTCCAGCTCGCCAACATTCATAACGGAATTCTAAAGATCGAATACTTTCTAGAAAATTGACAAATTCATGCCTATTCTTAAACAAGTAAAGCCCACTCCTATATATAGTCGGGCGTAAGAAGAGTTTAGTTTGTAAATCATTTCAATGCGATGGTGCCCCACTGCTTGAACACTAATCGAGTTAAACCTTACAAACAAGAAGGTTTCTACCTTTCTATATGAACAAACACAGTATCAATGCCAATTTCATAGTAGGAGTCACTTATGCGATATATATAAATATATATATATATATATATATATATATATATATATATATATATATATATATATATATATATATATATATATATATATATATATATATATATATATATGAGTCATTCCATTATATTTCGGACAGCCTCCAAAATTCATCTCTTCGATTTTTGTTTTTTTATTTTTTTCACGTTCCTTATTAAAAATAAGTAGACCCTTATTTATTTTATTTTTTTTGTACCTATGGTTGTCCCGTTATTCGAGTTTTTAGTTTTGACAGTTTTCAAATTTTGATTTTTGATTCCAACATTAAATATTGTATCTTCGGTTCTAAAATGAGTATTTTCATAAACAGTAGCATTTTAGAAAGGTATTAAGCTGTTCTATATTATTTCATAATTTATTTTTATAAAATACCGTTATCTTTGGAGTTATGGTTAGATATATCTATGTTTATACTTCCACCGCTAGAGGGCTAAAGATACCAAAATTTAAATATACCCGATGCACCATTTGATAGGCAATTTGTTCACCTTTTATAAAAAAGTAAAATTATTTTCGTCCACGGCTATAGTTTAGCCGCCAGAAGACTTCAAAGTTGAAAAAACGTGTTTTTTTAGAAAAAAAAATTCTATTAGTTGCGAAATGAGAATGAAAGTATACACTTAACGGACATTTTTTGTATAATTTTGATACAAAATATGGCAGTAAATAGAAAAACGGCCAGTTTTGAAATATTTTGGTTAGAACTCGACCCCCAGAGGGAAGATAAATTGAAATTAATTAATTTTTTAAGCTTTTTCCTGCCAAAAATTGCTGTAAATGTTTAGTTATTATGATTAAATGTAAGTTTTTTTCTGTTTTTGTACAAAATAAATCAGTTATTCAATTAAGCGCCTATTTGCAACTATTCCAGATACAGGTAAACCACCAGAAGACCGCAAAATTGTAATTAACAAATTTTTTTTAGGCGTTTTAGAGTAAACCGGCAAAAAGACGATACATTTAAATAAAAAAAAATGTAATTTTTACAATTGTTTTTACAAAATATTTTTATTTTTTCATGACGATTTTTACAAAGAACATATATTTACAGTAAGAGAATTTGAGAACATTTTAGTTCTAATAAATGTTTTATCAGAGCTCGGCATTATTTGATGAGTTTGCCGGGTATTTTGCACTGTTTTAATATTAGAAAATCTTTTATTAAGTTTTGTTTTAGTTTTTGCATATTCTTCTTTGGTTACATAACCGAAACGAATAGACTGTATGGTGCTTTTATCTTTACACCATTCATAAAATCCTTTTGCAGTATTAAAAAGGCTCTCGTTAATACACCTCAATGAAGCCGTTCTAGCGGCTCTCTTAATGGTGCCTCCAACACCATCTGAAGGTCCCTTACCGTGGCTTGTGGCGAAAAAATTCCATTCACAGTCAATATTGAAATCATGATGATGGTAATTGATGTTGATAAAGTTATTTTTGTTCTTGAACTGCGACACAGCTCCATCCGAAAAATAATGAAATTTTTTTGGCGCTGGAAATTCTGACTCATTGTCTTTTAGAAAATTTATAAATTTATTTTGAAATCCATATACAGCTACTGCATCGTGCGTCTCCTCTTCTGATATTATTGCATAGGAAACTATGCTTATTACACCTGCTGCTGATTTGTAGTACGCCACAATTGGAAATAAAGTTGCTTGTTGTGTGTAATAATGTGCTGCCTGAATTTCATTTTGTGTTAAAAATTTATAATTCTCTGCAAAATCCAAAACAACAACATATTCTCCAACTTGTAGATCATTTTTTACGAGCTTTAAATAACTTGATTGTTGTTTAGTGATAAAATCGTGTTTACGCAGTACTGCTAGGCCATATTTTGATTCTGATAAAATTTCGACGACTTCATCAACAGAAGATATAATCTTCTGCAATTTAAACACATTTTCAACAGGATTCCAATAACTGTATGTTACTTCGTTCATTTCTTCAGCGTCTGCTGCGGCTTTTATTTGTTTCAGGAAATCATCCAATAACACATTGCAGTCTTCACAATCACCGTTACAGCAATCCCAGGTCAAATTTTCACAGGATACTCTTTTTAACAGTTCTCTTTCATTATTAATAACAGGGTCGCATTGTAAAATTTTTGTTATAACTGGACATAACAAATTGTTGTTCTGATGAATTATACAAACACATTCATTATGCGTTCCGGCTTTTCCCGCTAATATACATTCTTTTGGCCGAAGCTCTGCAAACTTGGAGAATCCAATGTTGTCAGATGGATATTTTTCCAAAAACGCCTTATAAGCCTCAGATAAACTGCACAAGACAAGTAGTTTCTGCTTTTGAACCCGATTTCCATTAACATCACGAACACTTATGCAGTCATTTAATCCGGGAAGCTGTCGGCTGATATCCATACTTTTGTAGAATTCCGTAACTGTGGTTATTGTTTCTGAAGAAATTCCAGACCTCCTTTTTCTTGGCCCAGGTAAGCTGCCATATCCTCTCTCCTTGATTAAATTCTTTGATTTTAATACTATGTGTTTTGTTGCCTGGAACTTATCCATAATTCTGGTTACTGACCAATTTTCAGGTATTAAAGTAAGCAGCAATACACGATTGTCGTAGTTTTCCTCGCGATTAAATGCTTCCAAAATATTGTTAAGAATGTTTCCGTTATCATCATGAAGATTTGACTGATCAGCATCTATTGGTGATATTTTGGGCACCGGAACGCACAAAACATTTTCACAAGTGAGCCTGACCACTTTTTCCAGCTGCTTTTGGCGATACAATGATTCTGTGAGCCTGTATTTGTTTACAGGAGATCCACCCAATCGTTCACATGATTCGGTGAAAATATCATGATACACCGACTGAAGAATTTCATGTGGTGGTGATGAATTTTCCGATAGAATTTCATGTGGTGGTGATATACTGGACGAGGATGTTGAACAGCTTGCCGGTGTACTTGGTAAACTTACAACTTCGGTTAACCTATACAATTTAGCTCTGCATTTGTTACAAATTCTTTTATTTGTTATTTCTCGATTTAAAAATTGTTGAGCTTTTTCAGCTAGTTTTACACTAATAGCATTAGAATTATTTTTCAAATTTTTATGGTTTTCCAAATCAAAAGGATTACAGCATTCCGGATTAACCATTTTGTATTTTAAATTCGATATTTCACACCAATAATAAATTTACGAAAGAGATACTTTATAGTCCACTTTTAGATATTAACTGAAGAGCCAAAAATTTTGTACGTTTATTTATATGAGCCTAGTTTATTATTTGCCGTATAGTCATAAAATTACTAAGCACCTCCTTTTTCTGTTACATAGGGACAATAAATAGCGCTAGGTAATAAAATAATAATAAAATATGTGCTCCTCATGGCTTTTATACCTGAAATGACGAATTTATAAATGCTGTTTTGAAAGAAGGCGGCAATAAAACAAAAATGGGTGCAAACATATGCAAGATGATTCATCGCTGTAATACCAGTGATTTCAAAATTAGATAACTACCTGTTGTTTGGCGAGAAAACGGGTAAATTAAAAAGGACACAACTTAGATTTAAAGAAATAAAAATTGGTTGCATGTACACATACCAGGTATTTGTACTCAATTCAATCATTCGTTTCACAAAAATACTGAAAAAAATGGTTAATTTCATTTCCCAACCCGCTGGCGGTTTATCTGTTCCTCAAACATTTGCGAATATGCACTTAATTGAATAACTGATTTATTTTATACAAAAACAAAAAAAAAACTTGCATTTAATCATAATAACTAAACATTTACAGCAAATTTTGGCAGGAAAAAGCTTAAAAAATTAGTTAATTTCAATTTATCTTCCCTCTGAGAGACGAGTTCTAACCTAAATATTTCAAAACTGGCCGTTTTTCTATTTATTGCTGTATTTTGTATCAAAATTATACAAAAAATGTCCGTTAAGTGTATACTTTCATTCTGATTTCGGAACTAATAGAATTTTTTTTTCTAAAAAAACACGTTTTTTCAACTTTGAAGTCTTCTGGCGGCTAAACTATAGCCGTGGACGAAAATAATTTTACTTTTTTATAAAAGGTGAACAAATTGCCTATCAAATGGTGCATCGGGTATATTTAAATTTTGGTATCTTTAGCCCTCTAGCGGTGGAAGTATAAACATAGATATATCTAACCATAACTCCAAAGATAACGGTATTTTATAAAAATAAATTATGAAATAATATAGAACAGCTTAATACCTTTCTAAAATGCTACTGTTTATGAAAATACTCATTTTAGAACCGAAGATACAATATTTAATATAGGAGTCAAAAATCACAATTTGAAAACTGTCAAAACTAAAAACTCGAATAACGGGACAACCATAGGTACAAAAAAAAAAAAAAAATAGGGGTCTACTTATTTTTAATAAGGAAAGTGAAAAAAATAAAAAAACCAAAATCGAAGAGATGAATTTTGGAGGCTGTCCGAAATATAATGGAATGACTTATATATATATATATATATATATGTATATATATATATATATATATATATATATATATATATATATATATATATATATATATATATATATATATATATATATATATATATATACATATATATATATATATATATATATATATATATATATATTTCTCTTTATTGTTTACCGACTCGCTAAGTTATTAGCCAATAGATTGACATAGGCCTCCTTTATGGTGTTTGGAACCATTTATGTCTTAGGAATTTGGTTTTGATCATGTGATAGGAATCCTCTTTTACAATTAGGATTCCAACCCGGTAAGTCTTCTCTAAAACAACTATTAGTTGTAACTATTTTTTTAAAATCTATTGATCGATTGATTTAGAATGTACGACCAATCATTAAGCAGGATCTCCCGGAAAACGCCGGGCCTACCGTACACCCATTTTTACATATACTTGGAAGGATATCCTCCTAGGTATAGGATATTAGTTAATTATTAAGATCGACCCGGTTGCAGACACCGTGACAGCCAATAGTTAGTAAATTTTTGTGGGGTAAGGAAAGGAAAGGTATGTCAGTAATGACGGAATTGGTCCAGATTCCTAGTAGCCAATATTCAAACTACTGTTAGTATAAGACAATCACAGTTTTATTGAACTCATCTCTTATCAGCAACTATAGTGTGCCACCATTCATCTGTAATCTGCAGAGGTTCCCTGAAAACAAAATCTATTAATGAACTAATTGCTCTTAGCCAAAGGCTGTAAGAAAATTATTTAATTTTAATTTGAAATTATAAATTAATTAATTATAATATTATAAAATTATAATTCTGCAATCCATATGCTGTAACAATTTGGATTAGAATATAATATAATATAATATATCACATATATATATATATATATATATAAATATATATATATATATATATATATATATATATATATATATATATATTTATATATATATATATATATATATATATATATATATATATATATATATATATTTATATATATATATATATATATATATATATATATTATATATATATATATATATATATATATATATATATATATATATATATCAGATTTTCCAAAATAAAGTACTTCGGAATATTGTAAATGCCCCGTGGTACATTTGAAATGAAGACCTGCACCGTGACTTAAAAAGATGGAAGACATCAATGAAATAATTGCAGTTTATGCTGTCAAACATGATTGATGCCTTCAACAACATGATACTATTGAAATGCGTCGTATGCTGGACTGTCCGATAGCAATACGACGTCTACAAAAAACCAAAGGATTTAGTGATTGCAAACTAAAATAATACTATATTATAGCAAATATTTATTTAAATAAATAATTATATTTATCTTTGGCCGTATGGCTAGGCTTTATCCCAACAAATGTTGATTAAATTAAAATGGAAAAATTGCTAGATGACTTATATAATAAGTCAGTTGTAATAATAATAATAAAAAAAAAAAAATAATAATAATTTTAATTATCAGTCAACCATTTATAACGTAATCAGCGTGAACGCTTACGAGTTTGTAACAGTTGATACAGTTTAGTTCTGTACCCTTGTCACAGAATTTCCAATGGTGAAACCACGCAATTTAACTATAAATGTGGAAAAGAGCAAATTCGTTCTCAAAGAAACTAAATATCTCGGCCATGTAATTGGTAATGGAGTTATTCGCACCGATCCTGACAAGGTAGAGTCCATCGTAAAATATTTAGTTCCAAAAATAGTTAAAGAGCTTCGTAGATTCCTCGGAATGGTCGGGTGGTACCGGCGGTTTATTTCCAATTTTGCCAGTATAACTACACCTCTAACTGATCTATTAAAGAAAAATCAGAAACTAATATGGAATGAGGATGCTCAAAACTCTTTCGAAATTTTAAAAACTGCATTTTCGACATTTGTATGTACAGTGTGACGCAAGTTCTAGTGGTGTTGGAAGTGTACTGTTCCAAATTTCTGACGACGATAAAGAGCATCCCATAGCATATTATTCGCACAAACTCAACTCAGCCCAGCGAAACTACAGTGTGACCGAACTTGAGTGCTTAGCTGCTGTTCTAAGTGTCAAACGATTCAGACCTTTTGTTGAAGGTTATAAGTTCACTATAATTGCTGACCATTCGAGTCTTCGCTGGTTGATGAATCAACGCGATCTGTCAGGTCGTTTGGCAAGATGGAGCTTGTAACTTCAAGGATTCGATTTTAATATCGAATATCGTAAGGGAACACAAAATATTGTACCCGATGCGCTTTCAAGATTTGCTATGGAAGCACTGTTTAAACCCAGTAAGCATAGTAACGTCACCGAGATCACACCATTGCATGTTGAACTAGAATCTGATTGTTTCCTCCATCCCGAGTATGTACGCAAGATACATGCATTGCAGCAAAATCTAAATGTCGAATCAAATTTTCGTGCGGTTAATGGTAAACTTTATATTTTGCTAAACAAAAATCAGGAATATGCAAGTGATTTGTCACAGTGGAAGCTAGTCACACCCGCCAGCTTAGTTCCAAGTTTGTTAAACCAAGCCCACAATCCACCTTTAAGCGCACACTTAGGTTTTGCTAAAACATTAGAGTTATTACAGCGTAAATATTATTGGGCAACTATGGCTCGTGACGTTAAAGAGTATATCCGGATTTGTGAAATTTGCAAACAAATTAAGGCAACCAATTTTACCACTCAACCGAAAATAGGCACGTTTCATGAAATTTTTCGCCCATTTCAAAAGTTATTTATAGATTTTTTGGGTCCTTATCCTAGAAGCGTCCATGGTAATACGTATATTTTTATAGTGCTAGACCAATACACTAAGTTTGTCCTCTTGGAGCCAATGAGGAACGCAACTGCTGATGCCGTAGTCTCTCCTAAAGAATCGAGTGTTTAGCGTTTTTGGAGTTCCTGAATTCATGACGAGTGGCAATGGTAAACAATTTCAATCCGTGTTATTAAGTGATCTATTAAGTCGTTACGGAGTCCGTCATATATTTACTCCTAAATATTCCCCACAATCCAACGCATCGGAAAGTGTGAATCGTACGATTATATCAGCCATTCGAGCTTATATTCACGATGACCATAAACAATGGGATACACATTTAAACGAAATAAGAAGTGCGTTAAGGAATGCTGTCCATAGCTCGACCGGGTTTTCACCATATTTCCTGAGTTTTGGTCAACATATGGTTAGTCATGGCTCTTCATATTCGTTGATGCGCGATCTCAATGTTCTTGATGACAAGTATGCTTCTGTTACGAATATAAATATACGTCTGTCTACCACTCAAGAACTAGTTCTAGCACACCTCCGACATGCTTATAATCGAAACGTTACAAATTATAATTTGCGCAGTAATTCTCGTTCATTTCAACCAGATCAAATTGTGTTTGTAAGAAATTTCGTCCAAAGTAATGCTGGTTTGAATTTTCTGCAAAATTAGCTCCGAAATTTATCAAAGGTAAAGTTCTTAGAAAGGTTGGCAACGTCGCGTACGAGATAGCGGATTCAAAGGGGAAAGTTATTGGAATCTACCATGCGAAGGATATACGATAAAATTATTATTATTATTATTATTTTTTTTTTATAAGTAATATTGAGATTGATCTATATTAAATTGAGTATATTATGCCCGATTTGAGACTTCTCAAGGGTACTGTACTGGGTCTTCCCCACGATTTGTGGCAAATTCCACAATTTCCTTCAATATATGCATTTAAAATTGGATTAACCCTGTGCGTTTCAAAGGCGAATATATATATGTTTCCATCACTGTACATATAAACAAATTGAATTTAGTTATTACTGTTTTTTTTTATATAAATGTAATTAATTTATTAATTAAGTATTATGAATATTTATATGTATTGAATGCAATCCACATTTTGTATTTTGCACAATACTCCGGGAAATAAAAAAAAACGGGACAAGAATGGATCGGTATTGAACAATTCGGAAAAAAAAAGAATAAAAAGAAGAGAAATTGGAGGAATTGGGTTGTTGGGTGTGGTACATTGAAGAGTGTACACTTAAAATAGTAGCTAAATTGAAAAATAATAACCTCACCAAAATTAATTATAAAAACGAATTAAAACTTAATCAACAAAAATAATTATAAAAAAAAAATAAATAAATAAAAATTTTGATTTGAATAAACTAAGTGCTAGTTACAGCAAGACATACAGTGTAAGAAATTTTTAAATAATTAATAATAAATCTTTAATAAGAAATATTTAAATAACCCTGTGTTTGTGATTAACCGAATAGATAAACTTAAAACTGTATATTATATCTATAAGTGTTTGAAATTCACCGTAATACAGGAAATAAAAAAAAACATTAAGTGTAAAGTTCTCGAATTGTAAATTGGCATATTTAAAAATAAAAATAAATAAATAGATAAAAATTACAAATTATAAAAATCTAAACATAAACAAAATAAAATTAATAAATACAGTACACCTAAATATTAAACTTAATATAGTTGATATCATTAATAATATCTTCTTATTACCAACGATTACAACGGATATCTATAGCAACAAAAATTCATTTGATCGATAGCTACAAATATTTTGATTACTGCAATAATATTATCGGATCCGCACCGCATCGTGAACCTAAAGTTGTGTGAATTATATATTTTTTTTGTTAAATTATTATTAATTTTTTTTATATATGGTAATTATTTATTAGACTATGGTAAAGGGTATTTCGTTGAACTAAGAAATCATTTTTTTTATATAATAAATTTATTTCGTAAACTTCGAACTTTGTCGAAGTGTTTAAATTAATTTTTTTTGTTATAATTACTTTGTGATGGAAATATAAACTCTCGTGAATTTATTGGTGATGATGCAGTGATTCTGAATTCAATTAAGATTAACTGGTTTCCGTTTTTTTTTGTTTTGTTTTTATTATTATTATTGCAACAATCTCAAGCTTTCCAGTGCCCCACACCAGAACCCCCCCCCCCCAATCCGCTGCTACCTGGCCGGCTGTAAAATGCTGCGTGGTTTCGTGCACTCCGTGTGTGAATCGCATCAAGAAATCGTATTGCCGGGGACGGAAATTGTACACCTGTTATCGGCTTGGGGATTGTACAGACAGCGTACTAGCCGAATCCCTAACTTTGGTGACCCCGACGTGATTTTAAGGGCGGATAATTTCCATATGATTATACATTACCACATTTCCACGTGTGGACATAACCTCACTATCGATCGACCAGTTTGGCGCACGTGATAATCAACTGTATTTAAAAGCGGTTTTCATCAATAGGACACATCTTTTCATCAGTTCTGGAACCACATCAACATCCGGTGCAGCAATATACATAACAAGCAGAAAATTGTTAGTGCAATTTATTTTATTGTTAATTCTTCTCGATTCTTCGTCGATTTGTGCGCAAATTCAAGCGAACCGTGTGCCCAATGTTCGCCACCATATTATTCATATTTTCAATACTATTTTTATTTTTTTGTTTTTTTTTACGCGTTTAACGACGTCTGGCAACGACCCTGAAGATGTAGGCAGCGAGTGTGGTTGAAAGTATAGGGACAGACACGACATCATTTTTTTAAAATCTATTATACATAAAATTACGTTTACTTCGTGCGTCAAAACATTTTAAAGTCATCTTCTGTAGTCCCTAAATGTAGTTATGAATAAATTTTTAAGGTAGTAAATATCCTAAAAAAAATTATTCAAAACATTTGAATTTTGGTTGAATTATATACTCGAGACTAATCACTAATTCCTTTGACCGTTTTATTAACAGAAAATTAACTGAGTTGATTACAGCAACCAAAATCATTCATACATAATATAACTCCATATCATCAAGCATATTAAGGTCAAAGAGCTTAAAAAAAAAATTGTTTTCAAGGATGGAAAATTATTTAATTTCATACGATTATTATTACTAATTAGGGGTTTGTTATCTTTTCTTGAATTACAAATATCTTTATGAATAATGTAAGAAGATGATTTGAGTCGGTTTATTATAAATAATAAATTGTATGTATTAATAAGAAAATTGTATTTTTGGTTCATGGCAGTTTCAGTCTTCATCGTAATACCATGTTCGGCCTCTCGATTGTGTACGCAATTGGCTCTTTATATTGCAGGCAGCTGTAGTTCTGTATCTCTTTCTGAGATGGTCTGAATACATTTGTTGATATTCATCAATCCTGAGAGTATGAGAAAGAATATAGATGTACAAAGCTACTAGCCAAAAAAAAACTTATATTGTATATCATGAACAGCATAACAATTAATTACACGCTCGAAATAGCCAACTGCATTACGTGTTAAGCTTAATCCATTTACTACCTCCTTTAGACTACGCTAGACCTATGTCAGTAAAATTTATATCAGTAGTTTTGAAATGTCGTGGAAATAGGTTATACAAAGAATATATCATTTTTGTATGCACTGCTACTAAATCGCAGTGCATATATAGGTTATCATCGATATAAATTCTGCAACCTTCATTGCGGATTTATCTCTGATGTATGCCTATATTCGGACAGATTAATAGTAATAATATAACAAATTACCGAGCAATTGACGCTGTGGTTAAAGCTGCGGTGTTTGGGACGGGAGGTACCGGGTTCAAAACCCACCGGGATAGGGTTGCAAAAGAGATTTTTCATCACTTGATTACGATCGGTGATGACGATGAACACAACTATGACCCCCCGTTGGAGTGCAGAATTCATGGGCCGAACCATCGTCAATGCCAGTACAGGTTGGCTGAAGCAATGCAATGTGCAGATGGATATTTGAAAAAACGCGAACCTGTATTCGCGCGTCTTCGATTTGGCTAGTAATGGCGTAAAGAAGGACGTTAATTAACCGCGAAAGAGTTCGGAGAGCTTCGGCCCTCAGATTGCATAGAAAATAAAAATATAACCAATTTTTGATAGCTGAAACACAGTTGACTAAAAAACATGAAGCTCTGCAACAAGCAGCCCCTGACCCTTACACAAATTTGCCGAAGTCAGAGTTGAATAGCATGTTATATCAAGATATTAGTCACACTTCTGAGAACCCTGGGAAGCGGCAAATAAATCATTAAAATCTTCAATCTCAACACATTAATCTGGATTAACACAATACAGAATAAATATGGATAAAAATATCCATTAAAAATATGGATCTATAGATGAAAATTAGTAAGTGGATTTTTTCAATTGGATATAAAAGGTAGTATATAGCTTGCGGTAGCGATTCCGTATAGCCGTATAATTGCTACGTACCTTAATAGTTTCCCTTAAAAACCAATTACGTTAAAATAAGGGCGGATCTTAAAAAAATATTGTAAATATTGTTCGCACTGACTTATTCAAGCAGGATGCAAGTTTTTGAAGTTTGCTATAAACTGTAATCAACATTATTGATTTTATTAACGTAACTGAATGAATAAGAATTAATTGGGAGTTCTAAATATAGATTTGATTATAAAAAATTTTTTATTAACAATTTTGACATTTGATATATTGGCGTATGGAAAATATTGTTTTTAATGATGTAAATATAAGATGGGTATTATATTAATCCCCTCAACAACAAAAAATAACATAACAATATCTTTACTTCTAAAATAATGATATGATAATGTTAAGACATTTGAAATAAACGAAAGCACATTGATTGATTTTATTTATAATATGTTACGTGGAAGTACTCCTAAAGCATTCTAAGATTTATTTGAAGGATCTAATCAATTCTAGGTTCGTAATTGGTTCAAAACCAATCCAAATATTTTTTTTTTGTATGATTTTTCTTTAATTTGATGTATATTGCATAGAAATTGATCCTATAAAGATAGCAACGTATTCCACTTGAGAGTGAAAACAAAGCGCGTAAAAGAGCATGGCCGAGGATTTTAAAGTCCAATGTATTACTGTATGGAACAAAGGAAGTAAATTTAGTAATGTTAAATTTCCTATTTACATTTAATACGGCTTGAACCAGTGACCCAAATTTTAGGAGGACTTCACTGCCTTTTATTGACAAATGGTATCGAACGCCTGTTTTTTTAATTTGTTAAAAAAACAAAGAATACATATTGAAAAAAGAGTTGTCAAGTCTCTTTTTATGGCACCCAACTCAATTAAATGTTTTGATCTGAATTACTTTTAGAAGTATTCTGTCTCATATTAATTTTTTTTATCCAGTTCAAACTTTTCGGCGTATTGAATTAAAGGTAGTTTACCTGTTTTGGTTCCACTTTGATATACTAAGATATATGCCAATAAGATAAACCATAGTTTATGAACAGATCATTGAACAATGCGGAAGATGAGTAGAACGACACGAAGTAAGGTTGAAGCTATCATTGCTTTCTAGACTGCGAGAAGCATATTACACGAAAAATGCCAAACAATTCGACAGTTTTTGCCACCATTAAAATTATCTCTCGTCAGTGTGATATAATTGAGGATATCTGTCGAATACTCTATAATGGTGAACCGTTTGGACATAACGAATAACCGTCATCATCCAAAATGTTCAACTTACTTAATTTTAATCGTAGCACGAAACAAAATAAGATCAATTCAAACAGGAAAATGGAATCAAATATTAGAAATTGCTGAAACAATATGTTTGGAAGCATCAGATGAAGATGAAGAAAACTTAAAATATTTCACAGAAAAATACTTTGAAATCACAAAAGTATATTAAAGGGAGTTTTTTTAGAAGCGAAGAACTATAAATTGGCAACACTGTTTTCTGTGACAGCCGATTTGACAGTTATCGGTTGTTTTGAGGCTAGTTTGGTTTCATAATTCCTCTTGAATAGACTCACGCCGGGTCAAAGTTTACAAATTATCCAAATTTATTTTGAAAAACATGGTTTAATTCGAGAAACTCATCGGGCAATACATATATTTTATGGTGCTCATAGTCGTTTATCAGGGCCATTAATTCTAGAACCTCTTAATTCGAGAATGATATAGAAAAGCATACCTACTATATACTAGCATTGCTATCAATGTGCTATTTTTTGGGCATTATACAAGTGGATACCCTGACAGCTCCATTTAAACAGTCTGCCTTCTGGTATATATTTATAAGAGTTAGGCAAGATCGACATAGTAGCGATAAACTTTAATAATCCATTACAACATGAGGAGCGTTTGGAATGAAATTTAAGCGTTCGGAGATTCAACAGGCATGATGGGTGTGAAAAGTATTACAGCTGAAAACAATGCACGGAGCTAGTAACTTATATCGTTTCAGCTTATAAGTAAAGAGTAACACTATGCATGTAATATACTACCAAAAGTTGAAAAAAAATAATAATATTTTGTGTTTCAAAAGTAAATATTTGGAAAACTTTCACTTTTGTTGTGATGAAATTGTACCTATCACAGATAGGTACCTTCCAAGAATATAATCAACCACAAAAAAGTAAAATCGCGTAAACATATTGTTTTCGCATTTCTGTTCCAAATATTACATTAAATAAATGCTAATTTTCATGAAGAGAAAGGAAATCTCAAAAACATTGTGGAAGCATTTAACCGCGAGGATAAATACAAAAAAAGAATATTATTGTTATCTGTAATATCTGAAAATAAATACAATGAAACGAATTCTAAGAATTTGATCAAAGGAACAGGATGTGTGAGCTTTCCGGGTAAAAAAAATGAGATTTTGTTTTTAAAAAAATTCAAAAACCTACGTGCATTAATTGCTACAGTATTAGGGTTACTAATAGGGTTACTACGGTTTTTACCTTGTTAACTTCGATAAGCTGAAGTTATTTAAGGTGGTGCATTGACCTCTTGTCTAGTAAGAGTGTGGGAATTAAAACGAAGTTGTTGAGTATGGAATATGGCCGAACCTAAGCAAGTGAAAAACACACTTGTTTTGGCAGTTCATCTAAGGCAAATTTTTCTTAGAACAATCCAACTCAAATCATATAGTTTGCCGAACGTTTGCAGAGCTGCGGTTAAAAGAATGTGTACTAGCTGGAAAGGCCAGAACACATAATTAACATGTATTAATTATTCAATATAATTGCAATTTCTTTAGCTTGGCTGTAACAAAATGTGGCATGAAAAACAACTAAAAGCTTTAGCAAAAGATGAAGAGGTCGAAAAAGGAAAAGATAATTCTTTTAATTTGGGTAAGAAAGCATCGTGTTTTATTGACAAAATTGTCGAAATTCTTTTATATAATTCAATTATAATTATTTGGCAGATATAATCTGCATTCAAAATTACTTTCTAATATATCCAGGCTTATCTCTCAGATATTTTTTTTAACGATTTAGGAGATACCGTATTTACAAATCTAGATGCATAAATAAACTTTCAATCAGGAACCGATTTTATTGATCCATCACTATCTTTTCAACTACCAATAATAGAATCGGTTTGTTGAGCTTGAACAAACTGCGAAACTGGAAAAAACAATTCGGGGGTTGACGATTGATCTTTATAGCATCATCCTCAGTCCCATTTTTTTTGTTATGCGCGTTACTCTTTTTCGGGCTTGTCACGAACAATCTCTTTATTTTAATCGGACAAGCTTTGCACTAAACCCGCATAATAATCTCAATATTCTGAGCCAATTTATTAAATAAGTCGTCGCAATCATCACAGAACCATTTTAGATTGGTATTTGTGTTAATTAGTATATCTTAATACAAGAAGCGTGAGCTAATTTATTACACATTCCACTACAACTGATTAATTTATCCGCATTCAAATTGTCACACGAATTGATTGCACACAATTTATTTGTCATTCTGCCAAGGTTTTGTAGAATAAATTATAAATTGTATGACCGTATACGACCTTGGTTTGTCGATGAATATGAATTATTGTAAATTAATAATAAATATACAAAACTGCCCAACCACTGCACAACTTAAGCACGACTTTATTTCTAGAGAGCAATCGATCGATCTAAAGCACGCAAAAAACACAATGCAAGTTGGAGAGTATATTGCGATTTTGAATTTTGCGGAGAACTACAAGTTTACATCCAAATTTACTTGCTTGACATAAATAATTACTTTTTGCTTCTTTTCATTGCTAAGGATAATTTGGTTTGTATATAACACGTTTTCTTGCATCAAACTGATAGGCACATTATATGGTTCAGACATCAATACGTATACATCGCTTTAATTTTTCCAGTAAAAGATAAAACATAATTAAGATAAGACATGAAACATTTGGTGGGGTCAAACAACCCATCTAATTGAAGTCTATATATAGGATTTACACGATATAACCATTTAAATTCTTAATCTAAATTTCTTATCTTGTATTGCCCCATGTGAATTGAACAATTTCTAACTTATTTTTTGCTTATATCCCTGGTTCTGGGTATAATCCTGTCAAGTTATTAATATTTTATTGGAACAATGTAACATAGTTTGAATCAAATATTTTGCTAAGTTTTAAATAAATAAATAATGTCTGTTTCGTGAATTTAGATTTAATATATGTGCTCTTGTATAAATATAGAGGGTGTCCAAGATTGAGCTTTTTTTTGTTATATCACTGCATTATTCATTATTTCAATATATAATTACACCTTTTTGGTTATGTTGATAATAAAAAAATACATACTTAGCATACTGAAATTACAAGACTCTCTTTTAAGAATAGTCTCTTAATTATAGATAGATATTTCGAAGAATTTTTTGATCGACTTGTTATTATTAAGAAGATATTACGGAGAATTATCGTTTAAGTTGATTTCAAAAATATCCTCCTTAACGCACCATTCAAAAATGTTTTAAAACTAGAAAAAGGTTGAATAATTCTGATTCAAAGAGTTTAAAATATTTTTAAATTTCTTAAATTTAGAAAAATCTAATCGGATATTAAACTGTTCATAATATAAGAAGAAATTCAACTCGAATTGTTTTGATTTCAGGTAATTGATGTTCTGTCTCGTAAACATCACAGATTCCTTGAATCGGCTGATTCAATTTACATGTAACAAAAATACTTTTTGAATTGGTTAAATTGAAAATCATACGATTAGATATGCCAATCTCTTTAACCAAATTGCTTGCATTAAGTGAGTAAAAATAACATATTTCTAATCTTATCATCTCAACTATATTCTGCTCTCATAAAAGAATTCACAAAGCAACGTAAATATCGAATGATACAAGTGTAAATTAAATCGATTATGTAATGATCTCAAAGCGACATTCTATAAGCATTACTGGCGTTCAATCTTTTAAAGGTGCTGTTGTACAACTTAAACTAATTCAAATATGCAACGTACATTGGCTTTAGCAGTGGACGCACCATAATAGTTTTAAATCGATAATTGAAGGAAAATCTAACAAGTTCCAGAAAAACATGGTATGATTACATACATTTGAATTTTAAAACCTATAATTAGAGTTACGCCTAGAAAAAAACTCACTGTGTTGTTTTATCCAAGTTCGAAGAACTTATTTTGCCGCAAATCTAATATTTTCAAATTATACTAAATGGATTTTGGACGTACATATTATTCTGAAACTCCGATTTATTTTTTCAGTTTAGTAAATAACATCATTTGCAAGTTGACATTATGAAATTTTGATTGGCCCTCATATGCAAAACTAAGATAATTTGATCCTATATAATCAATATTTAAGTTATGTTTCTAGAAGTTTCAATTTACTAAATGAATCGTCTAGCGACATGTAAAGTTTATATATTTTGAACTAAACATAAAAAACATTTGAAATTATGATTGGATTATCATAGGCACACACACAAATCACAAACAAATAAGACATAAAATTTGATTAAAATTTTAAATATTAAAAATACTTACTCTTAACCTAGTCGGTGTTAAAATTTGTTTACACTGTATCGGATGGATTATGGCAAAATACCTTTCCATACATATCACAACCAATATGAAAATTGATGCTGTATAGCTCAACGAATGTATAAATTGATACATTTTACAAAGGAAATCACCAAACACCCAACTGAAAATGAAAAAAAAACAGGACGTGAAAGGTAAATTATTAAATTTGTTGTTGTTGTCAATATTTAATTATAATTGATGTACCATAATTATGAAGTTTTTAAATTATAATAAATAATTGAGTGTGTGCGTCCAATTTTAATTAAATTGTAAATGTTATTTTAATAAAAATAAATTGAAGAGACTTCATTAATTTTAATAAAAAGAAATAATTTGGAATCAAACACTAAATTACAAAAATATTTACTTTGAGCTTTTCAGAATCAATTAAAATTTCATGGTGGAAAAAATTGGATAAAATTGACATTGTGACCGACGGTTGATTATTGAAAAATTCTCAATCGAAAACATTTTTCAGATACAGATACATAACAGGTCAGTCCAGAAGCAACACACTATAGGCATAGAAAAATGAATCGATGTTTTGGCTTTCAAAGACTATCACTATAATCTTTTGTTGAAATTTTAAAACGAGGGAATCTGTTGAAATTTACAGAATTTAGACATTCTGACAATTATTAATAACTCGCAATAACATTTAAGAAACAATTTCGTAAGGGGAATTGCAAAATATTTATGAAAAATTGAAAAGCTTCCAAAATTTTGGTAAATACAAAAAACGCATGATGGCCTACCACAATTGCGCAATATTCTGGAAAATTAGAAATTTTTCTCTAGAATGCTCATAAGTACATGGTAATTATACTAAAAATGCCCCAATATTTTAATATTTAGCTCGCCAAATTCTCATAAACAAACAATGTCAAAATATCAAAATTGTTAAATATTTCGAAAAATTTGAAAGATCCCAAAATTTTCACAAACACTTGATAGTTCGCACTTCAAAACTCAGAAATATTATGGAAAATTGAAGAGATCCCAAATTTACCAATTTGCATGAAATAATTAATTTTTCGGAAGAACTTTCCAAAATTCTTATAAACACGCATGATGCTTCCAGAAGTGCGAAATATTTAAGAGTGTTAAAATGACTTTAAAGTTTTCAAAATATTCAAGAAGATTAAAAAGCTCTAAAAATTCCTAAAATTTACATTGGAATTTACAATAAGTTAAAAAGGCCGCAATAATGTTTAGGAACATTTAAAAGCTCCAACATTTTGATAATCACATGATGGTTAATACAATTAGAAAGCTTTCAAAATTGTCAAGGTTAGCCATATTTAAGAAAATTAGATGTCTCTTGGAAGAAAAAAATTTTAAAATCGTTATAATAATTGTAAGCTGACTAAAGGGCCGCAATTGATTATTAAAAATTACAAATGCCTAATGGCTAGCTTAACAAAATTGTGGATACGCAATATTTAGGAGCATTAAAATGATGTCAAAGGTATCATAAACAAACAATAGCTTTTTAAAATAGCAAAATATTTCAGAAACTTTAAAAGTTCTAAAAATTGTCAAAATTGAATATTGAAAATTAAAAGATTCTCCTATTTGTCATGATGGGCCCGACCAAAATTCCTCAATATTTGAACAAGCTTCCCACTGAACATAAACACATGATAGTTAGTCTATGATAATTGTAAAATATTTAGTCTATGATAATTGTAAAATATTAAGGAAAAATAGAAAACATTAAAATGCCGCAATATACTTAAGAAAATTAAAAAGGTCCAAAATTACTAACGCATAATGGAAAGCTTATCAAACTTTCGAAATATTTTATCTCATAAACTAACGATATCTTATTAAAATTGTAAAAGATATAGGAAAATTAAAAAGCTCTCAAAAATCTCTTAAAAATCTCATAAACACTCGATGGTTTATCTCATAAACAATGATGGTTAACATGAAATTAGAAAGATTCCTAACTTCTCCCAATTGTCATAAAAAATTTTCAAAAAATACATTGATATTTACATGAAATTAAAAAGATCCCAAAATTCTTTCAATTGTCAGGATGAGTAGCCGACTAAAATGCCGCAGTATTTAGGATCATTCAAAAGTTTCCAAAATTTTGATAAACACACGATGGTTAAGAAAATCAGAAAGCTCCCAAAATTCTCAAAGTTTTCATGGTTAGCTTACAAAAATGCCGCAATATTTAAAATAATTAAAAAGCATCCAAAATTCTCAAAATTGTTGATGGTTAATCTATTAAAATGCCGAAATATTCTTAAATAGGAACCTCTTAAATTCTCATACACTCATAGCTGATTAAAACGTCGCGATATTTAGAAAAATAAAAAAATTGCCAAAATTACAAATATTTATGAGCATTAAAATAACCTTAAAGTTCTCACAAGATAGCCTATCAACATTGCAAAATATATTTGAAAATTAAAGTTTCACAAAAATCGCATAAGCGTACGATGTTAACTTTCAAAATGGCACAATATCTAGCTAGGCAAATTAAAAAAGTGCCAAAAATTTTCAAAATTTACTTTGACACTTACAAGAAATTAAAAAGATCCCGAAGTTCTCCCAATTGGCATGATGAGTATAGCACCGAAATGCTGCAATATTTCGGAACATTCAAAAGCTCTAAAATTTTGATAAGCACACGATGGTTAAAAAAATTAGAAAGCTCCTAAAATTCTCAAAGTTCGCATACAAAAATGCCGCAATATTGTAGAAAATTAGAAAGCCGGCCAAATTCTCATAAGCATATCATGTTACCTTTATAACTGCGCAAAATTGAGGAGAATTGAAAGACTCCCAAAATCTTCAAAACAACATGACATGCGACCCTATAAAAATGCTGAAATCTTTAGTAATATTTAACAGATCACAACTGAACATAAACGCATAATGGTTAAGCTATTATAATTGTAAAATTAGAAAATTAGAAATCTCCTAAAATTCTTTAAATCGTCATGGTTAGCTAAATAAAATGCCTCAATATACTTAGAAAAAAGTTTACAAAATTACAAACAAATAATGGTAAGCTTATCCACATTGCCAAGTATTTAGGAGCATTAAATTGACCTCAAAGTTCTCATAAATAAAGAATAGCCTATTAAAATTGTAAAATAAATAAGATAATAAAAAGCTCCAAAAATCTCATAAGCTCACAATGGTTTGAGCATCAAAATGGCAAAATATCTAAATAGAATAAAAAATTCTCAAAATTAAACTTGAAATTAACATGAAAATTCTCTCAATTATCATGATTAGTAGTTGACCAAAATGCCGCAATATTAGGAATATTCAAAAGCTCGGAAGATGTTGATAACCACATGAAGATTAAGAAAAGATATTAATTACAAAGCTCTTTAAGTTTTTAAATTTGTCATAAATCGCTTACAAAAATTCGCAATATTTAAGAAAATTAGAAAATTTTTAAAATTTTTATAAGCTCACTATGGTTAGCCTACTAAAATTACGTAATATTAAGAAAAACAAAAAGCTCTGATAATCCTCCAAACATCATGCCAGTTACCCTATTAAAATGCCGAAATCATTCGTAATATTAAAAAGCTCTCAACTTTTTCATTTGCCTAAATATTAAATATTTAGGCAAATGAAAAAGTTTTCAAACACATAATGGTAACCTTATCAAAATTGCAAAATATTTAGGAGTAATAAAGGGACCTCAGAATTCTCACAAACAAACGATAGCCTATCGCAATTGCAAATTATCTAAATAATTATCCAATGTTTCATTGGAAAGCTCCTGTAAATCTCATAAACACTCGGATGGTTAATCTTTTGAAAATGAAAAAAAAAAATACGAGTATCTACGAAAATTCAAAAGTTCCAAAAATTATCAAAACTTACTTGAAATTAAAAAAATTCTCCCATTTGTCATGATGGGTAGATAGTTAACCAGAATGCCGCAATATTTAGGAATATTCAAATGCTCCTAAAATGTTGATATACACCCAATGGCTAAAAAAAAATTAGGAAGATCGCAGAATTCAGAAATTTTCTTTGGTTGGTGGTTGCCTACAAAAATTTCACAATATTTAAGAAAATTAGAAAGCTTCCAAAATTCTCATAAGAACGCACGATGGTTAGTCTACCAAATTTCACAATATTTAGGAAAACTAACAAGCCCCAAAATTTTTTGAAATTATATGACAGTTAGTTGATAGGCAAGATAGTCAAGACAGTTAGTTGAATGCCGAAATCTTTAGTAACATTAAACAATTTTGAACATATAGAAAATTAAGTTTTTAAAATTTTCAAAATTAAATTATGGATTGCCTACATCAACAATTGCTTTGCTGCGCTTCAGGCCTCAGAGACGTATGATTTTTCTTTTGCCATAAAAACGATAAAACTGTGCAGCTCAGTCAATATTATAAGTGAGTATATTATTCCTATAAGCAACTTTCCTGACTAAAAACAGTGGCGTGTTAAGGAAATACCTTAAACATACACGATATAGATGACTAAGCAGTTTGACTAAGCAAGCTTTATTATTCTTTAGTAATTAAGAAAATTACTTTCTGGAGAACCAGCGGGCACGAAGTATATTCCAAAATCATACAAATCCGCAAAATCTAGTTTGTCGGATGAAAAACAAAATATAACGATCTTTCGATCTTAGAGGAAGTTACAGAGAAAACAAAAGGAACACCAAAGTCACTGAAATCAAATCCGCTCTTAATTCGCCACGAAGTCCATGACGATTTTTAATGGTATAGCCTAATGCAAAAGACGTACCCCTATAAGGTTGTATAAGGATCGAAACGAGTCATTGACTAAAACGCTGGATAAATGAGGCAATAGCTACTTCAACGCAAGAATAAAATTTATCGGTGCACCATAACCGCAAGAATTTGGAACTAAGAAAACTGCAAGTGAAGTGATCCTAATAAAATTAACACGCTTGAAAACACCATCGACAATTTAACCCAGTAAAATAGCACTAAGGGTTGCAGTTGTTTAAAGTATGAGGAAAACCATGAATAAGCAAAGTGAAGAGGCGCATTCTGGGGAGAAGAACATCAAACCATATGTCGCAGCTAAGATCTAACAATCAGAAGGGCATTCCGAACAACCAATTTAACAGCATTGCCAATCTTACTCTATTGGAGGGTATACTGATTTTATTTGTACCCATATGATTTACCAAGTTCCTTTACTTCTGCTAAAACAATTCTTTTCCAACGTAGGTTTCTGACATTTCATTTCTCTTGCGGGTTCTAGTTCAATGGTATTTTTGTTATACCGCTTGGTGGTTTCATCAGTTTATGCCCAATATATCACAATTTTTGCTTTTTTTTCGGTCTCAGTGCTTAACTGTTTCGTGTTTCTGTGCAACTCAAAGTTTGTTATGGCGTTCGAGAACCTGCAGTATGATTTTTTTTTTGTAAGCCCCACACTATTGAACTCGATTTCTGGTATTTCGATTCATTCCATTCCGTATGAGTTCCATTAATATTGTTAGGATGCGCACCATTTCACAAAGTTTTACCCATATGTCGTTCCAACTTAAACATCTTGTACTCTTTGAGACAGTTCTTTAGAAATGAACTCATTCCCAGTTTATCTTAAAAACAAGTTATGCGTGTTAAAAGTATCCATGGCGAATTATGAATTATTCGCAATGGATACTTTTCGTAGAAAACCTTTTGCTATAGGCGCAATGAAATCGTGTGTACATAACAAAGTACATAATTCGATTTCTTCAATATTGAACGTTCTTTGCCAAACTTCTGAGTGCGCTTGAACACACATATTTGACAGGTTGTCTAGCTACATACATCGTAGTTTTACACATACGATTATCGACCACTTTGAAATTCAAAAGAAACTTTTGCACGAAATCTTGTTGGTAACCCAACGAAGTAACAAGTAAACATGTGATACCTCACAGTCACATGGAGTTTGTTGTATGCCACCTATAGGGATAGTTTTTATTTACAAAATAATGTTATATTTAAGCGTATAAAACTAGTAAATTACATTGATTTTTTTAATCTAACTTTTATTTAACCGTTAGCGAGAAAAGAAATAAACTAAAAAGTTTTAGAGAACTAATGAGATTGAGTTGTGACTATAAAACTAAAGCAAAAACTATGAAGATTTTAGTTAGCCTGCGGTAATTTAAAAAAATTTTTTACGACTAAATAAAATATAGTATCTGTATCGTATCAAAATCCCGGTAGTCTGCTGTAAAAAAGGATAATACATCCATAAACTCATAAGCCATATAAACACCTACCGCACAAAACATTTAACAATGTTAGATAACGTTTTGTATTTATATTATTTCCTTATATGCTACGTGAAGATTATGCACAGTATATATCTATAATTAACGTTTTTTTGTTATGTTCAGGACATTTTCCAAATAAATTTTGGAAAATATTTTTACATTCTGTGTTCTATATCGTGCTGTGTTTCATTTCCAAGTTATTATAGAAATATTATGTTGGTATCATTTTTTATATTTTATGTTTCAATAATCTTTGCAACTTGGAAGTGGTGTTTTTAATTTATGTGCGTTTTATGCCATCGGTTTACAAAATGTTTTATATAAATATACGGTATACCGTCTTCAAAAGCACGAAACAGTCAAAATAATTAGTAGTTTATAATGCTGGCTAATGTTCATGTTAAAAAAATTGTCACAATGTTTAAATATTATAGAAAAAGAAAAATTGTCGAAACTTATGGTTAGAGTTTTAAGAAGCTTTCACCTCTTCATGTTTCCCGATTGCAGTTATGGGATAAAACTGTTAATTAAAGAAAACCATAAAAGTAGTTAGTAACCACAGTACGCAAGCCATGAATTACCAGTTACAATAGCAAAGCTTTTTTATAGATGTTGGGGAACTAAAAAGTTTAAACTTCGTTGACTGAACCAGATACTCATTTTTATAAAAACACGACAGAATCATAAGCCAACGTTAGATATATCGAACTGTGTAGTAATATTCAAACCAATATTTACATTATTTACGAAGCACTTATTCGGTTGTGAAAAAGGATTGGTCCCTATAAGGATTAAGTTAGAGTAGGGTTGTTATAAGGAACGTTCCGAGTAGTAAAAATTATTTGTCCCCACGTGCCATAATTTTTTTACGTATATCGTTTATTCTCAATCTACTTAATTATAGATATTGTATGTTTTATATTGCTAAAAGCCAATATTGTAACATTTTTTTTATCAGTAAAACAGTAGGCGATGATTATCAACTTTGTTTACTTTATAAAAACAAAAATAAAATATTTTCATTAGTTTTGTCAAATTTTCTAAGTAGTGTTGTGAATCAAAAATTCGAAATAGTTTAAGAAAATTAATATTATGATGGCACAGTTCTCAGGTAAGAAGTATATTGATATTGATTTTGTCATCGCGTTCCTGATGTAAGAATATTTACAAATATGAAGGTTGCATTATATATTCATAGCATAAAGAAATCTATTAGCATAAATACTGATCTGAAATTTGTTTTTTTGAGTTATGCAAATATATTGGGGTATGTTAAATTGAGTAAACCACCGAGCTAAGCAATATTTTCGAATTGGGTTAAATATGCTGTGCCATTATATTTGAAATATTTTTGATTTTAAGGACCGATAAAGATTTATCGGCGTTATGATGCAGTTTCTTCAAGCTTAGAAACATAAAATAGTTGGAGGAGGAATTAGGTTATTATTAGTATAAGCTACTATTAATATATTTATTATAAGGGCTTTCGTTCCAAAACAGTTCTTGAAATGCACGTGTATAAATTTGCACATTTCTTGCCACAAAATTATTCAAAAGGGATTAAGCCATCGGGTTTTCAGGTATTGATAAAGTACTTAGCTTTCTTATGAAAAAAAAAACATCAGAAAATCTGTTTCAACACCTACAACATAAAAGTACTTTATTGACATATTTAAAAATTTTCGTTACTTTTTAACAAAAGAATATTACATTTAGGTACCATATAAAATATTTTACTACCATGAGCTAAATTTAATGGAAAATCAATCTACTAAAAATATGTTTTCTAATTCATTATTAAAAGTTTATAATAGAAATCAAATCAAAATCCATTATATACATTTTTTGTTGAAATGAGAGTCTAAAAATATATTCTGTGGGAAACCATATTAAAAATAATTGTATTGACGGCAAAATCGTGTTGACATAATAATATTAGTCGAACTAAAAAGCTACTGCTAGCCCAGATCACATCAACAGTCATCCTATTTTGGTTTCAAATTCAGGTCAGCTCTTAAAAATTCAACTTTATCTAAACAATTACTGCACTTTCCTAGTAGAATCGACACATCGATGGTTTAAGATTTATGTGTCGATCCTACCAGATTACTTGAGGTATTTTAACTAAGTCAGATTGTTTAATTAACGTCTTGCTATTATGTTTGCTTAACAGGAATTCGGAAAATTCAATCATTACCGTAATTTGAGGTTTAAGAGATACAGGAGGTTAACGACTTTTAAGAGGCTTAAGAGAATTAAGGGGATACCGAGGGTAAAAGGTTAAAAAGGTCCAAGAGATTCAAGAAGGTTCTCAGGTTTAACATGCCTTAGAGGTTTAACTTTCCTTAAAATATTAAAGAGGTTTGACAGGTTTGAAGGAAAGAAGTTATAAGAGTATGTTAAAAACTCAAACCTTTAAAGCTGTACTTCTGTCATGATTTACACGTCACTCTTATTGCGTTTGTGCCAGTTGGTCTATATAGTACTAACATTTATTGTATTTTCATCTCTGGTACCCGTGTATATTAGGACTACTAAACTGGGCTCAACTTTGACGTGTTCCATTTTTATGAAAGAAAGTCAGATCACATCTTTTTGTAATCCATTGCTATAGTTATAAAAATTTAAATGGTCTAATGTATGCGATGCGGCAGGATGTTTTAACAAGTTAACTCTCAATACGTGAAAAAATTATTTGTGGGAGTTATTACAGTTCCACTGTATGCATAAAATATAAAAGCAAATTAAAGTCATGTATCGTCGAGAAAAGAAGTTTGATCACAAACCAAAATGATTTTGTGTTTGTCTATACATTGACGACATACATGTAGCCTCAACTTCGGAGGAACAACACATGTTTCACCGATAGAAACACTATTTTAGAAACTTTCTGAATACGAAGTGAGCATCAAGAGCTAGAAATGCGTTTTCGGTACTGACTTCCATAGTCAAAAAATTACCCCAAATGGTATTCTGCCGTCCACGGAACGAATAAACGCCATTAGGGAATTTCCAGTTCTTCAATCAATCGGGCATATATAGCAATTTATCGGCATGACAAACTACTACTATAGATTTATGCCTAGGATTGCGGAAACTTTAGCTCTTATCTATACCCATTTGGAAACTTGTCTAAAGAAGATAAAAATGCCGAAGAACTTTTTTCGGCCATATGAATGTCAACAGGCATTCGAACCGATAAAAACCACTTTACCACACATTACGCAATTGGCGCATCCAGTACATAACGCTTAACTTAGTGCCACAACCGACGCCTCGACCACTCCTGTAGGTGCTGTGTTCCACTAATTCAATGATGGGGATTGGGAGCTCCTTGGATTATTTTCGAAGAAACTTTCCGATGCTAAAAAAATATCGGCATTCGATAGGGAGTTATCTACCAAGTGATAAAAAATTTTCGATATTATATCAAAAATAGATTTTAAAGTTGATACAAACCCCAAACCACGACGAACATAAAATATATCCAAGACAAGCATAACGAGGTTGCTGATACACGGTCACGGATCTTTATTATACAGTCCTTACATTGCACAACCAATGCGACGAACAATTTTCGACGCACTGCATAACATTTTGCATCAACCAATCGAGACACTCGCGGAAGCCTTGGAAGATCATATAAACTAAATATTTCTTGCCCAGTTTGAATTAGGACTTAGCTTACTGGGCGAAATCCTGTTTATCGTGCCAAAAATGCAAAGTGATAAGACACCCTAAGTCCCAACCGGGAAGCTTTTAAAATATTCATTTAAATATCGTAGGACCACCTTCTAATGGGTTACACAAATTTACTAATCTGTGTCAATCGTTTCACGCGATAAGAACTATATCTCTAGATTAGGGGTACCGGTCAACATTTCTACTGATCAAGGTACACAGTTCTACTGAGTTAGTATGGTGAACTAACTCAGCTTTTAAACTTTCATTGTTGAGCGTTTTCAGTCAATTAAAAACTTCTCTAAACCCAACGTATCACTATGTACTATGGAGCTCCAAGGTATAGTATATATCCCATAGTTTTATTAGGTATTTGAGCTACAGTAAAACACGATAATGTTCCCAGATGAGCTTGACTACAGACAAACAATGAAGCTATACCAGGTGAATTTTTGTAGACAATCCTCTTTAAAATCAAGACGAGCATACGCGCTCTAAAATCAAGACACTAGTGAGTTCGTGTTTGGATTAGATGCGCCCAGGTTTGATACTACCATACGATGGTTTATACAAGGTCATTCGACGCTTGCTAAAATACTACTTCATCGCGAGATTCTCAAACAAATCTGTAGCATTCTAAAAGCCATGACAAGGGTGACAAGGACAAGGATGATTGATGACAATTCATTTTCAAGAAGCTTTATGCTAAAAAGAACGTTAAAATCTTCTAAAAGAAATATTTTAACCGCAATGTTAACAGTTATGGTAAACGCCACCGAAACTTAAGCTTAACTGAGAAGTTTACACTCAGCTAAGCAATAAAGTTATGACAACGAACATTTGACATGTACGAACTAAGAAACTAAAAGAACCTCATTAGACTAGCAAACGTAGACACAACTGGAAGCTTTTACACTGATGAAAAAAACTAGGTAGAGAAACAGATTTTTATGTTGATGACCTCCTTACATGCGGAGACTCAGTTGAAAAAGCCATAGACCTAACACAAAAACTAAAATATAGCATATCGGAGACCCCCGAGAGCAAAAACGGTAGCAGTCGATCAAATATTATTTAGCAACATACAAAGGTTTGTGTTTTTTGAAGAATATTTATCTCACTTCAGCACACCTATTAATAGGTTGACACATAAAGCAAGTTCCTGAAATTGCAGAACATAAATTGTCACTTTATGTTTGTTGGGACATAGTCAAGCGAATTCATGAGCTTTTTTGGAAGCGCTGGAAAGTTGCATATTTGACATATCTACAGCTCCGATCCAAATGGTAGAACAAACATTCAAATTTAAAAATTAATGACGTCGTATCATTCATGAACACAAATTATCACCAACGCAGTGGTTATTGGGCAGAATCATACAAGTTTATCCTGGAGATGATAGCAATACCCGTGTAACACATGTAAGGACAACATCTTGGTACACTAAAGAGATCGGTTCAACAAATACGTCTCCTTACCATTTTGGAATTAGATAATAAAAGGCCGGGAGTATGTACAGATATTCCCGTCACTTAAAATTTAATAAATCAAAAACCTGGAAGAGTTCTCACAGGACTAGCGTGGAGTTTTTTGTGCTAACATCAAATCAAATACTGTAAGTTCACCATCCTTTACGAGGAATTTACCCTAATCGAACAGAGATCACAGGATTCTTCACGTTGTACATGATAATTCTACTCGAACGGCGCACCACTTTCTAAGAACTAAGACGAAAACCACTTTGAGTAGAAGGCAAGAGCAGCCTTCAAGCTACACAAAATAAACGATTTATGCCTCAAGACAGTGTTTAATTTTTTTTAATTGCATGGCAACATTTTTTGACAGTTTGAAAGCTGATTTGTACACAGTTTGATTTGCTATTTAATCAATCTCCCATCCGAGCAAATAAAAACTATTTCTGCTGTGGATCATGGTATTGAGTAGAGGCGGACTTTAATGAGTTTATTCTCCATTTCGCATTCCAATTAGAGCTGTGACTATCCACTTTATGGAACATTTTACAGAAATATCTTGAAAATTAAAAGATCCAGCTCGTGCCAGAATTTAAACACCCTGACCAGCGTATGTGCGTCTTGTGTTACTCTTTATAATTTTTATAACAAAATGTTACTCTTATTTTTATATAAGAACCTGCTTCAAGTCAAGCCGTTATTAAGACGTGCTCTCATAGGCTTGGAGAATCATTTGAGAACACATACAAACTATTATTATAGATTTTTTCACTAGACCCCGTTAAAAAAAAAACTAGAGGCGATAAATGACTAGCAAGACAACAATCCGCATTCGCTGCGTTATTGCCGATATCCCACCGCTGTTTTCGTCCGCTTCAAAAAGTGGACGAAGATTTAACAACCATCAGTTTGCACTTTATCCGAGATAGACCCGGTACCTATTTAAATATGTATTAATTAGGTACCGAGTATTAAAAATAATACCAAATATATTAAAAATAATACCATGGCTTTTATTTTATATAAGTATTTTTTAAGAACCTAAAAACATTTAACTCATATAAATCGAGGTGCCTACGTGCATTTTGTTGATCCACTGTACAATATTATTTAAAACATAAACATGGCACTGAAATCCCACTACAAATCTATTTACTGTAACAGTGTAACATTGCAATTACGCTATTACGCGTCGCACTATGAAAATGATACACACACAAATCCGAGACAAATCCCATTTCTAATTTATCTTTTTGACAGCCATAAATATTTTTATAATGTCTATTAATTTCTTATCATCACTACAATTGTTATTACACTAACATATAGACACCAAAACTATTTTTTTAAATTAATTTTTACTACAATAACAATCACTTTATCAGGAACGATGCTGTTGAATAACTAATCTGCGTAGAAATTATTTTTGTGAATTATTGTTCTCTGTCTGTTTCGTGGTACCATTTCATTTTTTAACGGGTTTTTATAATTTATAAAAAATTAAAAAATATTGTGAACGTGACAACAGCAAAATTAGTACATTTGTCAACACAGTTGACATTTAGGTAATATGTAATGTGATACAGGGTGGTTATAATATTTTTATGGATGATGCGAATTGTAGAATTGCTCAACAGTTAAAATCTTTGTATATGCTTGTGTAAATGCGTAGTCGACGAATAATTGGAAAACACAATATTTTTTTTTGTGGTTTCTCGCATTTTTACTAAGAAAGTGATAGATTGTAATCCGATCTAAAATAGAAAGTTACATTTTGTCAGGAGTTCACCCACTCTCTACATTTTTTAATTTTAATCTGTTTCAATCTTTGCGCCACGCTTGAAATATGAGACTAAATATGCTCTCGCATATGTTTGAATGGAGCAGTGCAAAAATAAAATTTATTATTTTTCCATATTAAAGATTTTGTGCGTATTTTTGATCCGTACATTTCGACTAAATGACAACATAAAATATTTCTAGTTTTAAGCAAAAAAATGGCAGAAGACAAACTTAATAATCGAAAAAACTCAAATTATGTGCCATAAAAAAATTAATTTTTTTTAATTACAAAATATGCGGATCAAAAATTCACACAAAAAATCGCTCAATAATTCAAACTCGAACGGTGCCCTTTATGCTTGGTTTATAATATCGGAAATAATTTCCAAAGTCCTCTTGCTCAAACCAATCAAAACACTGCATATGATAAAGATTCCGTCCTTTATTTCCATACTCGAATTGAAAAAAAAAAATAACTTTGAGTAAAAAGAGTCTGGCAAGTCGGGAGTTCGGAAATTATTTCCGATGTTATAAACCAGGCTTTCGGCACTGTAGAGGGAAACCCAGCTGATCACGCATCGAACGGGGTGTTTCCTTCAAGCTCATGAAAACAATGGTGAAAAGGAACTGCTTGGTTGGAGTTAAAAATGGATTACTATGACCATTGGCAATACGTGTTGATTTAATTGGCAACACAAACCACGAAAGAAAACACAGCGGCGACTCAACTTCTTCATTGTTAAAGCTCGGGGCATATATTTGATGAACTATTAATAAGAATATTTTCTTCCAGCAAACTAATAAGATTGTTAGTTTTATCAATCGATTGGTAACTAATGCTAAAATTTAAATAAAATTAAAGAAAATATTCACCGCTTCGAAGAGAGCTACGGCCCCAGAACAGATGGCATGGTATAGAAACTAAAAAAAAGTCAAATCAAAGCAATTTTAAATTCAACACCACTTTGCGTTTTATCAGAAGATGACACCGCAATCGATCTTCTGACACCTGCATACTTTTTAATATGATCAACAATAGCAGCGATGCCAGAAGTCAATCCTGGAGATATTCTGGTATGGAGATTATCAAGGTGTTAACATAAACAACAAAGCGTGATAGGTTTCTAAAACCCGTAAGTGACATTTATTTAGTTGGAACTAGTTCATGTTAGTGAAAATGGGGCATATAACAATGTTTTGACTAGTTGGATAATATTTTGCATAAGTGAAAATCAGATCCCATCGCTTTGTTACCACCTCTAATGAACTGAAAAGTTGTGTGATGATTTATAAGACAGTATCTTGTGTTTTAAAAATCATGTGAATGAATAGCCCCCTGACAACAACGATAAATAATTATTATTTCCTTTTAAAAAATAATTCAATTTAAAAAAAAAAAGTCCTCACAGTCTCCACTCCTTTTCTTATAGCACAACTAAAACTTTTGTTTTAGTTCAACTAGAACTAAAGTGATTAAATGATTTATAAACTTTATTCGTGGTTCATAATCTTATTTTGTTGTTGCCCTAACACAATTTATTATAATAGGTATGTGTATGTTAAACATTTTTACATTATCATCAATTTAGTATATTTCAAGCATTAATTTTTATGTTGAACATATGTTCCCTACCCCAGCCCATTATAAAAATGTACTCTTTTCTAGTTAAATTATGGCTTTACATTTTTTTCATTTACCTCTCGAAAGGATAAAAGGATCTTTAAAAGTCAAAAAGCATATTATGTTACTTTTACAACAAGTAAAGTCGTATCATTAATATGTGCTAGGAGTATCAATTTATTTTAATGGGTCCACTGAGATTCTACATGTAAGAGGTAACAATAAAAAATTATTAATATGAAGTTCTCATTTCAGACGTGATAAACAGTACTAAGTTTTGTGTCTAATATAGATTAGGGTTGGTTTAAGGTGTCGCAAATTAAAAGTTTAGTAAAAAATACTTTGCCTACAGTATTTGTCGTCCAAAATTGAATGACGACTAATTGAATCGTACCCAATTAAATCGAATCGTCCCTTCTCAGATTTTCCATGCTCACAATATAATGTTGTTAAACGATATGATATGAAAAATGTCATTGTGTCAATAATTGTTTGCAACATTGAATTTTCCAATTTTAATTTGTTGTTGTAAAAATCGATTTATATTAACCACAAATGAATTTTTTATAAGTTATCCATTTTTTTTGGCTCCATTGATTTGTTTTCAGTGTTTTTAAGGTGGAAAATATTTAAAAAATTTGACATTTTCAACTAATAGTTTGACATATACGAGTACGATATTCTTTAATGAAAAGAGTTTTGAAATGCATATCGCATTAAATCTTTGATATTTCTCAAGAAAATTATGTTCATCTTTGTTTGGCAATCTTTTATAGAGGAGCTGCCTCTATAGAGGAGCTTTCCAGCTGCGATTACATAATGAAATAAATTGAATCTTAATGTTATTACTTTTGTTCTGTTAAGTGGGTCAGTGATTTATAGTTTGAAAAACCTTGATTAGGTTGATATGCAGTTAAATCGTCTATATGGAAGCACTCCTCGTTAGATTAGGGCAATTAGATACACAATTTAATATTTTTCTTTGATGTTCAACTCTATAATCCTACTAGCTTTAATTCACTATATAGGCAAAACCGCAATGTATTTTAGTTCAGCGAAATTCAAAGGGACTAAGTGTTTTAGTTATAGTTGCAATTTTTACTGGAAATAATAATATAATTTTTTACCTTATACAGGATTAGAAAGAGGTGTCAATCAATTAATTATTAAATTTTCTTATTAATGTTTTAAGGGAATTTCTCGTGTCATCCAGGCTGTAATATCATATCGGACGGATGTGCTGCTAAGTTCGAAGGCCGAGGACATCAATTGATCGCTGCAAACAAATATGAGTTTTTAAACTCATATAAATAATGTTAGCAGGATAAATAGGATCACCGACTCGATCAAAACTCGTGTCATCAGAATTAGTCCAGTTATCCCCGGCAACAATCACAACGGTGCTTTATTCTTAAAAACCAAAAAGACAATGAAAAGAAAACGTTTCCATTCAAAATTTGTAACTTGAAATTTGTAAAATTTGTAATTTCTCCAAAAAAAATAAAACTGTTCTAACCAATGCGAAAGGAACAACCAGTGGATCAATACAAACTACAGACATTATATTCATCAGCTTTATTATCAACATAACCTAAGCGACGATATTTTATTATGGCCTCGGAGAATCTGCTATATAAATTTTAAAGAACTGCAAAAAATAAACACAATATGTGACAGCAATTTATTTGAAAACATCAAATCTAATCCAAAATTATCTGCGAGGTTTGCACAAAAGCAAAACAATCTCGTAAACTATTTACCAGAAGTGAAACTATACTACAAAAAATTTGTTGGAATTAATTCATACCGATGATTGTGGACTAATGTAAACATCATTCGGATGGTCTAAATATTTTATCACTTTCGAAGCAAATATGGAAGAACGATATTGAGCAGAGGCAGTCTATTTAATTCACATTCACATCGCATTATCAAGTGGCAAACAACCGCAGAAGCAACTTGGACAAATGGGCCAGTCAGACTAAACCATTTAAAAGTTTTTGGTTCAAAAACCATGATGCACATTCCTCAACAGAACCATCGCAGCAAATTGGATCCAAAATCAGAGCAGATGCTTTTCATGGGTTACGCCGAAAGATCAAAAGCATTTCGTCTAATAGAAAACGAATACAGTCCAGGCAGATGATATTGATAGTGACCCAATACTAGATGATGAACTAAGACGTTCTGAGCGAGTGGAGAATCAATCTTCTACCCTTTAACTGTTATTATCACCCTCCGAAAACTTAAGAGACCTAACTTCATTAGCAGAAGCGTTAGATAGTCAACACAAAAACCAATACCAAGCTGCATTGAAAAGGGAATTATATTTTTAGCTGAAACACCAACATGGGTGCTTGTTAATCTACCCGAAAGAAAGAAAATCATTAAAAACGAGATGGGTTTTTTAAAACAAAAAGCAATGAAAACGGCAATATCATCAGAATCAAAGCAAGATTAGTGGTAAAAAGTTGCACTCAAACTACTAAAAATACAAACTCAAGGTTAGCATTGGAGGTCACTTTCAGTTTTTAGGCTGTATTTTATGCTATTTTTCTATTCTAGTTCACAAACGTTCAATAAAGGAACTGCCATCGCAACCATGTCAAAGTATTAAACAGATCCCACAGTCCTTCTATTTATCGTGGTTTAGCAATTCTAGAAAACAATCTACGTCGCCTTATATTTTAAAGATAGAAAACTTAGTTCCTTGACAGATATACTGGACCTAAAGTGTCTCCTACACATTTAAATATTTACTTGGTTAAAGACTCTGATATAAAAGTTTGCAATATGTGTTAATACACCATCAATAAGTCATCAAGACATTACTAAATTTGCAAGGTGGATCAGTGTTTATTATTAATAAAATCTAGTTATGTCGTGAATTTCGTGGTCTATATCTTTGATCGGATGGTGACTCAATGTCATTTACTCTTTTTTCAATCCGGATGTTTAGAACAATACATAGAATAAGGAATAATTAGATCAAATACTTTAGAGACACTTTGTCTTGATCTACGGAACATCAATTATCAGTTATTGCTCGTGCGGATGAGAAACTAAAACCTCTGATCCAACTAACTTAAAGATTTAAAAGTTCAAAAATCTAAATCAATCTAATATACGACCCTAACTCCAGCCTATATCCAGCTACTGTTATACGACATTAGTAAACAATTGACTTTGCATTCCGCTTGAATTGCGATATTTTGTTTTCTAACTTACACTGTCTCTCTCATCTAAGAGCTCACACTACACGTAAACTTACTTTTTTGAAATACTTCTGGCTATAAGCACGATAATTGGTATTGAATAGTTGACCAATTTATGCGATATTTTATAAAACCCGTTTTAAGTCCGGCAAACATCAAATTTAATATGTTCAGGAACTGACACAAGCAAATCATGCACAAGCTAATGGTTTAGTGGAACAATATCATTACAGATAGTCACTCAAGGTTCAAGAAGAAATGTTAGTAATGACGAATCCAAGGATATTTGGAGCTCCTTTCAAAACAACATCATTCTCAAGGATATTATACGGACTATGACTGGTTATACAAAAACGACCAAGCTGTTTTAATTTCAAGAAAACTATGAGAAACAAGCTATGTGTAAATTTGCAAAGAATTGGATTAAAATTGGTATAAAAATAGATTTAAGGAGCTAGCAACCGATCTAGAATTTAAAGCAGAGACTTTTTTTTGTCGGAACTGAAAACTTTTTTTGGATTGTTAAGGTTTTATTTTTAATAAGAAAACTTCAGGCTGAGAAAACCAGAACAATGAAACAAAAAAATTTTAAATGGAATCCAATTGAAAATTTTATCAATATTAAGTATTATTTGTTCAATATATCCAATTCGATGAATTCCTTGACATATGATTTAATGGATATTTCTTTCACAATTTCTTAGTACTACAAGTTGTAATCAGGATTTTATGGTTTTTTCGGATGTTTTTTAGCAGATACGATTTTTTCAAAATAAAACATGTATTGATTTTTATTAGAAAACTGATATCAACACAAGTATGTGCGATACAAAATGGTAAACTGCAAAAAGGCGAATATTTGAATCTCTGAGAAAGTTTGTTTAGGCTTGTATTAACATGAACAGTCATTATAACTAAATAATTAGGTATTACTAATTAATTGTACAGTAAACAATTAATTGGCTATACTTTAAAGTATAGCCAATTAATATACCAATATACCTTCAAGTATAAACAAACCTGGAAATCATCCTGCAGATGCACATACAAATTAGAAGACATACTTAGTAGAACTGCCGGTTTCATATTATTTTCGATTAGTACATGACAAACTCAAAATAAGCTCGATACATGGAAGGAGGTCTCTTTATGCCGTTATTCAAAAAACTTTATGTCTATAAACTATTAAGACATAGTTTATGTCTTAATAGCATAATTATGCTATTTATTATGCTCTTATAAAGCTATCAAAGCTACCCAGAAAAAAAACGATAAACCAGTAAACTCCTTCGTTCAAGCAATTAGCGCTGGGGCTACGCCATGTCGCTTATGTATAACTTATCGTAATACTAAAATAAACCGTTAAGTTAAATAGATGATAGGGCCAACATTTTATTTAACGCCTGCAAAATTTTCTAATTTAATTTCAGCTAATCCCATTAATTTCTTGATGGCAGCTAAATGGTTCTAGAATTAATAACGGTACTACATTGCTCCAAATTGATTTTGGCTTACATTGCGATTTCGAACCCACTTTTACTATTGCTTCCGTTTTTCCCCGATTTTCTGTGAATTTAAGAAATAAGAAACTTATTGGCAATGAAACACTACTCTCTGTTTCTGTTATGTCGAAAGCTATTCTTATTCCTTCTCCAAAAATATATGTACTAGATGGGAATATGAACAAATTTTCACTTATTTCCGGAGTCTTATGAACGATGCACAGTAAAATGTACTGTTGTACATAATATAGTTACTACTGGGAAACATCCTTTTTGGGCAAAACGACTAGACACTGTTAAGCTTAAGATTGCAAAAATGGAGTTTGAGTACATGGTACAGGTGGGGTAATTTCATCCCTAAGAATCATCAGATTGTTTGCCTCTACACTTAGTGCCTAAACAAGATTTAGGAGACTGGCTTCTTTGTGGGGATTATCGCCGTTTAACTCTACCGTATATATAATTTTGCTGAAAATCTAAATAGATGTAAAGTGTTTTCCACAATTCATTTGGTTCGCGCATTTCATCATATACCCATGGCACTTGATGAAATATGTAACACCGCACGATTACTATGTAACATTCGGCATGTACGAATTCACGACAATTGACGAATTTTTTTTCCGTCGTTCTCTCAATTAATATTAAACTGCCAAAATGTGTCTTTGGTGTGGACAAACTCAAGCAGTCAAAAATTTCCTTCCGCCCAATTCAGTTCTCCAGACGCAACGTTTTGTTGGTATGCTGAATTATTTTAACCGGTTCGTTCCATACCTCGCGGATTTGGTAACTCCCATTTATAATTAATTATTTTTTTAAATGCTTAGAAAAACTTAATTTTTATGGGATCCAGAATGCGATCAAGCATACAGAAAATGTCTATTGTAATTGAACTGTTAAATCCGGTGTATGTGAACCAACGAAATTACAAACCATTTCAACTTAGCTAAAACTTGTAATCACGCACGCAGTTTTATCTAAAATGGGGGGAAATGTAGGTACCCGACATTAGGTCCCTAATAAAGATGAGGCCAAAGCAATGTTCTTCACGAATAAATCGTGATTGTGTTTTAGTAATCAGTTTGAACGATCCATTGACTACTACTCTGCAAAAAACATCAATTCGATTTTTTAGCAAGCCATTAATTTTGAAGTTAATGCAGTCCTTGTTATGTTTAATTAAGATTTAAGTACAGATGAAAATAAAGTGAACTCAATTGCAGGCTGCACGTTATACATTTTGGAAGATATAGACATGTTCTCAAACTTTTCATAATACTATATATATATATATTAACCGTAAACTATAAAACTAGTATTAACTATATACACATCTATATACAAGTATACAACTATATATTAACCGTAAATTTAGGTTTCAATTATACCAACAGCAAATGACAATAAATGCATGATTCCTAAAAAAAAAATGTATATTATATATATAAATATATATATATATTATATATATATATATATATATATATATATATATATATATATATATATATATATATATATATATATATTTATATATATATATATATATATATATATATATATATATATATATATATTTTTATATATATATATATATATATATATATATATATATATATATATATATATATATATATATATATATATATATAATTTAATATATATTTTATATTAAAATATATGAGATGGAAAAGCAATTTTTATTTATAAAATCGATAATATTGAAATCTCTTGGGAGTTGCACATTTGAAAGAAGTAAAACTTTTAAAAATATCTCTAATATTTTTGTTTTGAATTGGGAATTTCGGTTAGACTATCAATTGATTTTGAAATTAATATCAATATCAAAGTAGATTTCAAGAATCATTAATATAGATAGTCGGGTTTATTTCACGTGTCGCGTCGACTTTTCGTTCGATTTTCCATAATATGGAATAAGAATATTGTGATATTCCTTGTAATAAGAATATAATGAATCTGAAAATTCATTTTACAACAAAAGTTTTCTATTTACTGAGATATCCTTGTAACCGAGTTAGCCAAATCGTTGATCTGTTCAGCCTGCTTCTTACCATATGAGAATTCTGTTACCTGGCACATTTGTTTTAGGAGCTTCTTAAGTAAAAAGGCTCCAAACAATTGCCTGAATAGGGTGTCTCATTAGTATTTCTGCATTAAATTTTATTTCACTTCTAAGACTGTGTCCGAAGAAACCCATCATAAATATTTGTGAATTCAAATTTTTAACATTTACTTGATAAAATCGAAGACACCACTATCACGGTCAGTTTCTATGATAGTTTTCGACAAAATTTCCAAAATTTTCTACTAAGATTTTCTATAGTAAAAGCCAAACTCATCGCGTAGCACACTCGGATAAATCAAACATACAAAATTCACTAAACTTGTTTTGTAATACTATCATTCAAAAACAATTTAAGAAAAACTTGAACTTTTTCGTCGATATGCCAATTTAAATAAGCAATTAACCCTTTCGCGGATCGTGCTTTTATAGTACATTTTATTTATATTTTTTTCTATTTTATATATGCCGACGTATCCCACCGCAAAGCATTCAAAATGACGGCATATGCCAATGTGTCCGAGAAAGGGTTTTGTAAATTTTCTTTATAGGTTTTACGCCTCGCAAAAAATGAATTTAAAAACATATCAGCGGGAAAATATTTCAGGATTTGTAATGTTTAATCAATTTCTTTAATTAATTTCCATTTTATTAATTATAATGAATTAGTTAATTTGTAATTTTAAGGCTGTAATTTATTACAGCCTATGAATTGCAGGAATTATATTACTGTATAGTTATGTTCAAATATTAAGAATTAATTAATTCATAATTTTAGGTGAAAATTAATTCAATTTATTGCAGCAATTAGTTTATGAATAGATTTTGCTTTCAGGGAAACTTTGCAGATTCCAGATGAATGGTTTCACACTGGAGTTGTTGATAAGAAATAACAGAATGCAGAGCAGTTGAGTAAAATTGTGATTGTCTTATGCTTACAGTAGTTTGAATATCGGCTACCAGGAAACCGGACCAATTCTGTCATTACTGATATACCTTACCTTTCACTATCCCACAAAAATTTAACTAATGGCCACCAAAGTGTCTGTAACCAATCACAATAATTAGGTCTATCTCAATAATTTAACTAATATCCTGCCTTATCCTTCCAAGTATATGTAAAAATGGAAGTACGATGGGCCCGGCGCTTAATGCTTGGTCGAACATTCTAAATTAATCAATCAAATCTGTTAGATGGGAACACATTCCCAGTGGGTTCAGTTCTTCCAGTTACATCAGCAACTTTCAGTCCTGAGGAACTTAATCAAGCGGCTTCATTCTCTTTAGCCGTCTTGTATATGCGCTGTCGACGTCGTTGACAATATGTTGAAAATCCGTGTTTGGGATTTTTTGTATTTCTTCGTTTACGGTTTCCATCTTTAGATCCTATTAATGTGAATAGGTAGGTGATTATCTTTTAGATAAGTGAAGGCAGGGTGAACTGATTTAAGCTCATTCAACATTGTTTTCCATTTTTTTGTCCGGTGAACAATCTCATTCACAGTGTACTGTAATTTGCGGTTGTCTTTCCGATTGTACTTCTAACCACCAAAATTCCTGTATCATCCACAAAGTTTGGAATATATTTTTCTCTAGTAATAGGTTTGTCATTCGTATAAAGCAAATACAAAAGTGGTCCCAGCACGCCTCCTTGTGGTACTCCCGCTTCAATTCTCTTGAGTGATGAGAACTCTCCTTCATATTTCTCTGAAATATTTCTCTTCATTGTATGATTTTAATATCTCATAGAACTGCTTAGGGGGGTCCCGATGTAATTATTTTTTTAGTTCTCGATGCCAGACTCAATCAAAGGCTGGGGCAACATCAAGGAAATCTCCCAAATATACCTTTTTGTTTTCAAGCGTCTTTTCAATTACGTAAGTGGCTTTGTGTAACTGCTCTATAGTGGAGTGTTTCTCTCTGAAACCAAATTGGTGAGATGGTTACAGATGGATGTCTTTCTTCAATCAGAGGTTTGATCCTTTTGAGGAGTAATTTTTAAAACAATTTGGACAATGATGGTAATACAGATTATAGGTCTGTAAGACGTTTTCTCATTAGGTGGCTTATTAGGCTTCGGTATCATAATAACTTCTGCTATTTTCTACTGCTGAGGAATATATTTCATTCTAAATGTTGCGTTAATTATGTTTAGCAACATCTTAAAACATTTTCTGGCATTTTTTGAATAACTTTTCCTGTAATAAGATCGTATCCAGGTGCTTTCTTTGCATTTAGGTTATGTTTGATTTGATTTTTTAGTTATTTCAATGCAACTAGTCATATGTCTAACTCGTTTTCTTTTTGCATAAGAAAGGTATTTTATCTGTTGGTTGTCTAGTCAAAGGTTTAAACGTATTTTCCAGAAGTTCAGCAAAAATAGCAGCTTTATCTTTGGGAGTTTTGGCCCAAGTAGCATCTGACTTTTTGATTGGTAGCATATGCTAATTTGTTCTTTTCAGTCCTTTTATCGCTTTCCATAAAGAGTAATTACTTTCTTTGTGGCCAGAGAGACTTATTAAATATTTGTTGAAACTTGACGCTTTGGTTTCTTGTATTAACTTCTGCAGCTTGTTTTCGAGCGGATTGAAAATAGTTTTGCTCTCTGGTGCTCGATTTTTATGCCAGATTTTAAGAAGTTTTCATTGTTCTCTGACTAGGATCTTGATTTTTGCGAGGTTTATTTTTGGCAGGAGAAGAAATAGTTTTAAGAAATACCTTTAGCTATGAAAAAGTAATTCACGTCTGGTATTTTATTTCTGTCCGTAGGTCAATAAATAGGAATACCACTTGAATGAAACCCGCAGTTTATTTGATGTGTGGCGACTTTAATGTCAAGCACATGCCATGAGATAACTTTAAAAGGAACAAAGCAGGATTAATTCTATATAACAAGTTAGTTAATAGTAATTTTGTAATTGAAAATACAAACAAAAATAGGGAAAAGTAAATTTCTATATTGCTGTATACATCAATAATACGGTCTACTATTATTTATGGTTTTCCAGCCTGGAGTTTCTGTGCCAATTGTCATCGCAAAAAATTACAAATAATACAAAACCAGTGCTTAAATATTAAACACCGAAAACTGCGCTATTTCTTAACTCGGCGCCTCCATATCATGTCTAATGTTTTATCTATTAATGATTTACTTAGATCTTGTAGATGCAAATCGTTAGCCAACCTAGAAGATCAGAATTGTTTGCTTTATTTAATGTAACGTAAGTTTTATCCGAGTCTAAGTTCTTTTTCATTTACTACTTTCTGACTGAACAGCTTCTTGGGGTCGTAATAAACAAATATGTGTATTCCTGAATTGCTTGGCAACTGTACACATGCTGCGCGGTAGATAGCATATGTTTGTAACACTCGCGTTTCACTATCAGATTCTTTACCATTCTCCTCTGCATATTATGAAATCTTTTTTCATCGGTATAGTAACTTTATACCTTCCACCTGCTAATCGATTATAAAATAACGAGATAAGAGTAGGTCTTCAACTATAAAAAAATTGTTTTGAAAATTAATGATTGCTCGTCTGGTTCATAGATGTAATGCCTTTTTTTATATAATTTAGGTATGTGCTTGTAATATTACGTTAACAGAGTAACGATAGCTACTAAATTTATGTAGCACTCGTTTTATAATATTAACATTTTAATAAATACTAACAGATTATTGATTTCCTGGAATTGATTTTCTTGAACTCAAGATAATACATTATTTATCTACCATTTCCACATTTTACCTTCTTGCTGTAACATTTTTTCAATTTTTATAAATTTTATTCTTTGACAAAATACTTGAAAATTGTTAGTGATTTATACCTTTATTAGCTATACGATCCTTTTGAAAATTATGATGGTAAAAGTTAAATAAAAGCTTTTAGAACTTTATCACTGGAAATTGTTTGCTTGATTGAGTACATGCATGTATCGATTATCAAGCTAAAGACGTATTTAGGTGGTACTACTTTATACTTAGAGTGTTTAAAGCACATGCAATTGTCAAGATAAATTTTGACATAAGAATGTCAATAAATTGATGGTAAGTTTAGTGTTGTCTCGTTGAGCACAATTTAATGTCGAAAATACAAAATCAATTTTTGGGAAATGTCCGCTTATACAAATACAAGACATAAAGATGACTATAGTCAAAGCATGAATTTATCATAAATTGAGCGTTATAAAGGAATTAAACTTTATACTTTAGCATTTCACAGAAAGTGAATCGCTTCATTTTAAATAAAAAACGCATTAATCGCAATAAGCGTCTTGCAATAACGAAAATTTGTCGCATCGCAGTGTTTTTGATATCTCAAGCAAAAATATTTTTTTTTTTTTTTAAATAAAGATATTCCATTTATTAACATTTTTTTTATGTACATAATTTTTCTTAAAATTAATTTTAGGATGGTGGAATGACATCCATTAAATCTTATTTTTACATATTTAGTCCGCTGTCCCTTAACTTGGGCACTCAGGTACTTAATCTAACCTAACACTATTATTGTTAATATATACATTATTTTATTCAAATCTAACATCGAAAAAGTTATTAAAAATATATTACGTTAATAAATTAAACAATATTAATATGAAATTACTGGTTTAATAAAAATGTTAAAAAAATTGTGAACCAATATTAAATTGAAAAGAAGTTATATTTAAGCAACATACATACTTATATACAAAAAACACAGACACACACACATACATACGATTATATAACAATGATTTTATCAAAAAGAATAAAAATGTTATCAAATGTGTAGGGATTATCAAAAATAAAATAAAAAATTAGTTAAAACTAATGTATCTCATATGTATAAGTTTATAAAAGAAAATTATATGAAATAATCATATATTCTTTTAATTTTGCTGCCACTGTGATGTCATCAAAAATGGTTTTTAAAATTTTGCCGCCACGGCGATGTTATCAAATGTAGCTCAAACTGTGATGCCATCAAAATAGGTGTTTTTTTTTTATTTTTTTTTTTAATTAATTTTGCCGCAACTGCGATGTCATCGAAATAAAATTTATGCTGAGGTGTTAAGCCACCAATACCTCTCGCATCTCGCCTCGTACTCGTTCGGGTCACCATCTTTTAATTTTGTATTGTACCGAATATGAATGTTTGAATTTAGAAATTTTTCCTCATCCAACCATTTCTCATTTGGCCTCCTCTGCACGTGATAGATAATTGGAATCGCCTCTTTATTTTGTAGAAAGCCCAATTTGTCGAAATGTATAAACATATTGGGACCCGGATTCATGCCTGTTTTCGCGTAGTGTGTTGCTAAAAGTGTGTCAATGTGATATGGTCCGTATATCAGTGAATTGTCAGAATTTATAGTTGCCCGTCTAATATGTTCTCTCGTCAATTTCAGTATGTGGTTGTCAATTCTGTCCCCGTCATAATTTTCATATTGGTCCTTATTCGAAATAAAATGTTTAAAGTCGGTATTTGCTTTACGATACAGTCCATTGCAGTGTCGAAGACATTTCCTTTCAAACACTCGGTAACGTTCCATATACCTTGGTACTTGGTTGAACCAAACCTGACATCCATAAGTCAAAATTGGCCTAATAAGCGCTTTATATGCGATAGTTTTTACTCTTTTGTTCAAATCTTTACTGTAAAAAATTCGTCTTGCCCCCATAAATGCACGCTTCGCTTTTTTTAATTGTGTTGATGAGTGGTCTGCCATATAACAAAATTTATCGATATTCACGCCTAAATATTTTATCGATTCTTTTAATTTGATTGGTTCATTATTAATTTTGATCGAAAGTTTCCGCCAATTTCTTTTTAAATCACGATTTGCGTTTTTTAGTGTTCGCCGAAATAGTATTGTTTCACATTTAGCTATGTTTATCTCTATGTGCCATAAATTTAGGTAATTTTGTATGAAATTTATTGCCGATTGAAGGTTTTTTTGTATATCTCCGACTAAATAACTTGAACTATATACGATCATATCGTCCGCATAGGCGCATGTTTGTACGTTTTTAGAATTTAGAAGATCATTTTGTATCAAATCAGCCGTGTATAAATTAAAAAGAATTGGTGCCGTGATTGAACCCTGCTGCACTCCGTTTAAAATTTTAAATTTGGATGACGATTGGTTACGCCCCGTTGTCACAATAAATGTCCGATTGTACAACATTTCGAAAAGAATTTCGAGAATTTCATTATTAAATTTCATATTTTTTAATTTTGCGAGTAAACCATCGAGCCAAATCGATTCAAACGCTTTTTTGATATCAATCATGACCGCCCCCGTTGGATTACTAAAATTTATTTGATGGCAGACGTCCGAAACCACTTTTGTGATGGCGTGCACCGTACTATGCCCTTGTCTAAAACCAAATTGATTATCCGGCATTAAATTATGTGTTTTGACGTGATTGTTGATTTTTTCGTAAATTATAATTTCGTAAACTTTTCCTAAATTTGAGAGTAAACTAATTGGCCGATAATTTTCCGGATCGGTTGGATTTTTTCCTTTTTTATGAATTGGAAATACTCGCGCTTCTTTCCAACAATTTGGAAAAGATTTGTTGTTTAATAAATTATTGAAAATTATACAAATTTCGACAATTAGTGAATTTGGAAGATGTTTTAACATTATATTTGGCAATAAATCTGGACCGAAAGATTTTTTATTATTGGAACAATTTAGAATGTAACTTAATTGATCGACCGAAATATAATAATTTGGATCTCCTATAGGTTGATTTGGTGCGTTTGCCCGATTTTGGTCCGAAAATTGTGTTTTTGTGTGATGTGCTAATTTATCAATGTTGTGTTTATTGATGATTGGTTTAATCGCACTTTTCACTTTATTTCCGTGCTCCGCATTTCCTAAATTTAAATTTGTTTTTGTATGTGCCTCGATATGGTGTCCAATTATGTTTAAGTTAATTATTTCATCATAAATTTGAATTTTATTTTCATGATTTTTTGAAATTTTGCTCCACTCAATATCCAAATTATTGTAGTTAATTTTGTCGTTTTCGTCTATTTCCAAAAGTTTTACATCTAAATTGTTTCTTGTTGCTTTTGTTAGTTTTTTAATTTCGGTCCACATTTTCGGTCCTGGTTTAATTCCCTTCATTACATTAATCCAATATTTTTCAATTTGAATTTTGACGTTATCCTCAATTAATTTTACTGTCCGCTTAATTTCCGCTTTCCATTCGTTTATTTTTTGTATCAATGTTAAATTAAGATTGTTATAATTGTAGTTGTTGTTGTTTGCTCCTCTACCATTATAATATCTTCTTCCATCATTTCGAAAGTGACCCTTCAACGTATTCCGTCTCAACGTCTTAATTTTGGTAATTATGAATGATTTGTGTTTGTATAATCTTTCAATAATCGAATTTGTATAACAAACCATATTATTTTGCCGTCTTTGTTTCGGCGAATTTTGATTGAAGTTTTCTAAAATTAATTTCGTGATCAAATTTATATAATCATTAATCTCCTCATCGTTCAAATTTCGATTATTTGGTATTAAAGTTTCGTCGTTGTTGTCGTTAAAATTTGGATTTTGTGCCAAAATTGCTAAATGATGTGCATTTTCCAATTGTTCCGTCCATGTTTGCCAATTAATTTTATTAAAGTTGTATCGAATCTGTTGTTGTTGTCCGTCGTTGTCTTCAATTTTGTTTGTCCCTCTTTCGATTTCGCCAATTCCTCGTACTACAATTTCAATTGCCTTATGATCACTGTCATAATGGTGCGTTGTAATTTCTTGCCGATTATTTTGTTCAATTTGAATTCGAATGTCCATGATTGCCAGGTCCAAAAAATTTCCCGAGCGTACCATTGTGGGTTTGTCACTTTTATACAATTTTAATCGATAGTCCATTTCAAACTCTTCTAACCAACGATTTAAACGATTTCCCCTCGAATTGTTCGCCTCGTTACCCCAATTTTTATGTCTAGCGTTCAAATCGCCCGCTATAATATAAAAATGATTTGGGTTTTCTAAATTTAAAGATATGAAAATTTTGCTCCATTCTTCGATAAATCGTTCGTCCGAAATTTGTGAGGTATTGCCCGTACAATAGATTGAAACTAAAAAAATATTTTTGGCCGAATTTTTAATATTTAGCTTGATCGTGGCTATTTCGATCCCCTCACGATTAGTAATCGCTTGTGGTTCTATAATTTTGAATTTTACCCCGTTCCTAATCAAAATGGCTGTGCCCCCTCCTTGTTTGGCATTAATTCGATCTCGTCTTACAAAATTGTAATTTTTAAATTCAATTTTATGCTTACTATTTAATTTTGTTTCGTTAATCAGCATACAATCTGGTTTATGCTGATTAAGAAAATGTAATAAATTTAGACGACGTTGAACACTTATAATAGAATTGACGTTCAACGCGATAATTTTGAATTTTGAATTGTTATTATTATTAAGAGTGTTAAAACTTTGGTTTGTATTGAATTTTGAGTTTAATTTTGAATTTATAATGAGCCAATAATTTGCAAAAGTTGAGCAATCTGTTCACTTTGTTGCTCCATTATTTTAGCCATACTATCTATCCTCGATGTGAGCTTTTGTATTATCAAGTCATTTGATTGTGAATGTTGTTGTTGTTGCTGTTGTTGTTGAGGTTTTGGGGGACCGCCTTTAATCATTTCTGCGAACGTGCCATTCTCCTTTGTCACTTTCACAGACGTGAATACTTTCGGTGTTGGTTTCGTCGGTTGGCTTTTTTTCTTATTTTCTTCAATTCTCCTTTTTAATTTTGTCAACATTGTTTTATAAATTGGGCAACCTTTATAGGATGCCGGGTGTCCAATCTGCTTACAATTTATACAGTAAATTTCACCTTTTTTGTTTTCCAAATTTATCGTGCATTCGCCTGGTGTATGGTTGTTAGAGCATTTTACGCATCTGAATTCTAAATTGCAATTGATTGCTGTGTGTCCAAAACGTTGGCAATTTTTACATTGCATGATTTCATCTACTTTATTTAAATGTTCCCATGAAATTTTTTGATAATTTAGAATTTTAATATCGAAAACTTTATTTAATTTTGTGTCCGGGCTAAATTGAACGATATATAGTGGTAATAATTTTTTATTACTATTAGGTCTTCGTGATCGCATTTGAATTATTTTATTAATTTTGATTTCGTCATTGTCATGTTCAATGTCCGTCTTTAGTTCGGTCACATCTTCGGTTTCAGTAAGTCCGCGTAATACCAAAGTTTTTAGTTTCAACTCTTTGGGCGTGTATGTATAAAAATTTGTTTTAACTTCATTAAAAATAGTTTTCAACGTGTTAAAATTGTCTAATGTATCTGTATTTATGATATGTTTATTTGCATTTATACGTTTGATTTCGAAATTTTGAACTTTTACTCCTTTGGCAAGTTCAACCGTATTTTTAATCTCTTGGCCGTATATATGTAGCGGCGGTGGCCGACGATTTTTTTGTTTGGTTATTGTTGTCGTCGTCGCATCTGATGTTGCTGTCGAAGTTGATGCCTTTGCTTCAAGATTATTATTATTATTATTATTATTATTATTATTATTATTATTAGTGGTGTATAATTTTACATTTTTATTTTGTTTGTTATCTTTGACATTTTTATTGTTACTATTATTATTAATTTTGGGTCCGGAATTTTTGGCCCTAATTTGTTTCTTTTTTATTTCAAAATTGTCGTCTAAATTGGTGGTATTATTAGTTAAGTTTTCATCGAGGACCATGGAGTTTTCGATTTGTTCAATTTCCTGAATTAAAGGCGCAAAAGAATTTTTCGAAAGGAATGAAATTTGATTGTCATTATTGTTCGAAATGTTGTTTTTTTGGATTTTTTTAGATAAATTATTATTTAGAGCCTCTGCCAATTGATCTTTTAATAGTTTAACTTCATTGTTCAAATTGTTTATAATGTTTTTTAGACTAAAAAACTCACCCTGCGAATTTTCACTAGACATCGCTCGTTTGTTTGGCCTCGAAATTAATTTAATTGGAGATGATGCGATTGAAGAATCGAGAATGGATGATTCCTCTTGTTGTTTCATTTCATCACTATTTAGTCTTGGATTGATAATTGTCACTGTTTTTTCACTTATAGCTTGGCTAATTTCAGCCATTGTTACCACTTTATTCATTTTATTTAAGCTTCGATTTGATAAGCTTAATGGTTGCGGTGTAATCTGACTGCACACAGTATTTTTAATTTGAGTTTGTTATTTATTTATTTTAGAAAATTTTATATTGAATGTTAATGAGTACAATTAATTTTGATTTTTAATAAAAATAACGAGAACACAAAAAGGTAACGATTTAGAAAAAATTAAAACAAACAATCGATTTGTAAATTTAATAAATTTTCAGTCACAATAGTCTTGGGAAACAAAAAAAAATTATAGAAAAATAATTGACCCCAAAAAAAATCGAAAGTTTAGGAAAAAAAATATAAAAATTTGGGAAAAGTCTAGAAACTTATACGGTTCCCCCCGAAGTGAGGGACCTTACAGTACTGATCTTTTTCAGATAACCAACGCGCACTAAAGTTTGTGTGACGTTGTACTGAATCACTTTTATTATGTTTCACTATACACTTGCACAAGATTTTGAGTTTTATATGAATTAAAGCTCCACAATCACTAAACTGTTCAAATGAAAATAATGTTTTTTAATTTAATTAATTAAAGAATTAATTTTGACAACTGAATATTTGAGCAAACCGATATAATTGGGTAACCCCATATTAGGGCTCCCATTATATTTTATAGGAAAATTTTGCCGAAAAATAATTATTTTTTATTTTTTAAATTTATAAAATTATAGAATTAAATTATAATTTAATTTAATTTAATATATGTTTAATATTTTTTTTTTGATATCAATATATTTTATTTATAATTATATTGTATTCAAAATTGTATTTTATTTTGATTTTTTTTATTTGGTTTTTATGTCTTTACTCTATGAGTGTTTGATTGCGACTTCCAAGCAAAAATATTCAAATGTACTTACGTTCTATTAAATATGAAGGTTTTACCGCAGTAACATTAAATAGAATCGCTATAATTTTTATTAAGTGTTGAAACAATCATCTTGTCGTTAGAAATGGAAGACGAGGGACAAGTAACAAACATTCCGTTGTAGTCAAATCTATGGATGACTATAATAAAGTAAATGAAATCTTAAAAGAAGTCAAAACACAAATTCTTCACATACAAATATCAATGCCAAATCGTTAGTGTTAAAGGGTCTAACGGATGAAAAAGACATCTTCTTTTAAAAATGGACCTGGAAAATTACGAGAACATCCTAAAAATCATACAATTGAAGAGTCGACGTTCAGGTGAAATTAAGCGTAAGTTACCACTTTACATAGTTTTGTTTTGAGCAACCACCAATATGACGGCTGTATTAAAAAACTCTCAACAACAAACATTAAGCAATTCAGAAAATGTCAACTTTTCTGACATACGGCTACCAACTGTAACGTAATATACAAATGTGTTAAATATAACACCCAACATACTCCAGGCGAGTGCTTAATAATATTTAGTGCTCAATAAAACTTTTTAGGCCTACATCACCAAAACGTAATGCTATACTTAGTGAGACGAAACTGAATAAGCGACATCATGCCGAATTTAAAAACTACCAAGTGATAAGGCAAGATCAATAAAATGCAAGGAAAGGTGGTGGTGAACTCATAGTTAAGTAAAATTCGAAGCATTAGATCTAATAAGCATACAAACAAATATTTCATTATCGCGTGTGACTTGAATGCTGCTAGACATGCAAACTAGAGGGACACGAATCAAAATCAAAGAGTATATATGAAGTGATTACAGAGCAATCGAGATTCACTGTTCAGCACCAAAACAACGAGACGAGGTCTTAGACACTATCAACAAACGATTAATTTATCAATTCACCAACGTTAATTATGTAATATGGACAAAAAAATCCAAAATATGTATCTACATTAAATATTTAAAGTAAAACCAAATCGAAGAAAGAGAACGACATAAAACGACTGAAACTCAAATAGTGCAAGACCAGAAATATATTAACATAAACTGGAATTACCTTCCTAAAACTGATACCAAATTTAGCAGCTACAGTACACAACGAAATCTAGATATCATAGGCCATTACATAGAGTAACAATCAAAACCAACAGATCCTGCTGTATCTGCTATCGTACGTTGACAGAATTAAAAGATATTCTGGCGTGCTGTAACACAAATTAATTATTTGAAATCGACCAAACCCACATTAAGTCACAATTTTCAATAATCTCCCAAACAACAAAACATTCCCATCATGCTGGAAAACTGCTCGATTTTTCTCAATTCTAAAGAAAAACAAAGATCCAAAAATGCACCAAATTATCGACCAATTAGTTAGTTGTCTAACCTAAGCAAAATCTACGATGTGATGCAGTATAAGCTACAAAAACACATCCAAAATAACAATCGTATGTCAGACAACCAATTCGGCTTGACGTATGTTATAATCAGAATAACGATTTGTATGTTGTAAAACCGCAAATTTATCACCACAATATGAAAGGAAACCTCCAACCATATATTTAAAATACATAACGACATTCGCCTTGTCATAAGAAAATTGGATAATTTGGAATGGGAGAAACAAAACTTGTCCAAAGAAATACAAACAAGGACAAGTTTTTGGAGAAAAAGTGTTAAGTTTTAAATTCTATTTTAAACTATTTTAGTTAGTATCTCAATTAGTCAATGTTACATCAGCGGAAAACCCTGATCAATGCCTAACTTGTTCGGACAAAACCCTAATTGATAATATTTAGACTCTCCAATAATATGACATTAATAGATAAGTTGAACAAAGGTGAGCTAAACCAAGTTTGTTTTTGAATTTGGAGCGATCTAATTTATTAATGGTATAGGGCATAATGAGACCACTCCATTCAGTATATGCATCATTTCGCTTACTTTTATTTATATTTTTGTTTGTAAGTCACTTACGAGGCATACCAGTGCCATCCAAAGGCTTTGAATCTAATCGATGACAAATGACCAGCTAAAGCTAAGTTAAAGGCATTTTAACTTTTTCTAGCACCTGTCAAAGATGTAAGACTAGATTAATAAGTTCTAAAATCACGAGTAAAGTCAAGCTTGTCTGTTGTCTCATAATAAAGCTTGAACATTAATTCCCTATTACTGTAAATATTTCGAATTTTTGATTAATTACATAACAAAATGAACAATGACAGTTTAGTAATGGAAAATTATAGCTCGATTTCAACCGCACTGAATATGTTTATACACCTATAAGTTAAATATTTATAAACAGAAAAGAACGAAATGTTCAATCAGTGCTTGCAAATGTTTGTACGTCTGAATATTTCATTTGACAACTAAATAGGGTTGATATACTAGTACACAATATATTAATGTTTCATAGAATTGTTGTTGGCTTAGGTATTTATACGTGTATATACATCAACAAACAGAAGCACAAAAAATTATGATAGATAAATTATTGATATCAGTTTTGATTTAACTTACCTTGTTATCAAGTAGATCGATAAATTTTGCATTACACAAAAAACGCCAACACAAAAATCAGCTACAGCTAAGTTGGCCAAAAAAAAATTTGTTATCGACCTTAACCTTCTCGACAGCGTTACAACCAGAATTACTAAAAGGTTTCCTAGAAAGAAAAAAAAATGATTAAATATTGATAGCACTACCAATCTTTGTGATTTATTTATGTTGTTTTCAATGAATCAAAGTGAAAATGAAATGAAAATTGATTTTAGTTGTTCGACTTTATCAGTTAGTCGTCAAAACATTAGTCAATTAAAATTAAATCGTATAATTAACTTTATGTTTTACCAAAAATAAGGTCAAGTTTACTTTGGAGATGAAGGATTGAGAATTTGAGAAGAACTTACTTCATAGCGATCTTTAAATGGATTCTCTTCAAATTTATTTGACATCATTGTCAAAAAAACTGTTTGCAAGAAAACAACTGATACTTTATGTATCAGTTGTTCAAACTTTATGTGTTAGAATTTGACGCCACTTTAAAAATTTTGAAAAGTTTCGTGTGGTCTGAAACTTTATTGTAAAATAGTATGGTCTACTATACAGGGCATCAATGCTCGTAAATGAGAAACTGATATAATTGTGAAATCAAACCATAGATGTATAGCTAAAAAGAATATGGTTTAGCCGCAGCTCAAACTCGACACCTCGACCTCGCTGTAATGTACCACGTGTCTATACCGTTCGGATCAACGATAGTTTTGTTTTAGTTGGCGTTACGTGGATCTTAATAGTCACAATACCCCCACCTCAACTCTTTTCAATGCCATTTGTCCTCTTATCTGTCGTGTCATGGACAGCACAAAGATATACCATCCTAAACAGGGCAATGTATCGATCCCAATGATCATGGACGCTGTTTACATCGTAGTGTTGATGATTTAACACAGCTTTTGGAATACAAATGACTCGAAGTTTCGTCCTTGATTGGAAAGTGGCTTCCGTTTTGCTGTTTGATCGAATATGCTTCTATCTATCCCCTTAATATTTATATGTACACATGAGTATGTATCGATTACCATCTTGTTTAGCTGGAAATAAATCACCAATATCTATTATTATTTGATCGAATAGCGCTCCAACGTTGTATTATTTCGCCTTCTGCCTTGTTCTTGTTTGGAAATCTGGTCTGGCAGCGTAAACTTTATACTTCATACACCACTCTTCGACATCTCTTCAAAAGTTGAGCCGATAGAACCGACCTCTTACTTTTTCAAATGTTTTATTGATACCTGAGTGTGATCCAGATTTACCATTACGCATATCTTGCATAAGATCTTTTTGGCTCGGTTCGCTGCTAGCATGATACCCAGTATGGTGTTGTTGCCGCCGTAGGCCGATTTCCAAAGCCTTACGATCAATCCATTTTCTGGAATACATTATTGCTACAGGGCATGGATCAAGACAGCATGATCTATTCGAAGAAGGACCTTTTACCTATGAAGGTCCTTATGATAGCATTAGACGCTATCCACCTTCGCCAGCAGTAATCTTCGGGTAACGCAATAATTCTGTTGAGGCTTTGATAATGCCCACCTGTATTATGCTAATATTCGTTCTATGCCTTTTATTTTTTGATATGACTGCTCCGATTTCTGTATTTTTTAGAGAGCTACAGTGTTTTTTACGCGTGTCGATGTTCTTTCGTCGCAGTAGAACTTTCGAGTTTATTCAGTTAGTCAATTTAGGTTCATTGACATTCTTTCGTACGGACCATTTTGCTACGGCTGTTAGCTTTTTATAATCAGTTTGTACTTCTTCACTCGTTAATATTTGTGACCCAGTACCTCCTTCTTCAAAAGCCTCCATTTTGATGCACTCAACTTTAATCCGCCAAATCTTTTAAATTTTTTATAGAAGATAAGCTTAACTAAACAATTATCTATAGAAAGAATTCCGTTTGAAAATTTTTGTATCTAAGATTTTTAAAATAGTTTTAAAAAAATTTCACAACGGAACTTGGATTTAAATACAGGTTTTATTACGAAACATTTTAAAATTGGAAAGCAACTATATGTTTTTTACTTTTACTAAACGAATTGGAAAAAAAATTTAATTGGCTGCCCTTTTGAAAAACTAAAAATTAGCACAAACCATTTTTCGAGACAGTTGTAATGATTGTTTTACTTAAACACTTCAAACACTTTTCAGTGGGTCAAATAAACGACCTACTGGGACTTATATGGTAAATTAAAATCGTGTAAGATTTTAATCTAGAAATTCATAAAGAAAATTTGCTAAGGTTTCCAAAACATTTCACTTAATAAGTGAACGTTTTTTAAAAATAAAAATGGTGTTGTTGGGACACACAATATTGAGGTGAAAAGGCGAATCTTATAAAAAATTTGATAAGTACTTTATTGCCCAATATAATATATGATTTATTCTTAGCTATACCAAATCGAAATCTGAATATTTCATGTATACCATAAGCATACTCTCTATCAATATTAGATATTCGGAAGCTTTTCATCCTAGACATTAATTGTCATGCTATAATGCTGTTCATCTGATACCTGTTATAGGATGGTAATATAGCTAATTAAATCGGCGGCCTCGCCAGTTAAAAACATTTCAATACCTGAAATTTGTGGACGTCAGCTAATTAGAATAAATCTTTATTAGAATAAATAGAGAATTTATCAATATCCTTAAAGGATGGCCATTGTGCATCATTTCTTATAAATGTTTGAATAGAAACACGTTACAGCTTTACATCTTACGTTGTTTGGCTCAGTGTAGTTTACTTTAAAACTTTTCAAAAGCTCATTGTTTGTGAACAAGCTTAACGGTTGTATAGTTTAAATAGTCTTGATCACCAAACGGGTTTGTAAACGTAGCGGCAGACTAACGCCTACGATGTTCATGCACAAAAAAAAACTTAAACTTAAAATATTTTGCTTCGTCAATTTTTTAAGGTTGATTTTACATCGCCAACAATCTACCTCGGATCGTACAAAACTCCTTAATATCTTCCTCCAATTAATCGGAACGTATATCGATCTCTTTACTTTTCACTTCTTTTTCAATAATGAATGCAAATGTATTGAATTTTGTTGAAGTGTCCATTATTCGCCCAGGTCACCATTTCCATTTTTTATCTATATCTTTCCACTTCAATAAATTTTTAAAAAGCCGATTTAGTTTAAGTTTTGTGTTTCTAATCAATTTAAAGATTAGAATATTCGTGTATAGTGCCAATAATAAAGGATTACCAATTTTCATCAATTTCTAATTTCGATCGATTTCATATTATACGCAATCAATTAAGTATTTCCTAGAAATATTATACTTAACAAAATTTGAAAATTGAAATCTAAAATCTTTTAAGTACTCAATCGTCTAAAATAAATAATAATTCACCGTATTTTGGTACAGACGCGAATTATTAATTATAATAATGAAAAAAAAAACTTTGTTCATAAAAATAATATCGTGTTTCAAGAAATATTTGTTAAAAAAATATTTGTGCAAAAACAAAGATTTTTAAGAGAATGAACACAGAACACAAGTAAAATTATCGCTAAAGTTTTACTTTTTATTTCGTAGGATTAAAATTTGTGGGACAATATTTTAAATGATCCTTATACCTTACTGTATTATATTATAAAGATAATATTCGAAGGTATATTATAATTTAAGGGAATTGGTTAATTTGCAAACATGTTGTTTTGTCGATTACAAGGTTATCAAGATGCTCAAGGTTATAAAAGAAGTTTCTACTATTACAGATTTTGACTTTTTGATTTTGAGACAGCTCGAATTTAAGTAAAAACTGGATACAATTTGGTCCTAGCGAAACCTATTCTTGTGAAATAAGATTAGATCATGTGACATGATTGTGACTGGGATTACAGCACTTATAAATGAAAATGTTATTCAGACAATACATAAAATTACCTTTGTCATTGATTTTAAAACAGAACTGCTTTCAGGCTTAGAAACAACAAATTGAACTCAAACAAAAATTTGCCATTACTATTAAGTTTAATTCAAGGTCATCCGCCACTGAGTTCTTAATTAAATATCGATTAAAAAACAACTTAAAACTGAAAGATATTGATATTGATTCTAACATGCAAATTTACATCAATGGTAGGTTAACGACTAAAGATAATCAAATTTTTACTGAGGCCAAGAAGATGCAACAATGTGGCAAAATCTATACAGTTATCATTAAAACGGGAATTCTTCATATTATCTCTATATCATCATATATAGCGCCGTGATAGTTAAGAATATATCGAACATTAAATTTTTGGTGGATGTTATACCTCTCACTGCTGATATATTTGCTGATACTCAAATTGGTGCCTTAACTGATATGGACTCTTCTACGATGACTCCACGATGACACGGGTAACTAGATCTAGAGCTTTTTCATAATACTCATGGAAAAATGTAATATTATACTTGCAAAACTTTAAAATTAGTATAAATTAAATTTAAAAAAAAAATTATTAAATATCACAAATCAATTGAATTAGCCGTTTTATGACCAATACCAGATTTTGAGGCAGCTTGGGTTTGAAGTAAAAATGTATACAATTTGGTCCTAGCAACTAAGAAATAATTGAACGATTTAAATGAAAATTAAAACGGGTTATGAACTGAACAACCCTTATTCTTGGAGGTATCATTAAGCCTAATCAGACAACTAACTATTTTTAAACAAACTTAAAATATTTTATTGATTTAATTTTTCAGAATTGGTAGTTATAGAACAGAATGTATCATAGAAGAAACTATATTCTCAAGAGACTATAGGTTTGCTAAAACAAGTAACAAATGAGTATGGTTTTTTATTGCACAGTAAAAAAAAGCCAACATTCATCGGGATCACAACAAAGCTTTTAAAAATACCTCCAAGTATATATATATATATATATATATATATATATATATATATATATATATATATATATATATATATATATATATATATATATATATATATATATATATATATATATATATATATATATATATATATATATATATATATATATATATATATATATATATATATATATATATATATATATATATTAATATACATATATTAATGCGGTATTTTTATTTAGATGAATTCAATTAGAAATTAAGGTGAACAACATTTTATTAGATCTGTTGGTAAATTGTTAAGGTTATTCTTATCGCAATGACTTAGGATAGAAGCAATATTTATCACCATTTCTTAGAAAATTCTAATTTTTGTTTACACAGTAAATTAAAATTGTTTTGGAGAAAAAAATAAATATTGATGTAAAACGAGCAATTGTTGAACAAATTAATTTTCTAATCGACTTCTTTTAATTAAAAATGCTAAATCTAATTAAAATTTAGTTTATTATCCCGGAAGTGTGTTTATAGGGTGTTTACAATAGAAAAACGGATGATATATTTAATAAACATTCGTGTCATGTATTGTTCATAAAACCAGACAAATAAACTCAGCCAAAACAAGAGCAAATAAATTAAATCAAACCAGATATATTTGGAAAATTTACGTGTGTGAATCGAAAAATCTGTATAAACATAAAAGAAAATTATTGGAAAATCGCCAATAAAATTATTACTTGAATGTAATAATTTTTTTTATTTATTTATAACACCGACGACTATTATCAATATTTAATAATTTTTAATGAATTTCCAAACCGCGCACAATGATCAATAATGTTAATAGTTCTTCCATCAACAACACAACAGTCAGTACATATCATATATAGATAAAAAAAATTCGTAATTTATATTATGCAATGGGAAATTTATTACAGCAATATTGATACAAAAGTCGAGTAATGATATCATTTTAACGATAATGTGGATGTAGACATATCCACGGCAAATACTAATGAAAATTGTTTATTATTATGGAAAATTAAAAATGTGTGTACGATGGGTGATATTTAATAGCGGAAAATGTCTATTATTACAAATTTTTTTGTTAGATATTTTATCAGCCGTTAATTCTCAGGCTCTATATTATATTTACGGAGGTTAGTTAAATTTTATGACGTAAATTTTATGGAACTAATTGCAATAATTCCTAATAGCTTATGCTCGTATTAAGCACAACATTTTAGACTGCATTACTGTCATTACTGTCATAAAAGCACATATTTTTTATGTATTTCCAGACACTGCAAAGAAAACCATAAACTATCCCGATCCTGCCTTATCCTTCCAAGTATATGTAAAAACGGGCGTACGATAGGCTCGGCCAACTCCGGGAGATCTTGCTTAATGCTTGGCCGTACATACTAAATCAACCAATCAATCAATCAATCAATCAAAAAAGTCCTGATGTTGCGATGGTTTCGCATATCTTGATGGACAGAAGTTTTATTGCCTATCGTGAATTTAGTTTAACATTTTAAGGTGAAAATGCAAATGTTCGACGATTGAATAATGATAGGTTAGTTGACAAAACATAGTTAAATAATAAGAATTTTGAATGTCGAACACACTTCAAACGGTGAGTTGCCTGAGATTAATATTGGTGATATTCAACCGAAAGTTTATTATGTGATGTTAGCTCAAATTTCCGACCTATATGCCAACACTTTTTTTTGTAGTTGATGATAACCAGCGTCAGGTATAAATTTGCATATTGACTTACTGGGAGCAGATTTATCCTTTGGCATTCAGTTTACTTTATTGTTAATACAGTGATGGTGTTAAACCATTTTGCTATCGTTACTATGTCTAAATCACCTAGTTCGGCCTTTAAATTTTATCTATTTTTATTAGTGGTTATAATATACGCTTAAACAACAGCTTGACTAACTTCTCTGTGGGTAATATTCCTGCTTCCTTTGCTCTCATACCTGATATCTTTAAATGTTGGTCATTGTTTGTCCTACTTAAAGACGATTTTCTGTATTTGTTAAATAATGACTTTTCCAATAAAAGCCTTTCCAAAAGGAGGTCCCTGTACATAACGGTGGGACTTTTAAATTCTTTTTAACTTTGTTGAATATGGTGGTAAGTGAGCCATATAATTACAGCATATTTCACTTGAGATCTTACATTAGAGAAATAAAATGCCCATAAAGTATTACATCCTTGAACTCAGCAGTGCCTTGTTTGACAAAAATAAACATGGAATTTTAAATTATCGTCATTAGGTTGATGGTACACCAACATTTTTGTAAGCAATGTCTACATATACAAATTAGTTCAGCTATAGTGATATAATAAATTGGTCTGAAAATTTTTTTGTGGGAGTACTACTAAGCATATTTTTGCTTTCAGTATTTTTTTTGGTGATCATAATTTTTAAAGCTTTTAACTACAATAATTTATATTCTTATGGTATCTTTTGTGACAATCATTAAATTATGGTCATTAAATATGCCAATGTTAAGATACAAATTATTTAAAATAGCAAAATCACTCCCACACGATAAAAAAGTGATACTGGAAAATATTGGTCGACATCAATATTTAACAATTTATTTTTTTAAATATTCATTAAATTTAATGTTTTTCCATGATTTAATCGAAAACAAGATAAACAAATCCATCTACGTTCTGGTTATACATTTAAAACATCGATCTAAATAATTAGAAAAGTTATGAAAATAATTTCGAATGTTGCTTTATTCTAAACAGCCTTAAAGCTATGGGCAGTAAAGATGAAAATCAGATGTGTAAGAGATGACTGATGAAACTTGTGGTGTAAAGGCTTCAATAATAAATAGTAAAATATGTAGAAGGTCGCACTCAACTTGGACTCAAATTAATTAATTTTTGTTAGACGAAATTGAAAGCACGTAGTATACATTCGAAATCCACCCGTTTTTGGATTTGTCAGGCTCAACTTGTTCATTTTGATATATATTTCGATATGTATTTTGGATAGACAGAACTAGATGTTCAACACATCCACACAATCAACCTCCATGGTCCTCTCGCAATCTTCGTTTGAAAGAAGCACCACTCAGTTCGATCCTTGCACTATATCGACCGATTTTTCTAACCGCAGTTGTGACAATAATTTCAATTATTGTTTCGTCTAAACTTAAAAATGTGTCTGTAGCGCTCCTTGTCGGAACAGAAAAGAATGGACAAATATCAGTTTATTTGTTATAAGCAACAGTCCGCAATCAGTGCCTAAAAGTAATCTATGTGATAGTTTATCTCGCCATATACCACTCTGGAACTTGTACAAATGGGACTTTCTTAACATAACGGTTCACTATAGTGAGTGCTCTGAGAATGAGATCGTATGCGTTTGCAAAGTATATCATTCTCGCCCTACTATCTGGTAATTTTTTGTGATGAGAGTTAAGACTTTTATTTTCACATAAATCAGTTTGATTTTTGTCTGCTTTAACATTCAAACCACAAACCACTGTTCTGAATTCCAATTCTTGTAAATTGAGTCTTTATCTTTTTTTTTAATTAAATCCAACACCAAAATTGTCAAAGTCATCTTTACTGTAAGAAAACGAATAGCCATAGGATACATATTATACGCTTTTTGGTCATTGAGTTTCTTAGAGAGCAACGAGTTCCTAATAATGCACTTTATGGCTGATATAGTGCCTTCTAACGCATTTGTATAGAGGTGTTTTACAAGTATCGGCACGTTCCACGTGCCAATCTTTAACCGTGGCTTGGAAGATGATTATGCAATTAACATGTATATAAAGAACGACATCCTTTGGGGTGATTTAATATCGATATTATATCGATTGAAATATCATAAAGAATCGGAAGCGTAGAGAAATTGAGTGCAATGACTCGAGTCTCGTTAGTTAATGAAGATCCAGTAGTTTAAAATATATATTTTAAAAAACTAGTAAATATGCTGTCGATTATTTAACTTAAGATTATGGTCCTTTTGGTGATAATTATGTCAAGACTATGTCAATAGTCTTGACATAATTGTTTGTTGACAAACAAACTTAAATGAATTAAATGAATTAAGAAAAGAATTAAGTTTCAATATTACGGCAGTGCTCGTGCCGATATTCTGTTGTGTTTGAACAACGCTCCAGATGTAATTGTTGGTTTTGATATGCCACTTCATTGTCTGAAAAGTTTCTGCGTTCTCAGACACAAGTTTTATTATATATAATAAAACGAAGTGCTTTTGCCGTTGTCGACGAATGGTGGACGCCGTTTAGATTTAAAACAAAAGTTTAATTGAAGCAAAACTTAGAGTCGGAAACTTATGAGAATATGGAAGAATTTTGGCATAAAAATAAATAATAAACAAATGGATAAAATCGGTGTCATAGCATATCAGGAAAATGTACTTAATTATGAAGATTATTGTATTATGCTACGGATGTCAAACAGAAAGCATCTTGATTTGGTTTTAGAAGCAATTAATCGTCTGCGCGATCTCGAAAGTGATCCGATTCAAAAATTGGTTACTATGGTTCTGCTGGATGTGGAAAGACGTTCACGTTAAAGGCTTAAATGAAAACATAATCGTTTTTGCCGCAACTTAATTAGTAATTACATTTAAAATGCATATGTAACTTCTGAATCTACTGATAAAGCCGCTGTGGTCATTAGTGGCCAAACCATTCATTTGGTGTTTACAATTTCAAATTAAAAAAAAACTTAAAAACTAATTCGCCTCTATAGGTAGATTAAAAGTATTTATTTAGACGAACGTATATTTGGAAGCAATCGGTTATCTATGCCTGAAATTAGACATACCTGTGAAGTAGAAGGCGGTCTCCAACTTAAGGCCGACGGGCCAGATCCGGCCTGCGACATGATTTTATCAGGCCCGCCGATATTTCTGGTTTGATTTATATATAAACGCCAATTTTATTATTTATTTTATAATTTTAATTTCCTTTTCAGTTTTTTAGTAAGTCTATTTCTTGTCCTTTTTGGACGGTCACCTAAACCTTACCTAAACTAACAGTGTAGAAAGAAATAACGAAAAATGTTGTAAACCAGGAACATAAAAAAAAAAATTATTGCAAATAAAAGTGTGTTTACGGTTCGAGCAATTTTCCATGCATCCCAAATTATCGCCAAACAAGAAAAACCTTTCACCACTTTGTGATAAGAGTTTGTTTAAGTATTGTGGCAGAAAAATGTCCCACTAAAATTTAGGATTTTTAAGAGGTAAGCTTACCTTGACCAACCGTAACAAGAAGAATTGAAAATTTACGAACTGATGTTAAGCTACAGCCCCAGCTGCAAGAAAAAGTTCATTAATTTAAATTTTTGTCATAATTGCTATTACATTCTCAGGATAAATCAAAATTTCGAAATATCTGAAGAGCTAATCAAAGCTTGAAAGGTACAACAACAGGAGGTAATATATTTCAGTGTTTTCAGATATAATTAATGAAGTGTAGCTAGATTGGAATTTATTATCAGCGGCTTAAACGGATGGTGCTAAAAATATGGTAGGCAAATTGAATTAATTGGAAAACTAAATCAACATCTTCAGAACAAAGGCAGTTTGCCAAACCCTTGTATTTTCACTGCATAATACATTAGCAGGCTTTTTGTGGAAAATTTTTGTGTGCAGAATCAGTTATGTCCACCGTAATAAAAACAGTCCATTGTATACACGAAATCACCATGAATCATTTGACGATATATAATAAATTACTATCCTAAGCGTCAAATGATTCATGTTTTCATGAATCATTTGACGCTTAGGATAGTAATTTATTATATAACACTAAAGTGCGGTGGTTGAGTTAGAGTTTTAACTCAAAAGTCGTAAGGCGTTGAAGAGGATTTTGAACTCTGAAACAAAATTGACACATTTTTAAAAGAGTGATTAGTGACTTATCTGATCACAAGTGGTTGTTTCCTCTTGATGTTTTTTCAGATATTTGCGAACATTTAAATTGAACTAAAATTAGACTTATTCTAAAAACCAATTCAATAAAAAGAATTTTTGTAAATTTTCCATGTTTTGATATTTTATCGAAAACTATGTCTCATTATAATTTCTCAACAGGATACCATATACATAAAATTGAATTATTACAAGAAGCACAGAACAGTGTCACAATTCACAGACTTACAAAAAAATTCAATACAAATTTAGCTTTTTAAGAACACCCGTTCAGACACACACAGGTCTTTGTCAATGATATTTAAGAAGATTTACAAGATTATCAATTACTTGATCTTAAAGCTAGTGATGTTTTTGGAACTTTATTAAAAAATGATAGTATAATTCAATTTTATACAATTTTAAGCGAGAGTGAAAATCTAAAATTAAAAATTTTGTTCGAAAAATAATATCAGTTTTTGGTAGTACTTACATTTGTGAAGACATTTTTCCGTATGAAGTATATTAAATCAAAATATCGGACCCGTATAATATATCCACACCTCGATAATTTTTACAACACATTGCAACAACGCAACTAACGCCAGATATTGAGAAAATATGTTCTTTAAAACAAACGCAATCGTCTTTCTGATTTTGCATATATTATTACACTAATCCTTCGCTTAACGAATTAATTCGTTCCTGAACCATATTACCTCGATCGTTGGATGACAAATTCTTCTCTTCAACTATGTCAGGTACTTGTTATGCTGATCGGTATAAGATAAGAGCACACTCAATTTCAACAAGTAACATTGCAAATTTTTCAATAGAGAGAATCTGTTCTCTAAAAGTCTAATGTAGATAGATTTTGGCTAGACCCCATAGTACCACATATAAGGAGCACTAGGTGTTTAAATTTGAAATTAGTTCTGGCATCCGTCAATTTATTTGTGATTGTTAAATGGTAGGTTTTATAGAACTTTGGCAAGCCTTGCAGGAAGTTTGCCGCACCAATGAAGTTTTCTTAGAACAGAGAAGGATAATCGTCAGATCACTCTCCTGTAATCATGACTTCTCAATTGTTAAGAAGGAGTCTTTGCCTAAATTAACAAACAATAAAACAAATTGGGAACTTCCAGAAACAAGACAGTGACAGTTAAGTGTGTCAGTTAAAACTTCGGTACAATTTGATGACCAATTGGAACAACTTAATAATATTATACAACAAGCAGCTTGGGGCAGTACCTAATCACCAAAAAGTAACTTGAACACATATCAACTTCTCTTTTGAAGTTAGAGAATTGGTTACAGAAAAACGTAAATTATGAAAAACCTGGCAGAGAAATCGGGCCCACAAAGTAAAACGATACACAACTATCTTAGTAATAAACGAAAACTTTTAATTAGAGAAAATAAAAATGATTCGATTCAAAATTACCCTACTGATCAAAAAGACACCGATTATTCCCTTTGGAAGCAACTAAAAGTCTAAAAACACCTAAAATACAAGTACCTGCAATTAAATGTGATGATGAAACTTGGACCAGAAGTACAAAGGAAAAAGAAGATTTGTTTGAATCATATCATGGAGATACATTCAAACCTCTTCTAAGATAAACTGCAGTTGGAAACATAACACTAGTTAACAAAATTGATAGCCAAAGCATGGAACCTGTATCTTTACAAGAGTTAAAAGTTGAAATCAGCCAATAACTTAAGCTTAAAAAAATCTCCTGGCTATGATCTATAGGACGATTTCTTTGCTTCCAACTATTTCAAAATTATTAAAATTGCTGCTTAAAACATTTAAATTCATAGAACAAAGGGATTCCATTCCTCCCCACCAATTCGGTTTCAGAGAAAAAAATTCGATAATAGAAGAGGTCCACAGGATCACAGGCATAATTGAATATGCGCTGGAAAGCAAAAAAATATGTCATGTATTTTCTTGGATGTAGCACAAGCTTTCGATAAAGTATGGCACAGAGGACTAGAATATGAACCGAATCGAGATTTACCGAAGGAGATGACCGTAATTTTAGGGTAAAATATATGCTTTGAAATGGCAGATTTTGAAGGGATTTTGATCGTATACAGGCATGCTTATCTAACGATTTAAAGTTATCAGTTTGTGACTGGTCATGTAATGTTGTGTGGTTCCACGCCAATTTCCTTATAGATGAAATTTACCACCTTGCCAAATACCGCAAATATCTAGTTTCAGTATATTCGACGACTCTTGTCTTCATCTTCATTATCCTTTCAAATAATTAATTGGTACAGGTAGAAGAAAAGTGCCCCGAGGGGATTGATTGGTTGTACCTGTCAACTTTAGACGATACGTTGAATACGACCCTGATTTTTGTGGTCATATGTTGCTCCTCTACTATCCAATGATGGACATAAAATATGCGTTGGAGTTTATAGGATCCTCAACAGGCTGAAAGTATTCACCAAGAAGTCCTTATATAGCCAATAAAGTTGTGAATCGCGCTTGAAACGCCTTTATAATAAATTCAACTCAGAAACGGCTGTATAATATTTGCTCGGAAGTTTGTTTGGATTGATTTGAATGGCAATCGCTTGACTAACCGTCAATTCTCAGAGCTCGTTGTATTTTCCAAGTAGTGTTTGTTGGAAGCTTTTTCTTCTGTGGTCATAATACTTTTTGCTTAGAGTCTTCAAAATTCTCAAAATCTTAGAACAGACGCAACTTCATATATAGACAAGAGTGCAGAAGCCTGTTGTTAAGACAATTAAAGCACCGATTTTGCGAACAAGAGTGTTCTTGGCGGTTCATGACTTCCAGGGTATTATATTTTGAACAATCGTACAACCGATGCATTTATTTTATTCAAAGAGGACAATAACTTGGTTTGGATTCACTTAGTTCTGTATAGTTGTTGAAAGTGAGGTGGATTTTAATGTAGCGTAGGTGATTTTTTTCGTGCAAGTAAAAAGTGTGGATCTTGGAGATTAATCTTTGTTATACCAAATCTGTATCGACAGGAAGTCAGTCTACAGAAATACTTCGGTTTTTTTAATTCATTAGGAATTCATTTCATTCCTCAAAATGCATTAGGAATTAGTTGTCATAATTGGATAGCTATATCAAGTCGTAAACATATCTTCCTTCATATTGTAGTAAACAATCAAGTTAATATTGCAAATCCCTTACCTAACCAGTTCTTTAAAGTCACAAAAAATTAACTAAACCAGTGACTATACTCTTGATAATTTGTGATTACCACTTAATCTTTGCCAGCCACTGGATGATCCATTTTCAAGACATAATTGCAGCAATCGGTTTCTGAGACAAAATGTTTCATTTCAAAATTTATACGTCTGGATTGTAGTCTTATATTCAAGATACTTAAGCTCTTTATAGCCTACGTAAATAGCGTTACATTTTTTTGTTTATTTATCACTCGGTGATAACATTTGCAATATTAAATTTTTCAATTATCTCAGCTATCTGATTATTTTATGTAATTCTGAGCCTTTCGAAGACGATATACAGAACCTTAAACAAAGAATTTAACTAATCTTGAACAACATATACCAAAAATCGAGAACATTTTATCAATTTGCATATAATTAAAATTGATAAAAGTATTTCGCGTGTTCAACGTACAACAAAAATGTTGTGTATACTGCTACTGTTTTGTAATTAACTGATAATGTCGAACGATAAGATTGATTTAAGTACGCATATATAAAGTAGGTATCAAGTATTTGTATAATTATTATAAAAACGTTAAAAATAATTAAACCACTTACCAAAAAAACAGCAACAAAATACTAAAGTATACAGAGTTATAAAAATTATCCTTACATCAGTCCGATCAAATATGAACTCCTTCTGTTCGTCGAAGTCGTAAATTGTAAAATTTGCATTTTTCTTGTGTATATTATCTATTGTTGTTGTTGTCAAATTTATTTCACTATTAACATTACTATTATTATTATTGTTATTATGATTATGGATTAGGTAGTTCAAGTGTGAACTATAATTTAGAATTAGCTGTTGTGTTGTATTGAATGTACCAATTGCATTACTATTATTATTAATTTTATTTAAACTATCGAAATTTTGCAACATTATTGTAGGCACCCGATCTGAGTGCATACTAAAATACTTTATGAATTTTCGATTTATTTGTAACTTTTAACAATGATAATACTTTTAAATATCACATTTCGTTTTTTTTTTTAAATTCGTTTGTCATGTACCTCACATAATCCTTGTTGTATGGTATGGTACAATATGTTAATCTGAAAGGTAAACAGAAAAGTTTTGAGTTAAAATTTAATAAATTTAAATAGAATGTTGATAGTTTAATATGCTATAGATTTAATGGTTATTTAGTTTTTATGCACTAATCTATAGCCAAAACCCCGTTAATATAAAAAAGGATTATAAAGTTTGTGACTTTGGTTATACTGGTATAATTCTTAGGTGACAAGGCAAAAGGGGGTTTACAGCAAAACGTCTCCCAATTTTCAGTTCCATTTTTATTAGATGTAAGCAAATCATGTAGAATATGTAAGAAAAATTAGTATTGCTCTCCAAAAATGAGACTTGACCTCCAAATGACCTCAACTTAATGTTTAAAAAATAACATATTTCATCTATAAAAGAAATTTAGTTTACATATTGCTGTGAACAATATATCTGTAAACAATATATAAATATACGATTTCAGAATTGTGGTTGAGGTGCTATAGAGCTGTTAATAATCAAACCGATTTCTGTATGCATTAAGGACCACATTCCCGGCAAGAACTACAGTGAACGATAATAAAGTATGATTAACCCACTTCTTTCATGAACTAGTTGTGGCAAATAATTATCAAAATATTAAATTACTAAAAAATACTAAGCCCGTCGTGTTCGGTTCGGGAGGTACCGGGTTCCAAACACAAAGAAAGAGGGATTTTCAAACACAACAAAATTAACAAACTATTATTTATGCTTATGTTCAGCAAACATAAAGGTTACTCAGAGCTCCCTCCATCCTATTGACCACTCTACATGCTTGCCACGGCAGACAAAGTTCTGAAAATTTCCTTAAACTGAGACTTACTGTTGCGATTGAAGCCACTGGTGATTATTCACCAAAACAGTATGGCTTTAGAAGGGGATTACGGCCGAGGGAGGTGTGAAGGTGGTCAGAAAAGCAGAAGACCACATTCACTTTTCAAGTCGTATTCTGCTTCTAATGGCACTCGACGTAAAAATCGCCTTTAACTTATGCTCCTGCTCCGTCCTGCTCAGTGAGAGCAGAGGTTCATATCATGTGATATCTAATAAGGCTCTTAAATGATTATCTGAATGATCGTACCCTACTGTATGAAACGGAGGAAGGACAGAGCAGAATCTGACTCAGGTATCGATTCTAGGACCTGATCTGTGGAATGTTTTTTAATAGAGTTTACTATGAACTGAAATGCCTCACGAAAGATAGTTGGTTAGATACGCGGATTATGTTGTGGTGCTTATTGCCATCCGTGATACTGAATCTAAACCAAATAATGCATGCAGTAAACAGCTGGATGACAAATCAAGACTTATCGATTGTACTAACTAAAATAAAAATTACAATCCTCACAAAAAAGGAGGTGATCGAAACGCAGTAAAATATCTAAACATTGACTCAAAAATGAGTTTTTTAGAGCAGATTCAGCAGACCATGAGCAAGGCTGCAATATATATGTTTTACTGTAAGGAGAAGAGATCACTACACGGAAGAGTGTATTTACTGCCCAAGCGCTAATAATTGTGATAATTGAGAGTTTGTATGTTCGTTGAGTGTGATATGAGAATGTGGTCACTAGAGACTGCGATTGGAGTTATATTCGCAAAAACGATACATGGAGCCAAGTAAAACAATTTGTCGAAAATGTACTTGAGATCAAAAAAAAGATTTAAACAGAATGTGTAATCCGGGAGGTGGCTCAGTGAGAGCATAACATGAAAGCGTGTAGTCCAAAATAATGTGATAAATAGTTCCAGACTAGACTAGAAGGGGACGCGTTTTTTGTCGCTAGTTTGGAAATAGAAATTCGACACATTGTGCGTAAATGCATTTTGACCTACCCCCTTCAAAACAAAATTATTACACAGGGGGTCAGATAACTGATATCTAGGCTAATATAATCCAAGATGGGTTTTCCAAAATTCAACAAAGCGAATTGCTATATGAATCGTGGACATCCCGTAGATTTAGAATACCATTCTCAGGAATAAGCTTAGTTATCATATCTTCTTTATCCGAATTAATACAGACTACCCGAAATCAGTGGTTTGAAACAATTTCCTGATTGATTGATGAGACCAAGTGCTACCAAGCGCTTATCAAGTGTTCCGGTTAACGCCGGTCCTATTTTCACAGCCTTTTTACATTTAACAAATGTTACGATAGGACGGATTTTCATATATTTATATTTCTATAAATATATTTCCATGCATGATAGAAACGACCCGGTTTTAAACACCTCATGATCCTTACGGCATAATTCTATTCTATTGTTTTGTTGTAGGGAAAGGAAAGGTATGTCAGTAATGACAGAATTAGTTTGACTTTTCGGTTGCAATATTCAAACTACTGTTTGCATAAGACAATCACGTCATAAATCTAATTTATATAAACTTTATTTGATACATAACTTTAAAATTAATATAAGTTAGATTTAAAAAATGTTGATTTAACATTATAAATAATTATAACAAAATTAACCGTTTTATAACCAATACTTTGAAATAACTTCCTGATGTACAAAAATCGTTTATTATTAAAAAAAAGTGACTGATAAGACATTGAGCTTTTCGAATGAGATCACCTATTTAAACGTTAGATGACCTTCGTAAAAATAAAGCGCTTGTTTTAAATTTATTAACTGGCCAGTTCAACTGAAATCGGTCTGTAATTTATAATTACATAATAAATATTTTATTCAACCTTCATTGACAATTGCGTAATTTTAAGAATTATTTATTAAAATTTTTCAGCTTCGTGAAGCTTTCAAATAAATCCTTAAAAATTAAGATAAAATTGATTTAAAAGTATTTTTCCAGACTAATAAGAACCATTACCATAATTTTTAGAGTTCTACCGAAAAAATAAAATAATCCAGATAAAATTCTAGCCCAAAATAACAGTTATAATATTTATGGAATAAACAACTAAGCCATTTATATAAGCATACCATTAAAAAGGATAATGTGTGGAAGCTTACAATTTGTTCAATTATACTGTTATTCTAATCGGCAACCAAATAAATCTCATAGTATAAATCCTTCTGCTTGTGTTTTAAAAAGTATGAAACCAAATCAGCCTATTTATACTCCTATATATATACATTCTTCAAAGAATTGGTTACGGAATTTTTATTAGTTTTATATACAATCAAATTAATAGCTAGCAAAATATTGTTGTTCCTACTTTGAAATACGAGCAAAAAAGGGTGCACAATTTTTAACTTATTTGAACATAATAAATTTGGCAACAAATAAACATTCATTCAAGTTAAGGATGGGAAACCCTTTTTTGTAAAATATACGAGAAAATAAATATTTCACTTCCGGGAAATATATGTCGTATTTTTTGGAGAATTGTTTCTATGTCATCCGGAACCCCTCCTCCCATCTGTATCGAGAAAAGTGTATGTTACTATACATACATACATACATAAATATTTTGTTGTCATAATAAAATGTTGGTTTCCGTTATGTGGATCGAGAATTTTTCAGGGTGTCAATTTAATTTTGTAAGAGAGATTTGATTTTCAACAAAGGAATCAAGGTTCATATATTATTTAGAATTCGGACAAGTAGATTTTATTAACTTATTTTTGAGGACATTGAAATAAACTCAATTAGTATGCATATTTGCCAGTCGTTAGGATCAGTTTTTATGGTTCGCTAGTTTATAAGGACATCGGTTGATTGCTTACATTTCTTTAATTGGCTCCATTAGTTCGTGTTGACATTATGTATAATGTCAACACGTGTTAGCGTCGGTCATATTAGTTCTTTTTAAAGTAGGAGTTTGCAGTATTACGAAAGATCAGATACTATGAGTGACAATTCGGTTCGCAGATGTAATTAATTTACACATAGAGTCCTGTTTCTCTGGAATGTCATGGCATATGATGTGTGGACGAAAGGATTTCGCGTTTAATGATATTACATTCTTGATGGGAACCGATGTATAGAGCTGATGCATTCTAATTTTTTAGACCTCATGTCTTTTTTAGCGTCTTACCCGTATTGAGATTTGTGCTGTGTAATAATGCGAAATGTCTTCCTTTATTAGGATTTGGTTCTTCACAAAATTTGTAAAAGTCTTCTTTCGTCTCTCGAATATACGTCATGGGAACGATTTGAGTTTATGAAATAAATATTTTATTTTATTATCGCGGATTTATAAACCCAAGTAGGATAGACGAGAATTTGTTGATGTTTATGTATTCAGGTATCGAAATAAAAATAAAACAGAATAATAAATTGCAACTTAAAATGATGCTCAATTTCAAAAAGTATATACAAATTATATAGTTTATGTGCCATGTTCAGTGTTGATTTTAACCATAAATGTGTACCTTGTATATGTGATACGTGGGTTTCAAAAATAAATTGTACGCAGTGAATGAAACGAAATCAAAACTTTGCATGTTACGAAATTGAATATTATGTTGGTTTGCCTTGGGGAAAATCAATCGTTCACTCTTTAGTGTAGTAAAACTAAATATAGCACAGCACATTATATTATTTGATTTATTGAAATCGAATGTAAATGCAGTCGTTAAACTGAAAATTGAATTCGATACATAAAAAAACATAAGTTTGTTGGAAATATAGTCGGTATAAATGATTTTTCTAATAATGTTAGTGGTTTATGTGGAGCAAGCACGTTCTCCATAATATTTTATTTGAACGTAGTTTTTTAAAAATACTTTTTGCCTTTACTGAGGTAACTCCTTTTAAATGTTTTCACCCTGGGTTAATTTGAAAGAGGCTTTTTGAATTTTTTTTTGTGGTTTTCGTCTTGACAGTTATCATCTGTCGCATCTTCAAACATCCTCAGGTCCAGATCATGAAATTCTGATGAATATCGATTGGCTTTTTATTTTGTAAATATTGATAACTTTTTGCACTAAATTTATTCTAGTGACTATGAACTTTGTTATATGTAACCTTTTCTGTATGTATGGCTCTTCAAAAGTTCTATTAAAAACGTTTACGCGATATTTAGATGATACAGTCACTTTTCTCTGTTTCGCAGATTACAGATTGGAAAAGACCAGCTCTCGGTTAAAATTTGTTGGCTGTGGTCGACTTTTAGATCATTGTCAGCTTTGTAGGTTAAACGAAGCCCCACAGATTTAGAATCAAATACATTTTGAGTGTTTCCGCTATGATGTTATAATGATATTATATCGTTACATCCGGTGATGACCGTTCGAATCCTAGACAGCAACTTAATATCTCACCAGTTTAGGTGGTGTTAGCTCATTTAGCGATGTCTCGTATTTTACGAAAATAAGAGCGTTTGGGGTTTTTACCGCACAACAGCCTTATAATTTTGCGGTTGGCGAATTTTTTAGGCGGCTAACGAGCGCATAATCTAATGTGTAGCATAAGAGTACTGACCAGCTTTGACCAAAGACTAACCTAATTAGATCTAAGGAAATTGATTTCGGTATTATAGGCTTTAACTTGACCTTTGTTTATGTGTAGGAGCAGAACAACCAGTACTTCGGCTGCTCCTATGAATTTTAATCAGCAATCTCTTCGACCAGCCGGTCGGAACCATAATATAAGTGCTGTCATATGTAACAGCATTTTAAATGTTTCAAATCGATCAATGATTAGAATCTGATCTTTACTATTTACGCGTGCAGTGATCTTTCACCCTGACATTCGTCGCAAGAAATGTTCGAAACGGGTTTGTTTCGTTTAGGATCTGAATTTTCCTAGGAGCTCCATAATTGATGAGTTGATTATAGATCACCATTACGATGAGTTAAGCTGTGCACAATTCTAGTCTTGAATAACCTTTGTTATAACTGTTACCAGTAAAACAACTGCATGTGTTCGTCATCATTCAACGTATATGCACATAAAAAACCGCATCGCAAAATGAGCTGAGCATGCCCGTTGCTTCATTGGTTTTGGTAGGGTCTTGTTGATTATACGTAAGGTGCGGATCAGTTAATGATTCATGCTAGAGTGTTGTTTGTTGCCAGTGGCGATAACGTGGATCCATTTTCACTTGTCAAATTTGTTTACGATTTTTGCATACTAAGGATCGACCTGAGAGTTGTGCATCGCTTCCATATGATTTAGGATAATATGTTCCCGCATAAAATCCGATACTTGTTTCGCATACTGGTTTTTCTATAGAGAATTTGTGTTATAATAAATGGAGCTCGCGGGGCTTGTTGATGAGAATTCTATATAGTCCTGGTACATTTATAGGGCTAAATGGAATTTAAACGCAGTATAACGACACTGTAAAGTGTTTATGAACGCGTCATCACAGATATCTTTAAGTTCCCAAAACTCAATTATAGTATATAGTTCATTGAGCTGTGTTATTCATCACTTGTACTTATGTGCAGTGGTTGGGTACGTATCGCAGACGGTTGCCAGTGAAAATTCCAAGTTAGTTTATATTAGCCTAGAGATCAACATCAATTAGAAAATTAATTAGATTATGCCTCGAATGGTATTTTAGAAGTAGCATATAAAGTAGATCACATAACAACAGTTATCCGACCGCGTGTGTAAGTGTTTTTTTTTATTATTATCACACGTGAAAAATGTGCTTCACATCGTTAGTAGCGCCTGGGCAGATAATATATACTCTTTCTATATATTTTTTCGCATTTTGTGTAGGTATTTTTTGAAATGCCCGTGGCTACTTAAGAACTGTGTAAGGTAAAAATCAACCTCACAGAGCCTCCTTTCTCAATTCACGGATTCATTCGTTCTATAAGTTTCGATGTCAATCTGCCTTTGGTTTCGCATATCCAATGTACCTGCCCTACCTATCAAGCCTTCTCAGAGTCGTAACAGCTTTGGCAGCTTTGCTAGTAATCTGCTGAACCTGCTAAAAACTCATCTTTGAATCAATGGACGATTGCATTCTGTCTTATTTAGCGCAAGGAATAATCCGTGTGTGGCCAACTAGCAATTTACCGCGCACATCACTTGTCACATTACTTGTGCTTCTTCGGTTTCATACAGTAGGGTGCGATGTCTACGACACCATCGTACGGAGGCATAGCCATACTTCCTCTTTGGCATAGCTATACTGTTTTGGTAAAAAATCACCAGCGGCTGCAATCGCATCAGTAAGTCTCAGTTTAATTAGTTTTTCCACAACTTTGTCCGCTGTGTCAAAAGTGCATATAGAGGCCGATAGAATGAAAAGACTTCTGTGTCACCTTTATGTTTGCAAATAAGTACTAATTTTACGGGAACGTTTCCTTGCTAATGGGGATACTGACCCAATGGTCAATATTTCCTAAAGTAGAACTGACACAAATATTGTATATTTCCCCATGAGATGGTAAAACCTGATCCAGTAGATGACCTGTATCGTTATCTCAATCCGGTATTTTTGTAGGCTGATCTGTGAGCTGTATTTATAGGTTGTATAGACTGCAAATATTTCAGCCGCCTCACCAGCCGGTGTAACAGACTTAAAATATGGAAGCCACTTGTCATTATGGTCGTTGAACTCACTTGCTTCAGCGCTTTCAGTATTTAGTGGTTTTCTAAGAATGCGCTTAATGAAATCTGGCTGTGAATAAGACCGGCGTCAATCAATCAGCATACAAGTTTTCTATCTTTTTAACTACCTATCTCCAAGACCTTCATTATTTATCCTAAAATATTTCTTACCTTTTTGGGTCATTACATTTTTATTTATGCTCTTACTGATATTATATTGTGGAAAATATAAAAATAACTGAAGTTGCAATATTGCATACAAGAAGAAGATTAAAATAGTATTATAATCATTTTACTATCGGTATACATAACGTAGAGTTTATCATTTCAAAAGCTTACATTTATCTAAAAACATAGATTTCTTATAAACAAAATTAACCGTCATTATATTACGTACATGAAGAAAAAATTAAATTACTCATTACACGTTTAGCTGACATGATTTTATCTCAATTTAAACCTACCTCGAATATATGTTAACAATTTTTTTTTGCATGATTTAGATTTACTACCAATAATTCTTATCGTTACTTTCATTATCGCACGTTTGTTTTTGATAGCAAAGTGATAAGACAATTTATGTTAATCAATATCTTAAACGTTAAGTATATTATATGTATGTACGTTTGTAACAAAATAGGGTGAAAATTGGAAAATGAGTTTCAAAATGATAACGACCAAAAAATATACAGAAAGTATAATCTGTGAATTAGTGTTACCAGTGTTTTCTAAACTTTATGAAAAACAATTTAGATAAACGTAATCATAATCATGTTTTTGGTATGCTTTTAAGATAAGGTTTAAAAGTTCTGCAGGATAATTATAGCATCGGTGTTTGGATTTTTTGAACACTTTTTGAAGGAAAATAAATAAAGCACTCGAGAGCATCATTGCAATAAATCTAAATTACGCACCAGTTGTTCTAACACCCAAATAATTTATCTTGAAATATGTATGAGCAAAACGAATACTTGTTTTTTTGTACATTTTACGATTACGTCTTATAAATTAGACGAGTACAATGTATGTCCGCATGTAAAAATAATAGAAATTTTTTAATTAAAATTTTCAAGTAAAATACTAAAATAATTTATCTTTATAGTTTTTCGCAATATTAATTAAACGAAAAAAATTAAAAAAAATTACAGAAACCCAATTATTCGAAATTTGAGTTACTCGTCGACGGGAGATAATGTAAAAACCACCATAAAAAACTATAAATAACTGTCCGGGGGTATACATAATTTTAAAAACAAAACTATAAAAAATTATTTTTATTGGAAAACATCAATTAACATCTGCGTCTTGTGAGATTGACTGAAATTGGTCTGGATACATTTATTTAATGATCAATTGCGTATAATTGGCGAATATACTTTGCTGAAAGTTATTTTGTTTTACTAAATCTGTGTAGGCATTACAGATTGGTTTCACTTTTGTCATTACTGTTTATGATTTTTTACTAACAACAAAATATACTTGACGGATAATAAACTGCAAAATCAAATTTTAATTATTAAAAGGTAAATTTGGACAAGTGATGATTTACTTGATGAAGTTAAGAATAGAAGAATGCTAGCTGAGTTCTTTATTCAACAGAAATTTATACGATGAGGTCGACAAAGTCAAGGTATTCGGCCGTGGAATTGGCAGTTGTGGTGTGTTGGGGTGAACACCTATATTGTTTCCTATATATTAGACGCATACTAAATATTATTCCGATGGCAATCAATGAACCAAGTATTAAATTCTAGACCGACTAATGGCTACAGATTTTGCTGGATTTCTATAGTATCACTTTCCTAATTCGTAATATCCGATGCCAAAATAAGATCTTTAGCTTCATCGTGTCGGATCTGTGTTGCGGTTTTTCTTCGATGGGATTGTTAAAAACCAGTCTTCTCGCTTTAATTTATATAGTGGCTCTAACGTTAGGATTCCTGAATTCTGTTGCATCGCTGTGACCTGCTGGCCATATAACAAGTCAACCGTTTATGGTTTTGTAACTAAGAATATCCATTAACATAAGTAACATAGTAGTAACATGATAATATATTGTTTATGGAGAAATCACTCCTAATAAATTTTGCAGCTTTCGGGAAGTTTTTCTCCTCACCTGCTATAATGTCTTTATGTCTTGAAATATGGAGCAGAAGTCATTCTGAAAAACATGGTTGTCCAACCTGGATCATCAAACTATTTGGAAAGTAATCAAATTCAAATACGAAGTCTATTATGTTTGGTTCATTATAATTTAGACCTGTCCATAATTAAAGAAAGATAACTAATTTTATATCAGATGATATTTCGCTCTCGTTGATGCCGTTGGTTGATTTTTTTAGACGTTCCCTAGCTGATAAACTAAATTTATGAGCCAAGGTCTATTAACATCCGTAATTGCTGTGCTCATTACTACGTATTACCCTTACTAGATGATTCATTATAATACACTTTTCGTATCCTTAACTTTTGGAGTACCATCAAACTTTGTACAGTAAGCATTAAACGTTGCAGTTAAGTATTGCAGTGAAGTAATTTGTTGCGCTATCTCTATGTATACTAAACTTCGTGTGGGTTGTAATCAGTGATGATTGTTCTCCACAGAAATAAATTAGAAACGCTTTAATTAAGTGGCTTTTTAATGGAATTTGATATAATCATTTAGTTCGTGAACTTGTTTTCATCTCACACAGGCCTTTGAGGTAAGTACCCGACGCGTGTTGATTGACATGTGCTTTCTAATGATGATCTTTAATCGACATCTCGTGTAGTCTGGGTGTTATATTGTTGATTTTTTTCATAATAAGAACTTAAAAATTCTGAAGAACAAAACGGAACTACAACATCCCTCATCTGGATCTACTGTACTATGACAATCCCTGCTTGATGCATCCGCTATATGAAGTAATTTTATCTTTTTATACGTAATCTTAGGGGCGTACTGCGGATACACCAAACAAAATTCGTTGTAATCTAGGCGTGGTCGTTTTCAATTTCCAATTTTTTTGCCTAACAACCGTTGTTAGGCAAAAAAATTGGAAATTGAAAACGACGACAAGCCACTGAAAATAATTGTTAAGAAGCCAATTCAATTAGCATCGCCTAGATTACAACGAATTTTGTTTGGTGTATCCGCAGTACGCCCCTAAGATTACGTATAAAAAGATAAAATTACTTCATATAGCGGATGCATCAAGCAGGGATTGTCATAGTACAGTAGATCCAGATGAGGAAGAACTAAAAGTTAGTCTTACTATAAATATGATAAAATGGGCACGTCAAGATTTTATATCATCAACTGAAAGAGATACAAAACTACAAGAATTGTTAAGTGTAGTTATGAATGGATGGCCTAATGATGAGAAAGCTATCACAGTTTGCAAAAGGTTATTGGAACTTCAGGGATGAAATTGCTTATTACGAGGGAATCTTATTTAAAGGGTTCAAAATCATCGTATTTATAATAAAAAAAATTAGGATTTTGCCAAATATTCATCGTGGTCATTTTGGAATTCAAAAAACACTAAATTTAGCTAGAGAATTTCTATTTTGGAGTAACATAACAACATAAAAAAAAGTAAGAAGCTATTGTAATTTGATGTGACAGAATAATTGTTAATTAAAAATAATTGACATGTCACTAAGGGTGCACACACATGCGATAAAGCATACGAACTCTGCAAACAATATTACCAACGCATGGTAGCAAGTTTCAACGTAACAAGGAATTCGAGCAATTATAGAATGTATTCATCGCAGGGTATGAACCCTCGGACAGATGGAAAAAATTGGTGCATTCGACATCTTATAGCGATATAACCAACTGCCGTAAAAACGTTAACATACGGAACGGCGTCAGCAGCAATCCTAGCAACTCGTTATTTGAAACAAATTGCAATCAAAAAATTAATCTTGTAATTCTAAACTGATGAAACACCACTTGGTAAAATGACTATAGTAAGATATGTGCATATCTAACATTAATAAGGCGACGATTTTGAATAATCAAAAGTAGATCAGTTACCAGAAGAAACATACACAAGAGTGTATTAAGTGTATCAAGCAAAACCCATGACCAGAAAGCCAGCTAATGGGAAACCTGCTTCCAGAACATAATCATCCTTTTCACAAAAAAGGCGTCGATTATTGTGAGCCATTTTGAGTATAACCAACGCGTCGAAGAGGACATATACTAATCAAGGTGTATGTTTGAGCTTGAGCACAAAGACAGTTCACATTGAGACTGTATATGTAATCTGACAACATATGTAATTGCACTACTAAGAAAAATTGCCATACTATATATACAGCGAGATCGAAACCAATTTCTTAGAGGCGAACAATCATTGAATGGAGCTGTTTCAACTTCTTAAAGTCGAGGCGTCTGATATTGCTGCGTCACTCATGCAGCACAAAACCACTTGGAAGTTTATTTCACCTGAAGCATTGCATATATGAGCGGCATTTTGAGAACAGCAGTGGAACAGGTGAAATTAGATTTTAGAAAGGTGGTTGGTGAATCCATTCTTACTCTGAAAAATTTTCCACATTAATGACAAAAATAGAAGTCATAATGAATTCAAAACTAATAACGGTGGCCCATGCTAGATTGTCCTAGAAGACCTAGATTTTCAATAAGATCAATTTTATGATGGTATGATAATCAGTATTGCGTAGTAATTTTTACTCACAAACAAGTTGGATAGGAGCGACAACTTAAGCAATTGTATCAAGGTAAAATATAGTTATACACAAGTAGCATACTGAGAGCTACAACACCGGTAGGAAGTTAGCACGAAAAGTTAGCACGAAAAACCAGTTGGCAACACTAAAGGTTTGCGTCTATCATATAATCTATTTAGTACAAGATAGCATGAAAAAGATATAAGTAATAAGCATTATTAAAAAGTTAGCACGAAAATGGTTTGAGTATTAGATAAAAACTAAAAAAAAATAGTTAGCACGAAAAATCAAATAAATGGTTAATTTGAAATACAATGAAAATCAGAACCAAAAATCAATTTGATTATACATTAAATGTCAATTACCAACCGTAAGAGTAAAACCGGTTTGACATTAAAAACTACATTAAATTTATTTTATGTTACATACAAAATACTAAAGTGTTTGGAATAATCCAGCCTTTTATTTGTCAACTCTGGATTTTACTTTATTGAGTAGGGCATCTGATTAATAATTTGCATGGTAATTTTCAGAATTTTTCTATGACCCAGTAAAAAGATATCAACGGTTAAATATATGTACTTTTAAAAATCTTCATATGAATCGTCCAAAGTACTAAAGTGGTTGGAATAATCCAGCCTTTCATTTGTCAACTCTGGATTTTATTTCATTGAGTAGAACCACTGATTGCTAAGTTTCATGGTAATTTTCAGAATTTTTCTATGACCCAGTAAAAATATATCAACGGTTAAATATATGTACTTTCAAAATATTTCATACGAATCGTCCAAAGTACTAAAGTGGTTAGCAAAATCGAGCTGTTCATTTGTCAACTCTAAATTTTATTTCATTGAGTAGGGCCACTGATGACTAATTTTCATGGTAATTTTCAGAATTTTTCTATGACCCAGTAAAAAGATACTAACGGTTAAATATATGTACTTTCAAAATTTTTCATACGAATCGTCCAAAGTACTAAGGTGAATGGAATAATCCAGCCTTTCATTTGTCAACTATGAATTTTACTTCATTGAGTAGGGCATCTGATTAATAATTTTCATGGTAATTTTCAGAATTTTTCTATGACCCAGTAAAAAGATAATAACGGTTAAATTTATGTACTTTCAAAATTTTTCATACGAATCGTCCAAAGTACTAAAGTGGTTAGAAAAATCCAGCCTTTCATTTGTCAACTCTAAATTTTATTTCATTAAGTAGGGTCGCTGATTAATAATTTTCGTGGTAATTTTCAGAATTTTTTTATGACCCAGTAAAAAGATACTAACGGTTAAATTTATGTACTTTCAAAATTTTTCATATGAATCGTCCAAAGTACTAAGGTGGTTGGAATAATCCAGCCTTTCATTTGTCAACTATGAATTTTATTTCATTGAGTAGGGTCGCTGATTAATAATTTTCATGGTAATTTTCAGAATTTTTCTATGACCCAGTAAAAAGATATCAACGGTTAAATATATGTACTTTCAAAATTTTTCATATGAATCGTCCAAAGTACTAAGGTGGTTGGAATAATCCAGCCTTTCATTTGTCAACTATGAATTTTACTTCATTGAGTAGGGCATCTGATTAATAATTTTCATGGTAATTTTCAGAATTTTTCTATGACCCAGTAAAAAGATACTAACGGTTAAATATATGTACTTTCAAAATTTTTCATACGAATCGTCCAAAGTACTAAAGTGGTTAGAAAAATCCAGCCTTTCATTTGTCAACTCTAAATTTAATTTCATTAAGTAGGGTCGCTGATTAATAATTTTCATGGTAATCTTCAGAATTTTTCTATGACCCAGTAAACAGATACTAACGGTTAAATATATGTACTTTCAAAATTTTTCATACGAATCGTCCAAAGTACTAAAGTGGTTAGAAAAATCCAGCCTTTCATTTGTCAACTCTTAATTTTATTTAATTAAGTAGGGTCGCTGATTACTAATTTTCGTGGTAATTTTCAGAATTTTTCTATGACCCAGTAAAAAGATACTAACGGTTAAATTTATGTACTTTCAAAATTTTTCATATGAATCGTCCAAAGTACTAAGGTGAATGGAATAATCCAGCCTTTCATTTGTCAACTATGAATTTTATTTCATTGAGTAGGGTCGCTGATTAATAATTTTCATGGTAATTTTCAGAATTTTTCTATGACCCAGTAAAAAGATAATAACGGTTAAATATATGTACTTTCAAAATTTTTCATATGAATCGTCCAAAGTACTAAGGTGGTTGGAATAATCCAGCCTTTCATTTGTCAACTATGAATTTTATTTCATTGAGTAGGGTCGCTGATTAATAATTTTCATGGTAATTTTCAGAATTTTTCTATGACCCAGTAAAAAGATATCAACGGTTAAATATATGTACTTTCAAAATTTTTCATATGAATCGTCCAAAGTACTAAGGTGGTTGGAATAATCCAGCCTTTCATTTGTCAACTATGAATTTTATTTCATTGAGTAGGGTCGCTGATTAATAATTTTCATGGTAATTTTCAGAATTTTTCTATGACCCAGTAAAAAGATATCAACGGTTAAATATATGTACTTTCAAAATTTTTCATATGAATCGTCCAAAGTACTAAGGTGGTTGGAATAATCCAGCCTTTCATTTGTCAACTATGAATTTTACTTCATTGAGTAGGGCATCTGATTAATAATTTTCATGGTAATTTTCAGAATTTTTCTATGACCCAGTAAAAAGATACTAACGGTTAAATATATGTACTTTCAAAATTTTTCCTACGAATCGTCCAAAGTACTAAAGTGGTTAGAAAAATCCAGCCTTTCATTTGTCAACTCTAAATTTAATTTCATTAAGTAGGGTCGCTGATTAATAATTTTCATGGTAATCTTCAGAATTTTTCTATGACCCAGTAAACAGATACTAACGGTTAAATATATGTACTTTCAAAATTTTTCATACGAATCGTCCAAAGTACTAAAGTGGTTAGAAAAATCCAGCCTTTCATTTGTCAACTCTTAATTTTATTTAATTAAGTAGGGTCGCTGATTACTAATTTTCGTGGTAATTTTCAGAATTTTTCTATGACCCAGTAAAAAGATACTAACGGTTAAATTTATGTACTTTCAAAATTTTTCATATGAATCGTCCAAAGTACTAAGGTGAATGGAATAATCCAGCCTTTCATTTGTCAACTATGAATTTTATTTCATTGAGTAGGGTCGCTGATTAATAATTTTCATGGTAATTTTCAGAATTTTTCTATGACCCAGTAAAAAGATAATAACGGTTAAATATATGTACTTTCAAAATTTTTCATATGAATCGTCCAAAGTACTAAGGTGGTTGGAATAATCCAGCCTTTCATTTGTCAACTATGAATTTTATTTCATTGAGTAGGGTCGCTGATTAATAATTTTCATGGTAATTTTCAGAATTTTTCTATGACCCAGTAAAAAGATATCAACGGTTAAATATATGTACTTTCAAAATTTTTCATATGAATCGTCCAAAGTACTAAGGTGGTTGGAATAATCCAGCCTTTCATTTGTCAACTCTAAATTTTATTTCATTGAGTAGGGCTACTGATTAGTAATTTTTGTGATAATTTTTAGAATTTTTATATGACCCAATAAGAAGTTTACAACTTATTAAGAATTTTAATTTTTCAGAATTATTCTAGTGTTTTATTAAAAACTAAACGTTTACAAATTCCTTATTAATTTTTAAAGCTTTAATTAGTGTTTGGGTTGCGTATGGGTTCTTTCTCAAATAAAATTTATATGCGTTTAATTTTATTTTTATTTAAAACAAATAATAGATTTATTATAATTCGTATAAACATAATTACATTTGAATGTATTGATAACTTTCTATATGACTCTATTTTTGTTTATAAAAAAGTAAATGTGGTCGAACTAATTCTTTTTCACTATTCCTTATATATTTAATTGTTGATTGAAGGTCATCATATTTCTCCCAATTTGAATTACGTCGACAGTAGCTTACGTAATGCGGATTATTGGTATTAATATGGCTCACTAAAGACATAATTTCGAAGGCAATATTTTCGTATTTTATTTGTAATGGTATACAATTCATGGAAACTGCTGGTTGTGTACTCCGAAATTCACATGCAATTGCAATTGTGTCTAAAGGCTCAATGGTACTGATTTCCATAAACTCATTACAAATCTTGCAGCGGCGTTTGTGGAATTCATCAAAAGATGTTTCTAAAAATCGAAAACCGACGTTCTCCAAAACTGCTATATCTAATTTGGCAAACGGTTTCTGTTCGATTATTTCGTCTAAACAAAACTGACATTTAAATTTTACGAGCACACTCGGATGTATTTTTGAAAAATGATCTGCAATTTTAACTATGTTACATTCACACGATCTTTCACTACTAAATAGTTGATTCAAAAGCTCATGTCTTAGCTTGTATCCATCGGCTAGATCATGTTTTGATAGAGATAACAACATCGATCTATAAACGCTTTCACTTAACGAGACAATATTAAAAGCATTAAGAACGCATTGGACAAATGAATCAAATGCGCAGGTTTTCTGATAAAATTCATTTAATATACTTCCATTTTCTAGTAATGGCCAAGTATCAGGTACTAGTATTGTATCTAATTTTCTGCTGCATGTTTTAATTTTTTTTCGAATTGGCGTGTCTCTTATCAAACAAGCGTCTAAAGGTTGACATAGAATAGACGTAGATTTTGCTTTAAATTCTTCACTCGTGCTTTGGCTTAATTTTTTTATTTGGTTCAAGCTAAAATTTGGTTTATATTTTACAGAATTTAATGATATTTTTTTTTTTCCAAACTTCTACTGCTTCTTTGGAATCGAGTAATGAAACCTCCTGCGATTTTATTGCGTTGAGTTGAATATCGTGATAACGCTTTAAAGATTTTTTAGGTATTTCAGCAACTAATTGATTATAAATTGTAAGGTTTCTTGAATTAACTTCTTTCATAAAACGAAGTGCTTTTGTTGGTAAAGTTATTAAATGTGACTTTCTACATCTTCTTTTTAAAATAGCAAAATAATTTTCGACGTGCGAATTGCTATGACGTTTACCAGGCTCCATAATACCAGCCCATAATGGAAGATAAGTCACATATTTTTTTAAAAAAACTTGGAGAAATTTAGGATTATAGTAATAATTTAATCCGTCCTTAAAATTTTTATCTGTAGTTATGCCATCATGTATTTCGCTGAAATCTCTATAAAATGGACTTTGCGAATAAATACTCGAATTAAACTCAAATTCTTCTACGGGCTTATTGTTTTTGATTTTTATGCTACTTAAAAATGAATCAAACTCGCTTTTATTTCTTTTAAGTAATATTTGGGAAATAGATTGAAGTGCACCTGTGGTTTCCTCGGATATAAATTTGTTTTTCATTAAAACGCACAAGTATTTCCATAAATCCTTAATTTGATCAATATCGCTCAAAATGAAAATTCCACCAATAATTTCTTTTAAATATTTATTTTTTTCTGAAAATTTAGAAAAATGTTTGCAGATGTCATCGGAAATATTTTTCATTAAATGCGAACAGCATAGATAAACTTTAATTTTATTTTTAAATGCTTGAGACCTCTTCCCATACAAGAACTCATGTGTCATTTCTAAATATTCTACTATATTTTGATGATTGAAAGCATCTAGAACAGAGTTCAGTTCAGCAAAGCTGAAGTCTATAACCACAGCGTTAAATACGGGCCACTTTTTTAAAGAGTGCTCCACGAATAACTTGTATGAACGAAGCCACCCTCCAATACTGTCGATATTTTGACTAGACGACAGTAAATCTGTTAAAGCAAATGGAGATGTCGGATCAGTTTCATACGCAAATGTTGGAATTATTAATGCATAATAATAAATAGTTTTGCAATTTTCATAAGGGGCTCTAACTACACCACCCGTTCCATCCAAATATGCCACCAACTCAGTATTATTAAATTTATTTCGCATAAATTTTAAAACAAACTTTTGCATTTTACTGTAAGTAATTACAAAAAATGGATATTTTCCTAATTTTTGAATATATTGAGAGCTTTTATTTAATTGAGATTTGATCTCTTGGGCAATATCATCAAAATCATTAGAAGAATTATCGTTTGAAGAAATTACTTCAGAACGGATTTTCCTTAAAACATCTTGAGACTTTGTAATTAGTAAAGTGTTATTTTTTTGTACAAAATCAATATCTTCATTATTTATAAGTAATTCTGCAGCTGATTCCACAGACCTAGTTCTTAAAATATTTTTATAAAATTCCTTAGAATATGCTGAAACATGGCGAGATTTTTTGAAAGGATGATATATTTCACTTTTGTTATGATAAATATAAAAGGTTGGATTTTGTAGGTTGTTACAAATGAATCTGTACTGTCGGCAACTTTGCTGTTTGTTGACTGATTTGTGACCACAATATGCTCGTACTGATATATGAGTTTTGTTATAATCCACGCTTCTTATGTTTATTTGGCACCCAGTTAATGATGTAGCATAGCTTGATAAAATTGTTGGATATTTAAAGGAATTCAATCTATTAATTGCTTTATCATAGATTTGATTCCAAATATCAAGTGGTAATTGAAAATTCAATTGAGAAGTTACAAACTTACCATGATAGAATTTATGCTGTCTGTTTATTGAATAATTAGTTAGTGTTTTTACTTCAAAATCACTAATGGCTTTGTTGGAGTTTGGATTGTCAATTTCGTGAGAAATTGTATTGACATTAGTTTGTATATTCGCTACACCATTTAATATTTCACTTTCAAATAACTCGTTATCTTTAGGAACCTCGTAAGTTAAACATGACTGTGAACAAGTTGATGATTTATTTTTATTATTTAAATGAGCTCGTATCAGATTTTGAAATTCATTGTTTATTTTTAAAATATTTACAATTTTAACCCTGTATTTATCAGATTGCAAGATATGTAAACGTTTACATATTTTTGCAAATAAACTGTTAGGATTTTTCCTTCCCAATTGAATCTGCTCAAATTCACTAACATTTTCAATAACTACCTGAAATATTTTATCGAGCGCTACTTGATCAAAAATAAATTTTTTGAAAGGCATTTTCACAATTCAAACTATACTGTATTTAAAAAATATATTTATATATACTATATATTTATATATACTATATATTTATATATACTATATTTTAACTATACTGTATTTAAAAAAACTATGCACTTATTGTCACTTCACTATATTAAAAAAGTTCACTTGATCTACCTAACTTACACTAAAACTCACAATAATAACTTTCCTTTATAAACCAATTTTTAAAGATATAAAAACTATGCACTAATAATCACTTAAACTTTCAAAAATTCTAAATCTATAAAACTAATATTGTTAAACTAATAATTTACACCAAACACTTTAGTACTTTGGACGATTCATTTGAACATTTTTAAAAGTACACATATTTAACCGTTGGTATCTTTTTACTGGATCATAGAAAAAATATGAAAATTACCACAAAAATTAGTAATCAGTGGCCCTATTCAATGAAATAAAATCCAGAGTTGACAAATGAAAGGCTGGATATTTTCAACCACTTTAGTACTTTGGACGATTCGTATGAAATATTTTGAAAGTACATATATTTAACCGTTGATATATTTTTACTGGGTCATAGAAAAATTCTGAAAATTACCAAGAAAATTAATAATCAGTGGCCCTACTCAATGAAATAAAATCCAGAGCTGACAAATGAAAGGCTGGATTTTTCCAACCACTTTAGTACATTGGACGATTCGTATGAAACATTTTGGAAGTACATATATTTAACCGTTAGTATCTTTTTACTGGGTCATAGAAAAATTCTGAAAATTACCATGAAAATTAGTAATCAGTGGCCCTACTCAATGAAATAAAATCCAGAGCTGACAAATGAAAGGCTGGATTTTTCCAACCACTTTAGTACTTTGGGCGATTCGTATGAAACATTTTGAAAGTACATATATTTAACCGTTGATATCTTTTTACTGGGTCATAGAAAAATTCTGAAAATTACCATGAAAATTATTAATCAGCGACCCTACTCAATGAAGTAAAATCCAGAGTTGACAAATAAAAGGCTGGATTATTCCAAACACTTTAGTATTTTGTATGTAACATAAAATAAATTTAATGTAGTTTTTAATGTCAAACCGGTTTTACTCTTACGGTTGGTAATTGACATTTAATGTATAATCAAATTGATTTTTGGTTCTGATTTTCATTGTATTTCAAATTAACCATTTATTTGATTTTTCGTGCTAACTATTTTTTTTTAGTTTTTATCTAATACTCAAACCATTTTCGTGCTAACTTTTTAATAATGCTTATTACTTATATCTTTTTCATGCTATCTTGTACTAAATAGATTATATGACAGACGTAAACCTTTAGTGTTGCCAACATGTTTTTCGTGCTAACTTTTCGTGCTAACTTCACAGACATAGCTACAACTATTATCCAAGAAAATAGCAAGTGTTTATCTTACTAACTTACACATTTCTTGAAATTTAATACTGAAGCAAATAATAAACGCAAGATATTTAGTTACAACGGACACTATTTCTTGCTTTAGGCATCATTCTTATAGAATTTAATTTCTCAAGATTAAATATTTTACTGAATTATTTAAAGTTGTCATCGGTTAAAGAAGAATTAAATCCTCTAGGTTTTACCACGCTAATGGAAAGAAATTTATCCGACTTTGCCAGTTACCTCAGCAAAACTGCTGAGAGTAAAACATATTGAAACTTAAAGTATCGTTTTTCGCCGATACTTCACTGAAGTAAAAAACAGTGCGGCAAACACATAGCTTCCTGTGAAAGTATCGTCATATCGGTGTGCCGTAATTGTAGCATTTGGATCCAATTAACATTCGTTTACCACTATTCATCGAATGAGTTAAATCCCTTAAGCAAAAAGCAAATATCAAAAAATAAAAAATAAATAAATTTGCATTTCATAAATTATCGGAAATATGTCGTAAAATTATACTCAAATGAATTCCAACGAAATTAATATTTAATCACATCATATTCGTAATGCCGTTAAAAAATATGTTGATAAATACTTAATGGTTATGTGGTGCATAATATAATTTTATTATGCCACAAGAGATTAATCAAACGAATAAACGTTAAAACGAGTATAGAATTTGTGTGCAACGTGCTAAAAAAAATCAGCTTGTCACCATCACCGCATGTTATATATAATCGAACCATATGAAGTCTCTTCTAAAAATAATAAGGTAAATCAATTTTTCTGCTCTATTTATCCTAATTCTTCAACATTAAAATTTGTTGTGTAAAGGTTAGGGAGAAGAAAAATTAAATGAGTATTGAATACCGTTTCATCGTAAATCGTTTGAACATGCATTGAATCAAAATAAATAATTTTATGCTCTTTGGGCCATATAATTACATAAAAATGAAATTTAACGGTTGGATTTTGGTCAAAAGTTACCGTATTTTTATGGGCTATAAGACATTGTTATATGGTTGAAATTTGTATTCTAATTTTAGAAAATTTAAAATTTGTATACTTAAGATGTTGTACTTAAATTTATGGTCTATTTTTATCAACCAACAACCTCGAAATGTATAATACAATAACCATGAAATGAGGTATTTTATGTATGTTTTATTGCTGTACTCAATAAAGTTCAAGAAACTAATACAAACATGAATATACGGGATAATTTTTCAACTATTTAAAATTATGGTTCAAAGCCAAAGGACATCGTGTTGTGTGGAGCTAACGTAGCAACCACCTATTCAAGGACATCATAGGAACTCAAGTTTTTTGCCAAAATACCTATGCTACGCTTTCAAAATAATGATATATAAGTATTGTGCTACTCATTGGAGGTTTGGTTTCCTGCATCAGGCAACGTGACTAAATGTCACGTATTATGAATATAACAAGATCCAACGGATAGCATATTTTACAGAAAGCAATCAACGTCCTATAAACAGGAAAGTATTTGCATTTCTAAGACGCTTGGACTCAATCAAATATGAAGGTGATAACTACCGTTCGTCGAATGTTCAAACCGTACGTGACAGCTACCTCTTCATACAGGATTTTACTGCCAACTTATTTGGGAAGGAAATCTTCTCAAAGAAAAATTTACAAAATTATTATCCACCCGAAATGGTCCACAAACGGTTGAAGTGCATGAAGTGTTACGACGACTTGCATTTTTCTTTCCATGTATCGATGATGTAATCATCGCTTCCAAAAATATAATGAAACATCAACAGGCTCAGAATCGTATCTTTAAAAGATTGCGTCTATGTGGATTATCAATAAATGTTGATGAATACGAGTTAAAATTAAAATTAAGTTTCTAGGACTATTGATTACAAAACAAGGAATGTAGTCTTTAGGGAAAAGGATGGAAGCAATTCAAAAAATAGAAAGCCAACTGTAGTGAAGAACCTAAAAACCTTCATTGCAATTACCAATTTTGACTGCAAGTTTCTGCCTAATGCACATGGAAATCAGCAAAACTCTAGTCTATGATAAACGGGAACAATAAGAGTGGCCGCACACCGCTTAAGTGGTGAATAGAGGCCAATACTGAGTTGAAAAATTGCAAAAACGAACTAATTAATGCAGTGTATTTAGCATTTCCAGCTCCTCAGGGTTATCTAGCACTTTACGACGATTCATCTGATTACGCAATGGGAGCTATTCTGTACCAAGAAATAAATGTTGTCTAGCTATTTTCTAGTGCACAAATCATTTGCCGTGACTTTTATTTGCATCCAAGCAAAAATTAGAGAAGGCTTCACCAAATGAGCCATCTTGACTTTATCGGTCAGTTTACTACTGACATACGACACGTTAGTGGAAACGACAAGGTAATTATATTAATTTATGGTTACGATTTCAGCAGATCGTCTCATTCGATCACGACTGGTTATAGCTAACGATCAAATCAAAAGGTGTACAAAAGGTATATTGAGACAACTCAACAAACAACACACGTCCTTATATATAATCCAAGATTTAGTCGCATTGGCACTCCGTTGATATAACAAACGACGCATCTAGGGATGCGTGGAACCTCAAAAATGCATAAAGCAATAATTATGTCAATCATTGCATCTAATGCTATGTACAAGGCCAATCAGAACTTCTTTTTACCATCCACAATCTAATATGTAGATTGATTGTGCATTTTCATCGGACGCTTAAAGAAGCTATTTTGTGTACCGACAAAGATATTTGGGTCAATCGGTTGCCAGTAACAATGCTTGGATTACTCGCAGCCAGGTACATTTTGCAATCCGTCGACTAGTGCAGACACACCGTATAAAGTGTTTCAAAAACTTTATCAGCGTTTTGAAAATGTCAAAGCTATATACCGCTACGTCAGATCATTGGAGCCAAAGTCCATTTACTATCCGAGACATATAATATTTCCCTCATGTCTTCGTACTCGACGCAAGCGTCAGACAATATAATATAATATTCAATATAATTTTACCTCAGGTAAATCAGGAATTTCTCGGACATCTTGATGTTGAGGCTTGAGCTCTATAGGTAAACAAAACATTTTTGAATTTCAATCAAGTAGGCAATCAAAGTAGATTGATCCTTTGATCAATCATTCGATGACATACTTAAACGTATGTTAGGTCTTTCGACCCGAATTAAAAGAAATAAAATTAAAGTTGAGGAATCTACTATTAATCAGACATTTATTGTGCCAGTTACTTATCACATGGTTTAATTAGATAAGTAGGATCATTTAAAGCAAGACAATTGCTAGCTAAAGGTCGCACATGCTAAAGCGTTATTGAAACGCTTTTTTGTTTGAGGTAGGTTCAAAGTGGAATTATGAGAGTAAAACAAACAGAATCCAGACAAATCACCAAATACAGCCAACAGCAGAATAAGTTCAACGATGAACCCTTCGATTTAAAGTGAGACTCTCAAAGATCAATATCGAATCATTTTCAGGTCAATAGACGGAAAGGCTATCATTTTACGATTAGTACGAGAAAGCCATTCACGAAAATAACAATTTGTCACCGGCACTAAAATTGCAATACCTGACAGTCTTCCAGGGAGGTGGCTACAATCTATTGCGGCATATGTTAATAAATGAATTCAACTACCATTTTGAGGCATTTTGTAAGTTGTGTTTGTTTACAATATAAAACAAACTTTTATATTGTAGAAACAAAGTGATTCCGAAGCATTACTGGCACAACCATCATGTTTGCCAGCTTCTCCAAGTTTAGAATACTTTTCCAGTTTTTGTTAATATGGTCAGATGAGATTGTTGTGAGAGGTTTAGGTGTTTGTCAGTAATAAACTGCCGTCAATGCCTTTAATCGCACAATCGTTGTTATAATTATCTATAAGAGTAAATCATCCAGTAATTAGATGCAAGATAACATTAAGGTGCGATTCCTGTATTACAAAATATCACTCACTTCTACATTAAGATGATTTCAAGAATTTCACTGATAATAGAAGAACTATATGATTGCTCACATGCAGATAATTCGTCAAACTCAATTCTACCGCATTGGTAAGTAGAACTAATGGAATTTGAATATGAATAGAACATGTATTCAGGCTGCATGTCAACTTTTATTAATAAGCCGTTCTGCAGCAAACAAAAATTATTGTTGTGGGGATTGTGTATTTATTTTGAAAGCTCGAAGTGATAAACCTATCCAGTTCAAGGTAGTTTTAGGCAATCCTAGTTTTCACGACTTTAAAGAAATTGATATTATTTTTGGTGTATTTAACATTTTATTGGATGGAAGAATTTGACACCAAAATAATATAATGTACATAGAAAAAATATTTGGTTAAGTTCAAAGCGGAAAGAGAAATGGATAAATTACATAAAACATTTTGTAACATAGTACACATTTACATTAAACAAAACAGGCTCGGTGACATGTTAAAACCGTTTTGGGGAAACGAAAAGTCCCAACTACTCTGAATCAACCCATCAAACTACAGAAGACATATTCGTGGTGTATAATCACCAAATAAAAAAAAACAAAAACTAGGAATTTCATCAAGCTTAACAATGAGTCAGATCCAACGAAAAGAAAGTTAAAAAATGATGATATGTTTAAAAGACTTATACATAAAGGAAGAGTTTTGATAATTAGTTCATATATGGTGAAAATTCAATCCGATGATGTATATAATTTTAACTACTTACCACAAAATCATTAAATTATGGAAATTTCATGTTGCTTTGCTTCAGCAAAAACTATGGTTCGTCATTAAATTAATTGCTTATGATCGGTTTACAGTACAACCAGCACTATTGACAATTTTATACCTATTCGTTTGCAAAAACTTGTGTTTAATATTAAATGGAAACTCTTATATATAGAATATATAGAATATACCGATTCTTTATCAAGATGATCAAAAGGAATCAAGCTGAGAAAAAATATTTCTAATTCCGACTAATCCTTTCACATTATCCCTCTAGAAGATACATTTAGGTCTATCGAGAGTTTTGATTAAGAATATATAAGTAAGAAGTTTTGGGGCTGCAGTGGGCGTGATAATTTATCGCACTCAACAACTGCAAAACGTTATTTACTAAGAGAACCGCTATAAGAGAATTTGTAATTCAGTAGGAAAGCTTAGTGTTTCTGTGCAATTTTTTTTTGTCTTTTTGCTTTGATGGCTTACCTTTTTTTTAATATATATTCGAAACCAATGTAATATCACTAAAGGTTTAATGGACATATCATGTAGACCTTATAATTATGAAACCTTAAGGAATAATAAAATAAAATTTTTCAATGATCTTGTGTACCGAATCTCATATCTTAAATATAATAGAAAATTACTTCTTCTTTGTATTACTGTTATCTGTATAACTCTCATAAGTATAATTTCCCAATAAAATTGTATGTGTTTTTGAAATGATAACAATGAAAAATCAATTTTCATCATTTCCCATTTTTAACTCATCAAAAAAGTGTATGTCCACACTCTTTGATCTAGTACTGAAAATGTTATTTTTCAACGCTATATATCAACATAAATTTATTTATTATTATAAAGAATTGAGGGTGTTAGTTGTATTCATGACCTTGAACATTTGGAATTTTTGGGTATACAAAAATGTTTTATATATTTAAGAGGATTTATGTAAATATAACCCTTTTCTAACCAACACAATATACAATTAACATAACATTGGTTAGACACAAGATTATGTCACACACAATAATAATGGCCATGAAAAATTTAATAGCCACTGTATGCTATGCGGTTTTGTGCAAATAAAAAACAATTAGACATCATTTTTTCACACTACCGCGAAAATACGCTGAAGTATTTAAATTATATAAATATTAAAGTTAACAACAAAATAGCAAACTAATCGTTTCTATGGCGGGCTTAATCTAGTACAACAACTAATCCTCAAGATTTAAAGGAAACGAACGGCCTGGCTACAACATTAAAAGTATTCAACAATACCTATCGGTATTCAAAAAATTCAAACAAGCAGGAAGCATGGGTCGATAAACCATGAAAACATTTACAGTTACATTAAAATCATCTTTCGTCGATTTTGATCAGTTTTTTCCATTGTCCAGAACTAAACTCATCTTTAAAGGCAATTACTCGATCTACACATTCACCAAGAAGTATCCCATCATATTGCCAAGAAAACATCAATGTTCGAAATTAATAGTCACGGTGCCGCACAAAACAACGTTACATGGAGGAAATCAGGCAGCATTGGCCAAATTAAGGCAAAAATAATTGAGATTGCAGCTAATAATTTCAGTCGGAACATGATACACAATTGTCAAAATGTGCAAGATTGAGGAAGCAATCCTCCCAACAATTGATGAGGGTATTTCCGCTAGAACGAATAGTTCCATTATCTCTATTTTAAACAGCGGGGTTGACTATGCTGGTCTTATCATTTTAAAATGATACCAAGGGCGTTGCAATAAAACTTGCAAATAGAAGGATTTTTTTTGCATCTACTTCGAAAGTTTATGAGAATGAATCAAATCCGTTAAATACTATCTTCATAAAACTTAAAGAGGAGGCTTATTAATATTTGAGGAGCTTTAAATTCTATAAGCTCAAATCAAAGCTTGTCTGAACTAATGGCAATTGGAATTAATACCAATGATGCAGAGGACGACACCACTTTAATACCAAGGCACTTTCTAATAGGACGGCAGATGATAGAGGTTCCAGAACAAGACACGACAAATCTAAAGTCCACCACAAGGTGGAATTTACTGTCCAAAATAACCCATCAATTTTATAAAAGTTGGTCGTCAAAGTATTTGTCACGGCTTTATAGACGACCAAAATGGCTCAAAAAGCAACCCAGCATCAAGAAAGGAGAGTTAGTACTAATCAAAGATGAACAGCTTCCGACAAGATGACCCCTTGCAAGGGTAATTTAATGACATTCTGGTCCCGATAAACTAATAAAAGTGGTGACAGTAAAAAAACCAACTTCTTTAAACGCAATGTAACGTAAATTGGCCGACTACACTCCACTGATGGCCTAGAGGACAACAAACGTGAAACCAGCCCTCCGTTAAGAAGAACAAGTTTAAAAGATGAAGGCCTTTCTGGCCATAGTCATAGCGATTTGCTGCGTACTAGGTATGGAAAGCGCGAAAATCGAAGTAATATTATTCAATCATTCTACAGGAATATACTTCGATGAGTTAGGAAAGCTAGATGTAGTAGCTATATAATAGATTGTAGTAATATATTAGATCATCACTAACTATTGGGAAGGACTTTGAACAATCACACTACTAGAATTAATTGCGATTAGAGAACTGGATTTAGAGGAAAGCGTATGATCCATAATTATGAAATAAATTCAAAGGCAACCAACAAGGTCTACTTGATGTAGTGTATTTTGCAGCTTTTAGAAAGCATGTTCCTGCATTGATCATCATCCGAGGCCATCACATTCACGATCTCATGCAGTATATCAAGGCATATGAATATACTTAGCAGGGTGTTCCGACATAATGTGATAATTTTAATTATCATACCACTGTCGTTTGCACTCGATAAAAAACTACTAACCGTTAAACCAGTATCAGCCATGGTACTACACGATCACACATCATTACATCGACAGAATATCATTCAATGTGAGATATTCCCAATCTTCAATGACATCCAATGGGCAATGCGAGGTAGCAATCTTGCACATTTTTTGAGAAAAATGGAGCTGTAACACCTAGGCAATATTTCAGTGGATATATGTAGTTCCCAAATATTATATGTGGCTCCGAGATCAACAGTTACAATTTTTTGTGATCTAGAATAGTGAAAATAAAAGCCGGTCGTATATAATATTGAGAGAAGCGAAGTTTCATAGTATCGCAAACGGCACGTCACACAAGAATAATGTCATTTCATAAATCACTTAGCATATCACATGGAGCTATCAATTTAAGAAAGTTCAATCTACAAATAAAAAACAAAACATTGGACTAATTACAGCACCGGACACAACCGAACTGGAAAAAGACTATCGTTACTTAAGCAGACTGAAAATCTAATGAAAATCTTTCAGCGGAAATGAATCAATATAACGTCCACTACTATATATAATTTTATTGTAAGCGCCAACCTGCACTACCAGGCCCACTTCCTGACCCGTGATAAATGCTTTCATTGATAAATAAAAATATAGTTCAAAAATACTAATAATACTATTATTACAAGGCAAAGAAACCTGATACTGAACATTTAGGAGAACTCCGATCCCAGTTAACTTTCACACTATATATTTTAAGTGCGAGACAAACCCTAAATTTTTTAAATAGTTGATTGATTGATTGATTTAGAATATACGATCAAGCATTAAGCAGGATCTCCCGGAAAGCACCGGGCCTACCGTACACCCATTTTTACATAAACTTGGAAGGATAAGGTATAGGGTATTAGTTAATTATTGAGACCGACCCGGTTACAGACACCGTGACAGCTAATAGTTAGTAAATTTTTGTGGGGCAGGGGGAGGAAAGGTATGTCAATAATAACAGAATTGGTTCAGTTTCTCAGTAGCCAATATTCAAACTACTGTTGGTAAGACAATCACAGTTTTATTGAACTACTCTGCATTCTGTCATCTCTTATCAGCAACTGCAGTGTTCCACCATTCATCTGTAATCTGCAGAGATTCCCTAAAAACAAAATACAGTAATAAACTAATGGCTGTTAGCCATAGGCGGTAAGAAAATTAATTAATTCTAATCTGAAATTATAAATTAATATTATAAAATTATTATTCTGCAATCCAGTATGACAATATAATGATCAAATCAGTAACCTAATTACGTCAACATTATTGCAATTGTGCTATGCAACAAAATCATTCAATCTTATTGACTACCCTGTCACTTATTTTAAAATTATTTTTATTTTGTAAATCCACTCTTCATACAACAACAAAACATAATTTCATATTTTGTGCAGCGGACAAATGAAAGTCAAACCGGGTGACTCTTCATATTTGGTGCACATTTATATTTTTCTATGTTTTTTTATATTGTGCTTATTGGCTTTGGCGATAAAACCGTGACAGTCAAAAATACAAATGTATAGCATAAACATATAACTGTTTAGAGCAGATTGCAATTACTGCTCACAGATGGAAACGTTCGACATTTAAGTATCTATAATAGTATTCAAAAAATTCTAAAAATTACACACCCGTAATAGTCAAATAAAGTTGGGAACTTTAGTAATTTCCAGCAAAACTTAAGTGAATCGTTTTAAAGATTACATGTATATGAATAAATTAATTAAACAAAAAACAAAAAAGTACATCCTGCAGGACGAATACCCGCAGTACCAAACAACGAGTATCATCGTCCAATATTACCATCTTAAATGCGTATCGAGCCGAAAACGATTCCGCAAACTCTACAGCCCACGGCCACTGGCAGCTGTTGTGTGTGTCGCCAGTAATGACTGGCAACACACACAACAGCCGCCAGTGGCCCGAAGCTGTAGAGTCTGCGGAATCGCTATCGACTCGATATGCCCAAGATGGATTTGAAACGATGATTCGATGATTTGATACTATAGTATTGCCTGCAGTCTGCACTGAAATATGAACAATTTTTTTTCTATATATATTTAACAGAGTGCATTAGTAGTTCTAGCGAATTACAAGAATCAAAATAAAAAAAAATAAAAAAAATGCATAACTTTCGGTATGTACGCAAAATTTAAATCACTACAAATAAATCACATGAATACAAAATAAAATACTACAATATTAACACTAAATAATTACAATTACAATTACATTTAAATGACGATTCGTATGAAAAATTGATATAATACACCTATCCCTCGCTTAACGAAAACTCTAATTAATTTGAACGAAATTTCGCTAATTAACTTCAAAATTAAACCAAAATTTTGGTTTACGTAATAAAATTTCGATTTACGAAATTATTTTACATATAAGTATATTTTATATTTTTGAATTCCATTTTACGAAATTTCATTTTACGAATTTTTAATTTACGAACTTTTCGAGAACGAATTAATTTCGTTAATCGAGGGATAGGTGTAAATGCAATATCATCACCATTATACCGGTTATTATGCAAAATAATAAAAAACCAACAATTGTATATACGCAATAGTGTTGGTTTAGAAAATAATAATACAATTTTAAACCATACCATCCTAACTGATGATTTTATTGAAAAGCAGAACTGGTTTCCATAATACAAATATAATGATCGAATAATGTACACCAAAATGTTAAAAGTCTATACACTTGTACACGACATAATGTCAAAAACTTTATTGGGTATCATAAACTTTTTTTTCTATACATATAGTCGGGATATGTATAGAAAAATAAAAAAAAAAAAAGAAATATAATTAGTTGGTAGCCGGAAACATCACTGTACGGAGGTATTTGAGTGAAATTAAAACAAATAAAATAAAAAATTAAAAACGATATAGCCCGGAATCATTTTTTTTTTTGATTTGGCATCTGACAAATTTTAGAAGAGGGATTATTACTCGTGTGTGATTATTTCGGAGAATAATTAGTGAAAGTTTGTTGATTTTATATACTGCAGTGTCTGCTCCATTTCCATTTGACTTGCTCCCGTGAGATTTGGAATAATTCTGACTTGCATTGATAAAACATGCAATTTATTGATAGAATGGGACATATCTAATAGGCTAGAATTTTATTCAATTACAAAAAACCAAGTCAATATTTAAATTTCATAAGATTTTATTTTACTTCATCAGAAGTCTTTAAACCATCTATAAGGGTTATTTAGGTCTATTATGGAATTTAATTCGTTTATCTTATAGGTGGAGCTCCAAAATCATTTTCATGGTCTCGATAGAGACCATAAAAGAATATAAAATTGACCTGTTTATAAGTATGATAAACTAAAAAAAATTGAATTATTTATCGACTCATTAGAGCATAAAAGCAAAGTAGGTGCTTTATTGCTATTTTACAAATATTATTTTGGTCACTGTTCTACCGAATATATCAGTGGCATTTGCCAGTGAAGCTTCCATTAATTTTAACAAATGTAGAACAAACCATTTCAAATCGTCTAATCATCCCCTAGAGTTACCTCTATTTAGAATCAAATAGATTCGTCGATCTATCAGACAATATTTCAATATCAGGTTGTTTAAGGAACCTTCTTGAAGAAACAAAAAGTCCGAGATTAAGAAATCGATATTCTATTATTACCTGTATTAATCTCTGACCAAATATTACCATCGATATTACATAGTGAACATAAATTTACAATTTGTATAAAACGATTTTCTATTCGTCCTTGATGATGTTCCTATTTTAAGGAACTTAAAATGTTTTTCAGATCTTTCAATTTGAAACGTCACTTACTGTTATCTTATGATCCTTGATTTATAAGACAACTGACAATAAAACTTTGCAGAGATTGATAGAAAATAAGTAATCTTATTTTTGCCTGCCTTTAGCATTAAAGTCAATGACATTCGAACATCATTCTTCGATATGAGTCTCAACAGTTTGTCCAAATTGACGTAAAATGAGTTGCTACCTATATGATTTGAGATCCGAAACCAAGAATTCCACGATCATTTCCACATTCAAGTAACGTGGATCGTCTAATCTTGGGGCCAAGATATAAATATTAGCATAAACCAATTAACATCAATAAGTTTTTGGTAATAAATGTTTTATGAAAATTCCCATATACCAAACGCCTACTTACGATAAGCAAACATTTAATCTTGAAAATCGAAACTCAAAAAATCATTTTAAACCCAACATCATCGGCGAAATTGGTTTTTGTGTATTGATATGGTGAGGTTTCAAACAAATATCAATGTAAGGCGTATGCGTATTTTTGAAATAATTCAAAGCTAACAAAATCAATTAAATGTTTATTATAAAAGGGTTTGCCGAAGTATTTTAATGGTTTCGTAATAATTGGAAAATACCTACGAATTCATATCAACAACGTAGATGGATTACAAGGAAATCAAACCAATATGCGGGGTATAATAATATAAGTATACGAATTGGTAGCTTTTAGTTTGGTTATTCTTGTGATGTTACACTATCATCTAATGTATCAATTAGAATAAATTTGAATAATTAGAAATATAAGATACATTTTACGTACCTTGTGGTTAGAATAATGTGTGTTTCCCTTAAAGAATGTCTCATGTGTATTATAAATAATTTATTTTAATTTATTCGAAACACCAAACTTTTTCATGTTTGCATTTTTACAGATTTTGCATTTTGCGGTTGTTGTGGAAATGGTAAATTTGGTGAATTGCATCGTATATGAATATAAATTAGTAAATAGCTATATATATATATATATATATATATATATATATATATATATATATATATATATATATATATATATATATATATATATATATATATAAATATATATATATATATATATATATATATATATATATATATATATATATATATATATATATATATATATATATATATACGAGTAAAAAATTCATGAAACGAATTTGAAACAATTTTGTAAATTTTGCCGAATTTACGGTAAGGACTATCTTTTTTTTACAAAAAACCTCAAATCTTTGTGCTGACCCCATTATTGATCCAGTACCTATATCTAACAAAATTGCTGACTATTATCAGTCAACTTACAATTGACAAAACAATCAGTGATTTTACTTCTACAAAAGATGATGCTTTTTTTGATACTAACAGTTTGGATTGGTTCGTACATTAAAAAATTAAAAATCTCTGTTTAATCCAAACACAGCAATTAAACATTTACCACTATCGGATTTTTGCGAATTAGTATGCTAAAAATAAATGCTTTTCTCACTTTTCAATTTTTCCGAACTGAAAAAATTCAAAGTTGTGGCAAAAGATTGGAGTACCCGCGTATACGAACTAAGATGTCAAAATACTAGACTATGTTATGCACGGAACATTTTTTTCTCTCAAATCAGAAGATGTTGAGCTTAATCGTCAAAAAACTTACCAGATTAAAGCCAAGAACTCACTGATGACGATTTAAAGGAAACACGAAAAGGAATAATAAGGATTCAAAACGTTAGCAATAAAGCCTTTCGAACTCAATAACGTAACTGTCAAAGATTTAGCCACACATCATAACATTGCATAACATCGCCACACAACATCGCATTAATTGCGAAAATAAAATTCTAGATAAAATCTTCTAGAATAAAATTCTTTTTCTAATGCTAGAACATTTTTTAGAATGTCTAGAATTTTGTCAGAAATATTTACATACCAATATTCCAATATTCTCCGGTATAAGCTCTGACTACAACATTTTTTACAGTGCTGTGATACCTTAGATACCTAATGATAGTTTAGACAATGAAAATCAAGAAAAACAGTTTATGCAGATTATTCCGACACGTATCAAAAGAATAGCCTATGAAAAGATTATAAACTATAATAAATATGACGAATAATTAGTTTTAAAAGCAGCTTTAAAAAGAAATTGTAAAGAAACAGGCACTAGAATTAGTACACCCACGTCAAAAGTGTTCTGAAAGTTCACAAGAATTTGGCGACAGATTGGAAAAACTATTATATCATATCCCCGATGCAAGTGTAGAGCTTGAAGGTGAATACGCTTCGTGCCGTCGACGAAAAATTTTCTAATAAATGTTTATACAGGATGTCTCTCTTGATACCCCAAATAATTCACAAAGGACTACTTTTGCACATTGACAACCTTTGACATGCAAATGTCAACTTTATAGTAAATTAGGCCATACAGCGAGACAGCAAATCAACATACCGCAAATCCAAATAGGTCAAATAAGGGATATTCATTATTTTGCTCCTTTTTGTAAAATTCCTGGGCTTCGAATTGACGAATGTCACAATAAATCACGTAAACATAAACCCTATTTTAGATGAAAAAATTTTAATAATTTTTATTCACAAAATAATACAAACCCAAACGTTAATACAGTTTCGGAAAACTTAGAACAACTCGGTCTACAGTTACTCCGAGCAATAGATCTACAGAGTGCCAATAAATCGCAACAAAATGGAATTCAACAAAATACAACAAAATGTACATCTGAAAATGAAATTCAGAAACCTATCAACAAGTTAAACTCATCAATACCTGTCAAAAACATATGATCCACTTTAAATAATTCCAAATATATTGAATACATTTAAATTCATTTTCTACTAACCTAAGTGAAATACCATTAAAATGTTCTATCTCTGGAATTTCTAACGGGCAATTACACAGTCTTGCAGGCTGTAACACCAACATAACTTTATCAAATAATATAAAAACATCTCACATTTTTCAAATAGTTAATGACGATTTTTCTATTCTATGCTGTGCAGGTATATTAGGAAACGACTTTATGGGAAAAAACTCCAGAGTTCTAAAAATTCCAGAACAGAACAGTCCAAAACAGTACTTCTATCCAGATCAATTACAAATAAAATCAGTGTTATAGTTCTACCACAATCTGAAATACTAACAAACATTAAAGCCAATAATACTTCTAACTAGCGTTTACACCTCCAATTGTCTAACAGAAGTAAATGATGGATATGCAAAAGTTGGCGTTGAGAACACTATAGACAATAGCGTTTACATGGACCAAATTTCCGTTGAAATTCATCCAACTGAAAACTACAACATTTATATAATTTTAGAAGCTGAAACTTTGCAGCACCTGAACGATTAGAAAAACTACAATCTCAAATCGATACTTCTCACATGAACTCGGAAGAAAGAGAATCAATAATAGAGATTTGTAGAAATTATAATGACATTAGATTTATAAGAGATTTGTAGAAATTATAAATCTTGTCATTCGATGGAAAATGATAGAATGAGAAACATTTATCAAATGTTTCATTCGCATGCAATGATAAATGATTCACATTCGTGAAATCCAGCACGAGTTCGTGACGGAAATCTATTCAGAATGCAGTTCAAAGCATTGGTAACAGAGGGCACGGCAAACGTGACGATGAAGCAGAATTAATTAAGAAGCTGGCATGAAAGATTGGGACATCAGAACGTGAACTATCTGCGAAAGTTTCTAAAAATAAACAACATTGAATACATCGACGAACAATTTCTCTGTGAAAGATGTCTGATGGGGGAAGCAGCATCGTGAGAATTTCAGAAGCAGTGAGAAGAAATCGAACAAATGTGGCATAACTATTCAAGCGGACGTGTGTGGACCTTTTCAAATGGAATTGCTCGGTGGCTCCAGGTATTTTCTTTTAATTAAGGACGATTACTTGCATTTCTGATTTATTTATTACATGAAAAAAATAGCACAAGTTTAAAAAAAATAAAATTGAAGTCTGCGGAGAAGCAACATGGTCACAGTGTGAAGATCATTAGAACTTACAATGCCACCGAATTCGTGAATTCTGAGGTAAGGAGTTTTTTGGAAGCAAATGGCACCAGACATCAGCGGACGGTACCGTCCACGCCAGATCAAAACGGATCAGCAGAGACAGATAGAATCAAACGATGGTTGAGACTGCACGGTCGATGATACAGATGGATAAAAAATTGTGGGTGGAGGCGGTTAACACGGCGGTTTTTGTATTAAACAGGACCTTTTATTATTTTTAATAATTTGAAGGTTTTTCCATTGGAAGTGTATGCACACATTTCGAAGCAACAAAGACAAAAACTTGATCCAAAGACAACAAAATGCATTTTTGTTGGATATGATCAAAACGTGAAGGGCTATCGCATTTGGAACCCTGAGCTAAAGAAAATTGAATTGGCTAGAGATGTGAAGTTTGTGAAGGCAGAGACTCTTGAATTTCAGATCAAACGTGAAGGGAAAGCAGATAGTGCAAAAACACGAAATCAACAAAGAAAAATGTCATGAAGATGACGTGGAAAAAGCCAGCAATTTAAAGAATGCAGTTGATGAAGACAACGCATAATATTCGAAGATCAAGGTTGAATAGTGTTCTCTACACGAAGGGAACGTCATCGATGAACGCTTGCGTGATCGAGAAAAAACGAAGAACCGATATTGTGATTGCTGCGTGGAGAAAAATTACAATAGAGCGGAAAAAGCCTCGGCAATGATGTCAATGGCAAGTGAACCATCAACATACAATGAAGAAGTTGAATCGAAAGAGAAAGACAACTGGAGTGTGACGATGGACGAAGAGTACGACTCGTTAATCAAAAATGAAACATAGATATTGACGCGAACACCGAAGAACAAAAGGTCACCGACAACAAGTGAAGAGTGTGGAAGCTTGCGAAGAGTTTGTACGGCTTGAAACAGGCATCAAGATGCTGGAATAAATGTTTCACGGCAATTATTGAACAGTTTGGTTTCGATGCATCAAAGACTGATCCATGCCTGTTCATACGGAAACGGAACGATAGAAAAATCTCTTGACAATCTATGTAGATGATGGATTGATTGTGGCGAATGATGAAGACGACATCATTCCGGTAATTGAACACCTAAAAGCAAGATTCGATATAATGAGCCTTGAAGTGAATACATTCCTTGGAAAGAAGATAAGCAAAATGGTAAATGGTGACATTTATCTAAGTCAAGCGGCATATATACAAAAATCTTGTTTAAATTTTGTATGGAAGAATGCAAAAGCGTATCGACTCCGGTCGATACAAATCAAATAGCAAGTAAGTTCGAAAACTCTGAACTAAATAAAGATTTTCAATACAGGAAGGCTGTTGGAAGCTTGATGTATCGATGCGTTACAACAAGACCTGACATACAATATGCAGTGAGAGTTGCAAGCTGTAGTCTTGAAAACTGACGAATGCATATGTAAATGCAGTGAAAAGAATTTTCAAGTATACATCAAGCGAATAGCTGATTATGGAATTTACTTTGAAGAAGGTGGACAGTGTGACTTGGTTGGTTACTGTGACGCAGATTATGCGGGAGACAATCAAACAAGACGATCAACTTCTGGATTTATTTTTTTGTTGAATGGTGTGAATCAACAATAAAAAAGTCTGTCGCGTTATCAACAACAGAATCAGAGTACATATCGGCAAGAACGGCTGTGAAATAATTGATCTTGCTTTACGGTTTGATCATAGAACTGGTGGGCATGAGAAAAAACCAGTGCAAAATATTCATAGATAGCACTTTTAATAGATGGTGATTATAGATAGCAAACTATTACCTCTTTCTCATGTATCAAAAATGTTCGGAAACACTCCTTCGCAGTTGCAACTTACTATATATAGGATGTTTAACTGCAATAGTCCTCTCTCTCTCTCCCAAAAACAAAATATTATAAGATTATACAAGGCATATATGAGACCCATCATAACTTTAACTATGCGATCAAATCAATACAGAGCCATTATTTACTCTTAAATTTAATTTTTTATAACAAAAACTTTAAATAGTTTACCAGATTGTTATTGTTAAATTTTTTAAAATCCTTTTTAGTTTCGTATCCTATCTATAATAATAGCAACTAAAACAACAAAGACAATACAACATTTTTACATTTGCTTTATATAAAATAAACCCTTTACAGCCAAAACCATGCTCGCGCTTTTTCTACTTTGCAATATGTTCACTTGAACGAAGACAAATGTTGTTTATCTTTCGAACATATAAGAACTAAATGCTTCTGTGTATATTTTCCGTGCAACGAAATGCTTTTAAATTTATTTTTTTATTTAAATCAACAACACAAAGACATTAGATATGATCGCACTTATAGCTATGTTTAGTTTATTGTATTATTCCAACATAGAAATAATGTTTACGTCGTGTATAAAATCGATATCGACTGTTGTGGTATCATCGCTTTACAAATATAATGTTATCGTTACCAAAATCGAATGTCGACTTTTTGTCGCACGCCGCCACAAATGAAATAGTATAAGAGTTACTTATGTTGGGTATGTTAGTCGGTAAAGGCATAACTTGGTGATTTTTATAAAACTTACCTCAAATAATTAGAATTAGTTACCATGCCAAGACTAGTGGTTAACTTATTACAGCAAACCTTTTTACAGATAGAAACTGCTTTGGGTTCCAATACTTTCTACGAACACGGACTGCTTTGGATATTCACTATATAACCACACAATCGACCCAAATTAAAAATGTTGCCAACAATTAAATCGGAACTTCCAACAATGACTAGCTTGCAGACAAACTCAACGTCAAAACCAAGTGGAATCTTATTGGTCCGGTCTCGCAAGCTACATTCATCACCGAAGAAGTAACAAAACAAACTAAAACCTATATACCCAGCCTGCTTTGTCATTAAAGATGTTTTATTACTATTATTGGTAAACGAAAATAATATTGTTAGTTTTCCCACAGAATTTTGAAATTATCTGAAACGTTACTAAGTATATAGTTAGTAGACTAATTTAATAATGTAGTAAATATATATATATATATATATATATATATATATATATATATATATATATATATATATATATATATATATATATATATATATATATATATATATATATATATATATATATATATATATATATATATATATATATATATATATATATATATATATATATATATATATATATATATATATATATATATATATATATATATATATATATATTCTCTTCCTGCGTGAAATATTTGTATACTGTCCATATTTAATATACAATAGAAATATTTTTTAACAGTTCATTAAGAAAGGCGATAAGGACTATTAACACTTTTTAAGTATATTTTCTGGTTTCACCTGTTTAAAAGCATCATTTTAACCAATTTGGCAATAATAAATGATAATAATGCAACCTTGGCGCAAACTCGAATTCAAAGATCGTAATTGAAACTTGTCCTGTTCTAAGAAGAATTAATTATGCCTAAATGAAATAATTCATAGAGTTTGGATTTTTGGTTCATAAATTCACCGAATGAATCACAAAAAATGTTATACATTTTACAATGTGCATGTGGGTTGTAGACAAAGCACTTATTGTCTACAACCAAAACACAATAATACCATAATTGTTTGTCGAAAGGTCATCACAATTATTTTAATCAAAAACGTACATAATTTATATTTTTATATGTTTTATTTTAAATTTTAACGTAAGGAGAGCATATGACGTTAATAGATTTTTTTATAAATTTACGTATTAGTGGAAGAATAGTCTCAGTTGTTCACTAAATTAATTGGTCACAAAGATCTCAGGGATTACACAGAACAACTTATACCTTATATTTCAACTGTGAAGGTCAGTGCCATTCGAGGCTACATATATTAAAACTTACAGAAAAATAAAACTTAAAATTAATGGTTCAATAACGAGTGCCGTCTTGCTAAAGAGCAGTAGAATAAGTCCTAGGTTTATTCCAATTAGCAAATTTATAGCATATCTCTCTTTTGCACGGTATGATTTTCATATTTTTTATCTCACATAACTGTTTTTAGGAAACAACTTATCATATATTAGTGATCCAGGAGTATCAGGAAGCGTATTTGTCAGATGGCTGATGACATTTAGAAAGAAACCCACTCGTAAGATATATGGCTCTAAGCTTACAGATGAGGGCAATTACAAAATGCAGTTTTCATCACTAGAACAGGTATTTGATGGAAGGTCCTGATGTCATTCAATAAGTAAATATGCAAAATGTTTCCTCTGTCTGCAGAACCAACAAACAAAGCGAACTTGGCCCAATCACGCGTTTAAAAGGCCCAATCGCGAGTTTCTCTTTTATATGTTCGGACTTTTCGCTCAACTCTTTCGCTCAAGGCAATTCCGATAGCCTTTATACCTTATAATAGCCTTTATAAGGTATAAAGGCTATCGGAATTATATACTTGCCATAAACTATTTGCTTGGACCGTCAAACTCCAAAAAAAGTATCAAACCCGGAAGCAAGCCAACAACTAAGTATAGGCGATAAGGACAATTTATTACCAACTTTTGCCTCACTGTTGAAGCGGAAAATAGCGTCCAATTTGTGGTACTTTCGACCAACAAAGACACTAATAATTGGTATATGAATTCAATCAAAATTTTTATAAAATCCACAATATAGTCCCAAAGCAATTTTAAAGAATGTTTTATAAAATGTGGCCGTTAATCATTAAGAATCCCAACAATAGCAGTTGTTCTCTCATAATTATCTCATGAGAATTTCAACGATGAATTACAAAATTATAATATAAATCACGTTTTCACTAAAGAGTAATGGCATATATAAGGGTCGTGATAGTTCCTAGAACATATTTGAAAAAGTATAAGTGTAAAAAACCCATAGAGTGATGAAACTGGTAAGATAACAAAACATTAAGGTTATTTCTTTAAAGCTTGACACAAATATAGTCAATTTAGTTAAAAAAGAAACTACTACTACATCAAATCCGAACGAATTGGTAGTTTTGAAAATATGAGGAAGTATATTTGCTTTTCAAAATAGTAAATAATAGATTAACGTTCAACTCTATTGGCTCACCCTACACACATCCGAATTTTGTTTATGTTCACGAATGCACCAAATTCAGCAGTCAATGATGTTTTTTTCCAACAATTAAGATTTTATTCCAAGAAGTTACCTGCGTAACTGATAAAATACTTTTCACTTACAACAGAGAATTGATTAGGATTTACATAACCGTGTAATTTTCCCAAGTGGGCAGAATATAAGTCAAAAAACTAAATTCTCCGGCACAAACTGCGACTTATTCCGGTAGCTCTCATAACTGTCTTAAAATTTTTAGTTGTATACAGGAAATGGGTTGCAACTTAAAACCTTTGAGAATCAACGAATCAACTTAGATCTAGGCCTCAAGCGACAATTCACCTGGTCATTTGTGGTGGCAGAAGTAACAATGCCGATTATTGAGGCAGATTTCTTGAACTAGTCGGTATTGCTCGTTGATATTCAGCACGGCAGGTTACTAGAAGTTAATGACAATACACCCACTGTCCGTGTAATCAACTCTAGCGTATTCTTCCACTAGTAACCAAATTCATTGAAATCACTCACGAGAATCAGGCACAAAAACCGATAAAACATCAAGTCACTCATCATATAGTGACTCGTGAATCTCCAGTTTTTCCAAACCTCGATGATTGAGTACAGAAAAGCTGGCGATAGCTAGTCCGATAAGTGTTCCGATAGTCCTTGGGCAAGCCCGTTTCACTTCGTTCCGAAGAAAAATAGTGAATGACGACCCTGTGCAGTTTATAGGACTCTAAACAACGTCACAGATCTGGTAAGATCGTTACCCAATACCATACATACCAGATTTTACGCATAAATTAAAAGGATCCATGGTGTTTTAAACAATTGACTTAGTCAGAACGTACCATCAAATTCCGATCGAGAAATCGCACATCGCTAAAACTGCAATTTCTACACTTTTTGGATTATACGAATTCACTCGCATGACGTTTGGTCTGAGAAAGGCAGGCAATTCTTTTCAGCAATTTATGCATTGTATGCATTCTACAAAATTTGAATTTGATTTGTTTATTTGGATGATCTTCTGGTAGCATCAAAAACCATCGCCGGGCACATGGAACACTTGGAGATTTTTTTTTTATGAAATTGAACGACGCAGGTCTCGTGATTAACATAGAGAAATGTCAATCCTTGAAAGCAAGAATCCATTTCTTGGGTCACGAAGTAACAGCAGAGGGAATTAAACCAATTCCGGAGCGCGTCGCAGAAATCAGCAAAATGTGTCAACTAAAAACAGTTAAAAATTACGATGCTTTTTGGATGTGCTAAACTTCTATAGGTCTTTAAACCAGAATCCATCAGGTGATTCCAGAACCATCGAATGGTCTAGGAAGCTGAAGAAGCATTAGTCCAATCGAAAATTCAGCTAAGCAAAGCTATACTTTTAGGCCATCCTTGTTCAACAGCTAAATTAGCACTAATGGTTGATGCATCCGACACAGCAATTGGAGCTGCAATTCAGTAAACGAGTAAAGGCAACAACGGCGGATGGCAACCCTTACAATTTGTTTCGTCAAAGTTATCAACCACACAACAACGATACAGAGAGCTCTAAGCTGCGTATTCAGCTATCAAGAAATTTCGACTGCGATTGAAGGATGTTCATTCACGCTATTTCCGGATCACAAACCACTCATTTATGCGTTCAATCAAAATCCAGCAAAGGCGCCACCAAGACAATTCTGCTACCTAGATTTTATAGGTCTTTTTACGACCGACATATGTGTCATGGTAGAAGAGATGGGAAACGATTTTTATCAACCGCGTTGTTGGGACTTCGAACTGCGTACCGCGAGGATTTGAAAACTAGCTCTACCGAATTGGTTTTATTCGCAAGAACAGGTAGATTCATTAAACCACCATACAAATAGGAAATTATTAGGCAACACAATAATAATCGTTTTCTGACTACAAAGACATCAAGCCGATATTCTCAAATTTAAAAACCAATAATTAAATAGTTTTAAATCTTGAATAATCATTTTATAATAAAGTATATTATTCATCACTACTATAGACGGACTAAGCTAGTTTACTTTGAAAGATTATAGAAACTTGTACTGTTACCGAAAATAATTTTTATTGTGGCACACATAAACTAGTTGGGATCGATGTGTGCTGCCATCGATCTAAATTCACAGATACAGTACAACATCCGTGACACTGATGAAGGAGACAGGTGAGTATAATTGAAAAACAAAATTTTTGTAATATTTCACTATTCGAGCTCGGTTATCCGTTATGAACCTATAATTACAATCGGTTTGTGTTATCATCAAGCTGTGGAATCAAAATATTGAGGTACTAATTAAATCATTTTTGAATTTAATTTCAGTTTGAATTGCAATAATTAAAACAAATTTAAGAAGTGAAACATGACCACAAGCATAAGAAACTAGTATTAATACTAAACAATTTGCGAGAATCTGAACTACTAAATTTAAAAAAAAAAATGTTTTCCACGATTAACCACCGCGAACCACAATAACTCAGAACAGCACCGACAGGGATGATATTAATAATACACGCACTGTCACCATAAGGTGGAGTGTTGAAGAATAGGTAACATACGCACACACATTGTACAACGTAGTTCGATATAATAATTAAAAAAAAAAAGATGAAATATTAAAATTCACGTTACACATTATATCACATACCCGCGAATGTGTTAAAAATGTAACATTTCCGTACGGTATTTAATTTCGTTTCAACATAAATTCAACAAAATCCAAACCGTGCAACCAAAAATTTCAAGGCTAAAATGTAAACCGTTATTAGTAAATGTACTCTAGTATAGCGGCATAGAAAACAATTGCACGAATTATTTTATGTTTGGCATTGGCATTATAATTGTGTCGCCGTACATTCCATGGGGATACAAATACATACATCCACTAATTAAAAAAAATATACCCGTTATCCATTTTATCGTACGTAAATTTTGCAACGTAATACTAAATTTCACTTACATATCGCAATTCACTAATACTGGTCAGTTAGTATAAATCACCTTATCAAAATGCACACCATTTAGAATTTTCCAACAAAATTCGAAACACTTGAACACAAACACGTAAATTTTTTTTTATCACTTTTTCATTTTGCAAAACACTTCAAAATATTAATTACACAAAGATTTCACTATCGGAATTAAATTAATTTTTTGCTTTATAATCACTTTAATCCAATAATATTTACCGTTAACGCACAACAACAATAAAATTAACAAAAAAAATCCAATCGATTTACTTTATTTAATACAGCCACTAAACTTCCGAACTCAACGACGATATAAACCAGACTGATCCAAAACTGTAACTGAAATAAAAATTTCAAATCATAAATTTTTGGTTGTGTTGTGTTGTGTTGTGTTGTGGATTAATTTGATTGGAGAAATTTTACATGGGGCATGTTCGGTGTAACGGGAATTTCGTGTTAGTAGTGGTGGAACAAATGAATTTCACGATTTGTTTGTTGTTTTTACGCGCGTTTTATTTTCTTTATTACGAATTGACTTTTTATGAATGGAATATTGAAATACATGACGATTTATAGTATGCCAATTTTCTCCGATATTTTGCATGATGTTGTTTTTGTTTTTAGTTTTTCTTTTCGTTTTTTTTGTCGAGAGTAGACTTTTAATATGGTTTGTTTGTGGGTGTTGTTGTTATTTAAATACCTGTTGAGATGGATCACGTATGCGGAAATTAAACTTTGAAAAGGTCAGAATTAATTTTAAGTGTATAAAGTGTTGAGGGTCATTTACGTATTTCCTAAAATAAATTCGTACAAGATATAATCTTAGAATATCATCTCAGTATCATATGTTTCTGGTAAGAGCCGACTAAAAAGTTGTCTGCTGGATTGACGATTAAGGAAACTCGGTTTTATAAGGCCCCTGCTGCCCCGTAATTTATCATACTTTCACAGTTAAAGCATATATAAGGTTTGTTTTCTTGTAATCCCTGAATTGAATGCCACCAATTGGGTAGCCGACTATTTATGTGATCTCATCAATTTAGTGACTAAGGTCATTCCTTAAAAATTAACACAAGGCCAATTTGGCTTCAACCAGAGATATCTCTACTTCATGTCTAACCAGGTGTGCCCATGTTTCCAAGTGCGTACTTCTATTAGGATAGAATGTGATAGCTGCAATGGGATTGTATGTGATCACAAAGTATGTCATTCTTTTCCCATTGTCACTCGTTAACTGTGTAAACTGCACGTGAATGCAATATGAGCTGAGGTCTCGTTAAATTTTCACCATCTGCGCACTATCTGGGTCCTTTATATGAACAACACATGCTGGTTAGTCGAACGAAAACACGATAGAAGAGTTGAGCTTTAGCCCTTGAACGGGAGCATCACAGACCAATAGTAATGGAAGTTTATCATAGTATAGCATGAAAACATTGTCGGTTAAAATCGCCAACTTTACTACGGGAGATCGAATCTCATTATCAAAATGATGGGGCACTTTTCAGTCCTCACATTTAATTGAACCATGTGACTGGTGGTGATGTTCACGCAATTGATTCTATTCGTTTGAACGAGGAAGATATTTCCAGGGGACGCGGTTGCTGAACCAATTAAATTTGGTATATTTATGTGCACGATCTGAGGGTAAATAGTAAATAGTAACGGCAATAATGAGTTTTAAACATTGTTCAAAGCACAAGTGGGATATCAAAAATATTAGGTCTGTAATATGATTTTTGTTCAGTCTTCTCAACTGAACTACTCGTCCGGAATGATTTTTTCCCCGGATATTGAATAAAGACGAAATTTCAACCTATTTTTGCCTAATGATGATGACAGAGTAGTCATACAATGAGTACAATCAGTACAATGTATAAGTTTTGTTTGACTTCTTAATTGGTTTTAACTCTTTCGACTGGGAGAAGTAGAATTTGGTGTTTCACTTCGCCAGAGCCTTTGTCACAGCTGGATAGGTGTGGGTTTTTCAGCTTTATTTTTATCTATGTAGACTAGTTATTTTGAAATTTTGAAGTAATACTTCAGAAGGAACTTGAAACAATTGGTTGGAAATTCCATCATCTTCGCGGAGGCAGGGAATTATGGGGAGAGTCAAACATTCGCGGAAATTGAAAAGATTGCGAATCTAAGCTGAATCTAAGAACTATAAAAACATAGAAAAAGTAAATATAGATCTCTGATGGAGGCTACAGCAAATAGAGCAATATTTACACTGAAACTATTACACTGATTAGGATCAGCTAGATAGGGAGACAGACTGGATCCTAAAAAAAACATCCAATAAAAAAAACAATCTGCATCGGCACCAAAGGCCAAACACAGCGTATAAGGTAACAACGCTTAAAAATTACGGCTTGAAAATGTATAACCTCGACTCAGAGAGTCTTTTTCATGAAGTTTTTTAGGATGCTAAAAAGTATCAATGATTCTAAAAGTATCAAATTGCTCTAAACATGGTTTATGCATTTATAATATTATGTAAGTCAGTAATTTATAGGCTGTGCAAAGGAGTGCTATGCTGCGATAGTTTTCGCATTTTGAGTGATCTCCTTTTTAAGGATATGTCATAAGGTGGCCACTTTCCATTCGTCAGGCATAACTTCGCTTTGTCATACTAATCGAATTAGGTCGAGAAGATGGTTCCACAAAGTATTCCTTCCGAATATCCAGAGCTAGGAATTAATACAAACAACCCCATTGAGTTGTAATGTTTAGTTAGCTCTATAGGCCAGCTCTGAAATACTAATATGACTTCGGCCCAAATCAACTTGGCATAGCTTAACAAAATTTGTATCTGGCTAGTTTTTCATAATATTTGTTTTATTCCTACAATGATTGTCAGAGTTACTAATCGCAATTAAGACCCTGGTTAAACTATAGACTCACTAAGTTCGGTGTTTTATGTGACGAATCCTAGCTCCAAAAACTTCTCAAAATCGTTTTCATAGGCTACAAATGGATACAATATGTATACTTCCACGGAAGATCTGCCAACTGGATTTGCGATATTCTGCCCATATATTTTATTGTCAAGCCAAGTAACTATACAAAGAACTAATGCTGCTAGTTTCACAAGGTGAACTTCTAAAGGTTCTTGATCCTAATAAAATTTTCAATATAGCACTAATTACAGTGGTTCGATGTCAACTAGACCTGTTTGTTGTAATCGCAAGTTATTAGGAAGTTGACTGTTTGATTATTTTAACTTTAGGCATGAAAATTTTAAATGATACATCCACCTTCCACTCAATCTGCCCGCTGAAAAAGTTGTTATATGTAGCCTTCATTTTGAATCAAGTCCTCACAGAACACATGTCATTTTGTGCTTATTTTCAAGCAAGTACTAATCTGACTATTATAGATGTGGAAGGAAAAAATCGATAATGTGGATCACATTTTTTGAAAAAAGTCTAAAATGATTTCTCCACCAGTATAGCAAATGTCCAGAATCGAAAACATTTAGTTTCCTGAAGCCTAAGAAATCAATTAATGAATGCTAGATTTTTCATATGCGACTTGATAGTAATTAAAAAAATTATATATACTATTATGTCCTTCTAATTTGAATCGGTCCGAATTTAAATCCGTCTTGAACGTGTTCCCAAGCGGATTTTATCATGTTTTAGTCGTTCATTTTTAATTAATGTTTTAAGTATTACAACTTGGCAAAATGTTTAATTTATCGTTTTATGCGTCAAAATAAAATTTATTACCTCGTCGTGTTGATTTTCTGGAAAATAGAAAATTAAATATTTTTTCCTCCATTTATTTATTTATTTAATCTCATTTTCAATTGATCTATCGACCCATTTATGTAAAAAAAATTTTTATTCGAATATAAAAATAATATTTTGTCTGGTATCGGATCGAGTCGGTGTGCGGATAAAACCGTGTCGTATACTCAAACATAATATAAGAAATATTTATGTTAGAAAATTATAAAAATAATTAAATAAAATTTAATTAAGAATTAGTAACGTAAACAGTAATTAAATTTTACTTTAAAATAATTTAAATTATTGTAATGTTACTGGAGTGGACCAGAGAATCTTAAACGTTTGACTACGTTATTGACCGTTAATGCTAAGTTTGACATTTAGAAAGAGCTAATGGGACACTCAATCCTCAACTTCTGCAATGTCCTTATTTTGAGCTTCCATAATTTAGTATCATCCACGGCCCAAAAAAGGAACAATCAAATGAAATTAAATTTGCCATGCTTAAAACTAAATTCGAGCATTGGGCCAAACGCTGAAACACGCGATCCATGGCTCATCCATAAAGTTTTGAGCACAATTGATAATACATCCAAGCAAATATGGGTAGCAGAATCAGTAGATGTAGCAGAGCTACATCCCTTGTTCCGATGTCCTGTATTTACAAATAAGAACGTAAAGTCTGGAATAAATTTGGCGGATGAACACGAGCTATGTCACAATTGCCTGAAAGTCATGTCAGCTCGAAAAGCTTGTTTTCAAAATTTGTTCTTGTTTCATTTGTAACAAACGACACCACACCTTGCTTTATGCAGATCTTCATAAAAAAACAGAATGTTGTCAGTCAGCAATCGACGTGCCACCACTGTCCATTGAGCGATTCATTCATCGATAATACAAAACATGGTAATTTGAGTGCAGTATCAATAACGAAAGAGCAGACCTTAAATGGGTCAACAACATAAGTTACTAGTAACCCTAACATAAAAACAGTGACAAGGTAATCTCCAACCATTTATCTCGGCCATATGACGCACCTATCGTGGGATGAGGTTCCTCTTGCAGATAACGCAAAGCATTTTCTACCACACCACGCTGTGTTCAAGGATAATAGTAGTACCACAAATTTAACGATGGTTTTCGATGCATCAAATCGAGTATTCAAGTATCGTTCAATGACATACTTCAAATAGGTCCAAATATCCAGATAGACCTCTCAATAATTCTATTGCAATTTCGAAAACCTTCTATTGTGATAGTAGCAGATATAGGAAAGATGTACCGTCAAATTTTCGTACAGCCTGACGATACCAATTTTCAGCTTATTCTCTGGCGTGAACATTCCAATTCATCAGCAAAGGTGTACAAACTTAATACAGTGACATATGGCACAGCTTCTGCACAAGAGATTCTACCGCACAGTACTCACGAGTTTCAAACGTCATCCATCAAAACTTTTACATTGATGATTTGCTAACTGGATGCGATATCATACCAGAGGCTATATCTCGTAAAGGCCAGCTTAATCACATCGTAAAAGTGAATTTCCGCTACGAAAATGGAAATCCAATTCTATTGAATTTTTAAGATCACTTTCGCATGAAAAAATTGAGAATATTCCGAACCTGATTGAGTATGATCCGTCAATCTAAACATTGCTGAATCTGATACTTTTTCTTTCAATGTGAATCCAATTACCGACAAAAGCAGCCGGACTAATATCCAGACAGACCTCTCAATAATTCTATTGCAATTTCGAAAACCTTCTATTGTGATAGTAGCAGATATAGGAAAGATGTACCGTCAAATTCTAGTACAGCCTGACGATACCAATTTTCAGCTTATTCTCTGACGTGAACATTCCAATTCATCAGCAAAGGTGTACAAACTTAATACAGTGACATATGGCACAGCTTCTGCACAAGAGATTCTACCGCACAGTACTCACGAGTTTCAAACGTCATCCATCAAAATTTTTACATTGATGATTTGCTAACTGGATGCGATATCATACCACAGGCCATATCTCGTAAAGGCCAGCTTAATCACATCTTGAGTAAAAGTGAATTTTCGCTACGAAAATGGAAATCCAATTCTATTGAATTTTTAAGATCATTTTCGCATGAAAAATTGAGAATATTCCGAACCTGATTGAGTATGATCCGTCAATCTAAACATTGCTGAATCTGATACTTTTTTTTTCAATGTGAATCCAATTACCGACAAAATCAGCTGGACTAAGCATAAGATCCTTGTAGCCGCATCAAAAGTATATGACCCGTTAGGATGATTTGCACCAACCACAATTTTATTTAAAATGCTACTGCAGAAAGTATGGCTGCTAAAAAACAAGTGGGACGCCAATTTACCCCTGAGTATTAAAAATATATGGCAAGGTATTTACCAATCGGTACCGGAGTTAGAAACTATCTGGATTCCTCGACGTATGACAACTATCACAAACACAAAACACTTGCATCTTCATACATTTTGCGATGCTTTTGAGGCTGCATATGGCAGTGTGGTGTATCTACGAGTTGTCTTTTATGCAAAAAAAGTCAAGTGAAAATGACAGTAAGTATGGCTAACTCCTAAATCAGCGCCAATAAAAGGAGATGATTCACGACAAGAAGAAAGACCAAAACACATCACTGTGTTGATAGAAGCTAGCGAGGAAGTAAATGATATCGTGCTGAATCTATACTCACAAAATTGTCATCCTGGTTTAAAATCCTCAAAACAATGGTATTCATATTGAGATTTGGGCAACCTAAACGCAACATTTAAGAGTACAGCAATTCCATCATTCTATCAGAAGTTAATAAAGATGAAGTAGTAATATTACGTAACGTCCAAGCAAAATTCATCAATGAGTAAACAAATCTGAAAAAGAGACATCCATTACCAGCCAAAAATAATTTAACATCACTTGATCAGTTTATAAACGCCGATGGATTGTTATTTTATGCCTCATTGTTATCTTATGCGGCGAAGCACCCAAAAAATGGCCGATTTACTGACAGTCCGAAGGTTATTTACTGGCAGTCAACATTTTTGCCATCGACCTTGGAAATTTTGGATACACCATTTGGCGTTACTCATCCCATTCGTATTTTGGTATACAATTTCTATGCAGAACTCAAAGAGTGTTGACACTTTCCAAAAATAGGATTTCGTTTGAACGACCGCTTATATGGTACACATATTTGCTCCAGCAGTTATAATTTTTCCCACGCAAGGAAAACATTGGACTGAAACGTCATGAATTAGTTTGCTTCCATGGTATCAATTTTTTTTTTGTTGAATTGAATATGATTCTAAAAAGGTATTTTGTTTTGGTACACAATGTTTTTACACAACAATAACATTGTCCCCTCAAAACTATAATAATAAACGGCCATATTATTCCATGCCATTAAATAAAATCCATAATATAACAAAACAAATTATGATTATTGTTTCGGCGGAGCGCAAATAAAAGCAAGAATATAAAAACTTCCGCCTCAATGCACCGCCAAGCAAGGCCTGTGTAATATAATATGATTATATATAATAAAATTATAATGACTCTGGCGGGGGTAGTTGCGGTATATGTACACAATAAAATATACGTTTATTATTGATCGAGTTATGAAAGTTGGTAGAAAGTTTTTCCCACGGCATTGTGTTAATACTTAAATATGTTAATTTACGTCATGAATTATTTACATAAATTTTGTTTTATTGCCATTTTAATCTGCTTAATATTTTGCAAAAAAAAAATTGTTTTTCAATTTTCACCTCTATAATCCCGAAATGTTTGTAAAATTTTTGAAAATAATCCAAAGGGATTTGAAACTAAAATAGCACATACGACAAAAGTTTTCATATATTCAAAACCATTTTAAAGATCTTGCTCGAAAGACTATGCTGGGAACTGTTTTCCAATCACTGAAATTTATTGAATAAGTATTGCAAAAGATTAAAATTATATTCGTTTTTAAAAAACAGCCAATAATAATAATAAAAGGTTTTTAAAGGCCATTGCTAGTCCACCTTATCAATAATCTGACTCTATATCTCGATTTCGTGGATCAAGTCATCTTAGTTTCCTTTGGGACTACAACCTTCACATATTGAACTTATTGATCAACGTCAAACTCTCATACCTCACATATGAGAGTCTGATCGACACCTTGTAAACTTTCAGCTGGTCACTAAGGTATTTCGACTAAATACCGGAAACTCGTCACTTCTTTGCATATTTGAAATTTGTAAAGTTAATTTTGTACTAGGTTAAATCCTAGTTCTTTAATAAAACTCAGGTTTTCTAATGACGGGAAATTCTGTTTTTTTTTTTTTTTTTTAAAGTACCACTACCTTACACTCCTTTTTGATAAGCTTAATATGACTTAAAAGAGTTAAAAAAATATTGGTGATTGATCGAAAGAAGCAATTTATTGCAAATACTCCCATAAGTTGGATTGAAATAAAGTATTTACGTCGCCTTAATGACGACAAATAAAAAAGCCTATCAGAGCGCTCCTGCCATTTCCAATTGTTGCTTATTAAAAACATGACTGTTGTTCAGAATTTCTCCAACGTTTATACAAATCATTAGATTTTTGAAAACTTTGTAATATTTTCTGTTTTAAGAAACGTCCTGTTTAAATAAAAATTAATTCAATTAAAGGGAACATAAGGTTTGTTTGCTTCCTATATACTTTATTCTAGAAAAAATATTAAAATGTATCATAAATGTATTGCCCAAACAACCCAAATATGCTTCCTGTCATACATTTCAATCAGATAAACGAATATTTTGTAACCCAAAACCCAATTTCTTAAATGTTTCGTTTATTTTTTTATGTTATCTCTGATATTTGTTTATCGGTCAAGTTTGTTTTGGGTTTCATTCAGTTCAAGAAATTTTTAAATGTCTTTAAAGTGAAATCGAAATTTTATTAAATGGACGTTGGAAAACCTAAACATTGATTTCTAATTCGATTTAATGGTTTATATATACAGGGTGATACACTTAAATGTGGTTTCGGAAAATATATCGAAAAATAATTGTGCAAAGAAAAATTGATTAAAGTCTGTGAGGAATTTGAAAAGATCGGCTTGGTTAACTGCAATCTTTCCTATATACCATATATTACCATATACTATTTTACCAAGAATTTCAAAAGGCTTCCGTTAAATTAATTTTAGGATGTGATTTGCGAGAGTCTACACTTAGTTATTAGTTCAGCCGAGTCGGAAAATTACTTAAAGGAACAAAATTGTTTACAGTGTGCAACTAACTGGATTTGAAATCATGTTAAGGAAGTTAAAGCTTGATTTTAATAATAATATCGAGCAACGTTTTCTCGGAAAGAATCAAATTTTAAACTCAAGTGAATAAACTTGGTCGATCTTCTTTATGGAATGCATACAATTGAACCAAGCATACAATTTTTTTTGTGTAAAGAAAGGAAAGATATGTCAGTAATGAGAGAATTAGTACGGTTCCCCGGACAACAACAATTTTATTGAACTGCTCTGCGTTCTGTTTTCTGTAGTCTGTCATTTCTTATCAGCAACTAATTTCTTCAAGCCGTTGACTGTAATAAATTAAATTAATTTTCACCTTAAAATTATAAATAATTAATCCATAATAATAATATAATCGCTCGAAAATCTAATTTATATACACTTTATTTGACACAAAACTTTAAAATTAATACAAATTAGATTTTAAATCAATTGATTAAAATTGAATTAATTGTTGTTTGACTAAAACCAAGATTGTTTCTTGGACCAATTTTATTTTATGGTTATATTAATTTTAGCAGTTTAGTCTTTAACTCACAACTCATTCTGCCTACACAAACGTGTAGGTCAACTATGGTTACTTCCATGAGAGATGTTAAAAATTATTTATAGTTGGAATTAAAACCAACTTACACATTTGTGTATATAGGTATTAATTTAAAATTAATTTGCACTATACGAAAGTGATAGTATTCAAAAGTAAACCGACACATTTGTGTGGGTAACTTTACAACCGTGGAGTTCCAAAATGTAAACTTGTTCTGTATATTCATGAGATTGCACCTAAATATTGGTAAATGGAAATGGTTAATCCAAAAAATATTTCGCTGGAGATATTATCAGGTCTTGTATTCTACAACAATTGGGTATAAGAACCCGGTATGAAGAATTGGACAATCCTCAAACTTATTTGCAATTGTTTATCACTTGCTAATAAAACAGCGACGAAATAGTTCTTCCGACGAAAGTAAAGAACTTACAAAAGCCAGGAAGAGACTAGAAAATATATATCTACTAGATTTCATTAGCTTGATACTTTTAATTTGGAGCAGATAATTTATACTGGTCGACCTTATTTAATTAAGGTCGGTCACGTTCAGCGTTCTGGCCTTCCAAGTGCAGTGGAAATATATTTGAAGGCGCAAAAAAAAAGTTTGTTTTTGCTGTAATATTTCAATTTCATCTTTTGCACAACGACTGCTTTACTGTCGGTTAAATTAGCACAATGGCCGATTTTCATATGACTTCAATATTATTTGTACTAACACTTTAATTACTGCACCCCGATACAAAACATTACGATAAACATGAGGGGTTAAATCATAGCTTGATACAATTTCCACATAAATCGACCTAATTTTCAAAACCATATATTCATAATTAAATAACATAACGATGAGTTTTCAACATAAACATACGGGTACTAATTAAATTTTCATAAAATTTCCAACCTTCAAGCTACCAACTCATCCAGCATGCTATCGTTATAAATTGCAGTGTATATTTAAAAGAAAAAAATACTGCCTTTGGCAAAACTGTTAAATGACTGAAGCGCTTTAATTTGTTAAAACCTTTATTGTAAGTCAGGGTAAAATCACAAGATGTGTTCAGTTGGATGATCTAAGAGGACTGTTCTTTTACTTAGAACACAGTCCAACTTTAGCTTTGAAGTAGTCATACGTTACATACTTACTTTGCATTATTCCCTTCTAGATTGTTCAGAACTTACAAAATGTGTTAAAGGTCATTTCCGTACAAGTCAAAAGCTTTATTTGCAGAAGTTTTAATTGGTTCAATTTTTAGTATTCCAAATGTAATGCCACATTAGGAAAAAAAGTTCTCCCAATATTCAAAGGTTCCATATGTATTTTGAATTATGTATCTCCAAATCGGCACACCTAATTGTTGACAAATATGTCGGCAACGGATTGGGCCGTCATGCCAGTGTGGTTTTCTACCTTGTTCATCCATTGTACTATTTAAGCAATCGACACATCATGACTTTTATCTTCCTTAACTGCTCTTTGGTCCAGCTTTCCCCACCATTGACTTTCATTTGTGCAATTTGGACGGAGATATTCTTGGATCCTTGTTCCCTACACTGCTTAAATTAAAACGCTTGCAATCGCTTGAACAACCTCACCACATGTCCTTCTGGTTCCTAGAATGGTAGCAGTAACCTGAGAACCACACGGTCGGTTTTTAGACCAAACTCTTTTTCGTATAAATATTTATGGTTAAATGCTTTACAATATCCACCACTGCAGTACAGTAGTCTTCATGTTACATAATTATTTTTCCCCGGTTTCGATATTGCTCGACTGTAGTATACTCATTTTATTCCATTTTTTTGTGAGAGTACTGTTTCTATTGGAGAAACTGAAGAGCTCTCCCACCTTTGGATATGTCAAAACTGGTAAACTGCTTAATTTCTTTTTTAACTACGTGAATGATTCCTGCGATGCTCCTTTTTCCAGTTGATGTCTCGATTCTTTTTAGTAAGCCGATATAGGATTCTGGCAACATCAGCGAAGTTTTGAACTAATCGTCGATAGTACGAGCATAAACCCAGAATGGTTTTCGAGGCAATGGATAACTATATCCTTTAGCTGTTAAATTGCTCAGTCACTCCATAACGCTGCATTTTGCTATTCAGCTTTTCCGTCTCTTATTGTTTTGCTCGGAGTTTGAGTGACTGCAATATTGGAGTTACATAACCTGTGTCAATACTCCAGAATCTGCTGCTGGGAGATGTTTACATAGAAAGCGGATAATCATACTTCTTCAGTTGCACTGACCTTTTATTCTGCTTATTTGACTGACATTTTGCAATAAACTTGACCTTCTCGATCTTGCCAATGACTATCCCTTTATTATGACTTTTGTGGATGAGCTGACGTTGATTAATCTTACTGGTATTTTTGGCTGGAGTTCTACCAATGTTCGCCTACATAACAACCCTTTTTTTTAACAACGGTTGAATCTATTATTCTTATTGAACTACTACAACTAAACTGCTGCAGTCTGTGATGAGCAACCTTTAGGTGGCCGTTCCCCTGTGCCAAAAATATATATATGTCGTCCACCCCAGTTTTTTTATTTTTTTCAATGTATTTTGTATGTTAGTGTTTTTGAATACCCCGCCTTCTCTTCCAATCCTATTTTTTTTCGTTCCACGGTTATCAAGCTTTCATTATGCCTTGCAAACCTCACCCCCGTTAGCACCTGAGCTCTAGCCGGCTATTATATCGCAGTAAGGCCTCTGGTGGAAAAATTATTTAATGAGTGTTGATGTCGCCATGAGGTGATAATCGACACTCGCACCTTGATTCGTTACAAATCCTTCCCAATTTTGGCAATGAAAAATCCAAAGAAAAATTTGCTCTGGTTGCGCTTTGTATGCCAATGCTAATACCTATATTTCAATTATTGTTTTCCCTTGTGGTTCATTCTTATGCGAAGTTTAAGATGGTAATTTCTCACTGAAATAAAAGCATAAATGAAAGCATCCACCGCCAATCAGTTGAAAACATCCCTGGGAACTTTGGCATGTATTTGTCATTTATAATGCAGCTGAATTTTGCTTATGGTTTGCAACACATCTACTTGTTTTCCTCGTAAGGCCAGGGTTAGTGTATTGAGTTGTTCTTCGCTAGCCCATCAATTATATTGTATTGCAGCTTGAAACTGTACCTTAACATGTTCAAACGGAGAATTGCCATCGAATGGCGGTGGTTCCAGGAATATGTTTGAACTTCCGATGACAATGTCTGTGGTACAACTTTTAACGCGTATTTCAATTTCTTTAGTTACTCCAACTTTTGACGAAAATCCTGTACACAACCCTTGACGTCGTCCACGAGCGCTTTTATGTCTCTTTTGATCTCTCGTATTTGTTTGACTTGAGCCCTCGAATCTGACCCAATTTAGCAGTGGCATTGAGTACAGTGGTCATATTGCTGTGTGCTGCCTGATCTTAAAGGTGAAACAAAAACCTGGTGCACGGTAAAATTACAAAGCAGAGAAGGCATAAATAGATATAGAACGGTAAGGAAAGGTTCAGAAGGTCTTCACCGCAATTATATGAGTGTAAGTGGCTTTACATATAGAAAAAAAGTATGGAGGATTCCAAATCAAAAAGCGTCGTCATGACGATGCAACCAGATATAGTGAAGCCTGAAAAACAAAAATAGGGCCATTTAGAAAAAAATCGTAAATAAAATTAGTTGCTTAACTGAAGCGATAAAATTCCTCGAGGCAGAAATCAAACCATTTAGCAAGATAACCTAAAAATGAAGCGACCTAAAAACGATAAGATATCCTAAACATATGCACTGAATAAGCCGTATTACTTGAGCCATGTATTCCTAAATAGACGATAAGCAACAAGAAAACCCAATGGAAACCAACTAGGGTTGTCAGAGTATAGCCCATTGTTGGTAAAAAAACTACCGTTAACAACGAGGAAGTAAATACCACAGTTAGGGTTTTATTAAATCCTGCGGTATCAGGATTCACTATTCAAAATTTAATGTCACACTTGTGATTAGTGTGTTGTTGAGGAAAGTTACCAATTAGGAAGTAAAAGAAGACTAGACTTCAAGTGATAGCCAAGAAATTATCATAAGAAATTGAGGTGTCCGTGATTCCACCGACAAAAAACTCGTGAAATTCAAAACTGGCAGATTGATGTACGTGTTTGAGAGGGATCTCCTTGAGGGGGAGAAATAGTGACAAACAGTTTGAATTTAGAAAAAATCGAACCTCAGAGATCGTTATGGTGAAGAAGTAGTCAAAAAGTCAGAGCTAAAGTTGCGTTCTTGAAATATTCGTTAAAGTATCTGGAGCTTTCGAAAATATAAAAAATTATGACAAGAAAGATGGAACAATTCGATGAATGGAAAGATACCTTTTAGTTTTTCTTCAAACAACAAAGAAAGGTTGGATAAAAGGATTGAGCTTATTGCTTTAAAGTAACCAACTAAAGATGAAGCTGAGTTCAGAGTATCCAGCCAGCAGACATCGTGTCTTTTAAACAGTTCTGTGACACAGTTCTAAGTAATATAGTTAGGGTCAAGTTCCTGCTTACATTTAATACTAGACTGTGCATTAAATATGCATAATGTTTATGGACAATAGTTGGCAAAGGGGCTAGATCGTAGAAAGTATGCGCCCCCCACGTGGCAGTGATGGTAACAGGTTAATCAACCGGACTAAGCAAAAAAATAACAGTAAGAATGACCAAGCTCGACGGTGCAAGATTGTATAAATGCTAAGCGATGGGATATGGCAATGGGATAAAATAGAACTTAATATCAATAATATGACATCCACTTGGGGTTTCCTTTTTTTATAGAAAGGTTTTATTTTTTTTTCTTAATTAAACCACAATTAATTCAACATCATCGAATGTCAAGTAGTATCATACATACAACCGCTGGCATTAAAACTACAAATTTTATTCCTCCCGTACAGCTGGCAATAAAAATTCAATTTTAATTTTTTTTAGCAGCAGGATAGATGAAAACGTGTATACGACTACAGACATTGTAAGGAGCAAAAAAAACTAATTGATTTTCCTTCCATGTCAAGTCCATTTTTTGTTTGCCTATACCATGTTATAATGACATAAGTGAAAATTGCGATTATTTTTGTCTTCATTTATACAAAAAGTCCAAGAAAATGTGGAAGTCAAAGAAAAAACTTGCTATGGATTAAGGAAATTATCGAGTCAGGTTTCATTTGATTTATTGTTACAACGTGACAAAATTATTATTTTGTTTTATTTTCAAGGTCGGAGACTTTAAATTTTAAATGTTACTTCTCTACGGAAGATAAGAATGTTGTCTACATTACGTTTAAAAATATATGAAGTCATTCTGGCTATAACCATCAATACCAAGTCGAATGATAAATAGTTAACTATCCAGAATAATTGCGAATGCAAGTGGAGTACGAAAAAAATGTTGGCTAATTAGCTGTTGGCTATGGGATGTCATAAAATTGTATGTATGATGTGAATATGAAGCAATGGTGATTACAAATAGGCTTACATGACAAGTCACTTTGGCCGAATTAGAAACAAGATAGACGGATCAAGTAAAATGGAACTTAATACTTCTGCTTAAATGTTAGTTCGACAGGAGACGTGATGAAGTTCGCTAGTACTTCTGTCAGCAATAACGTGCTAGACAAGACTATTAAACCACATATTAAATAAAATTAAAAAATTCAAAGAATGGTGGAGTACTGTATTATTACCATATCGAAAGATGGAAATAGGTTTGTTGCAGCTCCATCTCACAGTGTAATGTCTAATGATTCATTCGTGGCCTATGCATTAAAAAACGGAGTATTAAATTATCAAAATGTCACCAAACCATTGCTGCGCGCAATGATGATACCTAGGATATATTATTAGAACTCAATTAGGTATGGGCTGCCCCACATGTCAATATTGAATGCAAAATGTATTTATTCGAGCATCGGAGCATCAAAGCGTCAATGCACCGAGTATGTCAATTTTTTCTAAAATTTCAACTGGCCCATTTTTAAAAATTATCGCACAATGTTAAAACTATCGAACTTTCTTTGGATAAAGTGTCAGTTAGTTCGATTATTTTTAGTTTGGATTCTCGTTAAAAATTGAAGTTAATTTAAAAATTATAAAAAAAAGTGCAGAATGCTTCTTTTGAAAAAACACAAATTTGGGCTAAAACATTTACGAACGCAACGATTATGGCCTTATAATTTCAATTTGCTATCAAAATTAAATTTCTATACATATTCGCTGGAACCAGCACAACCTATTCCAGGACGGAGTCCATGCATCGTTGAATGCGCTTCCCAAGCAGTTGAATGCATCAAATCATGTGACCTCGTATTTGTGCAAGGTGCGGCCGCTACACCACTTGATCTAGTCACAGCAATGACCGAACATGGCAAACGCAATAAATTAAACAATATTAGAGTTTGCCATATGCATACAGAAGGCAAGGCTGAATATTGTAATCCCGAAAATAAAGACATATTCCGTTCGGTGTCATTCTTCATGGGAAAAAATGTACGCAAAGCTGTAGCCGATGGCCGGGGCGATTCAATTCCAATTTTTCTACATGAAATTCCGCTTTTATTTCATAAGAAAATTTTTTGTCCCGACGTAGCATTAGTTTCGGTATCGCCACCCGACAAACATGGTTACTGTTCGTTAGGCACAAGTGTGGATTGTGTACGAGCTGCTATGATACATTCGAAAAAAATTGTGGCGCAAATCAATCAAAAGTTACCGCGAACATTTGGTGATGGCATTGTTCACATGTCACATTTCGATTATGCTGTATGTGTCGATACAAAATTGCCGACGCACGATGATACGCCACCGACAGAAGAAGAGGCTAAAATAGGGAAATTTATTGCGCAAGATTTAGTCGCGGATGGGGCAACACTTCAACTTGGTATTGGCAGTCTTCCGAACGCCGTACTAGATAATCTACACAAACATAAAGATTTAGGAATTCATTCGGAAATGTTTTCAGAAGGTGTCGTCAATTTATTCAACGCTGGCTGTATTACCAATCATAAAAAAATTAAACATCAAGGTCGAATTGTTGGCTCATTCCTAATTGGTAGCGTAAAACTATACGAATTTGTTCATAACAATCCCGTCATTGAAATGTTGGACGTATATTATGTAAATCATACGAAAACTGTATCACAATGTCCTAAAATGACAGCTATAAATTCGGCCATTGAAGTCGACTTGACCGGGCAAGTTTGTTCGGATTCAATTGGTCCTCGAATGTATTCGGGTTTTGGTGGACAGATTGATTTTATTCGAGGTGCAGCCGAAGGTACTGATGGACTTGGTAAACCCATTATAGCACTTCAATCAGTAACGAAAAAAGGCGAATCAAAAATTGTAGATGTCCTTAAAGCCGGTGCTGGTGTGGTAACGTCACGAGCCCATGTTCATTACGTAGTCACGGAATATGGTATAGCATCATTGTTCGGTAAAACATTGAGACAACGCGCTCACGCTTTAATTCAAATCGCTCATCCAAAACATAGAAAAAATTTAGAAAAGGCGGCGTTTGATAGATTAAAATGTATGCCGGAACCATAATCGTTATAAAAATTATTATATCTGTTGTGAATTTGTTATATAATTAAATGTTGTTTCATTCAATGAAACGCTTTGTAAATAAAACTGTCAAAAAAGCCAAAGGAATTTTGAAATTGTGTTCTCCCAATTGGTCCTATTTCGAGTTACCATATTGACGGATGAGAGTTTTGTTATCTTGTACTTTTGATCGCGACGATATAGAGATCAACATACATTTTATAATGTGCTAAAAAAACCAGCAACCGTTTATAACAGTTTCTTTCTGAAATATCTTTTCAATGGTTCTGTCGTTTTGCAACAAAATCTTATTTTTATTTATTTTAAACTTCAACCGGATGAATAAATCAATGAACATAATTAGTTTTTGTGACATTTTGCCAATTGGATCTTTCGACTTGAATTTCTTGGAAATGTTTCAATAGTCTTAACATTTTACATCTCTATGACGATTGAAAAGGTTGTAATTATATCCTAAAATAACAGTAAATATTAATTAATGAAGGGTTTTCCAAGTTCATTGTAATGATTTCGATGTCGATGTTCTCCAGTTTCAAATAAAGTTTAGGACTTCATGTGGGAACGACCTGAGAGAGGGTATAACGGTGCCAGCAATATTATAGTAATACTTTTTTTTATTAATAGCGCTTGTATTAGCGGGTGCACACCATAATCATCTATTAACAGCCAATAATATTATTTCAAAATAATGAACCGCTTTAACGATGATAAAAAGCATGATTTGCAGAAAAATGTATCAAGACAACGCCCAGGTGCATGAGTATTTCGAAAAATTTGTATGGTTCTTCACATTTAGGCTCCTGGAACTATTTGTTGTGTCCAATCTTGATAAAATTGAAAACGGAGAGAGACGTTGTCTAAACGAAGGATTTGGTTAGAAAAAATTTAATATTCAGAAGGGATCCAAAATGTAGAAAAATTCTCGGTTAACTGTGTGACTCTTAAAGGAAAATGTTGTCAATTTAGATCAAAATGAGTTAATATTTTCTAATTGATGGCAGTTTTAAATCGACGCTCGTGCTATGATACCACAGGCGATTATGAGAAGAATCCTGGAAGTCTGGCCTGCTGGAACTACAACAGTTCCTCTGTGCTGGTTTTTAGTGTGACAAATTGTACTTTTATTTGTAAAAAGTTATATTTTCGGAATGTTGCTGCTGCCATTTGATGCTGTTTACCATCTTTTTCAAAGTTCTCTTGCCATATTTTGGAGGAGTTCCTGTCTAGGAGTTAGTTTCTAGAACTCTCCGAAGATGATTCTCCACTGGCTTGACTCCTGCTTGCTCAAAGACCATAGAAATGTGGAACTGAAGATGTAATCGTAATGTCATTCTGTATTATGAATATCTCAAAATACCTTTTGATTATGCTTCCTTGATATAATTATGGCACAAAATGTATCAAAAAGTATTTTTACGAAGACAAAATTGATAGCGTAATTGGTACCGATGAATCGCGTATGATGCTGGTGCATCTGAGGATAAGTCACCATTAACTTCGATACCTTCGTCGCCATACAAACAAACAAACAGATGCCAACCTTTGTTTTCTGGATCCTCTACCACTTTTCGAAGTCGTAAGTATTGGGTCTGTTAAGTTCACTCCGACATAGATTTCTAATGATCACACAACTTTAAACGAGTTTGGATGCAGTAAATAAAATTGTTTGAAATTTTCTTGATGATATATCTTTTGCACCTATGATCATAATGAATAGCAGGGTTGATGGATTTGAGCGTAGTTGTATTACATGTAGGTACTTCACGATTTAGTCGGTCAGTTCATGTTTTTCGGTAAAATTGCTGGATGTTGCTACTACACTTTTCTGGGACCTCCGAGATGGTGTTTCAAAAATGTCTGCATTTTTATGTTGTAATTTGGTAAAGAGATCCGCTCTACAGAAATATACAATTTGTTCTTGACGAGAAATATACAATTTGTTTTACGGAGCAACCGTTGTTTAGGCGGCTACTAAGCTTACAATATTATCTCGATCAACGTTTGTAGTTCATACATAAACTATTGCTGAGTATGTTTTCACCGATATATCGAAAAAAACCGTGATATTGGACGTCGTGTAGTGACTGCATATGTAGGAAACGTATAATTTTCGCATGATTGCAAAACAAGAAGATCTGGTATTCAATGTCCAGTCGGTTTTCGTTAACCACAACCAAGAAATTCCCATAATATTGATAAATGTTTCTGAGTCTGTGAACGAAGTGTAAAATGTATAGAAACCTTACTTTGCTTTTTCTTTGGTTTAGTCTCTACTATTTGAACTTCATTGACGTAAATTAAAAGCAGCATGCGACAACGTGTTTGATACATCATGGTACAACTTATCAGCTGATTCGACAGAATCGCAATCAGCAAATCGTCCACGTAAAAATCGTATATGATATCATTAATTATTCATGGGGTATGTTCTTGTCGTCTTTTGATGTCGTATCTTGAGGAGCTTCCAGCCATATGATTACTTTGTAGTTTTTGTAATTTTATTTAGTTTATAGTATGGTAAAACAATTCTTTTGCATTGTGGGTCCTGTTTTCAAAACATCATTTAAAGATAAGTTTGTGTTTGATATGCACGAACCGTAAAATACAACTAGAAGCTTTTTGTCGTTGTCAATGTGCCTGCACGAACAGCATGATGAGGAAGATATAGTATATCAGATTGTTCGTATTGAATATTGCATCATCATAAGGATAAACGACATAGTACAAGCTTTTGGTAGTCTTGAATGGAGAACGGATAAAATTTACTCTTCTACTTTTCAAAACTGTCATAAATCTATGACTGACATCAACGGAACTTATTTGGATTGTGTGATTTTAAATTGTTGCATTAGAACTTTTATCTGCATATCCAGTTCAGAATCTACATTTATTGGACAGTTTATTCGATTGGGTTCTTCAAGTTGGGCCGTGATGTTGTGAATTTTACAGTATATATCCGTGGTTAACGTAATTAGCACTATCGCTCGCATTCGGAAGTAAGATTTCTAGTACATCTTCCAAATGAACAGACAGTAACCTTTGAGAATGGTAACGAGGAAGAGGTACCTTTGGGAGCACAAACTAGTCATACAAAGGTTGAAGCTTGGTTCGATTTAAACAATATCAATAGAGTGGCGCGTCAATTTATGTACAGAGAAGTGTGTGAGGGGTGACAAAATTAGAAAATTAGAGTATGAATGCACACCGTAAGTATAAAAGACAGAGCATTTATATTTAAGAATGTTACATCTACGTGGCGTTACAAATTTCTAATCGATTATTTGAGGAAAAGGTTTTCATGGTAGGGGGTGATTTCAGACAGATGCTTCCAGGTCACAGCTTGTACGAGGGAAGACTCATGGATACCGTTGAACGCCACATAAGCAACTTTGGAGACATTTAACGCTATTAATATACTTATTGCAAATATGCGCAGTAAAGACCACCACAAATGACTCAAAGTCCTTTGAGTCCAGGAATCTATCAAGATAGGATTATTCAGAATCCGAAACAAATCGTATCAAATAATAATAGTGGCGATCTTATAGAGAGTATAAAAACGAGTCATTGTCATCCCGAATATAATGTCTAAACGCTCGAAATGGATCGAAAAATTATTTAAGAAAATTAAACAGAAATTATACTAAGACCCCTTAGCTAAAACAAAATCATTCAATCTATATTAACTACCCTGTCACCTATATTCAAATTATTTATATTTTGTAACTCCACTCCTCATACAATAACAAAACATAATTCCATATTTTGTGCAGCGGACAAATGAAAGTCAAACCGGGTGACTCTTTATATTTGGTGCACATTGATATTTCTCTGCGTTTGGGCAATATACAAATAGGATTAAACTGCATCATCCAAAAATATATATTTGTCTTATGGGTTAAAAACTTAAAAGTGATTAAAAATAAATCGAAAACAATCGAGATGTTTCGTTGCCAATAACATTATTTAAAATACGTTCGCCGAACGACCATAAAACGATGTATATAGCATAAACGAACCTGCTACATGCTAAGCTATATTGTTTGAGCAGATGGCAATTACTGCTCACAAATGGAAACGTTCTACATTTAAGTATCTATAAGATTACTTAAAAAAGTCTAAAAATTACACATCCGTAATAGTCAAATAAACTAAGTTGGGAACCTTAGTAATTTCCAGCAAAAGTTATGTGAATTGTTTTAAAGATTATATGTATATGCTAAATTAATTAATAAAAAAGTACATCCTGACAGGACGAATACCCGCAGTACCAAACAACGAGTATCATCGTCCAATATTACCATCTTAAATGCGTATCGAGCCGAAAACGATTCCGCAAACTCCACTGCCCACGGCCACTGGCAGCTGTTGTGTGTGTCGCCAGTAATGACTGGCAACACACACAACAGTTGCCAGTGGCCCGAAGCTGTAGAGTTTGCGGAATCGCTATCGACTCGATATGCCCAAGATGGATTTGAAACGATGATTCGATGATTTGATACTATAGTATTGCCTGCAGTCTGCACTGAAATATGAACAATTTTTTTTCTATATATATTTAACAGAGTGCATTAGTAGTTCTAGCGAATTACAAGAATTATCTTAAAAAAACAAAAAAAAATTAATAACTTTCGGTATGTACGCAAAATTTAAATCACTACATGTAAATCACATGAATACAAAATAAAATACTACAATATTAACACTACTACCACAGAAAAAGGTATTATGAGAAAAAAAATTATTTGCTTTTGGTTGGAATCGAAACGCAATATATTATATCACTGTATGCGATTAGGCAAAAACAAAAATAATTGTAGGGGAACGTAAAAATTACAATTACATCTAAATGACGAATCGTATGAAAAATTGAAATAATACACCCATCCCTCGCTTAACGAGAACTCTAATAATTTTGAATGAAATTTCGCTAATTAATTCCAAAATTAAACCATAATTTAAGTTGACGTAATAAAATTTTGATTTACGAAATTTATTTACAAACATATTTTACATTTTTGAATTTTATTTTACGAAATTTTAATTTACGAACTTTTTGTGAACGAATTAATTTCGTTAAACGAGGGATAGGTGTAAAAGCATATTATCATCACCAATATACCGGTTATTATGCAAAATAACAAAACCAATAATTGTATATACGCAATAGTGTTGGTTTTGAAAATAATAATAAAATTTCCAACCGCATACCATCCCAAAAGCTGAGTGTATTAAAAAGCAGAACTGGTTTGCACAAAATATAATATGATCGATACACTCGTACACTATATAAGGGTGATTACAATTGAATGAAAACTTGTATCGGCCATTGTAGATGTATGTTGTTGTAAATTTAATATTTTTGTAAATCTGATATTGTGTCATATCTATATAAACCTACAGAAACAAATTTACATACCGATGTACACCTATACAGATCTATCATGCACAATAGTAAAACAAACGGCATACACAAATATTATCTCGCATATACAATTCTGCTACGCAGGCATACGTAAAATCATACGCATACAAAATTAACAAAAATAAACAAAAATAAAATGCAAAACGCAAAACGGTTAAATGTCCATGTACATACCATACTCATACATCCAGATCCAACATTAGTATTACGCTTATGTACAAATAAAATAGAAATAAAAATAAAAACTGCGCATTAAGATAATGCTTAATGCGTAACGATAATGCTTGATCTCTGGGAAAGCGACAGAGCACACGATCCGCTTCAATATTTCCTAAATCCTTTTACTGAAACATACAATACAAATTATACCCTTCACATGTCCTAAATTTTCTCACTTTATAATTTAAACACAAATATTGAAACTAAAAAAATAAATTTTCAATGAAGAGATCGCCAAAACCACGAGCGATCTCTTCAACGATCAACGATCAACTATACATCAACTATAACACCTAGGAGTCAGTATATGAGTATCTGCAGCTATTTATAATAACAGATCCAGAATACATCATATTAGCTTCGATTGAGTCGTTCTATTTAGATTAAAAATTTGCAAAGTCGCATTAAAATAAATGGAAATGACATTTGTTGTTTTGGCTAAAGATACAGCAGATTTAAACGCATTAACTAGCACTTTCAGATCTAGTGTTCAAGTCGCAAGCTGGATGATTTACTCCATCTAACGAGACAGGTGGATAGAAGTAATAGTACAAACACATCTAACAAAAAAAGCGAGCATCCATTTTGATGTCAGGGGTCTATTAACCTTATGCCAAAACACAAAGAATTCGACATTAATTGCCGAGAAATTGGAACACTATCTTTAATTAATTGATGACTGCTAGAACTAGAATGACTAACTAATGCATACTCTTTGAGGAAGAAGTGCTTCCCTACTGATTTCCTACAAGCAGCAGAATTTCAACTTTGCAACAACCTTGGAAATTAGTCAAAATATTTCAAAAATAACATTCCAAGGCCAGTATGAGTCCTATATGTAACATATTAATTTACCCATTAGTTAAAGACCAACGATAAATGACTGGAAGCTCTCATGACAACCATCAATATATTTTTAGCTATAGGTTGCCTTATCATCTTTAACATCATATGTAAACGAATGAGGTGAAAAAAAGATAGCAACAGGCACAGCTCCTACATTGAGCAAGATATCGATTTCACTGTTCTTCTCAGAATAGAATTAACCCTAAATACGATAAATGCAAGAAAATATATTCCTGGATGAAAATTTGTACCCAGTCGCAGAAAATGTAGATAAACAACATTTTGAAATTCACATCAAGCGCAAACGGCGGCGATTGATGGACAATCTACTAGCCGATTATTAATTTTTTATCTATTTCCCAAATTAAAATTTATGATTGACACGAGAGTGGAAGATTCGGTCGTTTAAGCAAAATTTTGTTCAAATTCTCCTACAATTATAACTCATAATTTATTTGAGGCAAACGGTACTCCAGTTCAGGCTTTTGGTAATAAAATATTAAAATTAGATTTCGGACTTTGTCGTGAATTTCGTTGGGAATTTATAATTGCGGACGTGGCGATGCCGATGATAGGCGCAGATTTTTTAAAATACAACGGAATTCTAGTATACATAAAACTACAGAGGATTATAGATCCGTTAACCTCCTTACATGCAAATGTTGTTATTTCGTACAATTCAGATCCGGCCTTATCATTTTTAGACAAGTCACAGTTACACCCAAAAAAAATGTACAGACAAAATTTACCAAAATTACAAATTGATGTTTGAGTTCCAAACAAATTAAGCATTCGGTCACTCATCGCTTAGAAACCAATGGACCACCAGGTTTATGTAAAACACGTCGACTAGCGCCTGATAAGTTACGAATAGCACGAGAAGAGTTCGAACACATGATGGCGCAGGGTATATGTCGACCAAGTAGCAGCGCCTGGTCCAGTTTCTTACATTCAGTGATTAAAAAAACGGAACTTCGAAACCTTGTGGAGATTACCGAGCACTAAATCGGATCACTATTTCAGACAAGAAACCGATACCATATCTTCAAGATTTTTCATACCAACTTGAAGGTTGTAATATATTTTTAACAGTAGACCTTGTTCAGGCTTATCATCAAGTTCCAATTGAATCATCCAATATTCCAAAAACTGCTATTCCAACTTTCTTTGGTGTATTCCAGTTTACTAAAATTACATTCGGTTTCAGGAATGCAGCGCAAACTTTTCAGAGATTGATGCATTACGTTTTATTAGGCTTAAATTTTTTCTTTGTATATTTAGACGATCTTTCTAAGCAACAACATTTCTAAATGTAACGCAGCAACTGATCAAATTTTACTGAACGATTTCTTGAAAGGTTACAAGAAAAATAGTAAAACTCGTCAATTTAGATACCTAGATTTCATCGGTCAATTACAACCGATATTGAACATATCTCGGGCATTAACAATGTCGTTGCAGACACTTTCTCACGCGTTAATAGCTATACCTAAATTTTTCATTCCATTTAGTTTTCGGAAAATGATTTTTGAATCATTTCATAATTTATCACATCCTGGTATTAAGATGCGTGTGAAGTTTTTCCTAACTTTTACTAAAACTACAAAAACAACATTATATTACACTAATATTAGTAAGAATTAGTAAAAAAGATCAACATTTAGGCGAAATTCAATTTTAAATTAAATCAAAAATTTTACAAAAAATAAAAGTAGCTATAGTTCTTCTAATTACCTCATTATTGCACAAAAAATTAATCATAAAAAAATTAAAAATACAAATGTAAGAACATTTGCTTCGATGTGTTGTTATTAATAAACTTGTCTCCATATTAAACATTTAAGTAAATATGAATTTTAAACTAGTTCAATGTATTGGCCTAAGATACATTCCCAGGCTTTACTAACTACCTCGTAGGTGTTTAGCACCATATTCACTAATATTGCTAGATTGGTGATAGTTCATGAAACATCTTGGCCAGGTTTCATCAACTTCTAATGGGGACCTCGTAGTGTACCATGACATTGAAAATCAAAAAATTTTATATGGGCCGAATATGTACTTCTAGCTAGGCTTTACTAACTACCTCGTAGGAGTTTAGCACCATATTCACTAGTATTGCTAGATTGGTTATAGTTCTTGAAACATTTTGGCCAGGTTTCATCAACTTCTAATGGGGACCTCGTAGTGTACCATGACATTGAAAATCAAAAAATTGTATATGGGCCGAATATGTACTTCTAGCTAGGCTTTACTAACTATCTCGTAGGTGTTTAGCACCATATTCACTAGTATTGCTAGATTGATGATAGTTCATGAAACATTTTGGCCAGGTTTCATCAACTTCTAATGGGGACCTCGTAGTGTACCATGACATTGAAAATCAAAAAATTGTATATGGGCCGAATATGTACTTCTAGCTAGGCTTTACTAACTACCTCGTATGTGTTTAGCACCATATTCACTAATATTGCTAGATTGGTGATAGTTCATGAAACATCTTGGCCAGGTTTCATCAACTTCTAATGGGGACCTCGTAGTGTACCATGACATTAAAAATCAAAAAATTTTATATGGGCCGAATATGTACTTCTAGCTAGGCTTTACTAACTACCTCGTAGGTGTTTAGCACCATATTCACTAATATTGCTAGATTGATGATAGTTAATGGAACATTTTGGTCAGGTTTCATCAACTTCTAATGGGGACCTCGTAGTGTACCATGACATTGAAAATCAAAAAATTTTATAAGGCCCGAATATGTACTTCTAGCTAGGCTTTACTAACTACCTCGTAGGTGTTTAGCACCATATTCACTAATATTGCTAGATTGGTGATAGTTCATGAAATATTTTGGTCAGGTTTCATCAACTTCTAATGGGGACCTCGTAGTGTACCATGACATTGAAAATCAAAAAATTTTATATGGACCGAATATTCACACATAGTCTTTACTAACTATGTATGTAGTTACATAATTTAACAAGAACAAAATATTATTTGTTCATTCAATATAGATGATGCGCTTAAAATCGTTTCCCATTTTTATTTAAATTCAGATAGCAATTTTTTTATATATCTCCAATTTGGAAATTTTGGCCCATAGCTATTTGATGATAAATATATTTTAATGTAGAGGAACAATTTTCTGATCATACACATAATTTTGTTTTACAGAAAATATTTAACTTTTTCATTACACGGTTTTGAAGTTTTGTACTTACAAAACTTCATTGCGTCTTGGTTTCTAAAACCAGTGATCATGAATTTGTTTTTGAACTCATTGATTTTCCAGTAGTTCTTTGACACCGTTGCCATTCAGCCCAATTACACTGACAGTGGTTGGACCTACAATACAAGAAGTTCCACTTTTACGAAAGATAAATTCTAACATGACATTTAAAATATCGGGACAACGTTTTCTTGCCGTACCCCAGAGCTAATTGTAAAAAATCCTGATAGCTTGTTTACAACTTTGACACAACATTGTGATTGCGTTGCTGTCATTTACATAAACGCACATATTTGTCAGGTATTCCTAGAAATTGCAAAGCAAAACATAAGCTATCCCGATGAATTGAGTCATAAGTCTGGTAGAAATCTGAGAACACCAGGTGTACGTCACGAGATGTTTAGTAATATTAAGAATCATTCTTAGTGAAAAAATTGATTAGTGACTGATCGATTAGGACAAAATCCTCCTGGTAGTCACCTATAATTTCTTCCTCCAAAGGAGTGATTCTTTCTAATACTATATGTAAGACAGTAATTTGTATGCTGTGCAAAGGAGAGCTACGTTGCAATAGTTTTCACATTTTGAGTGGTCTTCTTTTTTTAAGTAACTTCACAACGCAGCCACTTTCCATTTATCAGACATTTAACTTCGCTTTGCCATACAAATCGAATATTAAGAGCTCGGAATTAATGCAATCAACCACAGCGGAACTTTTCTTTTTTTTACATGCCCAGTGTAAACTCCACCTATGATGGGTCAACTATGCAATTTCCGCAGTCTGAATTTGACAACTTTAAAATACAGCATTTGACACGTGTTGAACATTGAGTAAATCAGAGAAATGTCCTTTTCAGTGTCGATCACTGCATTGATAATAACACGGATATTTCCATCCTAGTCCCAAATGGCGATGGACCTAGGTCTGATGGTATGGTGCAGATCAATGACTTCTATAAAAAAGTTATGAGAACTGTACTCATAGATGAGTTGTTGCACTCTTAAGACCTTGGCCTTCCAGCATTCACGCTTTTTCCGTCAACAAGTTCGCGTGATGGTTCTCTTAGCAACGACCGCTTTGTTCTTCTGTGCGAATATGAATTTCAAACCAATCATTCAAACCATTCATTGTTGTTGGTTTAATTTTTACCATACCTAGAGTCACCTGCTTGACTTCGGGACTATTACAAGGGTATGTCCATATTTCGAAATATATATTTTTATGAGATAAGAATGTGATAGCCACTATGAAGTCATGCGCGATCGCAAAGTACACCAGTCTTTTCCTATTATTAGTCGCTAGTTGATGATAAGCGTGAAGACCTATTTTTCCACATAAGTCCTGAGTTTGGCCAGCTCTAGCATTTTTATTTCTTTGTGCATATCTATGCCACCTGTTATGGGGCCGAAACACACCCAACTTTTTCGCGGTTAGTTTTTGATGTCCTACCTTACACGGTCTCCAGCCAAATGGAGGACGCACGAATACAGATTCGCTTTGAATACCATCTGCACATCGCATTGCTCCAGCCAGCCTGCACTGGCATGGACGATGGTTCCGCTCATGGATTCTGCACTTCAACAGGGGGTCATAGTTGTATTCATCGTCATCACCGATTGAAATCAGATGATGAAAAACCTCTTTTGCAACCCTCCCCTGTTGGGGTTCGAGCCCGGTACCTCCCGACTCAACGACTGCACCGTTTGCTCGGTAAACTCTAGCATTTAAGACACCAATTACAATTTTACAATTTTAAAACAATTTTGGATCCCATCACATTATCCAAATTATTGTAAAATCAGTTTTTATCTTTGGGTGGGTGGCTTACATCAATGGGTGCATGACCACAAATGATTGACATGTTAGCTAACCGCATGCGTAAACGTAGCTTATACAAACGATTATCAACAGCTTTGAAATCATAAACAGCCTATGTCACCTGGAACCCTAAAGAAACCAACACAACGATTGCCGAGACCATCTCCACTATAAAGCAATGTATACTATTAGGATACATAGTCTCCACATTTTTTTTAGTGAATATGGTGCTAAACACCTACGAGGTAGTTAGTAAAGCCTAGCTAGAAGTACATATTCGGCCCTTATAAAATTTTTTGATTTTCAATGTCATGGTACACTACGATATCCCCATTAGAAGTTAATGAAACCTGGCCAAGATGTTTCATGAACTATCGCCAATCTAGCAATATTAGTGAATATGGTGCTAAACACCTACGAGGTAGTTAGTAAAGCCTAGCTAGAAGTACATATTCGGCCCTTATAAAATTTTTTGATTTTCAATGTCATGGTACACTACGAGGTCCCCATTAGAAGTTGATGAAACCTGAACAAAATATTTCATGAACTATCACCAATCTAGCAATATTAGTGAGTATGGTGCTAAACACCTACGAGGTAGTTAGTAAAGCCTAGCTAGAAGTACATATTCGGCCCTTATAAAATTTTTTGATTTTCAATGTCATGGTACACTACGATGTCCCCATTAGAAGTTAATGAAACCTGGCCAAGATGTTTCATGAACTATCACCAATCTAGCAATATTAGTGAATATGGTGCTAAACACCTACGAGGTAGTTAGTAAAGCCTAGCTAGAAGTACATATTCGACCCATATACAATTTTTTGAATTTCAATGTCATGGTACACTACGAGGTCCCCATTAGGAGTTGATGAAACCTGGCCAAGATGTTTCATGAACTATCATCAATCTAGCAATATTAGTGAATATGGTGCTAAACATAAAGCCTAGCTAGAAGTACATATTCGGCCCATATAAAATTTTTTGATTTTCAATGCCATGGTACACTACGAGGTCCCCATTAGAAGTTGATGAAACCTGACCAAGATGTTTCGTGAACTATCACCAATCTAGCAATATTAGTGAATATGGTGCTAAACACCTACGAGGCAGTTAGTAAAGCCTAGCTAGAAGTACATATTCGGCCCATATACAATTTTTTGAATTTCAATGTCATGGTACACTACGAGGTCCCCATTAGAAGTTGATAAAACCTGGCCAAGATGTTTTATAAACTATCACCAATCTAGCAATATTAGTGAATATGGTGCTAAACATCTACGAGGTAGTTAGTAAAGCCTAGCTAGAAGTACATATTCGGCTCATATACAATTTTTTGATTTTCAATGCCATGGTACACTACGAAGTCCCCATTAGAAGTTAATGAAACCTGGCCAAAATGTTTCATGAACTATCATCAATCTAGCAATACTAGTGAATATGGTGCTAAACACCTACGAGGCAGTTAGTAAAGCCTAGCTAGAAGTACATATTCGACCTATATACAATTTTTTGATTTTCAATGCCATGGTACACTACGAGGTCCCTATTAGAAGTTAATGAAACCTTGCCAAAATGTTTCATGAACTATCATCAATCTAGCAATACTAGTGAATATGGTGCTAAACACCTACGAGGCAGTTAGTAAAGCCTAGCTAGAAGTACATATTCGACCCATATACAATTTTTTGATTTTCAATGCCATGGTACACTACGAGGTCCCCATTAGAAGTTGATGAAACCTGACCAAGATGTTTCATGAACTATCACCAATCTAGCAATATTAGTGAATATGGTGCTAAACACCTACGAGGTAGTTAGTAAAGCCTAGCTAGAAGTACATATTCGGCCCATATACAATTTTTTGATTTTCAATGCCATGGTACACTACGAGGTCCCCATTAGAAGTTAATGAAACCTGGCCAAAATGTTTCATGAACTATCATCAATCTAGCAATACTAGTGAATATGGTACTAAACACCTACGAGGCAGTTAGTAAAGCCTAGCTAGAAGTACATATTCGACCCATATACAATTTTTTGATTTTCAATGTCATGGTACACTACGAGGTCTCCATTAGAAGTTGATGAAACCTGGCCAAGATGTTTCATGAACTATCATCAATCTAGCAATATTAGTGAATATGGTGCTAAACACCTACGAGGTAGTTAGTAAAGCCTGGGAATGTATCTTAGGCCAATACATTGAACTAGTTTAAAATTCATATTTACTTAAATGTTTAGTATGGAGACAAGTTTATTAATAACAACACATCGAAGCAAATGTTCTTACATTTGTATTTTTAATTTTTTTATGATTAATTTTTTATGCAATAATGAAGTAATTATTAGAAGAACTATAGCTACTTTTATTTTTTGTAAAATTTTTGATTTAATTTAAAATTGAATTTCGCCTAAATGTTGATCTTTTTTACTAATTCTTACTAATACTAGTGCATATATAATGTTGTTTTTGTAGTTTTAGTAAAAGTTAGGAAAAACTTCACACGCATGGTATTAAGGCATCTATCAAATTATTAACTGATAATATTATTTGGCTTTCCATCAAGAAAGATTCAAAAAATCATGGCTCAAATTTGTATAGCTTTTGAGAAATCAAAAATTTCAAGACAAACGAAATCTCTTCCCGCCTCTTATCAGAAGTTCTCTAGATATCATCGGTCCACTTCCGGTTTCTAAAAATAATCGATATTGCGTTACTTTAATTGATACAAACACAAGATGGCCTGAGGCTGTTTCAGATATGACTGCTGCCACTGTCGCATTTGCTGTTCACAATTCATGGATAGCCCGTTTTGGTGTACCGGAATCTATAATAATGGATCAAGGTTCATAGTTTGAATCACAACTCTTTACTGAATTATCTATTTTGTTGGGTTTTCAGAGAAAACCCATCAGTCTTTCGATAACAAAATTCCTCAAAACGATTTCGTTTAAAATTTAATGAGATTCGTCCATCACCTGCCTCAAATCATAGTGACAACCAAATTTTCATATCTAAAGATTTAAATTCTTCTTCTCGCGTATTTCTACGAAAATCTTTAGATCCTCCATATTCTTTCTGGATCATTTAAAGTACTTGAAAGACATGATAAAACATTCATCATAGAAATTAAAGACAAAAGGACTCTAAATGATATTGTGTTGAACGCATCAGTCCCTGGAAATTCGGAGGACTTCAAACTACCACGTTTGCCATTACCAACATTCGATGGTAAAGCGCCAGATTGGCAATCATTCTATGATTTATTCACGACCACTGTGCATAAAAATCAAAGCCTTTCTCCAGCGCAGAAATTCAAATATTTGAAAGTTCAACTACGTGGTCCAGCAAAAGCATTAGTACGACATTTCTAAATATAGGATGCTACTTTCATCGAAGCCCTTCAGAGATTGGGGATACGATACGATTGGAACCACAGCATAGTCAACGAGTTCATTGCGACATATCTTCAGCAACCTTAAATCGTCAAGCCATCAACTGAAACAGTAGGTCAACTGCATGATGTTTGTAACGAGGTTATTCGCGGCCTTAAAACCCAAGTGCAGCGTCAAGAGATAGTTGGTTGATTTATTTAGCTGAAAGGAAATTAGATGATGCCACTAAATTGTCCGAAGACCCCGAACTCATTAATTCCAATGCCGTTGCTAATTTACATTCATCAAATTACAAAGATGATGCTGATGCATTGTTACCGATTGCTCTGGTTGAAATTTGTGACAGATTTGGAATATGGCAACTCTGTCGAGCTTTGTTAGACTCCGCCTCAACATCACCGAAAATTGTGCAAGCAGGCTCAGTCTTTTAACATCCAATGCAATGTTTCAAATTAACACCTTAAACGATGGAAATGCTGGTAGAGTAAAAGGAGTATGCTCATTGATGATGAGCACAAGATACAACATTTAGTTCATCATCGACCTCAATACGTATGTAATATCAAAAATTACATCGAACCTTCCATCGCACGTTATCGACCGCGAAAAATTGACACATCTGAATCAACCGCTAGCCAACTCTTATTTTCATATGCCCGGCACCATAAATCTTTTGGTTGAATGTGATAGATTTTTAATGCTAATATCCGATGGTTGGATGCAGTAGAAAAGCCTGTTGCGCTAAATACGAAACTTAAGAATGGATTGTCGGAGGAGTAAACCGAACACATGAGCAGCACAACGAAATCATACTGATTAAATCCCGTTAACTCCGTCACATGATTACGGCGGACATTGAAAAAATGTTCCGTCAAGTTTGGATTGAGATGTTAGACTCCGAGTTCCTACGTATTGTTGAGGTGAGACTCGGTGACATTACCGATAAACCATTATGGTCTCCTTACCAATACCTATGGCACAGCTTCAGCTTCGTTCATAGCAACTCAATCGCTTAGTAAATTAGCCCAGATCCATTTTGAGACTCATCCGAACGCAGCAAGGGTATTAACTAAAGATTTTTACATGGATGACTTGGTGGATTTATTGCCTGCGCAAATGGGCAAACAATAACGCGAAGTTACTGAAAAACATACCAGAAAACGACAAAGAGATTTTTATCCGCGAAGCAAGTGAAGGAAATAAAATGATGTTGATATTGGGTATATGAAATTTGACCCACAAAAGCTGATAGTTTTTCCTTTAATGTATCGTTACCAGTGTCAACAAAAACGATAAGGCTTCGGATAAGCATGTTATCCGAAGCCTTATCTAACGACCCAATGGGATGGCTGTCCCCGCTGATGGTATAGGGATAAAGATACTATTTCAATGCCTATATGGTTGTTGAAACTCAATTGGGACGACCAACTTCCCCCAGATATTGTAAGACAATGGATAGACACACGGAGCAGATTAAACTTAAAATGCCGAGATGGCTGAATACAACCACAACACTGCACCTGTGTGGGTTCACCGATGCATCAAAAACTTCTTACGCCGCGGTCATTTATGCTCGGATGCTAAATTCAGGCGGAGAAGTACTAACCAACCTATAATTATTGCAAAACCAAGGTCACACCGATAAAATACACCACAACAGCAAGACTTGAATTATGTGCGGCGCTTTTACTTGTTCAAAGTCACTGGAATTCACAAGCTGCTTAAAAATGTTTTTATGGTCTGACTCCACTAAGGTTCTAGCTTGGTTGGCAACTCCACCGAGAAAGGGAAATGCATTTGTACTCAACCGAGTTACTGAAATACTAGATTCTACAAACGTCCAACAATGGCACCTCTCGTGGTTATACACCTGACGAACTTCTGAATGATACAATACGGTGGAATGGGCCGACCTGGCTACGTCCAAACGTAAAGCCCCAGAGCAACCAAAAAGATCAGTAAGTACGAAGACAGCAACATCTAGTTACCGCACCTCAATGTTGAACCAGAAAAGTCTGATAATGCAAATTCACTAGTTACTGAAATAATTGAGCAGTTTTCAAGTGTAAAAAAATTAATTCGGATCACTGCTTGGGTCCTACATTATAACAGAATTTACGGAATCCTAAAAACAAGGCTATCGGTCCACTTACTGTAACAGAGTTTGATGAAACATTCAAAGTAATAGTGAAAGTGGGCTCAATTTACAGTTTTTCTACAGAAAGAAATCAAGTGTTTGCAACGTAAATTGCCTTTGAGGAAATCTGATATTTCCTCTTTTAATCCTTTTTTTAGATGACACCGGCATTTTGTGGGAAGGTGGCTGAGTGGAACATATAAGCAACCAATACGACCTGAAGCAGCTCATAATACTATCAGGCCGCCATCGTCTGCGGTATTTAAACTGGTACAAGAATCACATGAAGAATATCTACATGCATGACCCACCTTATTTATGTAAATCTTCAAGCAACTATATACGATTATTTACGTGTATGGCAACCAAGGCCGTTAACCTAGAGTTAGAGTTGGTTTCCAAAACGACTTCAGATACGTTTATCGCCGCGTTTTAAAGATTCCTCCTAATTTCGTAGGAGTCGCCTAGGAGCTAAAATATTTTCGACAACTATTATCAAAGGAAACAAAGTAAATCGTGAACTGGACAACAACAAACAATACGAAATGGTATTTTGTACCACAAGCATCACTTCATTTCAACTGGCTTTGTGAGGCAGCTGTTAAATCAACGAAGTCTCATTTGCGACGCGTGTTTGGTCAATCAAGTCTTAAGTAGGAGGAGTTATACACATTGTTAAGCCTTATTTAATTCTCGACTCCTGAGCGAATCAATAGAGCATTTATAACTGGGCAGCCAGTTATGATTCCCGAGCCAAATTTCACAAACCTAAAGGTCAATCAACTATTGCGATGGCAAATGACAAAGCAGATATTTCAATACTTTGCCAAAAGATGGCAAGCAGAATAAGCAGAACAACATATCAAGGTGGCGATATAAGCCCAATAATATCAAGAGCGGTGACTTAGTTATATTAAGAGATGACAATATACCGCCAGGACAATGGGCATTGGGACGATGTACATCCTGGTTGTGATCAAATTGTCCGTGTTGTAACAATTCAAACCTCTAAAGGGATACATAAGCGACCAATCAACAAAATTTGTTAACTCTCATTGTTGATTCACGCAGTTCATCAATGAATGAAGCTTTAATACCTAAATAAAACAAAGAGAACGATCACTACTGTCATAAATGTCTGCTAGAACATATAGTTCAGTTAGTTGTGCTTAATATTTTACGGCGTACCCATTTTGGAATAATCGCTCGTATCTAAATGATATATAAAAACTCTTTACTCTAATCAGTAATGATAGTAACATTATTTAAATCCAGGATTACTTAGCCACGGACTCTAGGCCACTGTCTAAATTAGGATTTTAAATAAGACTGCAAAAGAGATTATCTGTCTAGATTCCATTGCACAGTACTGTAGTTTTAAAAGCTTTGTAAATTACTATTACCCCACAAAAATAAAAAATTTAATCGAGACAAAGCGTAAATTTTAAATAAATTTTAAATTGGCACTCGAATGATAATTTTGTAAATTTAAAAGTTAATTAAATTAAATTAGCTATGTAAAATAGTTTTACTATATACAAACGAAAATTTAAAATTAAATAGATTTACCTTTATCATTATATCGTATTATAATATCTATGGTTATAATTAATTCAATTATTAATTTTTATAATTAAAATTACGTTTATTGATGAATAAATAAAGGTACGATTGTGTAATGTTTTCATATATACTGCAATATATTACAGGGTGTCTCATTAACGTTTTCTATAGTTCTATAGAAATTTACAACGTTTGCCTTTTTATGTAGCAAACAACCTTCTTAAAATTGATTGATTTAATTGATACAACGTCATTGTTGACTCAACAAACTGACTGGCATTTAACAAGTAATGCATTAGTCACAAACCGCCTAACTCAACAATTGATTGATATGGATAGGATGTTAAACAATTAAAAATGAGAAGAATTTTAAGACCATAGAAGGTAAATCAGTTCACTGATTTAGTTAAACATGACATCAAAGCAATTACCCCAACTGCCACTCTGTTAATTCTATAAATTAGTCCGGAAAAATAAGTATGAGAATCAAAGAGTAATCTGAACAGATTGAAGATTTACAAAACATGATGTTGAAGTACAACAATATCAAAAGGATACACATCTCTGATATTTCGGTCCATCCTTATACATTATATAATTTCCCTATTTTGTTCCAATACTCATGAACTTTTTTTGTTGATAAATTAGAGTGATTCGCGTGCATCAAAATTTGCGACGCAAAATTTTTCCGTTCAAAAACGCTTTTAACGGCTTCACCATTGGTGTCAAAAGTGGGATTTCCCAAATTTATTTTCTTTTATTCGTCATCACAAATAAACGTATACCGTTGTTATTTGTACAGCGAATTGCTTTTGCGGGATTTCAATCAGCATTTCAAGCATGGATATGGATCCAGTAACAAAAGAGGAAAAGCTAGCGTATTATATGACGAAGGCAAACGCATAACGTACCGTAACCGTAGATCAGCTGAAACAAACTGCGGAATTTAAAGGCACAAAGGAAAAACGGCCGCGTTATCTGAGGTAGAAGCAAGTTTAGCCGTTGGGGAAAAGGTGTACAAATTATTTCAGGATAGTCAGCCAGACCTTTAAATAATGGATGCCGATGAACTAACGAAGGAACTACGATCTGATTTGAAAGAATCATATACTTGGTGGTAAAAACTTGGTAGAATTAAAAAATCATGTTGCGAATGAGAACTTCAAACAATGTGCTAACTCACAGCCGTACATCAAATTATCAACTGTAAATTGTAAATTGTAATTATTGTAAAGGAGATAAACACTCAATTTACGAATGCCACAAATGTTTAAATCTACCGGCTACTGGACGCAAGAAATGTCGCTGAAATGTGTGTCAATGATAAGTACAAGTTCAATAAACGCAATCGCAATCTTACACCAGTGAACCAGAAGATTTCGGAGAATTCTATGATACCACTCTAAATATACACAATCACAATCGAGTACATTTGCTTCTGCCACGATCATTCCATCAAATCTTCAAGCTTCTCGGCCAATTGTTTCGATAAATAACACATACGTGTACCTATCTTTACTGCATTGGTTAAAGTTTACGATAAAAATGGTGTACCCGTAATCGGCAGAGCTTTATTCGATTCAGCCTATCAGGCTCACATTATTACTGAATCCTTTGCAGCCAAACTTGGCTTAACTCGGAGACAAATATCGTCGTCAATCAGAGGCATCTACGATAAATCAATATCAACTAATTTCGTCGTTAATTTGAGGATTCGCTCCTGTATATCTGATTTCAACACCACTGTTGCAGCTCTAATTTTGTCGAATATCAAAGGTCCGCAACCCGCAATCCCGATTACCACGTCCGAAATTTCTCACTGAATATGAAAATGTAGGCCATATGGTTCTTCCGGTTCTGGACTCCAATATTGCAGCCATTTACTAGTTCATTCCGCACCATTGCATGTTTAAATGTGACAACTCCACAACAAAAATTCGCGTAGTGTTTGCTGCGTCAGCCAGAACCGACACAGGATGCCGACAAAGCGTGAAACGCCATAATGATGCTCATCCCAGTCATTCAGAACGATCTCTCTCAGTCCTGCTTCGGTTTCGTACTCATCGTTGTGTAATCAGTGCAGACATTACCAAAATGTATAGCGCCAAATTCCAATAAACGAATCTGATACTCATCTGCAGTATATAGAAAGTATGGCTCAACTCGATAGCGGATTCTTTACGTGTTTTTCGTCTAAATACCGTAACATACGGTATGTCAGCTTCTTCAATCTTAGCCACTTAATGTCTCAGCACAATCCAAGAAGAAAAAACGGTCAAGCAACACATTGTCAAATTTTACAAGAAGCTGGAATGGAATTGCGCAAATGGTGTAGTAACGACCATGCCTTCTTTATGCATCGATGACTCTGACTACGTTAAAACACTGGGCTTATATTGGCTTCCACAAAGTGACCAGTTTTGCTTTAAAGTAGCAGACATTGATCCAGCAAGGCTCTCCACAAAACGAATCGTTCTCCCCAAAGTAGCACGAATTTTTGAATGCAGGTCTTCAAGCTCTTTGGGCAGCAAATTGCCAGCAATTTTGGCCGTTAAGTGGACGTCACCTTGCAAAAAAGGATGCTAATCAATGCTTCACCTGTCGTCGAGTTCAACCGAAGATCATTATACAAAACATGGGTCACCTTCCGGCTAGCCGAATAGCCCTATCGTTTCTATATACCGAAGATCATTATACAAAACATGGGTCACCTTCCGGCATTGATTACTGCGGGCCGTTTCATATTCATTACAAGCTACGAGAAATAAAGCCAACCAAAGCTTACCTGTGCATATTTGCCTGTTTTGCTACCATGTTACCAAAGCCATACATTTTGAGCTGGTGACGGAACTTACGACAGTGGCATTTATCGGAGCCTTGAAACGTTTTATGGCAACAAGAGGCATGTGTAAGCACATATGGTCCGACAATGCTAAAATTTTTGTTGGCGCAAACATTGAAATGCATCAACTGTTTGACCTGCTCTCGAGCCAATGCCATTAACAAGAAATTCAAAATATTTGCAAGGAAGACAAAATCTCGCCGGCACATCCGCAAATTACATTTTACGTCGATTTATGGAAAGTGCTTCTTCGAATTTTGAAGAATTGAACACATTGATTAAACAAGCTAAAGAAGTTTTGAACTCCCAACCCTTGCATCAGATGGCAAATGATTCATGTGACTTGCAAGAATTGACGCCTGGCTTTTTTGATTGGCCTACCTGAACCTGACGTCAAGCAACGGAACCACCATTTTGTTTTGTGGCTATTTAGTTTTGTTAAAGGACGATAATTTGCCTCCTCTGATGTGGCGAATGGGTCGTGTTACTCAGCTTCACCCATGGAAAGTTGGATTCACGAGAGTTGTAACGCTGAAGACACAAAATGGTGAATTTAAAAGAGGTGTTACTCGCATCTGCCATCTACCACCGGAACCTATTAATGTTTAACGACCAGCATCTTTCAAAGAGCCGGAGTATGTTTAAGTACATCAATTTCAAATTTTTGCTGACACCCAATAACATGAACCCGTGGTTGCAAACGAAGCATTCATCAGGAATTGACAATTCTTGTATAAATTACTTTCATATAATATGCCCCATTTGCAGTTAGCAGAAATCTTTTAGAAACCTTAAACTAGACGACACCAACAAATACTTTATTTATGATGCTCTTAAACACTGGAATTTAACGTAGAATGACCAAAGAAGTGATAGAGGCGTAGACAAATTCTTATTTCAAGTAGAATATTTTGCCAACAGTTTTAACATTCCCCAACATCGATTAGTAAACGAACTTGGATTTATCTTGGAAAAGAAGCTGCTGAATGGTATTGGGCTTTTATTTGCATTACCTGCCATAAATTAAGAACTGAAATGCAGCGATATTTTTAAAATTCAAAAACGGTTGTTGATATTAAATGATTCGTACAAATATGAGACCCGGACTTAATGATGAGACCTGAACATGAAATAATAGCGAATCATTGTTTAGCCAATCAGACAGTTTTTATATACCATCGATGCCTATAGCGAACATTTACCACCAAATCCTTCTAGATATCAAAACAATTCTACAGACGTGTCTGTAAACGCAGGTACAAATTCTTATTTTAAATCTACTCCCAATGCCGATGATGTATTTCACAAACCTTTGGGAAATTATCCTTCCCAAACCAAAACCGAATTTAATTACTTTTTTAACTGTCCATTAAAAATTTAAAAGTGGTTTTCCACTTTGACGAACTTTGTGTCCACGATCCAAATTCTGTTCGCGAAACTTACAGAATATGGATACAGTTGTTGGGAGGGGAAATCCACAGAAACTATCATATCTCATAAATCCATGTGTGAAACCACAACCACGAGGATCGATCAAAACCAGAAGGCGTCGTTTCAAAAAAGTAAACTGCTCATCACAAAACCCTAGAAGACTCCCATCTATATGTCTCAAATCGAAGGATTTTTATATACATCTTTAAATAGGAAGCGTTCCATCAAATACTGAAAGCACAAACGGAAATACAGTCACAAACTGGTTAGCTCATCAATACTTTATGGTTTAACTGACGGTAGGCTAGTGGAGGAATTGAGTACTGGGTTTTGTGGCTTTACCTACCACTTTTCATGAGGAAGACCTAAACAATTTTCTTTTATATTGGCACCTGATTTGTCAGAAAAATTGTACTTGGGAATCGATTTTTGGAGACAGTTTGGTATTGCTCCAAACATTATTTCTAAAATCAATAAGATCCTTGTTAGAATCAATTAAAGAAGAGATAGATCAAAATGAAAACATGCATGAGATAAGTGAAAGTCAAAGATTCCAATTAAATGAACTAATTGCAACGTGTCCTTCGTCGGAAATTCTGGTTTTAGGAAGTATTTCTAAGACCTTTAGTAGATAAACCAGTAAAACAAAGATTTTATCGTGTCTCATCTGCAGTTCAATCCGATTTGTACGCAGAGATAGACCGAATGCTAGCATTTCGGTGTAATCGGGGAGTCTCGTGAGAGTGAATGGAATTTACCAGTTACCTTGGTCCGTAAGGAAAATAAAATTGTGCTTGGATGCCCAAAAAGAAAGCGAGGCTACTAAAAAGGATTCGTATCCTTTACCAAATATCGAATTTTTATTGAACCACTTAGATCAAACCCGTTACATTTCTAGTATTGATCAAAAGGTTGCATTTTGGCAGATATCTCTTAATAAAGGTTCTAGGGATAAAACCGCCTTTATACGGTGCTCGGTTGTCCGTTATATCCATTTCCGGTAATTCGTTTCGGATTATGCAACGCTCATAAACGAATGTGTCGACTAATAGATGAAGTGATTCCGCATATCATTTCCACGATTGAAACTCTGTGTGCCTCAAATTCATTGGATATGTTGTGGGAGAATGACCTGATTAAACTGAGCGCATGATGACTCTACCTCACCACATCTTAGAATAGCTAAGACTCTCGACCGTTTACAGTATCAGTTTTATTGAATGGCCAAAGACGTGAAAACCTATATAAAGAATTGCAAAATTTGTGAACCATGTAAACCTGTGAATTACGTTACGCGGTTATTGATGGGCTATAATTCATTCAGACCATTCCAATTTAATTATTTAGATTTTTTAGGACCATACCCAGTACACAAGATCAAAATCAGGTAATTGTTTTATTTTGATTGCTCTCAATAAATTATCTCGATTTGTTTGTTTAAAAACTTTAAGACAGGCTGCTGCACAATCTACAATAAGTTTTCTCGAGAAATTATTTCTTAGATTTTTTTACCCCAAACTATCTTTATTGACAATGAACAACAACTTTCTTTATTAGATTTTAAAAGTTTCCTACAAACAAATTTGGCGTAAACCATATTCTAACACCTAAGTAATCACCGCAGAGTAACACTTTAGAACGAGGGAATCGTACACTCCTAACGGCTATCCGATCTTATATATAAAAGATGATCAGCAAAAAGATTGTGGGATTTCCATCTGCCGGAATTTGAATCAGCCTTAACTAACGCAAAGCACGGTAGTACCAGTTATTTGCTTCACTTTATAGTATTTGGCCAGAACCAAATTATACGTGGGAAAGAATACGATTTGTATAATCTCCTCGGGGTTACTAATAAATCCAACATTTAAGTATTCTTCGGTATAATGCACTAACTAACTTGAAGAAATCCTACGAAAATAGTGCCATATATTATTATACAATATACGAACTCGACCGCATTAGTTTAGACCAGGAAATATCGTTCTTGGAAAAATTTCATCCAGAGTGATGCCCTTAAACGTTATTCTGCTAAGTTAGCTCCTAAATTTGTAGAGGCTTGCTTAGTCAAACATGGTAAAAACCTTGGTAAATATCATGTTAAGGATAAAAAGCGCAAATAACTTTATACTAATTTCATTGTTTGGGCCGTCCACACGATTTGTAACGACATGCTGCATATTTCGTTGTACGTTTTGTTAAGCTAACTATTCTTCCTCTAAGTGTTTTCACCCTTACCATAACATAGTGTTTTTTTAGTTTGAAGATTTAAATAGTTAGTAAATTAAATTCAAATGCATAAAACTACTTAATTACAAGTGCTCGGCCAGCATCGCCACCAACCTTACGTTTTTCTCACTGTGCGGGGATAATATGTTTTTTTAAAACGTTAGTTAAGTCTGAAGTGCCAACATATACTACATCTGGAATGCAATCAGCGAAAAAATTGTAACGTTGCAAACAATTTAAATGTTATATACATGAGTGAAGACACCCGACATTTCTTCCGAATTTTACCGGAAACAGCTTTAGTATCTATCGCTAATTTTTTTTATAGTATTTTCGACGGTTTCGACCATTTTGTATAATAGCGGTAATTTTTAGAACTAAAAGAATTGTCTCTGCTAAATATTTTTTATGTTATAAAATAGTGCCATCTATTGTAATATAGTGGAAGTTATATTTAAAAATGTATACGTTAAAATAATTAACGAAATACATAAATAAATATTGTACAAAGTCAGAGGTGTAAACCGAATAATTTGTATATTAGGAGTGAAAGCTAAAGCTGGTTGTAAAATATTTACATCGTGTTTATGTTCATAAATAATTTTTTTTATTTTATGTTTTTATAAATATGTTTAAAAAAACATAAAAACACAAGTAATAAAAATTATAAAAAAAAGTCCAAAAGCGCGAAAAGATATAAATAATATAAGATGGCTACTAATATTTTTGATAATATTAGTTTAAATTATGGCCATTATTAAAAATGTATGATGTCGCCACCATCGAAATATGAAAATATAACAAAAAATAATAATTTATTTACACATTTAAATCAAAATAATTATTTAATAGATAAGTAAAATAAATAAAACTCACCAACAAAATCCAAATACAATGGACGAGTATAGTAGAATAAAGAAAATCAGTCGAAAATATTATAAGAATATGTATTACATCGTATAAGAAAAAAAAAAACCGTTGCACAACATGAAATAATGCCGACGACGCCATGTTCATAAAATTTTTCACATAAATTTAACCGTTTGACCACTTTTTTACTTTTTTTTTTATTTAAACCGTTATGACTCTATATCACAAAAAAAAAAAAAACGTAAATTAATTTACACTGAATTATATTGTCTATTTTCAATTTCCACAAGAAAATTTTAAGCGTTAACCCGTTCGTTGCACACTTTACTAAAACACTAAAACTTATCACTTGTTTTTTTTTTTTTTTTTTTTTTTTTTAATTAACTAAACTTTTTTTAAGAATTACGTATTTTCTGGACCAACACAGATCACAAAGTAAATTTTATTTGCATTATAAATTATAAAAGGCAGCTGATTAGGAAGGGGTAAATAAACGAACTAAATACCATTCGCCCACTCATCGACCTTGTCGTTGAAAATAAAAAACAATAATTCGATTCCCCCTTACGAAAATGGTATAAATCATTAGTTGAGTAATTGAGTCAACATTTAGGGCAATTTTGTAATTACTTCTAATTTGAAGCTTAGCAAATGTTTAATAATTTATAAAACCTTACAAGAGCTACTAAAGGTGTAAGGGCGCATTTGATTTATGTAAGTAACTTCCAATTAGGTTTCTTATTTAATTAAGCATTAAAGTTTAATTATTAAGTTTAATTTTAAAGCCGTTTCCAGTTCGACTACGTATTGGTTTAAAATTATAATTTTGACAAAATAAGTTTATTTATATTTTAAAACCTTACAAAAGCTAATAAGAATGATTTGGTTTATACTATTTACTTTCAATTAAATTTTATCCGTTGGGATTCGAGGATTAACAAAGGTAACCATCGATGGATTATAATCGGCAGCATGGGTCGGCAACATGGACAATTACGTAAGAAAAACCACCATGATGGCGAAAAAATCAATCGAGGAGCAACTAAAATTATTCGTAGAGGTTGACAGCATTTCAGAGGAAAGAAGTCGCACGGAGGAAAATATTCATTACCACCGCATGCTATGAAGGAAGAAACATTCCTACATAGCTGTAAGAACATTGATTCAGTTAGCCACGGAAGGGCCTAATACTCATCCAAAAGCAGTTAAAAAAATAATGACTGGAAGCTCATCCGAAATATTACACAAATGAATGCATTAAAGCGATGGAAATACTCTACGACCCGCAGTACAACAAACCACCGCCTAGACAACAACCTAAACGTCGAGCCAAGGCCCTAGGAAAGATGAAATTACATAGCAATAGCCATCCTTTCAGTGTGCTGCCTATTTGGACTCGTGCGAGTACCAGAATCGAAATAAAACCGTTCAACCAGCCTACCGGCAAATATTTCGAAAAGTTAGAAAATGTCGCTATGGAATGGACTGTGGTAATCCATTACAACATGAGCAGCTACTGTTAAAAACCAAAAATTATAAGGTGGCTCACAATGAGCTACAAGGAAATTGTAAGGAGTTGTCGGGATTAAACTGCAACATTCCAGAACAGCTGCATTGATAATTCAGCAACTTATACTAGCTGGTAATGAGTTTCTACTAGGCAGCAACAAGGAAAAACAACGCGTGGAACGTGATTTCGGTGTTAGTTAACGTGATGTGAGTGAATATGAGGCTCGGTTTGAACAACAAGCTCGAACTATTTTCGCTGATAAAAATTCATCCTTGATTGACAGCACGATCAAGATTGTAAAACACAACACAAACCACACTACCTCATCAATTTTGCCATCATATTCTGCAAAGGAGGCAGAATCAACTACGACAAGAAATGGAGCAGGTCCAGGAATATCGAACATATGAAGATAGGGTCCGAACGGTATTAACTTACAGGTTATATAACAGAGCTTTCTTGACTCAGTCTACGATGCGCATTATATAATATTACACCCCTCAATACTCGAGCCAAGTCAGTTAAAGGAGCAGCCCCAACAAGAAAACATTATGGAAGTTAGTACTCCGATCTCAACGGGAGGTAAAAAAAGAGTGGCCTCAAGCCCGGCCGAAGAAAAAGAAGGAAAAAGGTTCAGAGAAGGCTAGAGTCTAAAAAGAAAAACGGTTGCGAAAAAATTTGGGACTTGAAACCGAAAATCAGAAAACGGATTTAAACCAAAATGTCCAGCCCACAGCAGATACCGAAGTGAAGCGGAAAATGCGAAGTGGCAGATTAAGGCCGGAAGCACTTCTTACTAGACAAGCAGAAGGCCAGTCGTACGCCGATGTGGTTAAATAAATCCGCAGTAAAGTAAAACCGGACGAATCAGTCGCAGAGGTGCGAGAGCTATTCTCCAGACAAGAGCAGGATGTACCACTTACAACCAATAATGATGGCTTCCGCGACGTTTTAAGTGACGTCCTAGGGGAAAAAGTCGAAGAGGCTCGCATTGGAAGCAGAGTGACCATAGAGATCCGCGATATTGATTGTTGTACGAAGAAAACAGAAGTTGAGGAGGCACTTCGGCGAGATATTCTGGATGTTTAGCTTAAGGGAGCAACCAATAGCGGTAATAGTGATGCAGGAAAGATCCGCAATTAAACTGGTTAATAAAAGGAAAATACAACTTGGATGGATATACTGCACGGTTCGAGAAAGAGCCATTTCCATGAAGCTCGAAATTGCAATGGTCCAGACAGAAGCTAACTGTGCTATAAATGTTTGGATGATCATCATAAGGCAAAGATGTGTAATGTGGCAAAGATGTAATAGTAAATTGTAATGTGTGATCTGTTCAGAGAAGGGCATCGACAAAATATATCTACCTCATATTCTCGGTTCCGGAGAAACAAAGAGTTCGAACAATGGTTCGAACTCTTTGTTCGAACTATTGTTCGAACAAAGAGTTCGAACCATTGCTGAGGAACGTCATCAAACCAATCCTTGGAGCAGATTTTTGAAAATATTTCGGTTCATTAGTGGACATCAAAAATACAAAATTTATTGACCCTCTCTTCCATGTTTGTGCATTCGTCAAGTACGGGGTCCATCTTCAGAATTGAAGACAATTTCTTCCGAAACTTTGAAACCCGAAATCTTTAAATTGCTAGACCACTACAAAGAAATAACTGTTGATAAGCTAAACATAAGAAACGAAAAAATCAAAATGATGCATTTCATTGTGACAAAGGGCCAACCGTGCGCAGTAAAAATCAGGCGCCTATCACCTGAAAAATTACTAATTGCTAGGAAAGAGTTTGACTTGTTGTTTAGTCAGAGTATTTGTTCCGAGTCGGAATGGTCCAGTCCGTTACAACTGGTCAAGAAAAAAGATGGTGCATGGCGACCATGCGGCGATTAGCGAGGCCTGATCGATATCCGTTTCCTTTTTTAACTGATTTTTCTTGTCAATTAAACGGATGCAGAATATTTTGCACGATTGACTTTGTGAAAGATTATCATCAGATACCAGGGAATGAGGAAGATATTCCTAAAACGGCGATTTACACCCCGTGCGGATTACTCGAATTTGAAAAGATGACTTCCAGAGATGCATTCACACAGTACTACGGGGATTGATTTTTTGTTTTCCATGCATCGACGATTTGTTAGTAGCGTCACGCTCTATGGCTGAACAGTTACATCATCTCAAAAACGTGTTTGATCGATTACAAGTATCTAGTTTTGCGGTACCTGAATTTATATTTCTGGGTCATGAAATTTCGTGCGAGGGCATAAAGCCATCGTCCACTAAACACGAAGCAATTTCCAATATTCCCAGACCAGACACAATCAAAGAATTACGTAGTTTCTTGGACATGATCAATTTCTTTAGGAAGCTCACTCCCAACGCAGCTTGAGATCAGGTGATTTTAAACGAATTTCTTGGAGAAGCAAAAAAAAAACGACAGGCAAAAAATACTTTGGGCCAAGGATGGTACTAGCGCTTTTGAACTGTGTTAAACGATGCTACGAGATGCTGCAATTTTGGCACACCGTTCTTTGGAAGTGGAATTGGACGCTCTATCAAATTGGTGGCGAAAAAATTTGTTTGGCATGAGATGAATAAAGATATCGGTAAAATGGACTGGGCATGTATTGCATGTCAAAAATCGAAGGTGTCCTGACATGTTCAATCACCAAAACTGCATATCCCTTACCCAATAAACGATTCGATGAGATACATTTGGATATTATAGTCCCATTGCCACCATCGGAAGCAAACAAGTATTGTCTAACGTTAATCGATCGGTTTACACGTTCGCCGGAGGTAATACCGATGATAGATTTTAAAAACCGAAACCGTAGCAATCGCACTATTCAAGGACGGGATGAGTCGTTTTGGCGTAACGAACAGCTTCACAACAGATCAGGATTCATAGTTTGAATCGGCACTTTTCACCGAACTTGCAAAACTTCGTTTCAAGCACAAATCTACGACCGCTTATAATCCGGGTTGCAAAGGTATTATTGAAAGGTTCCATCGCACGTTGAAGGTTGCGATTATGTGCCATAACAATGCCCAATGGACAAAGTCTTTACCAATCGTTTTGTTGGCATTGTGCGCAGCATTCAAAGAGGAATTGAAGAACTCCGCAGCAGAGTTTGTATATGGGGAGTGTTTAAAATTACCCAGTGACTTCGTTAACTTAGTAAAGGATAACACAAGTCCATCCTAGTTCGTGGTTCAATTGCGAAAGCATTTCAGTAAGGTGCAACTCACACCAGCATCAAGGCACGGTAAAACTGCCGTGTTTGTCTTTAAAGAACTAGCTAGCTAATGTGTTTGTTAGAACGGCGATGCTATCAAAGCCGCAATGCAAATACCGTACAAAGGCCCTTATCCAGTAATCCACCGAGAAAATAAATATTTCACCATCCAACTTGAAAATAGGAAAGCTAACATTTCGGTTAATCGATTAAAACCCTGTTTCATGGAAATTATTGATAGCAAGGCATCTAATAAAACCAACGAGGTAATCATCCCAATTGCAGTAGCTCAGCAGAAGCAAGATAAAAAAACAGTGACTTTTAGTAGCCCGGTAGATCTTCCATCCAGGTAAGAAGTACATTCGAAATCAGGTCGTCCAACTTCACTTTGTTCAGGCGTCTTGTTCGTGTACGAAGCTGGTATATTGCCATATCAGCAGTTAATAACCCCAAAGATTCATCGTGCTAGAATGAGATTGTTGAACCTTCTCTATATCGAATTAACCCAAAAATAACTGTTAAGTAGGTAATATTTGGATAAGAACATATTTTCGTACATAAAAGCATTTAAAAATATGCAAATCCTATAATCGTATTAGTCGATGTGAACATCATCCCTCGTATAAGCACATAAAGCTTAATAGCAACAAAAAAAATCATGTCGACAATCAAAATACAACGAAAATATTTATGAGGCGCGAATTTATAATTTAAGCTCCTATATATAAGAAAGTCTCCGCATGTTTGCCCTCTCGGTCATTTATGCGTGTTACATAAATTACATAATTACAAAATAAACCATAATATTATTAAATGTAAAACTAAATTATACAATTTTATGAAAATATTTGTGTATACATAAGCAGGGAGATGACATTTTTTCTTTACTTGAATTTTTCACAAATTTATATTACCCAGGCGGATAATTTTCCAAGAAGGAGGACAACATTTAAATTAATTAAAATATATAATTTCGTATTGTATTGAAAATTATGGGTATGATTTCGTTAAAATGGCACAAAAAATGGAATATTATAAAGAGTTTTCCTGGTGGAATGTAAATATTTACTGCGAGCTTTCACATTTAACAGCGACAATAAACTGAGTTCGAAATATTAACTTGTCGTTGAACGCAGAGGAAATTATGTAAACGCGTACTGTTTACGATCAAACGCATGGGCTTGGGAAAACAGTTTTTGTGATATAAATAAATATTTCATTTTTTTTAGGTTACCCTGCAATCTTTTCTGGGGCCGAAGTTCTTCCAGCTCATTCGCAGTTTATTTTTAACGTTCTACCATACGCCATCACCAGCCAAATCGAGGAGGCACGAATGCAGGTTCGCTTTGAATCTATCTGCACATTGCATTGCTCCAGCCAGCCGGTACTGACATAGACGATGGTTCGGCCCATGGATTCTGCACTCCAGCAGAGGGTTCATAGTTGTGTTCATCGTCATCACCGATCTTAATCAGGTGACGGAAAATCTCTTTTGCAACCCTCCGCCCCCCGTTGGGAATTGAACCTGGTATCTTCCGTCCCAAACACCGCAGCTTTCACCACTGCGCCAATTACTCGGTTTTATTGTTTATTAAGTTAGTCAACATAAAATATTAGAATAATAATTTCTAAATATTCTTTTAAACTGAAAACTGATTTTTCTTGATCTTTTCGTTTACCTTTTTCGGTACGTCGTGCAGTGTGGGATGGACCCATCAACTACTCTTTTCTCGGTAAACGATTATGAGGACGGAGAATCAGTTCAATCGGATAAGTTTGCAGATAATGTGCGATAAATTACCAATGACACCAGAGTAACTGGCATATATATGATTAATGATGCTGGTGCCAGAGCCGTTATACAAATGAATATTAACCAACAAGAACTTCCACAGCTTTCAACGAATTTATCTGCTTCGGCTGATTTAATTGCTTGAGTATTATTCCAACTCCTGCAACTTTTATATGCTCAGAACCCAGTCGTATAGTTTGAAATTCTGGAGCAACAATTCAAGCTTGCCGGAATTTCATCGGAGATTTACCCACATTTAAAACCGAAGTGATCCGTGTGCTTGGCGAGTCGGAAAAGTCAAAGATGATCAACTTAAAGCAAGGCTTGACAGTTGGTGGCAGGAACCCGTCTCAGTTGTTGAGCAACATGAAATTGAACGCAGGCAACAACTAAGACGACGCAACCATTCTGGGGGTATACAGGGTTGCTCGTTGATATACAAAGAAAAAGCTTATAGACCCATTAACGTCTTTATATATCCGATAGAATTTCTTTAAATGATGCTCTTGCTATAACTGGGATTGACAGGTCAACGACGGACCTAAGACTATTTAACACACTTACAAAATTTCCGATAGTAATCCACAGAAACATCAACATCGGTAACATCAAGGATAACGTCACTCACAAACTTGAGACGGATGGACCTCCGATTACATGTAAAACAAGACAACTGGCACCGGACAAACCCATATGAAACTCGGGATTTGCTGACCTAGCAGCCATGCTTGATCCAGCCCTCTCAATCTTGCTAAAAAAAAGAATAGAGACCGTGAGCAGATTCCAGCATCTCCAGTATTTTACTTAACATCTCGAGGGCTACAAAACTACAAAATTTTCACAACTAAAGACCTCATTTAGGCCAATCCATTATATTCCAATAAAATCGATTGACATTTCGAAGAGTGTAATTTTGGCACCTTTTTAACATTTCGAATTTTGTAAAATGACTTTTGGTCTAAGGAATGCAGCACAGTCGTTACAACGTCTTATGCATACATTTTTCGTGAACTTGACTTTTGTTTTGTTTATCTGGAGGACGTGCTCATTGCCCATCAAAATTATGACTGACATGTCAAAATTATCTTCGCTAAATAAGAAGATCGCAGTTTAGTAGTAAACGTAGGCAAATGTGTTTTTGGTCACTTGGTTACTGGACAAGGCATATCACCAACGCAAAAATGGTTGCAAGTCATAAAAAATTTCGAACGACCACTGACTGTAAAACAACTGAAACGTATTTTAGGGATGATATATTTTTATCGACGCTTCATTCCTAGTGCTGCTGCTGATCAGTTATTACTGAACGAGTACCGTAAAAGGCTATGTTAAGAACAAATACAATTTAGTGGTCGACAACAGCAATTGAGGTGTTCGATAACTGCAAAAAAAAACTTACGGACGCTTCTTTACAATGCTATAAAATACAAAGCTTCTTGAGGGTTATTCAGGGATCAAAGATTTTCGACATCTTCTCGAAAGTCATACTAACACTCTCTACTTTGATCATAAACCACTGGTCTAGCTTTTATCAGAATCCGGAAAAAGCATTTCCTCGGCAATTCAGACACTTAAACTGTGTGCAATTTCAACGTTACATTTTGCTATTACTCACGTGGCGGCGGACGAAAAAACCCATCATGAGTTTGCTTTATAACTGGAGGTCAAACAAAAATATAAATAAGCCTGCACCTCGATATCATTGGCCTGTTACCGGTTTCTGACAATCAGTGGTATTGTGTCACATTGATTGATAGATACACTCGCTGTCTTGAGACGATTCCAGTTTCTGATACTCGAACTACGGCTACTATTGCTTTCACTGTCTACTCACTTAAATAGCTCGCTTTGGTGTGCCAGGGTCCATTGTAACGGATCAAGGCATGTAATTCTAATGACACGTTTTCAATGAACTGGTTAACTTACTCGGTTTTGAGAGAAGGAGAATACCTGCTTACAGTTCAAAATGATCGAGAGATGGAATCGTGTCATTAAATCTGCGATTATGTGCTTCGCCCGAATGGTTTGGATCAGTATTATCTTTCCAATCTGACTTATACTTCGAACGACTTAGAGTGACGAACTGAAAGCTATAAATTAACTTTTAACGTGTTGTCTATCTTGTGGCAAGCCGTTGGCATTCTAGATAGCCAATTTAAGCGTTCTGAACATTGAATGATTTGGAGACAAAGGTTAAGGATAGTATCCATTTTGATCATTAAATTTTCTATCATAATTTCCAACCGTTGTGTTTCCGTTGGTTGATTTCTTTTATATGATTTCCATCCGCGCAGTATTTGTAATTTAATTTTTGAATTTCTGCGCATATGTTGTTCCACTAACAGCAGAAAAAAGATTTGCCTCTAAGCGAGGCAAATCTGCGTTTTTGGACTTTTTGGTAAGCATGTATGTTCCATTAAAAGCAGCGAGCTGCCACTTCACCCCTCTTTTTTTCTAAACGGGGTAAATTTGCGTTTTTGTACTTCTTGGTAAACACTGTAACTTCTATAGTTGTCTGGATGACTGCCATTAAAGAGCACGCATTTAACCTATGTACGCCACTTTTTCTTTTCACAATGATTGGTGTGATGTTCACCTGTATATTTCACACATCTGGGTCTATGATGTGCAATACATTTTTGTATGCCCGTACCTTTGACAATTAGTGCATTACACTACTTCTAGCTTGACATGTGGATTTTGCGAGTTGTATCACTTCAGGTTGCTCGTGACATAGCACCAAGTGATGGGACGATTCATCTTCTGGAGTGTTGTTTCTGATTATTAGATTTGGAGACATGTTTTTTACATCAAAAACTACAATCTTCTACCCGTGAGGTTAGACTTTTAACTGCTAGCTTAGATCACAGAGTCAGTTACTTATTAAAGTCGATAAAATATATTCAGGCTTTAACTGACATTAAAAATGGTATTTGTCCATTGTCAACTTCATGTCGTACTATTTAGAGAAAACCCAACTCAAGCTTACACATTTGTTTAGAGACCAAGCTATAGTTCACTATTTTTTCGTTGACGTTTTATCTAGGCCCAAACATTGTCGGTGCTTATTTAGAATTACACGTGCAAGTCATACATTGGTTACTTCTCGACAAGTTTAAATTACAAATTTATTTGTCGTTCACAACTCATCAATGAGTTGTTCACAATAAAAGCCTAAATATAGCGACTAATAAGTAGAAAGTTTGCGAGCAGTATAAGAAAATTAAAAATCTAAATTCAAGGACATTTAAAAACATTGTGAGCATATCTTTCAAGGCAAATATTGAAACGTTTGAGTTTGCGAAAGTCTACATGAATCTGAAATGAATCCTAGAAATATGTACTGCCAATATATGCTGCAACTTGTGTTATCTTTAAACGAATAAAAACTGAAATTAATAGTCTTATATCAAATTTATTCCCCTTCAAGATTAATATTTTTTTTATTGTTCAATCCCGCTACTGTTGATGCAGTTTTATGGAATAAAATTTAAATAATCTTCGAATATTGGAAATGAAATTGCATAATAGATTTAAACCGTATATCTAGGTTCTAGATAAAGGTTAAAATAGATCAATATAATGTTTTACCATGCAAAGTTTGTGCAAAAGATGCATGCAAAAATTTGTATATTGCAGTAGGTAACATAACTATCCATATGCTTTAGAGGAAACAGTCAAAATACTACAGCAAATATAATGAAATCGAAATCAAGCTTGGTACCGGTGAAATAAATATAAATACTAGGGTTAATAAACCGGAAAATTCAGATAATGAGAAACGGGTCTCTAGGCTCCCTATAGTTGGGGAAGGGAATACGTGCACAAATAATGCAAGTCCCTTAAATAAAAGGAAACGGGTCTTTAGGCCCTCTATTCCTAAAGGTGGAGAAATGTTGAACAAACATTCGATGCTAGGAGGAAAGCATGGAAAGCCAATAGATCTAAGGACGGATAAATATGTAGCCATATTTTTGGGGGCTACTAAGATTTTCAAGGCGATGCCAGGGAGTTCATCTGAATGCTCCCTGTCCAAAAGATAGATATCACAGGATAAATCTCTAAAGGTCGCATAATGATCTAAATTGCAGGTAACTGCAGGTAGGTCTTTTAGTGAGGTACTAAAAGATCCACTAATTATAGCGGTGGTTGATGAAGCAGGGAGATGGTACCATCATTTCCTCTAATTGGAGAAAGGTGGAAAAGGCTTTGGCCTCCTCGTTTTTTACAGTTATGAGGAAGAACCTTGGGGCTCCTATTAGCTTGGATGGAGGTTGGTATAGGAACTATCTCAGATTGACAGCCTATGTCAATTAGAGATCTCTAGATCCCTACAAAAAGGCAATTAGTAGCCATGGAGAGGTTTGGCTTGGAGTCGAGCTTGGGCGTGGATTCTGGTGGAACCGAGTAATCCAAAGCCTTTTTTGAAATTGTTGCAGATCAGCAATCTGCATTTGCCAACTTCTAACTGGAAGAAACCCATATGGTAAAGGAAGCTAAAGATGACAACAAATCGGTTGTCATCATCATCATCAACACACCGTCGTTGGCGGTACTAGCCAAGACAAGTAGTGTGGTAAGCTATAGTTTAAGCGCAGTCAATTTAAAAGCCTTTAAAAAGAATAGGGCTGCTAAGTCAGGGGCACCAGAACAAATAATGGTACGTCCGCAATGTACGGAACCTCGTCTGAGGACAGTCGCCCAATTGATACTCATTTGTATCTTGATAGGACAGAGGGGACGCTTAGTTGTCCTTATCAATGGAGTCACTTTGTGGACTCGGTTTGGTTTCTGATTCTACAGAATCTGATTCCACTGTGGTAGAGGTTGAAACTAAGTATTTAAATACTTACATTTGTATTACTATTTGTACAGCAAGAAGGTAGAATTCGATTATGCATTCTTACAAAAAGCAAGCTCAATCTGGAGAAGCACTGATACAAATGGGAGTGGTGAGTCACTTTTTGATTTTATTCTAAGCACTAACTTATCAGTCTGTTTATCTTATTGGCAGTAAACATTTTCAAGCCTTTTAAGTCTGCGGATCTTGATGGCACTATTCCTGCCAATATTAAAAAAACACTGACTTAAATGTTCCCTAGCTTGAAGTGATTTTTAAAAGTAGCCTCGAACTATGTCATCTTCCAAAGATGGAATGAAGTAAATGTAGTTTTTATACCTAAGATGGGAAAACGCCGTCATTGCAATCCTAAAGACCTTAGGGATATTACCTTGTCTTCATATTTCTTGAAAATTTTAGAAAGACAGATAGAGTCTTACCTCAAAGGCACAATCGAGCCTGTAAAGTTGTCAACGTCTCAACATGCATATTGTAAGAGGGAAAAGGTGGAAACTGCTCTCCATTCCCTCTTATAACCTATTGAAAATTCTCTCGAATATAATAAATTCTCTTTGGTGACTTTTCAAACTTTGCGATGACTCCGGCATTTTTAAATTTGAGGGTGTGTATGTGGCACTTGGTAGCCGGATTGATCAAATGCTTAAAGGCAAGGTAATAACGGTGAATCAAGGTGCATGGTCCATCCGTAAATTTGTAAGTAGGGGTACACCGCAAGGTGGTGTATTATCCCCGTTTTTTTAGAATTTGGTCATAAATGGCCTGTCACTAAACCTGGAAGGAACTGGCTTTAAAGTAGTGGCTTATGCGAATGATGTTGCTATTTTTTCCAGGAACTACAAACTTCCTCGTTTTTACTCTCCAACTCTCAATGGAGTTGTTGTGAATATTACAGACACAGTGCAATTCTTGGCTCTTATTTTGGAAAGCAAACTAAGCTGGAAGCCAAATATTCTGGAAAGAGTAAAAAATACTACGATAGCACTCTACTTCTGTAAAAATGCCATTGAAAAACGATGGGGGCTTAAGCACCCCCATAGTAAATTGGCTGTACACCTCTGTAGTTAGACCAGTTGTAATGCATAGAGTTACAGTTTGGTACCCCACCTTAAATACAGTGGCGAATCAAAAGTTGCTGACAAAAGTGCAAAGAACTGACACCTTGTATATTAGTGATGTACTTAGGAGGACCTCTATACTCAAGTATTGAAGATTCCCTTTCATCTCATCCCCCTAGATATACTAACCAAGCAAGTGGCTACAAGTATAGCTATAAGGCTTAAATACATTTCTTTGTGATCCTGTATCATTATGGGACACTCGTCTATTCTAACGAATATAGAAATCCCCAAATCTTACGACTATACCATCTCGACATCATCCCTCGAAGTTAAATTTTGTAACTGATCTTCCTTCCCAAAAGGACTGGGCGAGTGGAACGTTTTAAATTTAGGGTTTATTAACTTCTTTACAGATGGCTCGACAATTGATGGAAAGGTCGGCAGTGGAGGTTTCTGCGAAGAACTAAATGTTAACCTCTCTTTCCGCCTCCTTGATAATAGCAGTATTTTTAGGCAGAGCTTACCGCAATTAAAAAGACCATAGACTGGATGAAGTATAACTTAATATCTGTAAGAGATATTGGCATATCTGTAAGAGATATTGGAATCAGGCATTATCAGGTAGAAGTAACCCCAAGATGTCTTTCATCTCTTAACGAGATGGCTAAGCAGTTCAACATCCATCTTATATGGGTGCCAGGGCATTTCAATATTATGGGGGAAATGAAAGCCGAGGGACTCGCTTGACAAGGTATTACTTGCCCCATCGAACCATGCAAGGTGTACATTGAAGTTCCACTTGCTACGTGCAAATTGCTCCTTAAAGAAGAAGCTTATAAAATTACAAACGAAGCTTCAAGGACGAAGAATAGGAGTTGGTTATGCACCTGTCCTAGTCAAAACACACTCAAGTTTTTGGGAGCTCACTTCCTGTGCGATCTACCGAATCTCAGTAAATTGAGCGTTAGAGATATCTACTCCTTCGTGAGAAGCTCAGATTGGTTTTAGTATGGTAGTGCGAAGTAGCAATTTCTGTGGTAAGACTAAGGACTATATGTGTCTATGCATCGTCCTTTTGGATGGCCACCTAAACCTAACCTAAGAATAACTAGTCTTAACTGCGGAATTTCTTGTCAAATTTAACATTACAATAGCAATTACGTGCTATTTAAATCGAACACAAACAGGTGGATGGGAAAATACTTGATGGTTCTTTACTACCTGACACTCCAAAGCCAAAGACTTGAAAACTTATTTAACGGATTATTGCCACCTTTCAAGGAGTTACAGTACTACGGCTTCTAATAACCTGCACCCAATATTTTTTTTAACTTTTTCAAATTTTGATTTTAGTTCAAATTTAGGTTTCGATGTTAACATCCAACTCTCGTGCATGATGCTTTAATGTTTTGATTTATAGATTTGGTTTATATTCCTCGTCTGGCTTCGTTTTCTAATTCTCCAGTTTTATTTATTAGTATACCCCAAAAGACTATATCCCTTTTAGCATGCATGAAATATTAATGTTTACATAAAACATTAGATACTCGAAACAAAAAAAGTTCTAGATGCTAGAAAAAACCATTAATCATTTTAGATTTTTGCTGCATTTACTACATGAGATAAAAATATAATCAAATCCTATTTACGTAAATGGATTTCTATATTTCGATACAAAATCCTAGTACCAAACAAAATAATCTACCCCATAAGTAGGAGATATGCTAATTTTCAATTTCCTCAATTTTGGCTATTCACTTTATGCATGCTTTGAATTTTGAAGCTATTTATGCTATTCCATCATTTTTTTTTAAATTAGAACTTAAAACAGGTGACCTTATTTGTATCCGGTTGTTATATATATATATATATATATATATATATATTCATATATATATATATATATATATATATATATATATATATATATATATATATATATATATATATATATATATATATATATATATATATATAAAAAGGGCCATTGCTGGCAGGTATCATATCAAAAATATGGATTAACCAAAAAAATATCTACTACTTAAAAAAGTCAAGTTGTTCTTGACTCAGAGAAGCAACGACGCCAATCGTTCTAACTAAATGGTAATACTCCGAGAAACAACGACGCCAATCGTTCTAACTAAATGGTAACACTCCTATTTGAAATTTCTGCATTATATATTTAGGTTTAAATTGCAGAACCTGCTCAGCAATGCCAGTAAAACGAACATCTTAGCTCGAAAATAGTCCAGAAAACAGTAAAACTCAAAACATAAGCAGCAACTATGGCCAGCTCAAAATTTAAAATATTAAAAAGTTAAAAGATTACAGTTACAAAAAGAGATTCTTATATATAAAAGGGTTCCAAAACTACACCATTTTCATGAAACAGTCAGCTAACAACTAGTGAGGAATCCTAATCCATCAACATTTCAATGCAAATAAATTTGTGATAAAGATGCAAAAATGAGTCACAAAAAAATCTTTCGAATTTAAGGTAGACGAATAGCTGCATATAAAGGAACTAGTATTTAGAACGGTTAAGATTACTATTGTAATGTTCTTGTTTATTTCTTGAGCAAAATCTGTTTACTAGCTCAAGACTTCCAGACGCTTAAAGTTCCGTGTTTAGGAGACACGCTTAAATTGCCAACATCCAGAACACTTTATCAGAAGTTATTTAGAGCCAGAATTCGGAAATATCTTGACGAGAGAAGATCATTGCGAAAATCTTAAAAGAACTTACCATAAAAAGTTTACAAAAATTAACAAATGGTCAATAAATTAGCCGATAAAACTCTTATATGAATCGATTTTAAAGCTAAGCACGAAAAGTCATCGACCTCCATACGACAAAAATAGGGTGTGTATATTTGAAGTACCCATGGAGCTAAAACGTTTTTTACCACAATTATAAAGAATCGTTTTGGACCTCTTGCACCAATTGTAAAAATACGGTCTGAAATATCTTGAAAGATCTCAGTAAAGGGTTAATTTTGGCTTGTAATGCTGTTAATATTTTGTACCTCTCATAATGAATTGTGCGTATTGCAGGTAGTCGGCCAACCAAAAGCTTGCATACTTACAGTTCGTTATTGATGCAAGGTGGAATTTAGTTTTTCATCTGGTTTATATTTGTTGGTCAATGTCGAGTTTCAAATTTTTGACCGAAGTGTGGTAAGCATGACATCTTTACTTTTGATTAACGCCCACTGCAGCTACGGTTTATTAAAGGCTATAGCATTTTAGATGGACCGTGTTCCATAATCAATATCAAATTTTCTGAAATACTTCTTAAGTCTTTCTTAAATGATACTATAGTTCAGTACGATATACTGTGTCAATTCGGGTAGCATAAAAAAAATCACCCAACATTTTCCCCATCTTGAACGGAATGTTCATTTCTAATGTTTCAATTTGCAATGGACCGATTTTGGTGATTGAACGTTTCAAAAGTCAAGTGGTAGCCTTAAGAGTCACCACTCTTACTAATCAATCGGATTGTGGATGTATCTCAGCGACCCGACCCCATTTCTATTTAAGAGTGGGTACATAGTCGTCATAATACGATTTCACCAACCTCAATATATTGCGACTTGGTTGCTCATTTTCATCTATGCTGTAGCGATTGCAAAAAATTTTTAGACTACATATTCCAAAAATGCTGCTATAAAATTGAATAATTGTTTTCCATCGTTGTTTTAGAGCGCAGCTTCTTCTCCCTGATATCAGTTTCTGGAATGCTCCCAAGTGCACGGCCAATAAAAACATGTTCTAGTGTTAGTATGGAAAAGTGTTTACAAAGTCCCTTGATATTTGTAAATAAACAAATGTTTATTTAAATGTTTGTTAAGAAATGCACTTGATGAGAGGTCTACATTTAAAGCTCCATGTGAACCGCTTTTACAGCCAGCTACAAATAAAAATGTAGATATATGTTTTTGTTGGTGGTTTAATTTGAAACAATGATATGCCATTTAACTGGCATCCGTGAATCGGTGTATTTTTATGTGTTTTGGTTTCTCAATGTCACCAAAGATATGTTGAGGAACGAGTAATATCTGTAAATGTTGCAAATGAGAAAGACATATTCGGTATAGATCTCAATCGAATTTTAGTTGCAACAATTGAATGAAGTTTCCCAAGATGCGTGCTAATTTCGACAACATAATACATTTTGCTATACGTTCATAAGTAGAAATTTAGATGTTAATTTAGATTTAGATGTCCTCGTCCGAAATTAGGAAATTTTTTAATTAACGCAAAAAACTAGGATGTTTGGAATAGAGAAACAATTTTTAAGCTCTCCAGACTATACTTCAATGATTACGAAACCTTCATAAATGAATACATTCGTTGGTGCCGATTCCAAGACCTGTTTTGTAGTCCGATTTTGCGAACAAAGAACATAAGCTTCCTCTTAAATGAGACCAAAAATAATTTGAATAATCTTACGTTCCATTACAGCATGTTTTTGGACGTTTTGTGCTGTCAATGTCCAAGACTCACAACCAAAGGTGATCATTGGTCTTATCAACGCTTTATACATGTCCAATTTTACTTTGTGCAATATATAGGGAGACTTGAAGACTTTAATATCGGCGTAAAATATACTATGTTTCTCCTGAATGAAGTCTCCGTGTGTTTGCCGTTTCATGGTGAACATATATTTGGTCTTCGCCTCGTTGATTTGAAAGCCAATTTGTTGCGCTGATATTGCCAAGGAGAGAAAGACAGCATATACCACTAGCTGGGTTGATTTGTAATAAAGACAGCTGCGCTGGACTATATTAAGCTAAAGGATGACATATTCTAATGATAGGTTGAAGAGAATATAAGCTATTGGGTCTCCTTGCTGCACTCCAGATATTATCTAGAAGGGATCCGAAATTTTATCTTCAATTAGCATAGTACACTTTGACTTATTCAATTAAAGTTTGCACATATAATTACCAATTTTGGAGGTGTGCCCAGATAGGACAATACGTTCCATAACGCTAGACTATGCACAAGGATGTCCTTTTCGTAGCACATCTCTAGAACCATCCTCAGAGTGAAAGTTTGATTAGTCGTTGATCTGTTTGGGTGAAAATTGCATTGGTAATCACCCAAGATCCTCTCTTTGTATATGTTGAATAGTTTGTCTCGACTACATTGGCCAAAACCTTGTAGGCTGTGTTCAACAATGCTATACCGCGATATAGTTATTGCAGTTCAAACGAAATCTTTTTATATGCAGTGGGCAAATAAGAGCCGTCTTCTACTTTTCTGGGACGTTTTCTTTTGACCAGATCGTCGGCACAAGCTCAAACATGCGGTGGAATATATGATCGCCGCCATTTTTGAGCATTTCGTTGCAAATACCGTCCTCATCGGATGTCTTGTATTTCATCCGCGATATCACGTCCCGTACTTCATTGTATGTTGGTGGTGTTGGGTTGGGTTCTCTTGACGGTAATATCAGATTGATGCAAGATATTGGTTATTACTCAGTAGGTGGTGTCTGTCGTTTAGAAGCAAAGAGAAATAATTCCTCCACACTTCTAGGACGGTTTCACAGTGTCCGTTTTTAAGTTATGTGCTTATGTAAGAAGAATGAACTGGCAACCACCAAATTGTATAGTAATTCTAGCTCAGTGGTGTGTGTCCCATTGTTGTTTAATGTAGGGTGCAAGGTGTTTGGGCAAATGGTGCTACGATATATGATGTCGCCTAACACGATTTTAACGTCATGTTGTGATATTTTGCTCAAGACAGTTTCGAGTTCGTCATAGAACTATCCTTGAATTGATCTAGGTTCTACTCTGTAGGGGGGCATGAATGTTCACAAACATAATATTAAAGTGTCGTTTATTAAACCTGAGGGCAAATCTTATTATTGACAGGTTATCCATTACACGGCAGAGAGTTAATCCGTAGCGACTGTAATCGACGTTGTAATTGCCGATTAGTTTTGTTTCTTGCAGTGCCATGAAGTGCTTATACTAAGATGCTTGTTCAAAGAATTGATAGAGCCTCCCCAGGACATGTAGGATAAGTACGTTCCATGTTCTAAATTTTAAATCGTTGTCCTTATATCGTGTCCGAGGTCGTTGTTGTGAATTCAAATGTATCGAGGCTTTTGTTCTTTATGTTATATAATTGAAGTTAGAAACGATTATACTTTCATGGAAGTTATTACCTTATTCAAATGACGAATATTCCATATGGACTGAAGTACCGAGCGACGATGATCTAACTTATTTCATGACTCATCATGCTGTGTTTAAAGAATGTACTATAACAAAATTTCGAGTTGTCTTTGATGCGTCGTGTAAAACAACTAACGCAGTGTCTTTGAACGAGTTCTTACATGTTGGTTATAAACTTCAACGAAACCTAACCACTACATTGCTAAGATTTCGAAGTAATGTTATTGCAATAAACGCAGATATCGAAAAAATGGACCGCCAGATTTTAGTTAATCCAGTCGATGCAAATTTTCAATTAATTGTGTGGCGCAGAAGTGAAGACGTGATTTAAAAGCATACAAATGTAACACATATACTCACGGAACAGTATTCGCACCATTCGTAGCAATTCGTTTATCAGAAGAGTTAGTAAAAATGTACGAAGTAGAATACCCAGCCGCCGTTGAGGTTAGACGAACAATTTCTACATGAAATGTTTGGCACAAAAACATTTCGTTATTTAAATTTATTGCACGGGCGGGCAATGTTCAACAAATTACAGATAACCGTTTTGAAGAAGAGTGGAGCAGCTTTAAAAGCTCAAATTTAAAGCTTGAAGCTTTAAATTTGAGCAACCCTAATCACTTTTACGTAATTGCGGATGACCTAAATGCTCGTCATTCAAATTGGGGCAATGCTCAAAACAATTCAAGGGGAAACCGACTCAACCGATGGATGAACGAAAACGCTATGCTGTATCATGCAAAATTGTATAAACCTGACAACCCAACGATATAATTGCCGGAATGATTCGTTCCGGCAATTATATCGACCTGGTAATAATTGACATACGTTTCAAAATTGAGAAAAATTTACAAGACGAAATACCGACCCATCATTTTGACAGCGATCGAAATTGTGATACGAGGACTAGCAGATTTGGATCAAGGCATCAATCAAATTGACGACGACGACAACGACGACGACAAACGGCAAAACATTCGTTATAACTTCACGGGGATCGACTGGTCAAAATGGACAGAAAATTTCGAGAAAATTCATCGGACAGCAGCAGCGGCAGTTACAACACAACATCATCTTTTGAACGAGAGTGGCGGCGACGTGGAACAAAATGATTAATTTCATACAATCGCAACCTGACCATTGACGAGTGCAATGAATACATAACAAACATTTCGAAATTAATTTTGGCCAATATCAAAACAAATTTATCTAAAATAAGACGAATAAATAACATGATGTGTTAAAAAAGGTAAATCGCCTACGGACACGGAAAGTTACCGTCTAATCAGTCTCCGCTCTAATTTCGGCAAACTCTTCAAAATTTGCATTTATGAGAAAATAAACGATAATTTGTGCAGAAACAACTTGATGCCCGAAAATCAATTTGGCTTAAAATTTTGGCTGATGTCACTCATCATCTAAATTTTAACAACCCGACTGGAACAGTGCTCATCGACATCAAAAAGGCATTTGCAACTGTATGAATTTTTCGGATGACCTTATCACAACATTCTATACAACTTCTGGCGGCAACAAATGACTCTTCTTCAAAATTCCAAAATTTAAATGGAGTTCAACACAGCACCAATCCTCTTTAATCTCTACTCGGCTAGACAAACAAGTTTTAAAATTATACGCGACATTAGGAACGGTTTCCGGACCGAATACTTTTATATACTATGATCGTTTGGGTTTCATACAGAACCGTAAAGTGATACCTTTGATTTATGATTTTTTATGTTACTTAGATAAGGACACTCAGATAAATGAAATTTTGAACAGCACTGGATTCCATCTTCGAAAATGGAAATCAAATTCTTCAATTTTGCTAGAATCAATCGCAAGGGAAAACATCGATGGTATTCCAAAGTTAAACGAAGATAACCAAAGATCCAAAACTTTAGGTATGTAATGCGGTCTCCACAAAATGACCTATTTACTTTTAAATTACATACGGTAACGACTGAAATGATGTGGACAAAAGAAAAATGTTGTCCGAAAGTTCAAAAAATTGTAAGATCCATTTGGTTGATTACCACCAATTGTAATAAAATTTAAAATGCCGGAAGTTTTGGTTAACTAAAACCGATTGAAATGAAGAAGCACAAGCCCATATTTTATGCAGTTGGAAGCAAGTTTATACAAATTTACATCATCTCCAGACTATTCAAATTCCTACGTGTGTTTTAAATCATCAAATCCAAAGTTGGTTCAACCTCACGAATTTCGTGATGCTTCAGTACTAGCATACGTGGCTGTAGTGTACATCCGAACCGGCAATAATCATAGAGAAATTACCAGTCGATTATTGTGCTAAAAAAATAAGGTAGCACCCATAACGCAAATTAGAACTCATATTAGAACTTTGTGGTGCTGTTTTGCTATCGGATTTGGTCTAATAATGCAAAATCATTTTTTCTGTTGAAGATGATAATATATATGCCCGGCCAGACTGTATGATTGTTCTGCAGTGGCTCTCAGATATTCCTGCTAAATGGAAGATCTTTATCGCTAATAGGACGAGTTTGATCTTGGAAACCATTTCCAGAGAGAGATGGAGTTACGTGCCATCAAAAGAAAATTCTGCGGATTATATCAAAAGAGGTGTATACTCAAAAGGAATACCAAAATTTGATAGTTAGTGGGATGGACCTGGATGGTAATACTAAATGAGGTATATATATATATATATATATATATATATATATATATATATAAATATATATATATATATATATATATATATATATATATATATATATATATATATATATATATTTATATATATACATATATATATATATATATATATATATATATATATATATATATATATATATATATATATATATATATATATATATACATATATATATATATATATATATATATATATATATATATATATATATATATATATATATATATATATATATATATATATATATATATATATATATATATATATATATATATATATATATATATATACTGATAGTAAATCGCTGAGCCAATTGCCATTTGATGATTTTGCCGACCCATTGAAAATCACCCGCAATTTGGTTGGTAAAACTGTTGGGTCTTAACACACAGTATAATGAGAAAAATAATGGTTGGATTAGTTTGGGTTCCAGGAGCTTGCTTTTTATATGGTTAAGAGCTCGATATTTGTCCATAAATAGACGAAACATTTTTTCGTAGTTCTGGATGTCTTATTAAACGTTTTTCGGGAACTTAAAAACGTAGTTCTGCCATGTTTGATGAGTTACTAAAGGGAGCCAGAGTTTCTGTGCGAAAAATAACTCTGCTATCCATGTCTTTTGTGTGTGGCCGCGAAGTGTGTATCGACTGGATGACTAAGTGTGTTTTCGGCCTTGGTACCTTTTAGTTTTTCATGAATCTTCCAAAAAACGTTTTCCTTCGCAACTTAAGTTGTGTATTTTGTACGACTGGAAGATGATTAGCCTTTTTTGAGCTTACCTATATACTGATAATAACCCAAAAAACATTGAAGGTAACTGCTCAATCTGCTATGGAGTATAGAATTCTGGAAATCTACTAAAGATTTGCGAAATATTAGTATCAGATCTACATTTTATGCAATACCAAACAATTGACGTTTGAGGAATTAATGGCTAGTCCGAGATTTGATGAGAACTGTTGTCATGTTATTCACAGAAATTGATGCGGCACCAACAACTAAGATGATGTTGGTTGTGCTTTTTAACCTTTAGCCGAGACATGTAGCAAGTGATGTGGCCATAAAATTGATGCGTCAGCAAATCTACAGGATTGCTAGTTTTTCGTGTTTTGGCACATCTAAATAAAGCCTACTAATTGAAGATGGTGAAAAATGTGTAGGTCAGTGACGACATTTTCGTTGACAACGAATAAAGGGTATAAAGTTTGTTTGAGCCTTTGCTCAAACAAACCTTGTTTTGGAAGTTGCCTGGCAGCCGATGATTTAATGCATCTTGTAGTGATGAATTTTTTGACGACATCATAAGAAGCAATAGTTGTATAGTTGGTGAATGGCCAATCCATTTCGACCTTGTATCAACATACAATTTCTAGATACTTAAGTATACTTAAAAGTCGTCGCGATGTTCGATAGGCACTGAAGGTGGGCCAAACTCCGAATACGCAAATTACAATGATTAACAAGCTCCATTAACCGCTTAGGACAGCCTTTATTGAGATGTTTAATTATAAACAGGCTCCTTCATATGCTTTTCAGTAATTCTTTTTGATGTTTCAAATTTCTCGAATAGAAATGTTTTGGCTGTTCCTGAGATTGAACTGCTTAGATATTTAAACTTAGTTATGTTGGCTAAAATTTTGTAGTTGTGAACTAAACTATCAAAAGGGTTTATGAAATGGCATTTCAAGGTTCGTGAAAGGGAAATACATTATTCTTGAAGGCCTGGTTCTTAGGCACCTTTAATCGTCGTTTAAAGGATTTTCTAAAGTTAAGAACCTAAAATCGCTCATTCATACAAAATGACACTTGTAAATCTATCAGCACCAAGTGAATAAAATATTTAAATGTTATACTATACTATATTTTAAATGTTGCAAACAGTATCCTTCATAATTAATTGATTAATTTGATTGATTAGAATGTACGGTCAAGGACAAACTAGGAACTCCTAGAATAGCGCACCTTAACCCTTTGTTACATATAACAAAACCGAAGAAGTGGATGGAATTTTAGTTATGAGAGACTCGACCCGGTATAACTGACACCTAAGCGATGGATAGTTAATGTTGTTTTTAGAAGAAAAAATATGTCAGTAATGACAAAATTGGTCCGGTTTCCCAGTAGTCAGTATCAAAACTATTGTTAGCACAAGACTATAACAAATACAATGAACTGCTCTGCATTCTGTCATGTCTTATCCGCACCTCCAATGTGCCACCATTTAAGTGCAATTTACAAAGGTTCCCTGAATTAATGAACTAATTGCACTTAGCCGTAGACCGTGATAATATAATAATATAATAATATTATAATATAATAATATAATAATATAATAATATAATAATATAATAATATAATAATATAATAATATAATAATATAATAATATAATAATATAATAATATAATAATATAATAATATAATAATATAATAATATAATAATATAATAATATAATAATATAATAATATAATAATATAATAATATAATAATATAATAATATAATAATATAATAATATAATAATATAATAATATAATAAAATAATAATATAATAATATAATAATATAATAATATAATAATATAATAATATAATAATATAATAATATAATAATATAATAATATAATAATATAATAATATAATAATATAATAATATAATAATATAATAATATAATAATATAATAATATAATAATATAATAATATAATAATATAATAATATAATAATATAATAATATAATAATATAATAATATAATAATATAATAATATAATAATGTAATAATATAATAATATAATAATATAATAATATAATAATATAATAATATAATAATATAATAATATAATAATATAATAATATAATAATATAATAATATAATAATATAATAATATAATAATATAATAATATAATAATATAATAATATAATAATATAATAATATAATAATATAATAATATAATAATATAATAATATAATAATATAATAATATAATAATATAATAATATAATAATATAATAATATAATAATATAATAATATAATAATATAATAATATAATAATATAATAATATAATAATATAATAATATAATAATATAATAATATAATAATATAATAATATAATAATATAATAATATAATAATATAATAATATAATAATATAATAATATAATAATATAATAATATAATAATATAATAATATAATAATATAATAATATAATAATATAATAATATAATAATATAATAATATAATAATATAATAATATAATAATATAATAATATAATAATATAATAATATAATAATATAATAATATAATAATATAATAATATAATAATATAATAATATAATAATATAATAATATAATAATATAATAATATAATAATATAATAATATAATAATATAATAATATAATAATATAATAATATAATAATATAATAATATAATAATATAATAATATAATAATATAATAATATAATAATATAATAATATAATAATATAATAATATAATAATATAATAATATAATAATATAATAATAATATAATATAATAATAATATAATAATAATATATTATATTATTATAATAATATAATAATATAATAATATAATAATATAATAATATAATAATATAATAATATAATAATATAATAACATAATAATATAATAATATAATAATATAATAATATAATAATATAATAATATAATAATATAATAATATAATAATATAATAATATAATAATATAATAATATAATAATATAATAATATAATAATATAATAATATAATAATATAATAATATAATAATATAATAATATAATAATATAATAATATAATAATATAATAATATAATAATATAATAATATAATAATATAATAATATAATAATATAATAATATAATAATATAATAATATAATAATATAATAATATAATAATATAATAATATAATAATATAATAATATAATAATATAATAATATAATAATATAATAATATAATAATATAATAATATAATAATATAATAATATAATAATATAATAATATAATAATATAATAATATAATAATATAATAATATAATAATATAATAATATAATAATATAATAATATAATAATATAATAATATAATAATATAATAATATAATAATATAATAATATAATAATATAATAATATAATAATATAATAATATAATAATATAATAATATAATAATATAATAATATAATAATATAATAATATAATAATATAATAATATAATAATATAATAATATAATAATATAATAATATAATAATATAATAATATAATAATATAATAATATAATAATATAATAATATAATAATATAATAATATAATAATATAATAATATAATAATATAATAATATAATAATATAATAATATAATAATATAATAATATAATAATATAATAATATAATAATATAATAATATAATAATATAATAATATAATAATATAATAATATAATAATATAATAATATAATAATATAATAATATAATAATATAATAATATAATAATATAATAATATAATAATATAATAATATAATAATATAATAATATAATAATATAATAATATAATAATATAATAATATAATAATATAATAATATAATAATATAATAATATAATAATATAATAATAATATAATATAATAATAATATATTATATTATTATAATAATATAATAATATAATAATATAATAATATAATAATATAATAATATAATAATATAATAATATAATAATATAATAACATAATAATATAATAATATAATAATATAATAATATAATAATATAATAATATAATAATATAATAATATAATAATATAATAATATAATAATATAATAATATAATAATATAATAATATAATAATATAATAATATAATAATATAATAATATAATAATATAATAATATAATAATATAATAATATAATAATATAATAATATAATAATATAATAATATAATAATATAATAATATAATAATATAATAATATAATAATATAATAATATAATAATATAATAATATAATAATATAATAATATAATAATATAATAATATAATAATATAATAATATAATAATATAATAATATAATAATATAATAATATAATAATATAATAATATAATAATATAATAATATAATAATATAATAATATAATAATATAATAATATAATAATATAATAATATAATAATATAATAATATAATAATATAATAATATAATAATATAATAATATAATTATATAATAATATAATAATATAATAATATAATAATATAATAATATAATTTTAATATAGTTTTAATATAGTTTTAGCTATAATAGCATAGGAGATCTCACAATGCTGCCGGAAAAAGTTACTTCAAGGACATATTTGAAGGTCTTTAATGAATGTGCAATGGTTTTGGGGTGTAAATTGATAAGAACAAACTTCTTTTTACAGCAAGATAATACTAAATTTCTTAAAGATTTAGGTTTAGAAACTATTGACTGGTCACCATAAATCCTTGATCTTAATCCTATAGAGAATTTAAGGCATCACAGTAAACAAAAATAACAAGAACTTCAACATTATTGCAATTGTGCTGTGCAACCAAATCATTCAATCTTATTGACTACCCTGTCACCTTTATTCAAATTATTTATATTTTGTAACTCCACTCCTCATACAACAACAAAACATAATCCCATATTTTGTGCAGCGGACAAATGAAAGTCAAACCGGGTGACTCTTCATATTTGGTGCACATTCATATTTTTCTGCGTTTGAGCAATATACAAATCGGAATAAAACGAAATCATCCGTTTTTTTATATTGCGCTCATTGGCTATAAGATTAACCGTGATAAAGATAAAACCGTGACAGCCAAAAATGCAAATTTATAGCATAAACGAATAACTGTATATATAGCATAAACAAACCTGCTACATGTAGAGCTATATTATTTGTGCAGATGGGAACGTTCGACATTTAAGTATCTATAAAATTACTCAAAAAAGTCTTAAAATTACACACCCGTATTAGTCAAATAAACTAAGTTGGGAACCTTAGTAATTTCCAGCAAAAGTTATGTGAATTGTTTTAAAGATTATATGTATATGCTAAATTAATTAACAAAAAAGTACATCCTGACAGGACGAATACCCGCAGTACCAAACAACGAGGATCATCGTCCAATATTACCATCTTAAATGCGTATCGAGCCGAAAACGATTCCGCAAACTCCACAGCTTACGGCCGCTGGTAGCCGTTGTGTGTGTTGCCAGTAATGACTGGCAACACACACAACAGCTGCCAGTGGCCGAAAGCTATGGAGTTTGCGGAATCGCTATCGACTCGATATGCCCAAGATGGATTTGAAACGATGATTCGATGATTTGATACTATAGTATTGCCTGCAGTCTGCACTGAAATATGAACAATTTTTTTTCTATATATATTTAACAAGAGTGCATTAGTAGTTCTAGCGAATTACAAGAATTATCTTAAAAAAAACAAAAAAAAAATTAATAACTTTCGGTATGTACGCAAAATTTAAATCACTACATGTAAATCACATGAATACAAAATAAAATACTACAATATTAACACTACTACCACAGAAAACGATATTATGAGAAAAAAATATTATTTGCTTTTGATTGGAATCGAAACGCAATATATCACTGTATTAGGCAAAAACAAAAATAATTGTAGGGGAACGTAAAAATTACAATTACATTTAAATAACGATTCGTATGAAAAATTAATATAATACACCCATCCCTCGCTTAACGAGAACTCTAATTAATTGGAACGAAATTTCGCTAATTAATTGCAAAATTGAACCAAAGTTTCGGTTTACGTAATAAAATTTCGATTTACGTAATTTATTTACAAACATATTTTACCTTTTTGAATTCCATTTTACGAAATTTCGTTAAGCGAGGGATAGGTGTAAAAGCAATATACCGGTTATTAGGTAAAATAAAAAAAAAAACACAATTGTATATGCACAATAGTGTTGGTTTTGAAAATAATAATAAAATTTCAAACCATACCATCGTAACAGCTAAGTGTATTCAAATGTAGAACTGGTTTCCACATACTATATATATTATGATCGAGTAATGTACACCAAAATGTTAAAAGTCTATACACTTGTACACGATATAAGAGCGATTACAAATGAATGAAAACTTGTATCGGTGATTGTAGATGTATGTTGTTGTAAATCTAATATTTTTTGATATTTTTCATTTTTCTGTTTAGTGGTGTGGCGAATGGCAACCAAAATTAATTATTCAGGTGATTCGCAAACGAGTTATTTTCAAATAATTATCGATCAATCACGCACTCTTAAATGCGTTCTCGATTGATCTGTTATTTTGATAAATTTAATTTGTTATATAAGAGGTAAAAGGATCATCTACCGAAAAAGCATATCTACTCTCTTCATAGATATACAAAGACATTTGATACAGTTACTCTTTTATTAGAGAAATTCGTATCTGAAAATTAGAGTTCGGAGCTGACGACATGGCATTTATATGGCATTATAACGCATTATAATGACAGTCTGCTTCTTGATAAAAAAAACCTTCAATGTGGTTAAAATGTTTAAATTTTGTAATATGACTGACTTCACCCTCTTAAAGTAAGCAAAATGAACCACTTACTACGTAGTCACAAATCGATCAATAAGACTTTTGTTAGAGTGCTATATTGTATTTGCCACAATGTTAACAAACTGAATAAGACTCACAAAACTCAAAATTAGAAGAATCCTTCTATTTCAGGTTTCGGTACCAGAATTACGAGTAACACCAATGATTTGGAGTTCTGTCAGCAAATCGAATAGCTGGAAAAATAAAATAGTGGTAGCAATCATTCAACCAAAAGCGAATACTGTGTGTCTCCGAGAAAATCCAGTTCCATAACGATAATCTTCGAGTTACAAAAGCGTGATGGGACCTTTATAATTCTGAAAAACTTGATGGCAGGCCTACGTAAATTCAGAAACCGTATATTATGGCCACATCTGGTGACATCGAAAAGATGTATCGATATTTGGTCATCGGTCGTATGGTGACCAGGCTCAAAACTGATGAAGGGCCAGCAATAGCCTGCGACATTAATATGTACGAGTATAAATTTCTGATATGCCTTGGGATTTTAAAATGTTTAAAATGTTAAATACAAACTATAACTAATTGAAAATCAATCATGTGGACATACTAACATTTATGATGTACGAGTAGTTTAGGGAAGACTACCCTAAAAAAATGTTTTCATTAATATTGCATAAACGGTACGATATAATATATTCCAATCGTTATGCAATCAGCTGAATTGCAACAACTAGAATTTACAATGATGTATATTTTGCATATTGTATAGTATTTACTATTTATATATAAACTATAATTGCATTAAATCAATAAGTTTTTGGAGTTTACTCCTTAAGAATCGATTTTCATATAAGGCACCCGGTATGAAAAAAATATGAGTAGTAAAATCTATTGAACGGATGACCTCGTTAGCCAACGCAGTAAAGACGGAAGATTTGTGCTTAAATTACCATTTAAACAGCCCAGAGAACCATTAGGGAATTCAAGAGGAGTTCAAAGTCCAATATACGGCATTTATTTATTTAATATGGGGCATATGGAGCGGATCACTACTACAAGTTCAATCAAGGATCCGAATTTGTCGTTTTATATGCCACATCACGGGGTTTTCGAATAATCAAACACCACTACGAAACTTAGGGTGATGTTTGATGCATCGGCGAAATCAACAACCAAGATATCATTAAAGGATACTTTAATGGTAGGACCTACGGTTCAAGATAGTTTATACAGTATTCTATTACGCTTCAGACGACATGCCATTGTATTTACGGGTGACATAGAGAAAATGTACCGCCAAATATAGAGATTGCAAAAGAAGACACCCATTTCCAAAGGATCGTCTGGCCTAATAATCCAGAATCCACAATTGATGATTATAAGGTAATGACGGTTACGTACGGAACTGCATCCTAATCATATTTGGCTGCGAAATCCCTAGTAGCACTTGCCGACAACCACTCAACCAAACATGATATTTATATAGACGATTTGATGTCTTGAGCTAACAACGTAGATGCGATCGTGTTACAATAACAAATTACGAAAATGTTAGAATCAGCCGGGTTTCACTTACGAAAATGTGCTTCGAACTGTCCATTATTGCTTAAGTCAATACCTCAAAATAGCCAAGAATTATTACCGATCGAGATTTCTGAGGGAGTAAGGTCAATAAAGTTACTTGGTTTGGAATGGTGCCGGAAAAATGATGATTTTCATTTTAAAGTTTGTGTTAGTCCAAAGGTTACCAATACGCGAGATGTTGTCTGAGGCTTCGGAGATCTTTGATCCACTAGGGTGACTTGCATCATGTACTATTATGGTGAAAATTATGTTCCAGTCACTGTGGCCATTAAATTTACAGTGGGATGATCCATTACCGGTAAATATATCAAAGAAATGGCACAAGATTAGAAAGGAATTAACCGAAATCGACAAAATATCCATTCCACGATGGTTATGTACCAATAATGAACCCTTTCAGTTACATGGATTTTCTGATTCTTCTGAGTTCGCGTACTCTGCCGTCATTTATGCTAGAACTACAACAAAAAATGGCACCTACCAAACCAATATAGTTTGCTTAAAAACAAGAGTTGCTCCATTTAAACACACATCCATTCCACGGTTAGAACTGTGCGAAGCACTGTTGCTAACTAGATTAATGAAAACAATAACTGATTCACTGCAATATCCAAATTTTAATGTGTTCCAATGGACCGATTCAAACAATTTGTTATGGTGGTTATCGTCTCATCCGAGATGTTGGAAAAGCTATGTAGCTAATCGCATAGCGGAAATTTTGGAAACTATACGTCACGAAGCAATTGGAGATATGTACCGACGAAACAACGTCACGCAGAATGTTACCATCATCAAAATTACATAATTTCGAGCTATGGTGGAAAGGACCAACATGGTTCCGTCAAGAAACAAAATCTTGACCTAATCAAACAAACCTTTTCCATTGAACTTACCAATGAAGAAAAAACTTCTAAAATACATAAACTGGATGTTGTAATGTCAAATACTTGTCTTGACGTTTTGCACGAAAATATTCCAAATTTTCGAAACTTGTTTGAATCATTGCATTATTGTTTCAGTTTTGTAATAACGTCAAGAAGTCCATTAAAAACGAACCAAAGAACAAAATCTTATCATCTGAAGATTATAAAAAGCAACCGATGTAATTTTCAAATGGGTTAGACAGATTGTTTTAGCACCGAGATGTTATTAATAAAAAATAAAAAGCCTTTACCAAAAAGTAGTAAATTAGCAGCACTGAATCCATAACATCAAATTTTACAAGTCGGAAGCAGAATTCAATTCGCGAACGTTGAATACGTTAAACTGTTTTCAGTGATATTACCAGCAAAACATATCATCACTAAACTTATTATTGAAGAGACCCACACTAAATAACTACACGCAGCACAATCTTTAATGGTGTCCATATTGAGGCAGAGATATTGGGTAATCAGTTGTAAAAATCTAGTGCGACAAAAAATTCGTCAATGCATCCCATGCACCCGATACAAACCATACAAGCTCACTCAATTAATGGGAGAACTACCGTCCGCGCGAGAAAATTTTAAATATGTGTTCAACCAAACGGGAATAGACTATGCTGGCCCCATTTGGCTACGATCCATGGGTGGGAGATGAGTACAGCCACACAAGGCGTTTATCGCGCTCTTTGTCTGTATGGGCAGCAAAGTAGTTCATATTGAATTAGTCAGTGACCTGTCAACCATAATGCATTTTTAGCCACGCTCAAGCGATTTATGTCTAGAAGAGGAGTATGTTCCGACATATTTAGTGACAGTAGCACAAACTTTGTGGGGGCAAAAAATCAACTACAAAAAATCTATAAATTAAATAAAACAAAACAGCATAATAATTTAGTTTCAAATTTTTTATTAAATTTTCGGACAAGATGGCATTTTTCTCCGCCATCTAGACCTAACTTCGGCGGTCTATACGAATCTGCAGTTAAGTCTACGAAATTTGAGGAGAGTTTTGGGGGACACTCTACTCAATTTTGAATAAATGACGACCTTACTATCACAAATTGAAGCGAATATGAATTCACGTCTATTGTGTTTGCTGTCACCCAGCCCAGATGAAAACAAAACACACTCAAACGATGGAACCTCATTCAACACGTAATGTAACATTTCTGGCGTCAATAATGAGTACTTAACTATACTCCATAATCGGTCAAAATGGCAACACAGAAATACTAACATTAAAATTTATGACATCATGTTAATTCAAGATGATTATACACCTCCAGCGCAATGGCTATTAGGCAAAGTTTGTCAAACACACACTGGCCGAGATGGTCTCATACGAGTGGTGTTAATAAAAACCCAATCTGGAATCTTCAAAAGACCAATCACCAAACTGGTATTATTACCAGTCTCTTGAACTTGCTGTTCCCTGTGACGTTAAAAATCGTTCTAAGTAATGATACTCCTAAATCCACAAGACCAAAAAATTGATTTTAGTTAAGCAGAAGGTGGTTCAGCAATAGGTAGAACAATGGTTACAACAGAAAATTGTAAGACCGTCAACTTCCGAATAAAGCAGTTAAGTAGTTGTAGTCAAAAATAAGGATAATAGTTCTAGAGTATGCATCGACTATCGTAAATTAAATTGCCTAATTACTAAAGACCAATTTCCGATGCGTTAGTCGAGGAGCAGTTAGACAAATTAGCAGATGCCAAAGTTTTTTCCACATTGGGCCTAAAAACTGGGTTCTTACATGTACCTGTTGATGAAAGTTCGAAAATATTTACAGCATTCGTCACTTACCAAGGTCACTTCGAGTTCAATAAAGAACCATTCGGGTTGAAAATTTCACCGGATGCATTTTTAAGGTTCATTAATATCGTGTTTATAGAGCTGATAAATAATAATGACCTAATTATTTACATGGATGACATCATTATCCTTTCAAAAGATGAAGAAGAAGGAATAAAGTATATAAAAATAGTGTTAAATCGGGCAGCAGAAAATGGACTCAATAAAATGGAGTAAATGTCAATTTACTCCATTTTATTGAAGAACAGTCGAGTTTTTAGGGCACGTAATTGAAAACGGATATGTACAACCGTCAGGATAAAAACTAATAGCAGTCAAAAAAATTTCTGAACTAAAAAGCATTCTGGGTGTTCAGTAATTTTTTGGACTAACCGAGTATTTCCGAAAATTTTTAAACGAGTATTTCAGTTTCGCTTCGTAAGGAAGTTACATTCCGTTTTAGTCTGGAGCAGAGAACTGTTTTTTAAATCTTTAGGCAGAATGCTCTAACAGAGTTGCATACGGATGCAAGTCAGAAGGGTTTTGGCGCTATACTTATGCAGAAGACTGACGATGGAAAACTACATTCGGTGTATTACATGAGCCAAAAAACAAGTGAAAGCCGTTTATATTGCATTAATTAAATTTAAAATTTACCTACTAGGTATCCATTTTAAGTTAATAACAGATTGTCAAGCGTTACTAAGCACAATGATGAAAAATGATTTATCTGCAGCAGTTGCCAGATGGGTATTATATTTTCAAGAATATAATTTTGATATAGAACATAGGAAAAATTAACGTATAAGTCACGTTGACTCCCTCAGCAGATGCTTTACAATTTTTCCGATTGAGGATAATGTGTTAGCATGTATTAAAAAGGCGCAACGTGAGGATCAGTGGTTGGAAGCTAAAAGGAACATTCTCAAAACTAAGACCTACAAAAATTTTATTCTACAAGCAGATATCATATGCAAACAGCAGGATGGACGGACTTTGTTGGTAGTCCCCAAAAAGGTGGAAAATCATATAACTCAAAGATAATATGATTAGGGTCACTTTGGAGTCGAAAATACGGAATATGCAGTTAGTACAGATTTTTACATACCGAACACGAAGAAAAAAATTCAAAGTGTTTTCAAAAATATTGTGAAGATGAAGAAATTGAACATGTTTTAGTTACCACGGGAGTTTCTCGCGGCAATGGCCAGGTTAAGCGCCTGAACCGCATCATTCAAAACGTACTAACCAAGATAGCAATAGATGAACCTTCAAAGTGGTATAAACATGTACTGTATGTTCAGCAAAAACAATAAATAGCAGTTTGAAACGAGAAATTTAGAGAACGCCGTTCGAGGTTATGTTCGGTCTAAAAATGAATAAAAAACAAAATGTAAACATACAAGAGCTGATTGAATTAGGAATTTTGGACAGATACAATGAAGAGCGGGACCAATTACGTTTCGAAACAAAACAGCAAATTGAGAAAATCCAGCAGGAAAATAGAAACACCTACAACAAAAAAAGAAAAGCGGCAAAATTATACAAAATCGGTGATTTAGTAGCAATAAGAAAAATTCAGTTCGGTGTTTGTCAGAAGCTGTGTCCCAAATTCCCTGGTCTATATATGAAATTGTCAGAGTTGGTCGCCATAATCGATATACTGTTCGAAAAGTTGCAGATGGCGAAGGTCCGCGGGAAACAATAACAAGTGCCAATAATATGAAAGATTGGTATCAACCACAAAGTGGGTCAGGCGACGAAGAATCACCGGAGACCGAGCGAATACAGGATGGCCGATTGTAGGAATGGAGGTTCGCAACATTTATATATATATATATATATATATATATATATGTATATATATATATATATATATATATATATATATATATATATATATATATATATATATATAAATTACAAGCAGTCAGCCTCTGGAAAGCTCATCAATAAAGTAAAAACAAATTTTACGAAGGATTGAGGAAGCCCATTAAAAATTATGAAGAACGTCTCACGAACATCCAAATACTTTTTAAAAAATTCTGCACTATACTATATATCCACTGCCTGTGCAGTAAAACTATGTCCTGTAATGAATTTTTATTAAATGAAGAAACAATTTAGTATTAAGTTCTTTTGGTTAGAGGGTAAGCAACAACCTATCGTTGACAAAACATAAATATCTGACAGCGTGAAACTCTGAAAACTCCAGATATCCAGACGAGTAAATGTTGCGCATTTCCCATAACGAGCGTAGAATTATCTGGCAGCCTAAGGACAATACGCAACAATGCTGAAGATTGCATTCATTCATTTATTCATTTTAAGCGTTCATACAGAGCACTGGGGTTTAAACAATGGAGCAAATGTTGCCAACATGTGATCCACAGAAGCTGGAACAGCGCATTCAAAAGTGAAATTTTCCATTTGTCCAACGTTTTAGTCAAACTTCATACTAGCCACACAAAAAAATAATAAGATATGGGCCAATCGAAACTTCCATGAACGAAGTCCAACCGACATGCCATTGGGAGTCGATTATTAAGGACAGATAATATTTGAAAACTCGTTTAAAGATGCACCGTGTGAACCAATTGCTCTTTAAATATAGTTATAGGATGGTTCATCGCCGCGATATATAACAACAGCGTACGCCAATGCGGCGTAATCATTCATTGTAAAGTTATAACCACAAAGAAAATCGATGAGCAGCTGAATAAATTCTGGGAGCTCGAAAAAGTATAGATAACAAAAAGTAATTTGACCAAACAAGAGAGGCTCCCAGGCTACCACATTTGATGGCAAATCTAGTAAAATATAATATAGTCCTCTCACGTCCTTTCACGCACACTGAAGTAGACTTTTCACGTTTGTAGCTGTATTTATAAGGTTTACAGCACGAGAGGAGTGAAATAAAAACCATCAGCGGAGGCATATTTCAGCATTCTGTTACCAAAGAAAGCCCTCTTTCTAAATACTCTATGGTCTTTACAATCATAACCAAACTTGTTTTCGGACGTAATATACTAAAAAAATTGAAGCCGAGACAATACACCATTTGAAAGTTGTCAAACAACAGATTACATTAGCAAGATGATTAAAGTAACATCAAGCATTTATCATAATTAATTTCAACATACATTCAAATATATAAATATTAAAAAAAAAATACAAAATAATTAGTAGAACTGACTTACCCGATAGTTCTAGTTGATGACGCACTTTTCGTCTATTGATTATATTAACTAACAGTACATCAAAATGATTTTTTTGGTCCAAACACATCACAGCACAAAATATAAAATTACGCGCAAATAACTTTTTAGTCTTTTTAAGCTAATTATTTACCACCATAACTTTTATTTTCACTAAACTTTAAGTACACAAAAACCCGGCATCAATCAAATTTTTCATCACTTTTCACTAAACGACGCAGCATCCATTTCACTACACATATTTTTGTTACCACTTTGCATTCTGTTTTACGTAATACTAAATGCCAAGATCTCGAGTACACGAACTGAGATCGGTCCATCGCAACTTTTTTGTTTTTGTTTCGTGCTTTTTTGTTTGTCTCTTTTGGTTAGTACCTTTTCGATCAAATATGTTTGTAAACCATACAACAGCAAATTATAAATGTTTTTGTCTTTAGTACAACGATGTGATTTCATAGAAAATACCAAATTATAATCCCCCTAATGTTTGCTATGCACAACGAAACGAAACCAAAGTATGCAACCACTGCTGCACATCAAACTGTTGTAGGGTTCGGAAAAATAAATTGAAAAGCTTAAAAAATATATCAATACAAAAACTAGTAGACATAACAATAACAATGATATACGTTCAGTAACATACACAGGTGCAAAAAAAACTCGGGTGAGTTGACCTTGACATACATTAATTTTTATTTGTATGTGGTGCAAATCACAGACAAACAAAAAACAATTGAACTAAATAGAAATTTGTAGTGAGTTCAATTGTGTGTGCCGGTGTTGTCGAGAGAAGTTGGCTTTACTTTTATTCGTGCGTATATTTTTCCAATGGTGAAATGGACAAATTCGACAGAATCGGTAGAAAATTCCAGTTTGTGACATTTATTTCGTTCAAATTAAGAAGTGGATAAAAGATAAAAAGTGCATAGATTTGTGATAAAAAAATTTTAGATGGAAAATTATGAAAAAAAAAATTGCATTGCAATATGGCGGATTTTTGTGCATCAAAAATGTTTGTGAGTAGTGCATGCGATTTAATATATTTTTTTTGAGTTTTGCGTTTTAAATATTTAAATATACAGTGGACCAATATACCCACTTGTGCTCTTGTACTTTAATATAGGGCTTTGTAGAATTACTTGAATTACTTGAAATATTGCGTCTTACAGCGCTGTATATATATAGTCTTTTGTCTATTTTACTGGAGATCTTAAGGATGAATTTGGATTTACAATTTTGTTTGATATTTGAAAATAACTATTTAATGCTACCATTCTTAATGATTGAACGTAAGCTATATTGATTGTACCATTGCAAAGCCATCTTATATAGTAAGTTCTTTTGTATGTAGTAGCTGTTGCTGAATCTGAAATTGAATTTAATAATTATTATTTTTTCTCGGAGTCATTGTTACAGCACTGGATATAATACATAGGTTTTTAGTTCTTCGTGGATTCTACTATCAGTAATAAAAATTAGTTACCATTGTGATCAGTCACGTTGTCAGCTTAGACGATTTCGTAATATTTTCGAGTGCAATTAGCTGGTGGGCTTTTATCTCGAATGTTATTTTTGAAAGATAAATATCAATACTTGACATAAAATGTATTAAAAGAGCCAGAAAACTTTATGTTAAGAACAAGTTGTTTAATCTATTTTAACTTGCAGGTTAAGCTTCATTACCATATAAGCATTTTTGTTGGGAACTTTTGGTTTGATACATTTTTCAGTCATAGATGACCTGCACACACATCTTGTTTGTTTTCGGAAGTGAATCATGGTAATTTCTTATCTGGCATATCATTTTTTACTATGTATTTGGTTCAATTTCGAGAATACTATTTAGGTTCTGTTCTCAGCTAAATATTTGAATATTTCCAGCAAATTTGTATGGTTCTTCATAGAATTTGAGCCATTATCTAGGTTTCTGTTTAAACTACAGGTGCGATGTAGAATTGTACAGTTGTTGTGATTAGTCTGTTTTATAGCAGTACCTGTTTGAAAAGTTCAAAGAATAATTGTTTTTGTTCTCAACGCAGATCGATTAGCCTTTTTTTATTTTTTTATTTTTTAATCCCTAAAATCTTTTCTGAGGTCGAAGCTCACCCAACTCTTTCGCGGCTATTTTAACGTCCTACTTTACGCCAACGAGGGCCTAATCGAGGACGCACCAATACAGGTTCGCAATTTTTGAATATCCATCTGCGCAATGTATTGCTCCATGCCAGCCTGTACTGACATGGACGATGGTTCGTCCCATGGATTCTGCACTGCAACGGGAGGTCATAGTTGTGTTCATTGTCATCACCGATCGTAATCAGGTGATGAAAAATCTTTTTTGGAACCCTCCCCCGTTAGGATTCGAACCCGGTACCTCTCGTTCCAAACACCGCAGCTATAACCACTGTGCCAATTGATCGATTAGCCTTCATTTTTATTTTTTTATAAATCATAAACCGGCTTTTTCACCTAGGAAAGAAAACCAAATAAAAACATCAAAATTTCTAAAGGCCATTTCCATTGTAAAGCAATTTATAGCCTTGGAACACATAACCTCCACTTTTTACTACTCTTTTATAGCTGATATAGTGCCAATAAATGAGCTTGATTTTCTTAGTTGGTGTTTTTAAGGATGCTGGTAGCCAGCTCAGCGATCCAATCTTTGTTGAGTCGGCCCTTACGAGAAGTCAAGGATGAAGTTGTGAGGATAACATGTTCATTTAGAATTCAAGGATGAAGTCAAGGATGAAGTTGTAAGGATAACATGTTCATTTTCGTCTTTTACGAGGCATAGGATTGCTTTCAGCACTCCAGTATAATAATATAACAGTACAGGCTATACTAGAACACATTTATTGCTGTCTCGTTGGTAAAATTAACAAGCTTTGTTTTCAAAAAGCATGAGAGCGGTATGTCTAGCATGTAGAAAATATAAAATATAGGGCAGAATACTGAACCCTGAAGTACACCTGCTTGAAACCGATTCATATTAGTCAGCTTTCTTATTTGAATTAATTTTACCGTCAATAATTGGACCGTTAGAGATTTCTATTATTAGTCTAGCTCTCTTTGTAGGCTTTGCATTTCATATAAATTTCTGCAGATTTGCTTTGCCAGGGTCTACTGATTTAAGTCTGTAGTGAAACGTTGCTGTTGATGATGCAGGATTTTTCGTGGATGACCTTGGTTACCTTGTATATTAACGTTAACCTACAAAGTGAAAGGTGTTTCCATTTGTAGTTTCTTAAGAAACTAGTGACCAAGATCATTTCGATTATTAATGTTCGAAGCTTTTTAGCTTTCGGATTCATTTTATGCACAAACTATCTTATTGAGCTATTGATTTGTGAAGTGAGTTGAATACTCATACTTCAATATCTGAAGCGGATTTGAGCAAAAGTTCGTTTAGGAGCTTTAGTAGCTAGTGCAAGTAGCTATGGCAATCGACATTTCTATAGTCAAGGGCATTGGCATTCTATGGTATGGTTGGACAAAATAGGCAAAATAATATTCCATTCAGACAATGCTAACAAGTTATCATCAACATAAATACATTTGAAAATTACTAAGTCTACTACAGCATTCAGCACCTCTTCGTGTACCTCAATTGGGGTTACTTGATTGCAAGTTATCAGATTCGCTTCACCAATTCCACAGCTTGGGTCTAGCATATAAGTCCCCGCATAGGTCAACCCTAACAGTGTTGTTGAATAGAGCGTAGAGATCGGGTATTTCTACCCTACCAAAAAAGACTGATCACTCTTACCAATCATTATACAGAAGTGACCATTATTTTGTATACTGGGGGTGCTTAATTGGGTCAATTATTTCATAAAACTGCTTCAATTCGTCTTTATTTTTTGACTATCGTTTCGTTGACAGTGAATATGTGAATGTAGTTCTGCGATACATCTCTTGTTATATACAGGAATATGTAATATCTTTAAATATCTATATCTTTGCTTCATTGTCGGAATATTATGAGCGACCATATCAAAGTTCCACGGCCTACGATTTTTTATTAAATCTTTAAGACTGTGGTGTGTGGAGAAATATTTTTTATTCAGTTCGTAAGGAGGATGGATATAACTCCAATACTGTTTGAAGTGAACTGGAAATGATTTGAAAAACATTCAAGTTGTTGTATCTATGTTTTTAAATTGCCTGTCTTGTTCCGTTCGTAAAAAAAATTCGATTTCGGTTTTATATCAAAAACCATTACAAAGCAAGGATAAGTATCGTATATACAAATAATGAAAAGAAATGAAATCGATATATGTAGGTTACGATAAAAGGTTTTGGTGTCGCTTCAAAAATTAATTTCAAACTACATACACACACACACACGCACACACACACACATAATAAATCTATGCTGTATGTCATAAAACTAACACTGAACATCTATACAGTTTGTAAACTTTGAAATCATATGGGAATAAAACCCAAATATCGATTGTGGGCAACCAAATAAACTAGACAAACAAAAATTGATTTTTTCCTATGGCAATACTATTAAAGTAATTTATTATGTTTCCATTTCAATGATCTGGAAACAAAAAGTTTAATTTTTGTGTACATTTAGTTAGAGTGGATGTGTAGACAGTTTGATTTGATTTTATCGATAACGTTGAACATTCGCAGGAAGCAACAAAAAAGAACATGGTATACAAATTGATTGTATTCATGCTGGATTCATGCTGGATTTTCATGCTGGAAATCCCTTCATGCTGGATTTTAAGCTGAAGTTTTGAAATGTGTGTTAAAACTCTGCTAGCAGTCTTTATACTGCTTGAATAACAGATTTGGCAAAGTTTGTGAATTTATTTAAGTATAAAACTGGAATATTCGTTGAAACGAACGAGTTGTTCGAGTAGAAACATTGGTTTCGTCATTATTTAAGTATTAATATTTATCAATGGCTTCCGGCTGATAAACTGTTTGGAAGTCTTACTTCCACTGGAGTTATTTTCATTTTATACCACAACGCATCTGCTGACTAGCAACGTAAATTTAAATCATTCTATATAGAGGGCTCTTAGATAACGATTATGCCATAGTAATTTTTACCAAAACCTGACTTACTAGCAGGACGTGTACCGTGGTTTTCAACTCATTACTAATTTTCGTAGATTATGCTTGAACTGTTCTAACACAGATTTCTATGCCACGATCATCAACTTCATTGATTCTGCAGTCTCGCCTTCTCTATGTTGGATTATTGTACTGCCATTTGAACTACATAACTGAATCGTTTAAGCACTAGCCATGATATATACCTGCAACTGTTTTCGAACGAGGCTCTGTTTTCTGAAATATATCATCTGGTGTGGATTTCACCGGCTGCACGAGCGTTTATCACACACCAATCACGATAAATGTTTTCCACTAATTTTATTTTGCTAAATGATGCAGTCGCATCGTTCTATATGCCGTTCAAGACCCATTGAAGATGAATAACACAAGTTATATAGACTACTATAGCGCTAAGTTTTATGCTGCTTTTGATCATGTTCGAAAAGAATTTGAAATCTTGAATTTTCTTAAAGAAGGCGTTGTTATTAAATCTGCAGTTGTTTTGGATGTTCATTAATGCCAAGAGGAAAATTTTTGGATTTTCCTCATCTATAACCTAAAATAGCTTGATTGACAGCTCTCTCTCTCTCTCGGATATATGTAATTTGTTTGCCGACTTTTTACCATCTGTTTACAATCCTGGCCTACTTCTCATTAGTTTGTCACCTACTTCACGCAGCTTTTCATTTTGCCTTAAACATTTTTCTGTGGATGAGGTTCGACACTGTTCCATCTTAATGTTAATAATGGTGCTTGGCATGACCACCTTCCATCCAATTTATTTACGAATTGTGCGACGAACAAGGAAGGCATCACTGAGTGCCTGTTTTGTATAATAAATGTTTAAGGATAGTTTTTTTCCTGATCCTTGGAAAATTTACTTTATTCGTCCAATTTTCAAGTCAGTCAAAAGAGGCAATGAGGTAAACTACGCCCATTTGTTTGTGACGAGCAACGTGATTTTTTTAACAGGTACTTATTCTGAAGTAGAAACTCTAAACATCAAGACTAACTTTGCCAAAGCCTCTAATAAATTTAATCATAACCGCCTTATTACTTTTAGAGAATTATGAGTTTATCCCCATCGCAGCTGGTTGCAATCTTATTTTATTGAACGTTAGCAATTTTGAAGTTTTTGATTCTCCATCGCATTTTTCCCAACATATCGACCCACTACTATTCATATAGCATTTCTCAAAGACGTGGTTGGTTATTTCAAATTCGTTAAGTGCCTACTGTTCGCCGCTGATATGAAGATTTTTATCTGGTGACTTGCGCATCCAGCAGCCGTTTGTTACATAATGAGCTGAACAATTTTTGTGATTAGTCTACTAACAACAAACTGCTCTTGAATGTAGACAAATGTTGGAGTCTTTCATTCTACCATATTTGGTCCCTTGATCAACAGTACTTTTAGCAACGCTGCCATGGGACGGTGACGGCACTAACACTTAGATCTCTTCAGCCACGCGAGATAAGGAAATTGATAAAAATTCCTAGAGTCGGTGATGTAGTAAAAGTACGATAACTCGTTACGTTCTGCGAGCCGATCCTAAAGATATGGTGCAGAGATCTCTGCGAGGTATAGAATGACTTGGTTTTTTCTAGAAGTCACGAATAATACGAAGAGCAAGTTCAAAACCGATCGAGCCAAGATCGGAACCAATGAACCAATGAAGTTGGATTGTAACAACCGTTTTATTATCATGTAGCAGCAAATTTTTTCATTCATGCAGGTACATGCAGATCCCAACCCATTTTAAGGATGGGAATGATTCTATCTTATCTTCGATTTAACCTCTTCACTCATCTAAACTTTGTTGCGAGAACTTCAAGCTACTTAAATTTGGCCGGTTCACTCAACAGCCGACTATAACAAACGAGTTTTGTATTTTAAGAACTATACCTCCGAATAAAAATGGCTTAGCTTTTGGCATTTATCTTTACTATATAGTTAGCCGTAAAAGTACACCTTTAGTTTTTATTTCGCTCGATTTACGGACAGTGGTTGAAGAGGTAAATATAGTGGTGGCCTTGGTAATCGGAAATCATTTTGATTGCAAACTTTGATGTAAGGTTTCGGAATATTTTAAAGATGCTTTGGTTTGATGCAGAGATGCTGTACTCCATAATATTCACCACTTCTTTATTTGCGCTCCGGTTAAAAGCGTTACTCACTAGTAGCTTACTCACAGGATTCCTGTAATTTTAAAATAATTTTTTAAGCACTAATAGCTATTAATGTTTTTATTTCATTTTTTGGAGAGCAGATGACTAGCACTTAAAAGCTAACATGTTAACGAACCATTAAGTGTTCGAATTAGTATGAAAACGAGTTGAGTATCTCCTAGAGTAAAGTTTTTGTCCCAAAAACTTTGCGACCCCAGCGATTGTATTTGTTAATATATGGTAAAATCTTGAATCAGGTGGTGGAAGCTATTTAGAGAACACATAAAAGTTGCTAGCTATTTCATGAGCATTTAATCGCTTTCAGTTTCAAGAGAGTTACTGTTTTCCAATAATTTGGGTTCCTATACATCAGCCTCAAATATATCGAAAAATATAGATATTGTGATATTATGATGTGGATTATTTTCTTTAAATTGAGGTTTCTCTACCTCTTCGGCATACATACAACCTTTTAAGTTTTTTGAAGCTATTATTGGATTCAGATGCTTGACTATTAAACGTTTGAGTGAAGCTGCAGAGCAGCCCTTTTTTATTTAAATGAGTTTTTGATTTTAGTTACGAATCTATGAACCTGTTCCATTATTGCGAGGTCCTTTCTAAATCTAAATTGATGATCAGGTATAATTTTGATGACATCATCATCACCAATCGCAATTAACTGATGGAAATTCCTTTAACATCATTTCCCAGACCCAAACGTCGTATAGCTTTAACCACTACGCCGTAGTATCAGACAAATATTTCTAGATCGTTTTTCGGTCCTTACGTTTAAAGTAAAGACTTTCGTTGTAGCATACGTGGTTATTTGTTTCGTTATTTCCTCTATTGTGTTTCATGATTATAAAGCAGTATAGGTGTTAATAATACTATCGAGTGATCTAAGGATAAGTTGTAGTATGATACGGGTTGTGGAAGTATTTGGGCAATGTTGGTTCACAGAAGTCTATTAGATCCGGAATATTTCATCTATCTTATATGCAGAAGGTGGGATGACTCGCGGATTTTTTTGTTGCTAATTTTTTTTTCGTGATTTTTGTGATGCCAAAGAATGTTCAAGTTATACCGCTTTGCTTCTTTCATTTTCACTTTTACGTAATGTGCTAATCTGTTGGTTGATTTTTTTGCCGTTGGCTTATATGCAAAATCATATGAGAAGGCCAGCCACTGGTTTAAATGACTTCCACTAATTCCAATAACTTTTTACAGTAGAATTCTAAATTAGGATTAAAATTATATTTAAAATTTAAAACAGAAGATGGATTATCGCATTTAAGTTAAGTGAAATTTAGTTTTAACCTTAATTGTATGAGTATATTTTATTATACTAATTTTAGTTGCCTTAACAGATTTAAGCAACTTATTCGTCGTTTATCTACATTGCTAATTATTTTTTCATCAATAACCAAACATCTGCCCTTCCTATCTCATGCAGTTTTTCCGTCGAACAGTGCTACTTTTCCAAGCCAATAACACTGTTATATTTTGGGTTTTGTTTGTTTATGCCTTAATTTTATGAGACGTAATCTAAAGCGCTTTTTAAACTTTTCCCTCAATTTTCCAATTAAATTTTCCATTCAATAAATTTAAAATTTTCCATTCAATAAACTTTCAGACGTCATAAAAATAAAGCCAAATACTTTATTTATTTATTTTTGAAATCACCAACTCTTCAATTTTCCATTAAAATAATACACATCGCAATTTTTATTTTTTATTTTACTACAGTGGATATCAATTTTAAAACGTTGTAAGCGAGTAAATACATTTAGAACACAAACAACTCCAAATTTAATTGATTTTCAAGTGTTAAAACAACAACAAATACAAAAAAAAACATCATTCAATAGGGTAAAACAACATTGTTGATGTTCTAATAATATAATGATGTATATAAAAGTAAATGACTAAAGCAATTTATTGAATTAACAACACAAAAATTATTTATACACTTTATTGTGTTTAGCTTTGAGTCGGTATATAATTAATGAGCTAAACGAGCTAATTATAGTGTAAATAATGTTAAAATGTTTGATAGGCACACAACATACAAAGTTAACAATATTCGCATATATTTATACCGATTTGTAAATAGAATTGTTTTTTCTTCAATTAATAAACATTGGGCATCCTACTGGGCTATGCCAAGATACCTTTCAACTCTATTGGTGGCTTCTGTTTTTGTTTACAACCATGATTAACAAAATAGTTTTGCTTCCGCTGGCACAGTTCTTTTCCAAGCAAACATTGGGTAAAAGTTGAATTGAGTTACATTACAGTTCCCAAAAAGTAAAAGGTTTCCCATTTCTTACTTAAGCATCTGTATCCTCTTTATATCCTCAACTAAGTCAAAACTTCTTCAATCGCTATCACTTTAGCTTGGTTTATGCTGTAGTAGGCAGGTAGGTGAACAGATATTTGTATTCAAATGTTTCACAGAATGTTCTGGCATCGACTATTATATATTCAGCTTGAAGCTATCTGTGAAGAACTGTATAGTTTTGGTTTCCTATATACTGACCAATTCTTCCAATATTTTTAAAGATAAAAACCTGTTTTAAAGCATTATACTGGTATAATAAAATCAAGACCCATCGCTTCCTTTTTTGAGATCTGATTATGGTCGGGTGACCTGCCCGAAAACATTTCCAGTAAAACTCAGCAGGGAGGTGTTGTGTTTAGTTGGCTGTATTAACTTTCATCTGCTTCACCGAAAGAAGCTGTAACATCACCTCGTATGTGCCAGACAAGGGAACAAGGCACCTTTCTGTGGAGTTTCTTTATAATGGCGTCCGGTCTTAAATATAAAGTATGACAGTATTGTATCGGCAGGACTGGGGCCTCAGCTCAAAAATGATTTACTGGATGTACATCTTGATAGTGAGGCCAATTGTAACCTATGGGTTCATAGTTTGGTGGCCGAAGGTACAGCAAAAAGTTATGGTGAACAAGCTTACCTCATTGCAGAGGCTAGCATGTCTCGGAATCACAGGTGCCATGAGCACCTGTCCTACGGCGGTAATGGAAGCCCTCATCGGACTTCATATTTACGAAACCAAAACTATACAGTTCTTCACAGATAGCTTCAAGCTGAATATATAATAGTCGATGCCAGAACATTCTGTGAAACATTTGAATACAAATATCTGTTCACCTACCTGCCTACTACAGCATAAACCAAGCTAAAGTGATAGCGATTGAAGAAGTTTTGACAAAAAATCTTTCAGGCCGCAGTGCTAGCCGTTTTGGGCAGGAAAAAAAATTAAAATGATACTATTGTAGGTCTTAAGACTTTTGTGTAGCTATGCGAGTTTTTTTCAAATCTAAAATGTAAAATCTAGTGAAAGTGGTTTTGGGCCAGTTAGATTTTAATGATTAATAAAGTATCATCAGTGTCAGTGTTAGCCTTTTTTTCCTTCTGACCTACTCAGTTTAGCAAAATCTCTTTCCAAACTATTACTCTATCATTTAGGAAAAGGAAACGAACGGTACTTTACTCAAATTAAACCTCCCTGTTCAACACCTATCCAGGAAATTGTGCTATGGTCACATCTAACATTGCACTTAACCCAATCACCATCAAGCCTAAAGTTGTACAAATTATTTAAATCTTAATATTTAAATCATAATAATTTTAGTTGGTAATCTGCATTATACCAATAAGAAGTAACTGCATCTTTGGAATTAAATTAAATGTAAGACTTATTGTTGATCAACAGATTTATGCTACGGTAAATGGAAAATATTGGCTCCTGTCAAATAATATCAATTTAAATTATTTAAATATGATTTTTTTTTGCATAACCGCAAATTACTTCTTTGGAAGGTCAGAGATCAGGAATTTTATTTTACCACTCAATACCAGCGTTTACGGGACAGTACACGGAGTGGTAGTCATTTTACGACTTGTTTGCTAAAACTTTCCAGTAAAATGTTTATCCTCAGCTCAAAAAATCTAATACTTAAAGGGATTTTTAAAAGGGGACGCGTTGTACCTTTTGAAACGTTAGTAACTTTGGTAATAGGTACGTTTCATAAAAATTCTCATATGTTTACCACCACATAGCTCGGCTCCAAAAACTTACAGATTAAGCCGTATATGGCATATGGATGAACAGATCACTGACTAGAATTAACCGTAGTGTCTTATGGTGAAGAGATAATGGGGAACATATATTTTCCGAAACCATTTTCCATAGAATAGTTTCTGTGGAACGATTCATAAAAATGCTCATAAATGCCGAGCTTTATGCTTGTAGACATATAAACATTTTTATGACTGTGAAATGTGAAGAATCAAATATCAGGACAATGTCAAAACCATCGAAACCATATTTTGATGGGTATTAGGCGGAGAAATGCAATAGAATGAAACATCATCATTAACGAAATGCTTCACGAATCAATTAAGGACAGATGTCGAAGCTTCTAGGTGAAAATGAAAGAGATTCAAAACTTGCTATACAAGATTTCAGTTCTAGCGGGCGTCGAGCAGTTATCCCAAGATCTTGATTCGAAAGGGTGCAAACTGATAGGCAATATCAAAATATTTTATGTTGGTTCCACAATGGTTATACACAAGGATATGGGCTGCATGGGTTTTGTGACGCCAGAGGCAGACGCGGCAGTAATATGCCTAAGAAGGCACTGAATATAGTTTTCACATAGGAACAGCGAAGTTGAAGAAGGCTCCTATGAAAACTATTTTCGTAGCATGGTTGGAGTTATGTTGAGCGAATTTGTCATGAAAACGTTTAATGTATTACACATCCTCGAAAATCAAGTTACAACTACTATTTCCTGGACGAGTTTGACGGTCGTATTAGATTGGTTATCATATGAACCTAATCAATGGAAGACATTCATTGGAAGTCACATATTTCAAATTCTATAGATGTAGTACCAAGGATAAATTGGTGAAAAGGTAAAAAGGCAATTAAAATTCTGGGTTCGAGTTCAGGTTGAGAATAGCCTACAAATACAGTTACACCATAGTCAAAAATGTTAATTAAATAATAGAAATATAGAAACTGCAATATCTAGCATTAAAATATTAAAAAATTTGTTTCATAAATATTCTAAAAGTGTATTAAAAAAAGCCAGAAATAATATGGCAATATAGCAACACTAAAGTTAACTATATCCAAGGAGTAAAGAAGAAAACCAAACGTGGATTATTAAAGTTTCTTGCAATACAAAATTTGTAAGCTCGCTTAAAGTGATAGAACTTATTACTGGTTAAAATAATGGAATGAATGTAATAAAAGTCACAAAAGCAATTAAAAATGTTGCTCTGCTTAATAAGTTTAGACCAAAACTATTATCGTCTACAGCGGAAATCTCATAACCACCATGTACTTGTTTAACAAATTTTCCGCGAAGGTACCCAATTTGTACTTATATCCTTACAGTTTAAATAAACATTTAAAAAAAGTTATGAATTGACGCCGAAATTCCCAAGATTTTCCTTTTAAACTGTTACTTAGGTACATTTATGGCTATGATTTATGCACAGAAATGTCGATTATACAAAAAGAAATTAAACCTATTTGACTGAGTTCAACTGGTCATTAACTGCACTCCAGATCTAGACATTCAAAAAAAAAAAACAAATTCCATTTCTTTGAAAATGAAAATAGCCAAAAAAAAATTCAAAAGCTTTAAAAACAATCAAAAATAAAATTTCGTGGTTTAGGTCACCAGTCACCACCCATTGTCATAACGATTTTCACTTCAAGTTTTTTATTTTATCATATTTCATACCATAAACAAATTTTCATTTAATAACATCAACATTTTCATGTTTTGTATTTGCACAAAAACAAAAGACACGAAAAGCTCATTTCACAAGCTACATAAATGCCCCAACTATAACCACAAAATTTATCGTTTTGATATGCGTACTATGTGCAAAAAGTATGTAGCTGCGTATGTACATGGCATCACGTAAGAGTTAAAATGAAAAAAATGTTGTTAGTGGTTACAATCTAAAAGCTTTTAAAAGCTTAAATGTCGGTAGTAGTTTTTTGAAAAAAATTGTAAATTTATGTAGATTTGGATTTTACTCATGGGAGTTTTCTAGATCTGTCGTAATTATAAACATTTGAGTTTTAATGGTTCGAAATTTAATAGCGTGTTGTCGTTACATCATCCAGTTCTACCAATACTATATACCAAATTTGTTAACTTGCTAAAAAAGTAACAAGTTTACTCTTATTTATCCCTTCACCAATGTTCCAGTAGTGAGAAACTTGGAAGCTGACGCCAACATCGATACAAGTTCGTTTAGTTTGGCTAATCACGAAGCGGCCTAATTTAGGTGAAGTTTTGAAAATTGGCCCCCAACTAGTTGGGTGGACCCATTCAAGGAAAATAAGAGGTTCCAAGTCTAATTTATGAAAACCAGGTAACAATGGCAAACACATTGAGTTCGAACGTCCGAGTGTTTCAAAATTATTTTTAGTTAAAAAGCCGATAAACCACCTGTTCGAATATGTGAAGATAGAAACAAACCAAAGAGCTGTTTCCAAATTTCAATTGGAAAAGAGCTTTCACATCGAAAAGCATCGGCACAGGAAGCTTTTATAGAAATAAGGGACATTGATACATAAAGAGAAAATAAGGATTGGTTGGGTGATTTGCTAAATTCGAAAAATTAACGAGCCCTTAAAATATTTCAAATGTCTCGAATATGATCAGCAACCTCAAAAATGTAGGAGTTTGAAGGATAAGTCTAAGCATTGTAAGAAATGTGGAGGAGAGGATCATATTGCAAAGAGCTGCAGCAATGATTCAAAATTCATTCTTTTTAGTGATAATACCATTAGAGGGAATATTCATTCCGCTGGTAGTTTGTAGTGTCCGATATATTACAAGGCACTGCAAATGAAACAGAAGATGAGGTTGATCCAACTAAATTCTAACGACTGTGAAGGTGTGGAAGGCCTGCTACAGCAAACAGGGATTTGGATACAGACATTGTTATTGTATGCGAACATTACACGAATTTCGATAGTAACTCTTGTTTTTTTTAATGGTACCAATGGCTTTATTCTTGAATCTTTCTTGAAAAGAAACTAACAAGAAGTATTCAAGTCTTATAACCTAAAATTATTACAATTTTTGAAGTCTTAACCACTGTTAATACTTAATATTAGAGTTCACAATTTCTTTATTTGCATTAACCTTGAATATTCAAATTATTTAAATTAAAGATCCATAAGTGCAAGTGGATCTACCCTTTTAAGTCGTCGGTACTTTAGTTGTTTTAGTATACCTCTAGCCAATTCGTTGACTATCTGATAGTTTCTTTTAATACCAAGGTCATCGTGTATGTTGTCATAGGTTCATTTGGCATAATTATCACTTTGTACAGCATAAAGATAATTTTGATTTTATTCCTATTGCCAGTACATTTTTAAAAAAGTTTTTTTTATTTGATTGCACTTTGCTTCAATATGATTTTTCCAGGTTAGCCTTTGGTCAAGGTGTAAACCTAAGTATTTAACGTTTGTTTGTTGAGGGATACTTACACCATTTAATTTTACTGGTGGTCAAGTGCATTGGTTCGGAGTGAACGTGATGTTACTCGATTTATTTTCGTTCAATTTTATTCGCCAGTTTTTTAACCATTGCTCAATTTTGCACAGATGGTTTTGCAATTCTCTTAAGGCAGTGTGAGATATTTTGTGTGACATAAAGATGGCCATATCATCAGCAAATGTTGATATTATTACGTTTTTAGTAATAGGTAGATCGGCTGTGTATAATAAATGCAACATTGGTCCAAGGACGCTGCTTTGAGGAATATCTGTTCTAATATCATTTAGGCCAGTGATTGATTCATTTTGTTTTACGATATACATTGTCAAATGCTTGTGCAACATCCAGAAAGACAGCAGAACAATACTTTTTTCCTCAAAGGAGTGTTTGACTATTTTTACAATCCTGTGTACTTGCTCTATGGCTCCATGTTGACTTCGGAATCCAAATTGATGGTCTCGTATAACCTGATGTTCTTTTTGCTGCCCTCTCTAAAATCTTGTTAGACTAGCTTTTTATAATAGCCCCAGTTAGATCGCTTGTTTGTGACTTTTTTGCCTTTAGAACATCGGCTCTCAACATTACTATTACAGGTGAATGATCAGAGGACAGATCGAAGCAGCTGGTTGCTTTAATATTTGTGCGTGCAATACCCTTCGTTACGCAAAAGTCAATTAGATCAGTATTTTTTTTTATCTGTTGGCCAGTAGGTGGGTTGATCAGCTGATAAGTAATCCAAACTCTGTTCCTCTATCGCTTCAAAAAATTGTCTTCCTTTCGGCGATGTTAGTCTTGACCCCCAATGGATATGTTTAGCATTATAATCTCCTCCTGTAATAAATTTATTTCCCAACTGGTTAAAATACTCCATGAACTGTTGTTTTTTGATCAATATTTTGCATTTTTGGAGTTCCTTTAAGGATACTAGCATATGAGACTCCGTGATGTACGTTACTGTTAACGTTGCGTTCTGATTTTCACCTTGAATGTTGTTGGGCGAAACTTCTGGATACATTTTTTTTCTCTCGATTGAGTACATTTTAAGCATACGCTGCTCTTCTCGCTGCCGTAAACATCGTTTTAGCTCTAAATATGTGGGGCACCCTCTATAATTTGCCGTATGATTTTCTCCGCAGTTTCTTCATCTTTTCACAGAAGTATCGGTTTTCTTTTTGCTGCATTCCTTGGAATTATGTAGTTCCCCGCAGATAACACAGACATAACGTACAATAAGCTTTACTATGTCCATATTTTTTGCATTTAATACCCTGTATTGGCCCAGTTCTTTTTTAGGTTCCTCTATTGTGATTCTTCTATGCAGAAGACATTTCAGGCTATATACTGCATGCTTTTCTTTTGTTTTTTTAACTTTTTACTTCCAACTCTACGCAGAACAATGGTTGACTCATTTTTTCTCGTATAGTCTCGGTTACCAATTTTGTCGAATTGGGTAATTAATGCTCTGTAAGCACCAATGTTAAGAGATTGGATTTTCTTTTAATGCTGATTATTGGTTTTGCCTACACATTTTGTAGTGGCAGTGCTAGCTCGAAATTTGATCTTACATGGATTATTGAGTATTTCCTAACTAAAGTATTAAGTTGGGAAGTATCAGTAGTATTTACAAACAGCTATTTTGTGCATCTTGCGTGATGGGAAATAATAAAGGGATGTTTAAAATAAAAAGAGAAATTGATGAATGGCTGGAAACATAGAATGTTTGACATAAAAAAATTTTAATGTTGGAAGAGTTTTGTCAATTAATAGGAGATTAATTAATAGGTGGAAAGGTTCAGTGTACTGGTGGGCATTGGCAACAACGGCCCGTGCATACCTACCTGGCGAGCAATTTGTTAGCTTGAATAATACTTGCCTAAGAGAAGAATTATTTTGTATGCAGTGGAAAACCAACTGCTGCTATTTCTGCCAAAAGCAAAGAAGGCATTATAAAATACATCATCATACCGTCCAACCGGCTTGCTGGAAGCCTTTTTCAAAAAGTAAAAGATTAGAGAGGATCATTTTCGAAAGACTGTATAAGAGGCTATTAAAAAAGGGTCCTGTCTGAAAATGAATATGAATCCCGTAAAACAAAGTCTTTTCTTGGAATGTAAGGCAACCTGCTGTTTTCAGATGAACTAAAATGCCATTCCTTTTTAACTTTTTTGCTTAAACCACGATGGATTCGTAATTGAGAGAAAGGTGGTGTGTATTGTCACTATCGATCATTACAGTTATATGATACAAACCCTTTATGCAGAAAATATTTCAATTGCCAAAGTAACAAATTTCACTTATCTCCTTTGACTCGTGCTGGTTAAAAAGTGCTTTACATGTATAAATCTTATATTACATAATTCGAGTTACTCAAAACAAATGATACCTCTTCAACTAGGGTACTCAGCTTTTATTTAATTAAAGATTTTAAAATGTTATTCAATGGAAATCAATTCGCATTATACATTTTCATGAAAACACCGTTATGCGCGAAAAAATATTTACTTTGTAAAGGTACTTTGGATGACAGATACATTTCTTAGAAATGAACATAATTCTATGTACATATATATTCATAATTTTATTTATGATTTGAATACTAACGAAAATTTGAAAACAAGGAAGAACTTTTTTTATATCAGTCAAATATTAAAAAAAGAAAATTCTTTGTGAATTAAATTTTTACTTGGTGAAAATATAAAATTTTTAGTATTCCGGTGAGAACCAACATAATGTCTTACATAAATATTGCATTAAAATGAAATTCTATGTTATTTAATTAAATTAATATTTTAAATTTTTTTTAACATTTAGATTTAAGAATTTTATTTGTATTGTAAAGGGAATTTTGTTTGTCTAATTTAGTCAATCAAATCAAATTAGGATTGTGACGTATATTTCCTTAATTTTTTTTTATTCTTTAATAATGCATTGAAATTTTGTTTAAATGTACTGTTTTGCTTTTAATGGAAAGCATTGGAATTAGAACTAGAAAAACAGTGGCTAGAACTAAAATACTTTTTTTAGCTATTCAGACAACAACTGGACCATCCAAATCTGGAAACTGTATTGCGGCAACGGATCACCATCAATCGTCGTCATCAAAAACAACCAATAAATAAATATAATGAAAGATCTTCTCTAAACACAAGCAGAGAAAAGGAAGCAGCTGAAACCAAAATTGCTAAACCAAAAACACTTTAAGGCGAATACTTAACTACCGAAGAGGTCATCCGAGGGTGGACGGAAAAACAAAGAATGATCCGCAAACTGAAAACAGTAGGAGAGTAAACAACGCTTTATACAACAACTTAAAGACTCAAAAGAGAGAGCCGAGAGAAATCAAAGTGCTCAGGTACCTTTAAAATGGAACCAACAAAGTAGTAACTGAAAATATGAACCAGAAGCTTTATTGTTTAATTTTGTTGACCTTTTCAGACGTTAAGTTTAAGGTTTAGTTAAGTTTAACCAATAAAGGATAAGTAATTCTTTTGAAACAAACCAAAACCGCAAAATATAACAAAATTTTTGAAACTCCTAATTGCGTAGATCAAAACTAATTAAATTTTACTGAGACAAAAGTTGTTCATGGCAAACAAGTAGTTTATAGTGCCCAATGTTTGTATATTCTGCTATGACCACAAAATATCCGGTACACTATCAAACACTGATACACTATGAAATAAAGAAGCTTGTTTAGTCAGTCAAAAACCTATATGTTGAACAATCACACAAGGTTGAAGAGCTGAATGACGAAAGTCAGACAATACAGACAATTGCAAACTTGGCGAAGCAGATAACAGTATTGTATGAGACCCAGACCAGACTACGCCAATCATCTCAAACCCGTGGAACAAAGGATACCGTTTCGTTGGATAGCGAAGCGAAAATGGCTTCCAACAGCACATAAGGAGGATGTCGAACGAACAAAATTCGCTTATTGAACACGCCCAGTAGAAGGAAACAAAAAGTGGTCGAGACTTTAGTTCTAGTAGCTTAGAGTTCCAATAAGAATTCAGCTGAACATAGAGAACCTGACAACAGAGCGGGGCCCGAATGGCAGTTGGTAAAAAAAAGAACACGGAAGAAATGTGCAAGAATCCTACGTCCTAGATCGATCGGATGCAATTAAAATAATGAAGAGTGGATCTCCCTCATATGCTGAGAGGCTAATACAAATGAAAGGGGATCCTAACCTGAACAACCTCTCTAAAAAGGTAACTCACATACGGAAGACAGCAAAGGATGACCTCCTACTAGAGTAAGGAGAAGATATACACCTAAAGGAGCTTGGATTCTAAACTGCATTCGAAAATCCTCTTGGTGGAGATGCAAAAATCTAAAGCAGTGATGGCTGTGGCAAGTTTGAGAGCCAAAATGATGAATGCGGAAGGCAGGGTACGTTTAGGGTGCCCCTAAAGTATTTTAACTTCTGGCAGTATATAGGCAAATCATGTATATGTGACGTGGATCGCTCTAGTCTCTGCGTCAAATGTGGAGGAAATGGGCATGCAGCTAAGCAATGCAAGGAACAAGCAAATTGTATGCTTTACCAAAACAGGTCGAATCCTAACCATATATAGCAGTTAGTGGCGGGTGCATTGAATATTCGGAAGCATTAAAAACACGTTGGCTGTGAAATTCATCCAGCTACAACCTAAATCGGTTGCACAGGACGTACGTATTGGTCCAATCAGTGCATGAAGCTAAAGTTAATATCGCCATCTTGTGCAAACAATAAAAAATATGGATGGGTGTAACTGGGTAGCTGACTCAACAGGCAAAGCCGTCATACGGGTCTAAATAACCTTAACGCAGGATTTGTGTGAGTAAAAGTTGACGGCTTGCATCTCTACAGTTGTTATGCACCACCTAGTGCCACAATCGAAGAGTTTCAGTATTTTTTGAACCAATTAATTGCTGATGCCCTATTGCGAAACCGTGTTATCATTGCTGATGATTTCAACGCTTGGGCAACTGAATGGGGAAGTAAAGATATAAACAGAATAGAATGAATGTGTTTACTGACGCCTGCAACGCATCTATCGTAAAAAGAATGCTAGATGGTTGTCGCCTACCAGTATACTAATGAAATGAGGAGGTCATACAATTTCGCCGGATGTACCATCATGCAAGGAGAAAATACCAGCGTGCCTGGGGTATGGACTCCTATTTTGGCCTGCGTGGAAAGACCTAGATACTCGAAAATAATTTAAGCAGGCAATCAAAGCGAGTAAGCATCAATACAGGAAGGAGCTTTGCAGTGAAGTGGATCGTGATCGATGGGGAAGACCCTACAAAATCGTCATGAAGATAGGCCCAAAAATTTCAATACTTCGCCTCCCACCTGCCCAGTGACACTTAACAAAATTTTAACAGTATTATTCCCGCAGCAAACTGATGTGATCCCTGCCGTAGGTGTAGCATTTGCCTGAAAGAAGTTCTGATGAGTTTAGAGAAATTTACAACACATGTCTGAGTGAGAGGGTATTTCCGGAACGATAAAAGAGGCAGCGTTTGGTGTTGTTGCCAAAAACAAGGAATGCTACAGAAGAGCTATCATTCTACCGAACTCTGTGCAAGCTGAATATGGCTGGCAAAGTATTAGACTGCATAGTTCCCTATCGATTGGAGATAGCAGTGGAAAGGGCCGAAGGCCTCGCTGAGCGGCAATATGGATTTCGAAAGGCTAGATTCGACACGTAGTTAAAATAGCCAAGACAGCTATTTTTGGCAGAAGATAGGAGGGAGGCTCTAAAAAGTTCTGCGCCATGGTCGCCCCAGATGTCAAAAACGTGTTAAACTCGGCCAAATGGAGCCATATTATCAATTCTCTACATGTATTGTAAGTACCAGTGTACATAGCGAGGGTCATTACAGACTATTTTGGCAATAGAGTGCTGATGTAAGATACAGATGACAGTGTCATGGAATACAACGTTACGGATGGTGTACGCCGACGATAAATACTGGAGCCCTTACTTTGGAACATTATGTACGATGGCGTTCTGAGGCTCAGCGTACCCGATGATGTCGAAATTATCAAAAACTTTGGAGGAAATAATGGAGGTATGTAGGTTAGAGCCTTGCATCGGATGAGTATATCCGCGGATATCCGCAAATATCCGCTATCTGCGGATAAAATCGGATGTATCTTCTTAAAACTTGGCGGATGCGGATTTTATTTTTTAAGTGAAGCGAGTACCGCTTATGTGCCTTAAGAGCTATATGTGGTTTCGGCACAGTATCCGATGATGCGACGCTCGTGACAACTTGCAAAGGAGAGAAAAAATGGTACCTACATCGTGAACAATCAGGGAGCAGAGCATTAGAATGCATTACAACTCTGCCAGAATGGAAAACACGCTGGGATAGTTCGGAAAATGGCCGGTGAACCGATCGGCTCATAGGATGAATAGGTGGCATGGTGAATCTAACTACTATCTAACGCAGTTGTTAAGTGTGCATGTCTGTCTTGGTGCATACCTTTACAGATTTAAGCATTCCAACTCACGAGAGTATCCAGCTTGCAAAGGATCACAGAAAGATGTGGAACACGTTTTCTTCCAATGTCCACGGTTTGAGACAACTCAGAGGGAACTGCCGGATGCCCTTGGGCAACGGATAACACCTGGAAACATATTCGAATTAGTACTCGTTTCGGAAAAATGTAGAATTTTGTATGCCACACGGCGGCGGTGGTACTCAAGGAACTAAGACACTTAGAGCGTGTAGAAGCAGAGCAACGTTTAAGGATTAGGTAGTGATGGCAATCTCAGTCTATGGTTGAGACGCTGCAGAGAATAGAGTTGAATGACTAGTCACCTCCATGGGAAGTAATGTCTAACAATAGTTCCGCATGGGTCAATGGATATGTAGGTGTGAGGTTTTGAGATGCTATAATCCATCACTGTTGCTGAGATGATTACCAACATCACAGTTTCTTCTTTTGAAGTTAAAGTTTTAGTCTTTCATCGGTTCGCTAGCATCGATACTCTTTTGTGATGTTACATTTGACAACAGTTTTGTTATGCTTACAATCACCACTCTTACTAGATCATCTGAACGATGATGAAACTGTATTACTCCTTTTTGATGTTGGATTGTTCTCTTAACTATTTGGTTTTTGTAGCCTTGATAGGTATTCGGAGTAACGTTGTTCCTAAAATTGTTGTGCTATTTTGGTTATGAGGTTCCATCTTGTGATTGACTTCACATTGGTGACTTCAATTATTGGTTTTCATATTAAAAAGTTTCCTGGTGTCAGCAACCTCTTTATCGTTGAATAGTGAGTCTAGAATTTAAACATGCTTCAATTTGTTTCAAATATAGAGTGGTTGTTAGCTCCTCAAAATTTAATACGTTGCCGCAAAGGATTCTTTGCTGGTGGTGTTTTATTGACTTCACTTTATAGCTTGCGACGCTGAATCTATCAATGCCTTTAGTAAATTGAATAATCCTCATTGATAATTTTTCACTTCTTATAAAGCTGTGGCCAAAAGTACTTTGTCGTTTTGTTGAGCTACATTTTCCAATATGCTGGTTACTTCTCGTGTAGTAAATTATGTTGTTGCCCAGAGCATTGTGCACATCTTGTGCCTTTGCTGCATTGATAATTTTCGTGATTGATTGAAAACATTTTCTGCATAACTTGTGCAACATTATTACTTGGTTCCTCTTTGTTACACTTAAAGTCTTAAAGTGTTGACAATTTTGAAGCGTGTGACCCTTCTATACGCAAATGTTATTTATTGTAAATTGTTTCACTTTGTATATAGTAGTCATCATAAAATATATAACCTTCAAAAGTACAACAACAGTTGAGCCAGTTATATTTAGATATCTTCTGAACAAAAGTTATCTTGCAAATTGCCTAAAATTCCTTTAGTATTTATATTGAAATAGCCAAAATCTTATTACGCGAGCCATTGATACCTCAAAGAATAGATTTTGAAAAGTTTGTTAACTTTTACTAATTGCATGTGGTTATCTTAATTTTTTCGATTTAATCTAATCAATTAATGAAATAATTTTACTTAGTTGATTTTTTTTTGTGTATTTCCAGGCAAACTTTTGATGCCTGCACATTATACTGGGAAGACAAATTTGTTGAAAACAACGAAGATCGAGATTCTGGAAAATTTGATGTTGATACTACGGCCAGCAGATACCATATGATACAATTCTAAGGTAAGCACGCTCGATTATTTATTTTTTAAATAAACTAATAGCTATGCCCTTGAACTATGTGTCAAAGGTCAAATAACTACCGGAAACAACCAAATTGATATTTTACTTTCAATGCATTTTCTTATCATTCTTTTCCTGATGGCAGTAACATGTGTTTTTATTGATGCCAAACGCTACTGTTAAAAGGTTCCCGCATGTTCAACATCCGGATTGAATAAATTTAAAGAAAATGGTTGGCATTTTGGATAAAAATTTACGACTACTTCACTGTGTTCAGCACATGAGGAAGTAATCTTCAAAGACCTTACAGCAGACTATCATAATTTTGCAAGTAATTCTTATACCGACTAAACTCTAATCCACAATTTCCTTGCCCATTTAGCTTCGTGAAACAACCGATAAGTATTACTTCAAGAAGCCGGCTCTGCTTAGGCTTCTATCAGTTTTAATTATTGGAGTTCCAGCTGAATCCTTTCTAAGTATCGTAGTTTTTTCGTATTTTTTGAAGTCCTACTACAAAACCTCTCTACAAGTTTCCTATGACTTCATCATTATAGTAAATAATATTTGCGTGTTGCTTGGTTGACTCCCGCAGACCTTAATCATCGTGCTTGAACTTTTGAAATTTTGTTTTGAAGCACGAAAACAAACATGCCTAGTTAGGATTTGGCTCAGGTAGAAATCGACTTCTCCATATCTCCTATATTACAAACTCATCTGAGAGCGTTCTAAATGCCCGCAAACCATTAAGCCTAACCTATAAACAAAAGCCAAGTTAATAAAGCCAGGTAATAATCTGTGACTCTGGTGAGCAGATCTGGTTCGGTATTATTCGCGATTAAACTCGATTTACTCTCTTAGTTTTCTTGCACACAGTGCCCAAATGGGCTTTAAATGATCAAGAGCTTTTGAGTAAAGTATCACTCACCAAAATCGGGTCACTATTAAGTATTTTATGGCACAATTTATGTGCATTCATTATTTATCAAAATCAGGCAAGTCTAGCATCGATTATCCCTCCCAGGTACTTGCTAGAAGGTTTAGACACAATCTGTTGTCCACCCATTTTAACTTTTATGCTTTCCATATTCTTTTCCTACTGAAAATTTCCATATTCTTTTCCTACTGAGACTTATTTATTATTCTCGCCCCTTGGTTCGATGAATTTCACGTAACCGGACTGTTGTGAAAATCGCATAGAGGAAAAGGCAATATTTTCCAACAATTCTGGGCGCGGTAGGCTTACATTGTGTATATAACTCATCCTACTAAGGTCTGACAGATCAAACAGGAGGCGAGCTCCCAAAAACTTCAGCCGGTATCGAGTTAAGCTAGGACAAGTGCAGAACATGCAGAACAGATGTAGTATAGTTTCCTCCTCCTTCTCATCCCTACAACTTCTCCAGTAATCATGCGAGAGAACACCCAGTCTACTCGAATGCTTACCAATGAGACAGTGTTCAGTAATGCCACCCACGAATATACTAATAGTGCATCGTTGCATAAATATTAGTTGGTTAGACCTGATTAAGTCTAGTGTAGGAGATTTACCGAGTAATAACACATGAGGCACAATTTGACCATTTATTGTTTGTGATTTTATAAGCTTCTTCCTTAAAGAGCAGTTTACACATGGAAAATGGTACTTCTGTATCTGCGTGACATGGTAAGATGCGGTAAGATCTTTTCCCAATGGCATTCTTACCGGAGTATAGGGCTATTGTAGCTTTCTTTACCCTTTCCAATATATTAGGTTTTCAGTGTAGTTTGCTGTCCACAATAAAATCCAGTAATTTCTCTTTATCTGTGACATTCAAGCCAACTCCGTTAAGAGTGAGTGGGTTGGAACAAGAAAGTTTGTACTTCCTAGAAAAAGGACCAATTCAATTTTAAGTGGATTAACAGTTGGACCGCGCGTATTGGTCCATTTGGTAAAGATACCAAGAGCATTTTGCATAAGATCTTTGAGGGTGTTAGGATATTTGCCGAAAGCGCTGATTCGCGCAACATCATCTGCATAAGTGACCACTTTAAAGCCAAACCCTTCTTGGTTTAGTAACAGGCCATTTATAACCAAGTTCTAAAGAAAGGGAGATAATACACCACTCTGCAGTGTACCTCTACTCACAAATATCTAGACGGATGCCTCACCAAGATTAGCCAAAATGAGCCTAGTCCTGAGCATTTGATCAAAAAGAATTCATTATATTCGATTTTTCAACAAGGCCTAAGAGGGAATTCAGTGCAGTTTTCAATGATTTACCCTTGCAGTATATGCATGCTGAGATGCTGATCACTTTACCGGCTCGATTGAGCCTCTAATATAAGCTTCTATATGTCTCTCTAAAGTTTTCAAGAAGTATGAGGATAAGCTAATGAGTCTAAGGTCTTTTGAATCGCAATGAGAGCATTTTCTCGCCTTAGGTATAAAAATGACCTTTACTTCAGTCTATTGGTTAGGAACATGATATAGTGCCAGGCTACATTTAAAAATCACTTTAAGCCAGGGAACCATTAAGTCACTGGTTTGTTAGATGCCGGCGGGAATAATGCCATTCGAACCTGCTGTCTTAAAAGGTTTAAACCTGTTTATTGACAATATGATGTTCCTCCTGACGACAATTTTCCCAGCGAGCCCAGTAGCTCTAATAGTTTTAGGCAGAACAGTCGGAGATTCGGAATATCCCGGGGAATGAGTTTCCAGTAGGAGCTCCAGAGATTCAGCCCCGTTGTATCCAGATACCAGTCGGTCGTTGTAGATAACTTGGAATGGAAGGACAAGTAGATATAATCTTACGTAGCCTAGAGAACTCAGAGGTCTCTTGTATGTTATTATAGAATAGTTTCCAAGTTTTGCTTTTGGCACTTCTTAATTCGTATTTATATGAGTTGAGGACTTCTTTATAGGAGTTCCAGTTCACGCCAGCCTTTGTTCTCTTTACGATTTTGAAGAGAATCTTACATTTTAGTCTTGTTACTTGTAGCTTCCTCGACCGCCATTGCGGGCGAGATTTTCTTTTAGGCCTACTATAAATAGGAAATGAGCCTTTTAGGGAGTTACCTAGAATTAATCTGAAAGTTTCATACTTGGTCCTTTTTCTATTCCTGAAGGTTGGAGTTTAAGAATATTTCAAATCTATCCCATATTGTAGAAGCAAATATCAAAAAGGAGTGTTCTTCGGACACCTTTCAATTAACTAATTTATTTGACATGAAGATTGAAATAAGGGTAATGTCCAAAACTTCCTGTCTATTACTAGTTATAAAAGTACTGATAGAGAGGTTTGTACTGAGAATGTAATCAAGGAGTGACTCACCTCTCTCGTTCATATTGGAGCTTCCAGATCGTGAGGTGTGAATTTGAGTCGCATCGGACGACGATTACGATCTTACGTACCTGAGCATCCGAAATTGGAAAGGTAGAATCAGTAATCAGAAATTAATTCCAATATTGAGAGCAATTCCAACATAAGTTAAATTAATTCACGCTCAAAGGATAAATATTCAAATATTTCATTTTATAGAATAAATAAAATTCTCCTTGAATCCCTAAAAATAATCAATATATCATATAAACTTCAAACTTTTCCATTAAAAGTTATACCGCGCGCATTTAAAACATTAAACCAACTTTCCTTTTAATCAAAATCCAAAATCCAAAATATAAACCGACGTCACAAAGAAATACATAATCACATTCCTTAATAAGATAAAATAACAGATGAGCCAAAACAAAAATAAAAAATAAAAAAACTGAATCCAATTATTCAGGAACATTGCAGTGTTTCTTTTTGTTTATGGCATTTATTCATTCGCAACATAAAGCAAATACATTTATCCGATCCAACAGACAAAGTCAACGATGTAAATTTAATCAAAACAATATACAATGAAAAATAATTTAACCGTAATCTTCTGACCTCTTTTGACAAAAAAATTATGAGAAAATAGGATTTTCCATTTTACTTAAAAATAAAATTTAAAATTCTAAAATTCCAGTCCTTTGCTATTATGAATACGAATTTTTTTTAAAAAGTTAACAAAATAAGACAAGTACTCTCAATCTTATCACTTTGTAGTTTCATCACTTTGTAGCAGTAGTGCATTATGTACATAGAGATGCAATTAAATTAAAACAATCGATAATCTTCAAACAGAACTTTTTCGATCATCATTTTGAAAAATAATCGTTTGAAGGCTCATTCAAAAATGTCAAAAGCTTTCGCAATCTTGCGTGTTTCAAGCTTTTATGATAAAATGATGCATCAAGAAAACATATCAGCTAACCGAATAATTGTTGGTAAAAAAAAGTTCCATAAGTTCTTCAGTTCTTCTCCGTTCGACGAGCAATGCACATCGCATTGCAATTTCTCATAACATTAATCATCTTAATTATCTTATTAAAAGAAATGTGTTTCTAAAGACTTTCGTGAATGTTAAAATCGAGTTCTTAATGTGTCGTGTTTTAATGTGTGGCACTTTTAAGATAAATTGACGCGCACAACCACAGACTCTCATAAATACTTTCTATCCATCCCGTTTATTTCCCGTTAATCTGATTTTTAATTTTTTTTTAAATTCCGTTTGGTTGACTTGTTTAATACAAGTAGATAAATGAATTGTTGAACAGCTGTTGTTAAGCAAACGGTGTTGTGTTTACATTTTAGTGTGTTCGGTCGGAAGGTTAATACACTGCGATTCGAAGGTACTACTGTGGACACACCATTGTTTGCTGGTCTAACGCTGTTCTTGCGTTCTTTAAGTTTGAGTCTTTGTATTCCTGTGTCAGGGAGAGAGCGTTCTCTTTTCAGTTTTGCAATATTCGTGGATTACGACTAACTTTGCAGCCGTTGAACACCATACAGCTTCCACAAAACCAGCGGTTCTACTTCTCACCGAGACCAAAATTTTGGATTTCGGTGATTCTTCGGGCATCGGTATTAAGGGTTACTCCTTAATCCATCGGCTTATTCGCCATAGGGGGCTGGTCATGTATATCCGCAACGATATACCTTTTTCCATTCCCAGTTTTTTAGGCCAAAGCACGAATAATGAGTTCAGCTTCATTTGGGTTGAAATCATGTCTCGAAACACTCCCTCTTCCTATGTGGTCTCTATCGAAGCCCAAATATCGCAAACAGCACTGCTCATTTTGGGTTTGATACTCTGTCAGACTCCATTGAGCACATCCTTCAGAAATCATCAAATGCTGAAATCGCTGTGGCAGGTGATTTCAATGTCCACAATGCCAAGTGGCTTCCTTATTCTAAGTCCGGAACACCGGCTGGTGAGGCGGCTGAAAGGTTTGAAGCTTTAAACCAACTCACACAACTTGTAGATCAGCCTACGAGGATACCAGATCGGGTCAACGATACGGGTCATTTACTGGATCTGTTTTTAACTTCTCATGCGGAGAAATACAGTATCTCCGTCAGTTCTCCTTTGGGAAACTCGGACCATCGGCTTATTACAGCGGAATTTCCAATGTCATGGTCGTGCCAAATGAATGTTCCGCCTAAACGTCGATTGTGGCACTATAAAATGTGGACTGCAAAGGAATGAACAAGTTCTTTCAAGAGTTCGAATGGTACTCTTGTTTTGCCTTCGGTAATTTTGACAATGCAGCCATTCTGGTTTCGACTGTTATTCCCACGGGAATAGAACAGTTCATTCTTTCCAGTCTCTCTAAGCCAAATAAAAAAATCAGGCAATCTTTGGCATAATCATGACTGTAGAACAACAACCGCCAATAAAGAAGCCTCTCACCGTAAATATGTTAAGAACCCGTCAAATGAAAATTTAGCTTTATTTAAGGCGGCTAGAAATCTGGCAACGCAAACAGTGTCCCAAGCTAAAAAAAAATACCAAAAAAAAGTTCGAGAAGAGTTGCGGCAGGTCTTAAAGCAGTAGCATTCGGACCTTTTGGTCCTTTGCCCGCAAAGTAGAGGAAAACTTCTTGAACAGTAGGAAATCATCAATACCACCTCTGAAAGATGGGGACTATATTTTTTCTACAGCTCAAGAAAAATCCAATCTCTTCGCCCGAAAATTTGCAGCAAACTCTAATTTACCTGATTCTAACTTAATACCCCCGATTATCTCTCTAGCCAGTTCATCGATGCGCCGCATTATATTTAGAACTAGAGTTGTCGATAAAGTCCTTGCAAGCATTAACACCAACAAGTCAGCCGGTCCGGATTGTATTCCCCCAATTGTCCTCAAATATTACTGTAAACCCTTGTTTAAGCCACTATCATATCTGTTTCACCGATCTATGTCTTCTGGAATTTTCCCTTCCATCTGGAAAACTGCTAACATACATCCTGTGCCAAAAAAGGGCAGTAAATCGGACCCTTCAAATTATCGCCCAATCGCTATCGTCTCGGTACTTTCTAAACTACTTGAGACCATAATCAACTTCCAGCTGATGAAATATTTGGAAGCTAATCATCTAATTTCTGATCGTTAGTATGGATTTCGCGGAGGGCGTTCAGCAGGTGATTAAATTAATGTTGTTACTGAATAATGGAACAGAAGCATTCATTAATCTGGTGAATCTCAAGTCATTGCACTCGATATCTCAAAAGCATTTGATCGCGTGTGGCACAAGGGTTTGCTGTGTAAGTTGAGGGCAGTTGGCCTTCACGGTTCGTTAATTTTATGGATTGAGAATTTTCTTCTTTGTCGCAAAATCCAAGTGGTGGTGGATGGTGTGACTTCCGATTAACATCTTATAAACGCTGGTGTTCCTCAGGGATCCGTCCTTTCTCCAACCCTTTTTCTAATTTTCATCAATGATCTTCTATCAGCAACTCTCAATCCAATATACTCCTATGCTGATGATATACTCCAATGCTATTCTTCTTCATCGCGAAACGATGTTCTCGCAGAAAGAATGGCTATAAATTACCGCCTTACGCGAGATCTCAATTCCATTCTTAAATGGGGTGAAGCCAACAGAGTTGAATTTAATCCCAACAAATTTCAAACCTGTGTTTTTTCTGGCTGAACTGCGATGGTTATTCACCGTCTTTTCTGACTGGTAAATCCAGCTTGGCTACGTCTGACACATTTGAGATTCTCGGTTTAACTATTTCAAAGAGAATATCTTGGGCTGAACAAATAAACAAAGCAGCGATCTACGACGATGTAATTTTTACTTTAATCCATTCGAAATAATTACAATATATAAGACCTACATAAGACCCAGGTTGGAGTATAATTCTCATATTTGGGCTGGAGCACCGATAACTTATCTAACTGCACTCGATCGGGTCCAAAACCGAACATCTCGAATGATTGAAGACGTAAAATTATTATCTGATCTTGATTCTCTTTCCCATAGGCGTAATGTGGGAGCCTTATGCGTGTTTTACAAGTACTTTCATGGTCATTGTTCATCGGAACTTTATGAATTTGTGCCTGGTTTGTCAAAGCCCGCGCGTAATTTAAGACGCCTGGTACACCGATACAATCTGGAAATTAAATTCGCGAAGACCAATAAATTTAAAAATTCATTTTTTGTTAGGAGTACGCGAATGTGGAATAAACTGAACGACGAGACGTTTCCCTTGGAATACAATTTACAGAGATTCAAACTTAATATCAAAAGTAAACAACTAGAAGACTGAAAACCTTTATTCCTTTATCCCTCTCTTACCTTTTTCCCTCCTAATCCTTCCTTTTACCTTTTGCAGTAGTGCTGTGTGTTTGTTGCTAAAACTTTCATATAAAGGATATACATACCTATATCCTAAGTGCTCTGAACATTTATAAAAAAAAAAAAAAAAAAAGTCTAGTTTCGATGTAATTACATGCAGGAAGTACAAATCATAAATTACTTTATTAGCAACTATATTGGTTTTCAAATAACACATAATTTGTTTTGTTATTGCAAATAACAAATTATTGAGTTATTGCACTTTGCATTTTTTCAAGAATTAAAATTTTGCTTTTCGGTATTTCTAGGCATCGTAGGTCCACCACTCGTTTGTTTTTATTTCATAAACGAAATTAAGAATTCTCATTAAAGTCCTGATCTCGTAAATCAGGAATGGTTGAATACAACCAAGTGTCATGACCGTCGCGTTTGGCGACATATATAATGCGCATGAATCTTCCCTAGAATATCATCAGTCATCTCTCATACTCATCCATCAGTGTCTAACTCTTACACCCTTACATAACAACGGGGCTGATCAACATCTTGTACAATTTCAGCTTGTCGGTATTTTCAAGGTATTTTGACTTCAGCGGTGGAGGTAATGCATGCGTCTTTCAAAATTCTCTTTGATAGCGATACGTTGGGATTTAAAATGCTTCTTTCCTTCTTGGGGTGAAGTACAATGGTCCTGCGAAATAAATTCCGCTATTAGAAATGGGACGTGTAGGTATCACACGTTCGGTTGGCATGTTACTCATATATTGGCTTCTTACTACTTTCATATGTAATGTATTTAACTTTTATTTTTTATTGGAGGTTCTCGGATTTTCCAACTACAGTGACACTTTTTATGTTATATAGACGAAAAATTGTTTATGTAACATACGGTTGAACGCTACCCAGTACCAATTTATTTTCATAAAAAAGCAACTAATTTATTGTTCATAAACTTTTAACCGAGCATAATTTAGCATGAAACCATCGTACGCACATAAAATTCGATTTTCCATACACACACGCGATATTTCGATTACATGCGTGGAGCTAAAATAACAATTTGTAAAAGTAAAATTTTAAGAAGATTTGTAAAAATTATTTTCAAATACACAACATTCGTGCCGAATATTGTTCTCGTTTTTTTTGTACCATAATCAATTATTCATTGTTAAAATTAAATTTGGATGTTGCAAAAAAAAAAAATTACCTACCCTTGATAAAACTTGAAACATTAAAAATGGTTTATGGATATCATAAATTACGGATTTAGTCTCCTACATACACCATTATTGTACATATAACATGGACCCATGTATCCTTTTCAAACATATTATTTTAAAATATATCTTTTAATGCCACGAACAATGTATATGGACTACCTTTATGATATACTTTAATATAATATATTCTATGGACTACCTTTATGATATACTTTAATATAATATATTCTATTGGAGGCTGTCTATGTGTATTTAACTGAAGTCTACAGGATATAGGTTATTGAAAATTTGAAGATGATAGAGGCTTCAGAAGAAGATGAAGACACTTTAAAATATTTCGTAGAGAATCACTATATGACAACTGTGCTGCCATTAACCAGGCGCATGATGATATTCTAGTAAAAATACTAAAAGGCAATGTAGGATGTCCAGCCGCTAAAATAAGTCAACTTGAAGGGAATTATACGATACTAACTAATGAAGGAAAATTTAACGCTCTGTGTAAATACAAGTACGACAGAATAAGCTAGACAACGAATGTATCAGAGCTTATGAGGTAACTTTAAACGAAAAATCGGTGCTCTTTAACAGCCACACAATACAACCACAATAAGCCATAAAAACGTTAGAAGAAACCACAATCAGATGCGTCATTTATAAAAGCACATAAGATTGAAAAATGCAAATCTTTTTTGGAGATGTTTCAAGATCGCACCAAAACATCTCCCATGTAAAATCTGTGAAGATTATGTTTAGGTAATCAAAATTTTTCCAAGATTAAGTTAACAGCAGTAGCAGTTCTTGTTGTATTATCGGTTTCAACTCCCAAATGCACCACTACTGAAACCATTTATTTTCTCCATGATGGATTATTTTGTTTTAGGGTTTCCACCCATATACTGATGACAAAAATAAATTTACTCATGCATTCAGTCATGATCATTTCCAGTTACGGAAATATAAACCATTTCCTGGGTTATGTCGTGAGGCTATACTTCAGGAGCTATACTTTGGTAGTTACCCGGTGTGACTTTGTCACTATTTTAGATTTGATTAGATTTGATTAGATTTGATTAGATTTGATTAGATTTGATTAGATTTGATTAGATTTGATTAGATTTGATTAGATTTGATTAGATTTGATTAGATTTAATTAGATTTGATTAGATTTGATTAGATTTGATTAGATTTGATTAGATTTGATTAGATTTGATTAGATTTGATTAGATTTGATTAGATTTGATTAGATTTGATTAGATTTGATTAGATTTGATTAGATTTGATTAGATTTGATTAGATTTGATTAGATTTGATTAGATTTGATTAGATTTGATTAGATTTGATTAGATTTGATTAGATTTGATTAGATTTGATTAGATTTAATTAGATTTGATTAGATTTGATTAGATTTGATTAGATTTGATTAGATTTGATTAGATTTGATTAGATTTGATTAGATTTGATTAGATTTGATTAGATTTGATTAGATTTGATTAGATTTGATTAGATTTGATTAGATTTGATTAGATTTGATTAGATTTGATTAGATTTGATTAGATTTGATTAGATTTGATTAGATTTGATTAGATTTGATTAGATTTGATAAGATTTGATTAGATTTGATTAGATTTGATTAGATTTGATTAGATTTGATTAGGTTTGATTAGATTTGATTAGATTTGATTAGATTTGATTAGATTTGATTAGATTTGATTAGATTTGATTAGATTTGATTAGATTTGATTAGATTTGATTAGATTTGATTAGATTTGATTAGATTTGATTAGATTTGATTAGATTTGATTAGATTTGATTAGATTTGATTAGATTTGATTAGATTTGATTAGATTTGATTAGATTTGATTAGATTTGATTAGATTGGATTAGATTTGATTAGATTTGATTAGATTTGATTAGATTTGATTAGATTTGATTAGATTTGATTAGATTTGATTAGATTTGATTAGATTTGATTAGATTTGATTAGATTTGATTAGATTTGATTAGATTTGATTAGATTTGATTAGATTTGATTAGATTTGATTAGATTTGATTAGATTTGATTAGATTTGATTAGATTTGATTAGATTTGATTAGATTTGATTAGATTTGATTAGATTTGATTAGATTTGATTAGATTTGATTAGATTTGATTAGATTTGATTAGATTTGATTAGATTTGATTAGATTTGATTAGATTTGATTAGATTTGATTAGATTTGATTAGATTTGATTAGATTTGATTAGATTTGATTAGATTTGATTAGATTTGATTAGATTTGATTAGATTTGATTAGATTTGATTAGATTTGATTAGATTTGATTAGATTTGATTAGATTTGATTAGATTTGATTAGATTTGATTAGATTTGATTAGATTTGATTAGATTTGATTAGATTTGATTAGATTTGATTAGATTTGATTAGATTTGATTAGATTTGATTAGATTTGATTAGATTTGATTAGATTTGATTAGATTTGATTAGATTTGATTAGATTTGATTAGATTTGGTTAGATTTGATTAGATTTGATTAGATTTGATTAGATTTGATTAGATTTGATTAGATTTGATTAGATTTGATTAGGTTTGATTAGATTTGATTAGATTTGATTAGATTTCATTAGATTTATTAGATTTATTAGATTTATTAGATTTGATAAGATTTAATAGGTAAAACAACATTTTAACTCAACTAAATATAATTATCTGCTGATATCGATTATAAAAATATAATCAGATTACAAAAAGTTTAAAATTTTTCCAAAAATTGTTCTTACATCTTTCTTTTGATTCTTAATATAAGTTTAAATATTAATCCTTATTATCTCATTATGTAATTATAGATCATTTTATTGCTTAAAATTTTGATTTCACAACTCATTGAATTGTAAAATTAGTCATTTTCCTTTTATAGCGTTACACAAAAAATCCGATTGACATTCTAACCCACTAAAAACTCATGCGTCAATTTTAAGATTTTCCACTTTCTTAAATTAAATTATATTAAATTTGTGATTATTGGTTAAACCGTAGAAAACTCTTACCGATTAATACGTACCTCAGATAGGGGAAAATTTCATGTATATCAGAAGAATTTTCGTAACTGGAGAAATTCATTTCATTCGTTATTGAACATGCTCAGTTTGGGAAAAAATACTCTTCCGCATGTGTTCAAGTTGTGGTATCAAATCTTAAATGCACACGACCGTAGATAGTGTACTTTATGGTGATAAAAGGCACATATAAGTAATTTCATTTACGTAAAATTTGTACATTATCGTGACGATTTGACATATTTGTCAGTATCATTGCGGTAACATTTTATCTGGCTATACGATCTCTCTTGAATTCTAAGTAGTATAGTAAAGATTTATGTATAGTGCTTGTTTGTAACTAAATTATCTTTTATATATCTTGATTTCGATTGTGTTATGGGAGCATGGAAAATAATTTTGGGAAATTTTTAAAGTTTTTGTTAACTTTATTGATTCTCTATGGCATTGAACAATGCGCGTTGCTTTATTTTAACAGTTTATACATAATAAATTGTAGTTAGCTAAATATAAACTAAAAATTGTTCGTAAAACAGCTTTAATGTTCAGTTAATTTTTTCTCGTGATTAACAGTCGTTAATAAATGTATGGATGTTAATCACACAAGTTGCTGAAAGTAAAAGGTTCGTGTTTGCTAACTACTCACGTACATTATAATATAGTACGAGTATATAAGCAACAATGGTATTGTCGTGGTAACTTTTTTAATATTCATTCTTTGTTGTTTAGCAGTATTGGAATATTTAAAACAGCAGACGTGACTTTACTAACAGCAGACGTGAAATTTTTAGTGGGCATCATTGACCAGTATTACTGTTATTTTAACAGTAAATCCGCTCTCCCGACGGATTGAGTCTTAGTTAAAAGTTTTAATCTGTTACACAACGACCACTGCCATTTATCAGACATAAATTCGCTTTGCCGTATTAAACGAATAAAAGCTCAGATTTAATGCAATCAACTCAAGAAGGACGATTTCATTTTGGTGCTTGCATATCCATTGAGAAGGCAAAGCCTTTTATAAGTACATGGTCTAAATTTAACAACCTTTGTGAAAGGGTTGAGAAAACGCTCAACTGGATTGCCGTCGGGTAGTTGGAAAATAAAATACCATTTGCACACCGAAACTACCATGAAGCGCCTGGTCATCAGGAATTGTGGTATCAAATCCTAGTACCGGTGGCACTAAAATGTGAGCAAACCGTTTCCTAGTTGTTGAAATCCAACGACTGCTAAGTTTCAGCAGCGGGAAACTGGGCTGCCGACGCAAAATTTGAAGTTTGATTAGTTCGTTTAGTTAAGCTACTCAATGATCCCAAATTTAGACCAAATTTGGGCAAAAATTGGGAGTGAATTTCTTTAAAAGAAGTCAGAGGCTCAGTAGATCGCCTATAGAAATACGTTAATCTGGGGCCCACTTTCTGATCTAAATGAGGGCAAGGTACAAAAATGCTAAAAAATTAAGTGCGAATGTCCGAGTGTTTTGAAATAACTTGGAGTTAAAAAACAAATGTCTGAAAAAGAAGCGGTAAACGAAAATGGCAAAAAGTAGCAGCAAAAATGTAGAAAATAAACTGAAAATGACTAGATTCGACCGGATGTGCTTTTGATCATAAAAGAATGTATGTTGAACTGTTAAGAAACGTGAAATGGAACTCGGAACTTACTGGTCTAAGTGAAAAAGTTATTTATATTCGCCAAACTAAGGAGGGAGATTTTTTTCATGTTTGTTTCACTATCCTCTCCATATTTTTTAGGTTTGTAGCTGGTCTAGATCTGTTGTTACTTTCCATCATATCTTCAGCTATTACTGAATTTCCTGATATAAACTTCGCATTTTGACGTCTTGTTGCTGTTGCCTAAATTTTGGTAACTGAATGAATTCAACAAGATGTCCAATTTTTGACTCGACTTCTGATGCATCTGGTTCAGATGAATCTTCTTTTCCTACCGGTGTTGGTTTTCTGTTTCCTTCGTTATAAAATATGTTGGTAGGATTTTGAGGGTTGTGTAGTAGTGTCGGTGTGTTTGGTGGCCCGTTGTTCAACCGTTTCCACATATCCTTAATTAGGAGCTCGTAAACCTCCGCTATCTTCTTTTGTGATCCGAAGTAAGGATGTTTATACTGTAAAGGTGGTTCCGTCCTTTGGATGACATCAACGTTAGCGATGTAACCTATATATAACGCCTTTAACGCTGATATTTTCGTCTCCAGACACGTTTTTGTTTTCCGACCTGTTTCATCTTGTTGGTATTTATCTGAACTGTCTTCGTTTCTACCCCATTTTGGTTGTTTAGTAGGGTCTCTAAAACTGACATCTTCTTTTACTTTGTATGTGCCTGGTAGTTGATAGCTTGGAATCTATACGACGAAGTTCTGCACATTGTTTTGATGGCTCGAACTTTTGGTGCCGGTTGGTGGTTAGCTGTAATAGGTGCCAGTTGTTGGTTGCCGTTGATAGGTGTCAATTGTTGGTTGGCTCGAAGGATCAGTGTTTGTTGATCAATATTAGTTCCACTCTGCTATTGCCGGTTGAAGTTTCGTAACCTGTTGGTTGTTATTTATAAATATATCGGTGCCTGTTGTTGTGTGGCTTGTAGTTCCGATATTATAACATCGAAAAGGGTGTCATTAATACCCGCTTATAGGCCGCCTGTTGTTTTAGTGGCTCGATAGATCACTATATCAGTGTTATCCGGCCATTATATCCATCTCGAAGGGCCAACGTTTGTTGCAATAGCAACAGCAATCATAAGAGCTGTGTCCTTAGTAAACGTTCCTATTCTAGCTGCTATGTTATGTTTGGTAGATAATTTGTTTATAGTAGGTACAATATTTCATTTTTTTCAGCGCCTCCTTCAATAGTTTCAGTCCGGTTTTAATAACCTACTTACCTTTCTTATGGCCTTTCTAGGAACCCAAATTGATGTGCTGGAATAATCTTTCTACTCTTTATAACTGGCGTTAGTCTCTTGAGAAACAGTCTAAGATCTTTGAAAAAAAAATTACTCTCAAAGAACTCTGCTTTGGCAGAAATTTCGGGATAACAGTCCTTGATAAAACAGACTGGGATACTGATAAACCTCCTATGGAATCTAGCAGCCTAGTCTGGTTCACCGATGGAGTAAAAATGGATAGTGGAGTTTGTGACTTTTGACCCCACCACAAAATATCGAAATTAAAGGAAAATTATCCCAGTGTTTTTCTAGCCAAAATTCACGCCATCGAAACCAGCTTCTTAACTATTATGACTAAAGGTCTTAAAGGCGCCTCCATCCACATTTTGCTCTGACAGCCAAGCATCATTGAAACCACTGGTTTCTAACTGCCTGAATTCTAACTCGGTTAAAAGTTGTTATAAACTGCTACAATTTCTCTCTTGCCATAACAAAGTTAGGTTGTGGTAGGTGCTCGGTTACAAGGGCATCACTGGTAATGAGATAGCCGACGAGCTTGCAAGGGCGGGCTCGTCGACAACACTCATTAGCCCCGAGGCTTTCTGTGGCATCCCGTGGACCTCTGCAGCCTATACAATTAGTAAATGGAAAAAATACGGTGCTTGATCTATTGGAACTGTATTTCCGGCATTAGACAGGCCAAATCTTTGATAAGACCATTTCACCATAAGAACTAATTGGCGGTTAATTTTAGTAAGGGGAATATTAGGAAACTATTAAGTTTTCTTTCAGGTCATTGCAACCTGAGATAAACCTGTCCACAGAGACAGAGTGCCGACTCTGTTGGAAAGAGATAGAAACTGCAGAACACATACTATGTGAGTGTAATGTTCTGTGTACACTGAGGTGGCTTGATTTTGTAGTGAGGTATTTGACTCCGGAGAAATGTAAATTGGCCTTTGCAAGCAGCATTCTCGTCTTTATTAGGAAAGTAGAGAACCTTTTGGGTAGCCATTTTAGGTAGCAAGTTTTAGATATATTGTGTCATTATTTAGTCATGTTTAGTTTGTATGGAATAGAATTAAGGTACTCAATGATTCTCTAGTTTTACTTACCGTTTCCGTTATTTTTTTTATCTTGGATCATATTCCATGCAGGACATGGTTTTCCTGAATCAGTGGTGTCTAGATATTTGCATTCTAATTAGCTATTTGTACATTTGTTGTGTCTTCTCTTACTTTGACGCTATTTGGAAGGGTTTGATTTTGGCAGGAATGCATCCTAGGATGAGAAATTTTCCTTGTTAAATTTATCTTATTGTCTTGTGGCATGCTACTAGTGTTTTAATATCTCAATCTTAACTTTCATATTAAGGATTGCTTTGATTCCATTTACCATTTCAATGTTGTCCACGTTGTCAAATATTAGCATGAAAAGGAGGGAGGCCATTTTCGATTGTTTCTCTTTCATCGTTTGCGTTTTTAGTATTTTATGATTCAAACTAAATTGTAAAACCAATCGAACAATCTGACTGCCTTACAATCATCTTAGTCCTTCGATAACAGATCTAAATTTAATTTAAATAGAATCATCAATATTTTTGATGTGACGTCGCACCAGAATCTTATTTCGCATATTTTAAATCTTGATAAAAAATCTTAAACGCATTACAAAAATTTAATAATTAAATTCCCGAAAAATTTTTAAGTATTAAATTCCACAATTGGCAAAAAAATGTTCTATACTGATATTTTGATAACGCAGGTATACGCAGATACCTCATTAAAATTGTAGAACGAAATCTCAAGATGTACAATAAATTAATTTTAATATTAGATACACAACAACTGGAAATAAATAAAAAAGCTTATCACATGCTTTCCTCGAAGCATTTTGTTGGAAAACATTTTTAATTTTTATATTTGGTAAGGGAACCCCCTAGCGAATTTTTTTGTATTTTTCTCGATTTATTTGTTGTTGTTGGATGTTTAAAGATTTTGTTTAAGTGTCTTTTTATATTTCTTGTTGAATTTTTGTTAAATTTAAATCTTCACACAATACAACAGAAGAATGAATCAAATTGTTGGTACCACGCATTCAAACTTCTTGTTGTTGTGCTTTTGCCAAACAATTGTGTGATTATATTGGTTGAAGGAGCCATTGATATTGAATGTGAAATTTATATCTACTAAAGACTGCTTTTTTCCTTTGGGATAAAGTATACCGTATTTGCACTACTAAGATCTTGGTATTTCCGTAGTTCATCTCGTGCTGTGGAAAAAATAACTAATTCCGTTTTTAATGTAACCACTGATTATTATGTCGAAACTCTTATAACTACTTTGCCATCATCAGTTTTCATGGGTGCTTGGTTTTCGCTCCATTTTGACCGTGGCTGTTACGATAACTTTCCAAAAAAAAATTATTGGAACCGTTTTCGAATTAAAGCATTACTTCTATAATGGTGTCAGGCGTAACCTAACCCACTGAAGAAATAAGTCGTCTTCGTTCATTGTCATACCTGTTCCGTAAAGCAGGATAGAGTGTACCGGTAGGAGCCACTTTCTCGCAAGACTAGCGAGTATGTTCAAAGAAGGCGACCATCGTGTCTATGGTTACCCTTAAATACTTTGTCATGCTCTTTGTTTGAACCACCTTCGTACCAATAGTCATGAGAATGACGGTTTGTATTCTCCGTCTAGTAAGCATGACCTCCGTTTTTGCAATCGCCAATCGCAACCCGTGTTCAACTATCCAAGTTTTGGCTCTCCTCATAACTTGGTCAAATTTGAGTTTATCTAACTCTGAACTTCATCTACCTAGCCTATAAACAAAACCGTGTCGGGCATCTCAAGCAGTCAGAGATTGTCATACAAGATGTTTCAGAGATCAGGTTCAAGAACCGACCCTTGCACCACTCCAGCGGTGACCTCTTTACTATTTTTCCAGTGTGATGCCTCAAACAACAATTTCCGGTCCTTTAACTATGGGCTTTTTTATTATGGGCCTTGCCGAATAGCAAGCTTTATCCGCCGTCATAAGCGCGTTCACTACCTCCTAAATTACATTTATGGTCAAGTGGCCTTCTGGAATCCATGTTGCCTTGGATACAAATCCCCAGCATGGCCAGTCCTAATCATGGCTTCAACAACTTCTCTTGAAGTTTTAACATCGCATCGAGCATGCACAGAAATCTGTTTATCGACATGGAATCCGGATCACCATTTTTTTTCTTTGTTGATCAGCACAAATCGAGCCACCTTCCAGTGTAAAGGGAACAAATATATTATTTGGTTAGCAACAGATCCGGCTGATCGCTAATCACCACCTTTAGCACTTCCACAGAGAGGTCATCAGGACCAGGTGTCTTCTTGCTCTTCAAAGATGCCACAGCGTTTACCAATTCTTCCTCCGTAAATATAAAAGCAACTCAAAATGTTCTGGAACGCTTTATTATCTCATAAAATGTGTTTAGGGAAGAAAGCAGTAACAATGTCTCCCATAATTCCTGCATTTATCGTTTCACACGCACTTATAAAGCTTCTGACTAACAACCTTATATCCCCTGCTCCAAGGGTTGGTGTTCACTTCATTATATAACCCCTGCCAGAACGCTACTTTGTTTGCCCAGATGGCCGCGACAATTTTTTTTTGCAGTCTTGTGCTCTGTGGATTAAATTGCTGCCTCATCTTTTCCTTGTGCTCGTTGCACCGCCCTTCGTAGCTTAAAGGCATTTTCCTAAATGGGGCAATCTCGTCGTCTATAGTAGGCAAGTTGCCTTCTTGTTCATGCATTTCGAACTGGCATCGGGGAGACGCAAGCCTGCTGGGTAAGTCGAATTGTACCGTAAACGAACGCATTAAGATCAACTAGGGTTGGGTTCTCCTGCATAGGTGGTAAAATGGTAAAATGTAAGCCAAACCAGTTTCCGAAAAAACTCGTACAATTTTGCGATTCCCATCTTGGTCGTGTTCCAGCGGGTAATGTAATTGTGGTCACTAGCTGAGTAGTCCTTAATTACTCGCCAATCCGTTGAAAAATATGCTAGCCATACCGACACCTATATCCGACACCTATATGCTAGCCATACCGACACCTATATCACCGTTATATTCGGTATGAAATTTGCAAAGCCTAAGTAGTCGTCGGTAAATTGCTTTGGACCCTTTATTTAAAATTTTTAGGTTTAGTTTTGAAGCCATCTCCATGATGAGTTTACCTATGGTATTCTGATGTGGCATCGCCCTATTTCAAAGCCCATTTATTGAAATCTCCAGCTACCACCACTTCTCTTTCTTGTCCACTTCTCTTCTCTTTCTTGACTTGTGTCACGTATATGGAACGTCTTGTAGACCTTCCGATTTAACCCAAAAATCTAAAATAGTATCATTAGCTGATAAGCATACCTAAAAATCATAATATCTTGACTTATTATCCAGACGTAGCCGCTACCGGAATCATGTTCATCAATGTGGATGCCATGAGTGTCGATCACTCATATTGCTTAAAAGGATTAAGAACAAGGTCAAAAGGTTTCTGTTCCGGAACTGTTCGATTACAACTATACTATCTGAGTTTCAATCTCACAAACCAGATACTCTGAAAGGGCAACTGCAGCCCTGCAAACATTTAGATTTTTTTTGCAGAAACTTAAATATTTTGGTCTGTTTCCCTGCTTAGCCAGAAGAGCCTTCTTGAAAGCCTCAAAGGCAAATTTGACGGACGCATCATTTCTCACCCAGCCCTTGGGATGTCTTCACCTCTTCTACTTCCGTTTCATCTTACCTTGCATTACTCAAAAGAGCGCTGAACTTTTTGAGGTCTCCTGAGGTACCACCGGCTTAAGAAGGTCACACAATACTGCTGTGAGGCCCTCCCGTCATGGTAACCCATTTGTCCTCTCTTCCTTCCACTGCCTCTTTCTCTGTTTCATTGCCAAGAAAATAGTCAGGCTATCCCTTTCGGTAGCCGGTTGCATAGGTCAGTTAGGTTTCAACCGCATAGCACCTTAGGTTTCACGTTTTGCCACCTTCTCCGCCCTTTTTACTCACGACGTCCGAGATAGCTTTTCCTCTTCCTTTTGCTTGGTCTTTTGGCAAGTGCCAATCACATCAATTGCCTCATCTAGCCTAAAGATACCATTTTTACATCCTTTTTGCCGTATTTGGTCGTGGGTTGGCCCCTTTCTCAACCCTTTAATTATTTGACGATACTTTGAAAAACTATTATCTTTCTCACATCTCAATCTTGCAATGAGATTTCAACCTTTTGTTTGTTCGCAAGGAACTATCATCTTCGAATTCCATCTCTCGGTCCAGACTGGAAGACTGATCTTTCATGATCTTCCATGACTGATTTGTCGTATGATGATTATCTGCATCAGGAACCAAGTAATCAATCTCTGAAGTCTGATGGTCGTTAGATAACGACGACGTGGAGCCCGTTTGCACATTCCTATCCGATGCCGGTACTGGGGATTCGACTTCTTGCGCCATAAGGTCAACTTTCTTCGTTACCTCCATAGATGGTTGGTTGTTATGGTTATACGTTCCATAGCCTATACATCGAGCACGGTTGGTTCACCCGATAAATGTCCGATTTATGCATCATTCCTACATCAATCACCGTGGAGCGCCTAAACTAATGGTAACCACTTCATTCACTTCAGCGTCCCGTTTAATGAATACACTCCTACTCTCAGAGTTTACTTAGTCACAATAGCCAGAATATACACCAGTAGGGATGGGATAGCACCGAGATACGGGCAATCAGATCACCAGTGTTGGTTGGCTAATGATTTAATGACGCCAATGGGCAGCTATCCAAATCTCAATACCCTGAGACCCTCAATCAAATAATGTTGTGGTTGGGGATGGGTTGTTTATTTCGCCACTAACCTCACTATCAGTAGGCGGTCTACTAATCCACCACTTGTACGTAGTGGCTTATCGATACAAGTAAGCAGATAAATGTATCCATTAGATGGAGGAAATTAACCTACCATTTCTAAATGGTTATGTTCAAATCGACCAGATGGAATTTGAACTGTTCAAACTGTGAATGTTTGTGACTCTGTTTTTTGATTTTTGGCATGATAAACAAAATTTTGCCCACTGGGTTACATCCTGATTTATACTGAGCTAAAAGTATTTCAACATAAAAAGTATTCTTACTTGTTGCACAGATGTTGCACAGATCACCCATGGTGCTAAAGATAGTGCAGTATGTCGAATACTCGACTGTGCTATGAAGGGGCAGTTTTTCCCTATTGATGTTTTGCAATAAACTTTGAAGTCAGGTCTAGGTTGTTTTTAAAACCAGAGAGACGTCTGGAGTGAAAAACTAAACTCTGTAGCTCTATGTCTTGTTTTTGTGCCTAAATGGTACTGTAGTCAAGGTTAATTTTAACTGCGGCTGTTTCATGGTCTGATATACGTAAAAATGTGGCTGTAACCCCAAACAAATGGGGCTGTGATTGCTGTTTTTTCAACAGCTGGAGAAACTTGAAAAAATCATTTTGCCATGCAAATGCATAAAGAATTTTGAATGTAATTTGTAACCGAGCTTAGTCCTCGATAATCCCCACAAGGTCTCCATAGCTGGGAACTTTTTTTTTAACCGTATACTGAGGATATGCGGTAAACGCGGCTTGATATCATATCGGATCTAGTCTGCGTGGTCGGAACACTGGCAAGTAGCCTAATGTGATGTTATAATGAACCTCGTTATGATGGACTTGTAAATTGTATAGTTTGGCTGCACTGTCAGTGAGGGATACTTGTCATTGTGTTCTGCTGTGAAACGAGTGAAATGCACGTGTACTGCAGCATTTTCCTCACCCAAAGGCGAGTGACTTCAGATGGCTTCTCATGACTAATGTCCGATAACTATTCGATAACTATATCGATAACTATTTCAAATATTTGAATCGCTACAATGTCTTGCTGAAATAGGTTTCAACCACTTAGAAAACCAGTAATTTTCGCTTGCAATTGCTAGCATTTGAGATAGCCCAGCTTGTGTATTACCAAAATGAATTTCGTGTACTATTAGCATATTAAGCCGGAACTTTAGATGAAAGTAATTTGGTGTCTAATGGATAAAAGACATCAGAATTGTTCAGTCGTAAAAGTTTTGCCACTGATGGTCTTATTAATTTGCTTATTGAATTACATTTGGACGATGTTTTCTCCATACAATTTTAGCAATTTTAGCAATTTTATACTGTTTAGACTGTTGCCACCAACAATGGCAAGCTTAGTGCAGTGCATTGAATAAATTCATTATGGGCACCTCCAGTGATTTCGAGTGGTTGGTTGCGTTATTTTAGACAGCGAAACACTATTAAATTTAGAACTCGTTGCCTTCCAAAAACTCAATGGCCAAAATGTGAACACTATATGTCGTAAAGTTGTACGTATTTGATTTCTTCTAGAACCACACAGGTTCCGAAAAGGAACCGTACGTTTCAACTGTGAAGGCCTAAAGGGATAATGAGCAAGTTAAAGAGACTCAGCGAGTATCAGTTCAAGGACTTGGAACAATTTATACGGATCCCTAACCTCTCATGATAATTGTGAGGTAGAAGATATACAAGTTCGTCTTCTAGCTAGCTTTCGATACCCTACGTGAACTGAATAAATTTTAATACCTTACAAATGCAATCGACCTTGACTGAGGTGGATGAGAAATGCGACTGACGACGATGGCTTCATGTGGTAAAGAACGACTTTTCTTAGAATAAAATGAAGAGTAACGTTAAGGTTGAAACCAGATTGTTGAATCGATATGGGCCAGCAAAGATCTGCCAAAATCATAAATATTATTAAAATAATTACAATTCGTTAAGTATTTTAAGTAAATTTCTAAATGCCATAATCAATTTAGATTATGTCAATTTTCTAAGAAAATGTATCAGTGTTCATTACACGCGATGACTAAAGGTCGTTCAGATTTTAATTATAATTTTTTTATACATTTTATTTAATTAATTCACAAAAATAAATTTAATTTCGTATAATTTACGTGCAAGACGAATTTGTGGTGGCGAATTTTAGTTTTTAAAATCAATAACTCGACATATTTTCCAAAGTAAAAAAAAAAATTAAAATCATGTCTAATTAAATGTCCGATGGATCCTAAAGTACAAAATTGTCCATTGATTTTTAATTTTTTTGGAATATATTAAAATGTTGATACAATTACTGGTGCTATCATGTCTCAACCATTTGTTAAATATTACGTGACAAAACTGAAAATATGGCTACACAAATTAATTTTTGCCGTCGTTTTATTCTGGAATGATACCAATTAGGGCTATGAATAGTTATAACGATTCTCTCATATTTTGCAAGACGGGAGATACTTTCTTGTATAAACAAAAAACTAAATCATAACTTGTTCGTTTTTTTACATTTTTCCAAGAAATTTGTCATCTACCATCTTATTTATGACATTTTTATTTATAAAAAAAAATACTTTAGATAAATGTGTTATGGTACCTTTTTAAAGGGAATACATTTAGCTACAGTGTTTGCAGTGTTTTCTAAAACTATTGAGTTTTGATGATTTTAAAGGTCAGTTACTGTTTACAAATACAGTCAAATAAATAAAAAACAAAAAATCACATTTCATGAGATAGAGAAGGGCTCAGTGAAGGAAGCCTCACAAACAGACAACTACAATTGATGATCGTAACGATCTGTAATTTTTGATAAACGACTAACTAGATGGCACGTTACATAACAAAAAGATTGTAAAAGTAGTTGTTCAGAAAGCTGATGGCCTTAAACAAAATGAATGTCGAAGTTACCCCAGTACTCTGATAATTGATCAATTACAACTTATCAAAAAGCGAATGAAACATAAGCTTGACCATAGGTCGTTTTATGTTTTATGATAGTGTCGGAAGTCTTGATGGTAACGACACGGACTATATCATCTATTCCACGATGTGATTTGATGTCTCGACCGAGGATTCATTTATTAGGTGATAAGTTTTTAACGTGAATCTTTACGACATCATTAATTTGAATTACCTTTTCGCTGGTTTGTCTTTATTTTCTGATTTTAGTGTGATGCCACTGTTTCCAAAAATCCTGACGTATCCGCTGAATATATTGTCATCTGGACAAATGGTTTAATTTGAGGTGCGTCGAATTTGGATCAGGCAATGATACGAGGTCTCGAGTTTAACACTGCCTCAATTTGAGTGAGTAATGTTCCATTTCATCGTTTGTAGTGATGTATTAGCCAGTGTTCTCTGTAGGTGACATTTATTGATTTCACAGCAGCCTCAAATATGCCACCAAAGTGTGGTGATGCTGGTGGGTTGACATGCCAATTAATTTGTGCCTTTGAAAAAAAATTATAAATAGAAGTATCTTTGGCAATTTTAAATAATTATTGAAGTTCTTTGTTGGCTCCGATAAAGTTAAAGCCATTGTCGCTATGCATGCATGTCGCGCCGTAATCCTCGTCGGCTAATGAATTTCCTAACAGCTTTGATTTAAAGCCTCTTCGTTTCGATGAGCGGATGTAAAGTGGTCCAGCTTAATCGACAACTGTTGTCATGAATGGTCGTACTAACGTCACTCCACTAACTGCAGGATCCGCCATCATTAGTTGGTCTGTTGTCTGGTTCTGTTGGAGACATGGTATACATATTCATGGATGACCCAATAATTTTGAGGAGGAGAGATGGTCCTGTGTGTAAGTTTTTTTCATGCATTGTTCTGACCAAGATGGGAATTATTGGATCTGATACTGAAAGAACCATCGGATGTTTTATGCCATATAACACATCTGTTTTCGCTGTTCGACCACCTACTCGGATTATATCATTCGCATCTATAAATGGATTTAGAGGTTTTATTATCCTTTTTTTATTTAATGGTTAATTAGTTTTGAGTTTGAATAGCTCAGGTTTAAAATGATTTTGTTGAATTATGTTCGCGCACAAGTAAAATACGACCTTGAACTCAAGAACACCAAAAAACCCGTGTAATGAGGCTTAGGTTTTTCCACGAAGTTAATCGTATTATCATGAGGAACACAAAATGGTTAAATCCAATTTAGCCCCTTGAAAGTTGCAAAATAAATTGGCAGTATGGAAAGCTTGTCGAAAGGTCATATTTATAATTGGCCTACGTGTCAATAACGTTGACATAATTAAACCAGTGATTGATAAGCCTATTAGTGTTGACGAACTTTGAGAGATATAGTGCTCCGACTCACTTTCCTGCTACGATGTCATCTACAGATTCATCAGTGGTATTAATTGGTAAAGGGCATATTTTCGTAATTGGTCGCTTGATGTATTTTGATTTGATTTTCAACGTAACAACCCTAGTTATCCCATCGCATCCAGGATGTTCCTCCGTGATCCAAAGACAATTTCGATGGTGGAAAATTGTATTCCTTTAATAGAACCAGATCGCCAATTTCTGCCTCAAGTTCTTGTTTCATCCATTTTGAGCACTACAGAAAATTCACATTATATATATTTCAGTCACTTTTCTTGCTTGTTTTGGTTTCAGTATTAAGTGTTCTGCTTTTTTCTGCAAAATATTTCCATGGTTTTCTAATGTAGATATTTTTTGGTCTTACACTTGGTTTCGACTAGTTACGTTTTACTATTATAGCTCGTATAAGACTTCTTAAGTCGCTATCTGGTTATAAACTAAAGCTTATCCAAATGATAACTTCTCTAACTTTATTCTTTTCATTACCTGCTTCCACACCCCAAAACTGTTGTTATTCAGAATCTCCTTCTAATATACACTTTACAACTGTCCCTGTGTTTGTAAAAACTTCTATCTATGGTGTAATATAATCATATTCTTTATTATTATATTTGGCCAAAAATCCTTATCTACAATATCAGCTACCAACACACCCAACGCGTATACACAAACTCCTTTCTTGCTTTTGGTTACCACACCAGTTGCCGTTTATAACCTCAATCCTCGAACTGGCTGGTTTTCGCATTCTATTATTTTACTGCGTACGATTGTTCTGGTTGCCGTATTATCCAGCACCTCAAAATCAGGTAGACAAATTTTGAACATTTTTAAAAGAGGTTCCCACCGCATCTTTTATAATGGAAGCAGAATCAATATGTTAGAGTTATTTTATAACAAATCATTTCCGAAACACCGACGTAAAGTACATCGTCATAGAATACTCTTTAAAGAAGCTTCAAGAGAATTAAAATCATCGAAATCGGCTGCAACTCACCAGTTAATCGCAATGGATACCGAGTGTTTTAGCTAACACAATATCGTGATTTCATGAAATCTGACATGAGTTCAAATGCTTCTATTTGCGATTATTAATGGAGTTTATTTACAGTGTGCTCAAAATTTGCGGCATCAAATCCAATGCTCTAGTTTTAGCTATCCACACCCTCCATAAAATCACTGAAGACCATTTTCAATTGTAAGGTGCAAATTAAATCAATAAAGCCAAAAAGGGAATACAAAAATTATCAAAATTACTGGCAACCGAGAGTGTCAATCTCCGCAAATAGAAATCCAATTCACGTGATATACAATTCCACCGGAGTTAGGGATACCATTAATCTTGACATCGTCAAAGAGTCCTGGATAGTCAAAACTTTGAGACTTTCGTGTTCTTTGCTTGGACCAACTTACGAAAAGTCTTATCATAATTAGATGACCTTCCTAGATGATAGAAATACTTCATTGGAAATCAAACCTCATAGATTCTAGGTGAATCTCTTTAGTAGATAAAAAAATAAATGAGACGATGAACCCCTTGTAAGAATCGTTTTCTTTTCGTTTGGAAACCCTGATCGCAAATGGATCAACATAATCGATACTCACCATGGAAAATTATTTTCGGTAGGGTACCTATACTTCTGAAAATCATAAAAACTATCAATTATATTTTCTTTACAATTTGCTAAGTTTATTGACTATAAATTTTCATTGGTTCATGCATTAGAAAATTGAATCCCATCGCATCTACTGGGTCAAAATATAGAATTGTTTGTTTTGGAATTACTGAAGCTTCTTGCTAGTTGAAGCTTTATCTGTGGAGTTGCTACTGGTTTTAATATGATGACCCTCTTATTTGCATGAGTGACTATAGATATCTGCTACTTGATCGCCCACTCCAAATCCATGGCATCTTATTTAGCGGATCAAATTGTTGAGCGTATTTTTGTAATTTAGCCATAAAATTGCGTTTTGTGGGTTCTCGCTTTGCTTCAGATCGTAAAAATGTAAAATAAAAATTGACAAACTGGAACTTCAGATATTATCAAGAGTTTTTATTGAATCATCCATTTTAATAGGGCAATTTCCACCATTGCAAGCATCTGTAAGAAAATAAATTATTAGTTATTTTCTGCTAAGGTATCTGCTCCTGACAGTAGATCATCTGCAAAGAAATCTCTAAACTTTAGGTAAGGGCTGTATGTAATGCGTTGCGTCATCGAAATATTGTTCTCAATTGGCATCAGAAGCAAGCCACTCGTGTTGTAGTGAGATCTGCTAAGACTTGATAAGGTCTAAGTTACACTTAAAATTGTTTTTGTCCAATCTTACCTTTCACCTAATTATCTATTGTTAAAATATACCAGTTTAGATTTTAACAGTTTTTAACGAAATTTTTAATTTCAATTGTAGGCTTATATCAACCGCAGATTGTGTTAGGAAGCATCAAAATTACAGAGAATCTAGAAGAGATGTTGAACAATTTATATGGAAATTACGAAAATTATTAGGAATGCAGTGAGAGTAAACCAACCATCACTTGGACAAATCAAAAACAAGAATATGGATTCGAATCAATTTGTTTTCAAATTATATCAAACTAGGAGATATTTTGAACGAGAACGAAGAAAGATTACAGAACCGCACAATATGAATGTGGTTTGTTTCACGGATGAGCCGGGAAAGTAAATTTATTAGTAAGTAAACTTTTTTATGTTATAAGCTTATTTTATACAATACTAATTATTGAATTCTATTTTCAGTTTACACCTAGTCTATTAAAGCTTAAAAACGAAGTCCTTCAAAGGATGAAGCGATATAAGCTTTCTAAGTCAGTAACCAGAAGAAATAAATCACCATACGGATTATTAGAATGTAAACAGATGTTAGATTCAAATGACTGGACCTCTGTATCGATATGCAAGGAGAAATTTGATAGCTATATTAAGTATATCTATCTGCATAGGATATACTGAAAAAGTTCTTCTTGGAGATTTCAACTTATCTTGGGTAGCACCATAGCTTCAATCTCAATTGATGTCTGCACTGATTCTACGACCCATAAAATCTAAACTTTGTTTTGAATGATGTCTGTGATTCAGAATCAACCATAGCCTTAACGTCACTAGTTTATATCCGGCTTGAAACATCAGTATTCGACCGAAAGATGTTAATGGTAACAAATCAATGTTGTTGTTGACGCGGTTTTTGTCTCGATTATAGTACATCACAGAAAATTAAACTGATAAATTAACTCAATGTTGTCAGTGAATACAACAAAATACAAATAGCTGACAAAACAAAATACGAATAGGACAATGTAAACATTGTGTGTTTCACGGATGAGCCGGCAAAGTAAACTAAAAATTAGGTAATTTCTAATTTTTTAAGTTATAAGCTTATTTTATTCAATAATGATCAATGAATTCATTTTGCAGACTAAATCAAGTGTGTACTGTGCATATTAATGTTTAAAGAATCGAAGTTCTTCGTAGGGCCAAACGAGTAGCCTTCTAAGTTATCAGCATAAATATATTACCATGTGGATCTTTAAGGCTTTAATTTCAATAACACATATACCCATATACGGAAACTGGTCTAAAAGGCAACCATACTCCTTTTTAACTTAATCACACTATCTATTCCAGTACAAATTTTAACGAGGTTCTAACGATTTTTTAAATTCCAGTTACAGGGTCATGCCATTTGAAAATCATGTTAGAAAGCCTTTCTATTGGCATCCAAACTACCAATCACAAGAAGAGTTATGTGAACGATCATCCATTAAAATTATGAAATTGAAAAATGATGCATTGAGAAGCCGTAAAACCAAGGTGGATTCGAAGGTATAAAAACTGTTAACTTCTTAAGTAATTGTGCAAGCGTGTATTATTAGTACTACCATCAAAATAAAAAAAAAAGTTTATCCATGGATGTTACAGATGTCGGGTCGATAGAATATTATCAAAATGTATAATAGTTACATGACATTTAGGCGATGATACATATAAAAATATTTTGATGATTTTAAAGCGATACCAGTAGCGACATCTAGCGCGTCATGGTAGTACATACTATGAAGAGCATCACATTTTATGGAGTCGCCCCGCTTTTGAAAATACCCCTCTAAAAATATAATGATAAAGTTGAAATAAAAAATTAGGTGACATTAAACGAGAAAAAGCAAGAATACAACAATGAAAAAATGGTTTGTTTATTTATATTTTTTATATTATAAGTTTGTTTTAATATTATTGGTTTACATTGTAGATTAAATCTAGTGTGTACGAAGCTTATTAAAGTTTAAAGAAACGAAGTTCTTCGGAGGGAAAAATTAGTAGCCTTCTAATTCAGTAATCAGCATATAAAACTTAAACAGTTTTTAGTTTGAAATGTTTGGATCTCTGTATCGGTATGTAAGAAGATAGCTCATCATCAATACTCAAAGGAAAACACTGGTACTGGAAATATTGGAAAATGGTAGTTAAAACAGTAAATATTTATACAAAAGCTGGTTCAGGAGTGTAAATCACGTCAAACAACATATTGATCTTAACTAATCAAATTTGTGGAACAAAATAAGATCATAAAGCGGCGTATTCATCCATCTAATAGCATAATACCATGATATTCAATCAGGAAAGACGTCTTATACTACATACTTTAAAATTATGAATTCTAATTCTAAGTCTAGCTGGAAATATACAACGTTATGCAGATGAATTATGTATGTCATACATTTTTATACAGATATTGTAGGTACAGGTGATTTGAGAAATGTTAGAAATAATTGTTGGAATTTTAGTATTTAGAAAATTGGTCTAGTATTAGTTCGGCCGATGAGTTGGCATAGACATTTTACTGTCATTTAAAACATATTTTAGCTTTGGAACACAAAACAAATTATTAGTTGTTATTTTGTTACTAAATATTAATCCAATTTAACATGTGTTAGATAGTTGTGGGGATAAAGGGTTGGAGCTGTAAAAACAGGTCGCAAAAATTTATTGTATTTTGGATGAAATTAAATAAATGTTAAATGCACAATTAAATCTATCATTTATAATAATAGAGATTGGTCGAGTGGGAAAGGCGGCGTGTAAGTATCTTAATGGTCATATTGATCAAGGTTCGAAATTGATTTATGGTAATGTTTTTTTAATTTAAAATTAAATGTTACGTCGCTGAAACTTCTGCGCAGTTCGAACACATGGCAAACCTGCGAAAAAAATTAAAAAAAATTTGTGAGAAAAAGATTTAAATATTTTTATAATTCTTTTTATTATTTCTAACTTTTTACTCGTCAAAATTTTTATATTTTTAATTGAACTTGCAGCTAAAATACAAGTTTAATACTCATCTTTACAAGAATAGTCAGTGGTTGAGTGGTTAGAGGTGGGTGCAATTTCAGTCTTGGTCATAATGATGAAGGTTCGAAATTCACCTACCGGCACAGGTAATTTTTATTTAAAAAAATTATAGTTCGTCCGCTGAAACGTCCGCATAGTTCAAAAAATAAAATCAAACTGAGGAAAAATATCGGGGAAAATTAGCAAATAAAAAAATAAAATAAATAAGTGGGGTTAAAAAAAAGCAAATTATTTTTGTATTTTTTTTGCATTATTCCTACCTCTTTTAAACTCTTCGTGCCTGTTACAAAATCTCAAAAATATGATGAAATTTTTTTTTTCAAGTACCTTTTTTAATGGTACTAAAACATTCAAGACCCGAACCGATCGTATTTAATCAAAGATACACACCTCAATATTATTTTAGAACAAGGAAAAAAGGTACTTGAACAAAAAATTTTCATCATATTTTTGAGATTTTGTAACAGGCACGAAGAGTTTAAAAGAGGTAGGAATAATGCTAAAAAATACAAAAATAATTGGCTTTTTTTTAACCCCACTTATTTTTTATTTGCACATTTTCCCCGATCTTTTTCCTCAGTTTGATTCTATTTTTTGAACTATGCGGACGTTTCAGCACATAAACTTTAATTTTTTTAAATAAAAATTTTTCTTCGCCGCAAGCACGTTTCGAACCATGATCATTATGACCAACTAGAACGTCCGCATACCTCTAACCACTCAGCTACTCTCTATTATTGCATATCATAGTATTAAAATTGCATTTTAGCTGCAATTGAAATAAAAATATTATTAAAAAATATTGCGGTTTTTTCTTTCGAGTTATTTCTTTTTTACTGTTTTCAATTTTTTCCGCAGTTTGCCATGTGCAGCAGAACTATGCGGACGTTCAGATGTTAGCTTTGATTTTAATTTAAAAAAAACCCAACGATCGATTTCGAACCTTGATCATTATTGATCATGATCAACCATCACCGCCACCTTTACCACTCGACCAATCCCAATTCCTGTAATATATGTATTTAATCATGTATTTACCTTTCAATTTTTAATAAATAAATAAATGTTCTTGTATTTGCCCATTTGTTAAGTCAGCCAACCAACAATTTTAGCAACCATCTCAAAATTTGTCCACAATTTAATTTAACCAGGAATTTTTTGGTAACTGATACGAATTAAATTGAAGCTTATTCTGCCCCTATTGAGATTCGAACACGGTACCTCCCGTTCCAAGCGCTAACGCCCTAATTACTGCACCTCTCTGTTTTGGTTAAATCGAAACATGCAGCCGAGGAATGCTCGTTGCACGATATGAATAAAGAGGAAAGCAAAGGTTCTATAGTGCTGTAATAAAAGCTATGCATGTTTCTCCAAATAGTGCCCGCATGTTGTTCGTGCTAAAGAATGTCAACGAAAAGGGTAGGAAATCCTGACTCTCCGTCGACATATAGGCCTATTTGTAAACTTGACACGATGGGCAAGCTTTTTGAAAAACTGCTGAAACTACGGTTGGATTAAGCTATTCAAGTAGCGGGTGGACTCTTTTCAAGGCAGCATGGCTTTCTGAAAGGTCACTCAACCATCAACGCCATTAATAAAGTAACCAACGTAGTGGAAAGAACGGAGAGAGCAAACCACCAGACAAGACAATTGGTGTTTCTCCTTTCTCTCGACGTTAAGAATGCATTCAACTCAGCGATATGGGAGGACATATTAGGGGCGCTTCGGTGATTTTTTGAGATCCCAAATTATCTATTGATTATGATGCATGACTCCCTGAAGGACAAAAAATGAACGAGACTACGAATGGAATTAAAAGATAAACGATCATCACTGGAGTAGCACAGGGTTCGATTCACGGTCCAGATCTGTGGAAAGTCCTGTATGACAGGTTGCTGTGACTTGAAATGTCGGAGGATGTATCCTCTGGAGTGGGTTATACGGACGACATAACCATGGTTATTATTGCTCGAAGTTCCGAACTGGTCCTTATTAGGGTCAACCAGGCGATGAGGAGAATACAGACCTGAATAGATGATCATGGATTGAAACTGGCAATCTCTAATACAGAAATTATCTTGTTTACCAAGAGTAGGATACCTACAATTATCCCCATGACAGTGGATACAGTAGTGATTCATATAAGTCGAGCGGCTAGATATTTTGGCGTCACATTGGACAGTCGTCTACGGTACGGAGAGCACAATCGAAGGGCCTGTGAGTGGGCTGCGGGGATTATGGGGTCATTCAGCAGGCTGATGAATAACATGGAAGGACCTCATTCTAGCAAACGAAGAGTTCTTATGTCAGTTATACAGTCGATTCTTGTATATGGTGCTGAGATTTGGGCTGGCGCCATTACCCATCAAAAGTATCGGACGTGAATGATGATGACTCAGAGAAAAAGAGTACTGAGGGTGGCGTGCCCCTATAGGACGGTATCTGATGTGGCCGCTTTAGTCGTGGCCGGAGTAGTATCGATCGACTTGCTAGCCCAAGAGCGTCGTAAGATATTCTTGAGTAGTGCGGGCGATGGAAGGAAGGAGGCTGCAACCAGAGCTCGGAGCGAGACTATGAATATATGGCAGCATAGGTGGGAGACGACGAATAAGGGTCGATGGATGGTCAGATTGATCAGCACCCTTCGCCCTTGGATTAAAAGACAAACTTCTTTATATGTCAATTCCTGATGGGACGTGGCTACTTCAGGCCATATCTCCAGAGGATGGGAAAGGTCCTCTCATTGTTTGTACTGCTCAGAAGAGCGAGATGATGTACATCCTACATTTTTCGGGTTTACTACACTTCGACATTCCGTAGTGGTAGTATGCTAGTTTGATAGTTGATCTCGCATGGATAAGTGAGTGTCTTCTAACTAAAATACTAAGTTGGGTAGTAAGTGATCTATACACACACTACCACATCGGTGCTAGTTCTTACGTTGTGGAGTACCATGTAAAACGGCATTTCTAAACTGTCAATAACAGAAGAAGCATTAGTTGTTGGCCTTTCGGATGATATGGCAGTTGTTGTGGTGGCAGAACATAGAGTGGAAGTGAAAGGAATATGTACTTGGAGTGTAAGAGTCATTTAAAAATGGTTATCGTCTATATGGGTTTGCAGTTCGCGGAAATAGTTCTGATCTCCCCTTGGAAAGAATGGAAAGTATAAACGGTAAAATGGGTGGGCAAGAGTAACTTTAACCTTTTGTTAAGTACCTGCGAGTGATAATCGATGCTAACTATCGTTTAAAGCCCATTTAAACACTGGGTGTGCGGAAGCTGGGTGTGCGGAAGCTTTATTGCGAATAATGCAGAACGAAGGGAATGCTCGCCAGAGTTGCAGATTATTACTTAGAAACGTGGTTCCTCTATGTTGATGTATTGCAAATACTATTGACTGTAAACTGGAGTCCAAGGGAGTATGACTTCAAAAATTATAAAAATCCTACGACACTTATAGAGGATTAGACAGGAACCCTCATATTTAAAAATGATTGCAGATTAAGCTGGGTCGGCTTCGTGAAGTAATACTTATAAAGTCGTTTTGTAACAGGGCAATAAAAACAAAATCTTCCAAATGAGTAAAATGGATCAGCATACTAGACGTCCTATATGAGATAAAAATGACGCTGTTGTTAATATTGAGAATTTTTTTTCAGCTGATGACGACTTCTGTTTATGATAAATGCAGAATTGTATTATTGCATGCAAAATCGGTTAATAATATTCGAACAAATAAATATTTATATAGTCTAATGGTTATCCAGGATTACATAATAAGTCGATACCCTTTTTTATGATGGTGACGCATCATAAAATCGATTTGGGTTTACTTAATTTTCCTAGCGCATCAATATCCTATATGTGAGTTACCTCATTGAAAAAGGTCCTTTTCATTGAAAACAATGCGAGATAGGATATAAAATAGATCTATATCTAAAGCCACAAAAACAATTTAACATGTTGAAATGTGAGAAAGGTCATTGTCATTTTTGTGTTTTTTGGTATATGGAAAATCTCATATGGAAATTTAAATTTAACTGCATAATGGACCAAATCAAAATAAAAATATACCGAAATTTAATTAAATCAATCTAAAACATTATTTTGTATTGGGGCTTTGGATGATTTTCGTTTAGTAGATAAAAAAAATCAAATTAATTAGCTACACCATCATGATTTCGTTGAACTAGTGCCAGATTTTTTTTGTGAAATATCAAAAAAATACAATTTTCCTCTGGCATATTGAACGTATGCCAAAATCAACTTTTGATAATTTTTTTTTATTTGATTTGATTTGTGAATTTAATATATTTTGTATTCCAAAAAGGACTAGCAGCCATTCGTGAGAAAGCAAACATAACAGAACTTTGAAATATTGCTAAAATATTTAAAAGCAATGGGAGGCAAATTTTTTCTGGGAGAATGTTATGTGAGATTTGAGAATGGTTGACGCTCGCATACATTTTCTCTTGCTATTCCTTTAAGTAGGAAGGGAACTAAAGCTTGTAATGCTTTCAGTCACTAAGTGACCTTACGACTGTAACCTTATTGATCCTAAGTGACTACTCACCATAATTTTTTAATGATTTTATAATGATTTTTGGGTTTTTTGATTACGATAAATGTTATTGTGTCATGTATGAGTTTTAGGATTCCCAACAAGTAATCAATGTGTTGAGACATTTTGGTGTAGAAGGAGCTTCATCCCCAAAACATGTCGTCTGTAGATTGAAATATAACATAATTTTTTTATGATAAACTATTTCACAATGTTGGTGAACAAAAATTAGAAATTGTTGTATTTTGTGGTTCAAGAAAATATCCATAAACGCATGTAAGCACATACTACCGTAATCCAAATTGTTAAATTTCTAAAAGAAAATGTGCTTATTGCTTAAGATTAAATCTTGTTAGTATCATTGGAAGTAATCGAATTGTTTTTAATAGACACAGTTCACCCAGTCCATGATCGAATAATCACAACACAACATAACATAACAATTTTCCTTCGGTACACCATTATATTCGTACACATCTGTTTAGATTGAAAAGGAAAATCAAAACAAAATTACATTTTCTTTTTATTTAATTCAATTTCTACGATTGTGACATAACCTTTGTTTTTATAAAATCCGGTTGACATTTGATATATATATATATATATATATATATATATATATATATATATATATATATATATATATATATATATATATATATAACTGTAGAAATTTGTGATTTTGTCAAAAAAATGATGAAATTTTTTTACGTAATTTCCGCTATCTAGAATTATCTTAACTGATAAACAATAAAGTCCACCTTTAACCTTTCAATTATGGGTTTAAAAATCTTCGGCAAAAAAGTGGCTCCAGTGAAGTTCAAACTAACCATTCCTTGCCTAGAGCCAAGTGGAGCATTGTTGTTAGGCCGTCTAGTGCAACAAGTAACCAAAGCCCTAGAAGTAAACATCACCAACATAACCTTATGGACCGATTCCATGATCACACTGGCATGGAATCAAAAACCTTCTTTCACGTGGAAACCGTTTCTCGCAAACTGGGTGCAAACTCAAGGAATAACCGCAAAAAAATGAGGTCGCTGGACAGTTCGTGGAAGAGATCCAATTTCCTGCTGAACAAAGAACCATATGAAGGGGAGCCTATTTTCGAGACATCAAAAGAGAACACATTCAGTTCACATTTCCAAATACTAGCTTCCCGCAATTAGCAACTGATTGGTTAATCAATAAATATGCTTTCCAAAACTAGGAAACTAATGCAGTCGATAACTAGCCATTTTACTCCTCCTTCAGCACCACACTTCGAGGGACTGTGGAAAGCAGAAGTAAAATCCATCAAAACTCATCTGAAAAAATGTGTCGGCGATACGAGATTAACATTCGAGGAATTGATAACTTGTCTAAACAAGAATCTCCAGACCACTTTATTTGACACAAAACTTTAAAATTAATACAAATTAAATTTTAAAAAAATTTATTTAACATTACAAATCAATTAAAAAAATTTAAATTAAATATAAATTAGAAATGTATACAAATTTGACAAGGCTATCATATTCAAATTTGAAATTCTGTCCAAAAAATCAAGAATTTTATATTAAAGTTTAGCTCCCTATAGAATAATCTTAACTGCACTGATTTACTGAGCGAGTAACGCAGTGGTTAGTGCTCCGGTGCTTGGAGCGGGATGTTACGATCGGTGATATTAATTAACATAACTTTGACCACTGTTGGTGTGCAGAACTCACGGGCCGACCTATCTATCATGTCATTGTACAGGGTGACATGGAGCTATGCAAAGCGCAGGTGGTATATTGTACTTGTGTGCTTGGGTTGAATGAATTGTGTTATTCATAAATGTAAAGTATTGATTAAAAATTAGGGACGTTAAGTCCACTATATCAATACTTTAAAAAAAATGTTTGTTTTGTCAAATATGGCAAGGCTGTTTAAAATTGAATATCACTCATCAAAGATAAGAATGGTTTTAAAGATATGAAAATGTTTCAATCGAAAAAATATTAAGCAGTTTAATTTTTTTTAACAAGTTATTTTGCCAAACTATCGGACCTTAGAAATGCAATTTTATTTACCAAGAGTTTTAGCAAATTTTATTTGGTTTATATTGAAATCAATTTTCATAAAACTTTTTCAACGTAAAATTCACCTCAACATAACACGTATACCTTTTTTACAACCCAAACATAATAAAACGTAGCTAATAATTTATTTATGCTTCCTTAGAAAATTTATTACCTAAAAACACCTTTATCGTTGTTACTTCTAGCTACTCGCTATCAAATATGTTTATCATGTTATGTACACGGTCCTTTTTAGATGAGCATAATAAATGAGTATCTGGTTTTGAGGTTGACGCCTTTACACATATTTTTATGTTAAATTACCAATGAATATTTCACCTGAAAAGTTTTCTGTGAATGGAATGACAATATTTAGATTTATTATGTCACCGAACTTTTTGATTCACCGCGTCGTATACGAGTGAACGAATATATTAAATATTTGAAAACATAATCAACAAAATTTTTATTGTACATATTAAATGGAAATCGGAAAAATCCAAACTCGTTTATCGGCACCATTAAACCGAATTTTATGTCTTTTTACCTTGTGTCACCAACGATACTTAGAAGATGACAAAAAACGATTTATCTCAAATTAAAGATTTAATAAAGATTTAAGTTAAGATATTATTTCGTAAATGAGTTTGCCTGAAGTTTAATTGAAAATGTAACGAACGAAGAAAAGCTTTTAATAAAAATGTTATGATAATAAATTACATTTTAATAGCGAAATGTCATATAAAAAAAATTTAAAGGATTAAAGCATGATGGGAAAATGTTATGTTATGTTGGGCTATCGATCATAATAATTTTCTTTTTTATCTTTAGTATACTATGTCCTGCCAAATTAATCCTCACATTAATGATAAATTAAGTTGTTGATGGTATTTTACATCCTTATGTGTTCAAAATTTCATTTAATTTTGCAACAGAAGCAATACGACGATTACAGAGACAAAAGATTTTATTTAAAGGAGTCTCTGTGGTCGGAGGGCACTCCCATGCCTCGTAAAACATTTTTAGACGAGCTTGTTGTCCTCAGAATTCTAACACATCATCCTTGTCTTATAGTAGGAGGCAACTAAACAAATGATGAATTGAGGGCTGACTACCCGCTTCTTTAAAAACCAAATTGTTAAAATTATCGGCAAAAATAAATATGGATACCAGGTTGCTACCAAATTCGTAGACAGTGATCTACGATTGATCTTTGCAAAGCTACGATAATTTTTATACAAGTCAGGCATCTCAAGAGAGCATTCGGGAGGTATTGAACAAGAATCTTCCTATATGAAGTGTGACAAAAAAAAATGTTTTTTGTAAAGAGTTGTCGCGATCTTGAGATTAATTCCCAAAGATGGAACACCATTAATTCCCAAAGCCGTGATCAATTTGTTTATAACATCGACGTTGAAAATTATAACTTAGGTCACTGCGGCCACGTATAAATTATAAATACGTTCGTCAGCTGGTTTGAGGGTTACTCGTCGTAGTTTTTCTGCAAGGGCTTCAAACTTTTTCATCCATTATTTGAACTTGTTTCGATTAAAACCGTTTTGTAGTTCTGCTTAAATCAGGGAGGTATTTGCGTGACCACAGTCCCTAGAAATAGTCTGAAATTCTCTGTGTAAAAGCTATAGTTTAAAACAAGTGTGTTGACTCCATTATTGAAATTGGAAAGAACATTTTTGTCACTTTCGGAGCCGATCAAAACATGATTCGGTAAACACTTCTTCTTCTGGTCTATGGGGTATAGAAACTGCAATACACTTTTTTATGGAACGCAATATGCTTTACCATCATTCTCTCTTATAAGGTGTTGGCCAATTGTATAACGATTTAATTTCTTATAATACTGTTTTGTAATCGTCTTACTTCAAAGAATGGTAAAGACGCCTGAATGCAGTACAAACTCCTCAAAAACCATTGTCAATTCGACATTCATTTTTAGCCGGTATTATTTCGGATTACCATCATACATGACGTTTTATGGTAAATTCATATACAATTTCAGATGAATGGTGCGAACGGTTAAACAAATGAACAGTCTAATCATTTTGCTACTTTTAACCACTTTGCGGCAGTGAAAGACCTCAACTTTAGCAAGACACGCAACCATATCTATTCTACATAGAAAATGTTTTCAAATAGAATTGCGACATATCGTGTTCAAGGTTTTACTCGGTCGATACAACGTGGCATTATTGGCTGAGATGCTTCCTAGCGACGTTGTTTAGTTCAGATCTGGTAAATTATATTCAAACTTTGTAAAGAATTGAAGCCGAAAAACGTATGGTAGCCTCGCCCAAAATAGTACATTTCGTCGGGACCCATAACTTTCATCCTATTCCTTTGTGCTCTACAATTTTGCTCACATAAAATATCATCAACCTAAGATATTTTTTATGCCGAAACAAAATCCATGGATCGCAGGAGGAATCAAACTAACATATTGTAGAAGTCATTCTATTGTGGGCTTTCCCGTTACTGGTGCTTGCTTAAAGTGTCTCTATAAAATATACTGTTGCAGCAAATTCGTCTTCACTATGGCATCAACAAGTACGTCTAATTTTGAGGTCAAGTATGTTGAGCAGAAGCGTAGATCAGCTTATTGCCTTTATTTGAGACTTCCAAATATATCTCATTTGGATCTTTTATAGTATGTACTAGGTTCGCATTCAAAATTGAGTTTCGGATTTGAAATCATCCAGACTTGTGAACTTGAATAACATAATTAGCGAGTGGCTTCCTCCTAACATTTATATTTAGTAAGTCAACTGTCAACGTAATGATTGTGACAAGAACAAATACGTAAAGGCTACAGTATTACTTGATTCAGGATCACAAACAACACTTATCAGTGATTACTGTGTGAACCAATTATGTCTCTCTTAACAGAAACAAATCACACGTCAAAGTAAATGGATTGGGATCACAAAAGGCTGGAACTGCAAGAAGTGAAGTATATAAATCAGAAAATTCTATCTACAAATTCTATAATCGTGCTATAATTTTGCCATAATTGTGCTATAATTGTGCCATATTTGAGCCATAATTGTGTCATAATTATGACATAATTGTGCTATAATTGTGCCATAACTGTGCCATATTTGAGCCATAATTGTGTCATAATTACGACATAATTGTGCTATAATTGTGCCATAATTGTGCCATAATTGAGCCACAATGGTGCTCTAATTGAGCTATAATTGTGCCATAACTGTAAAATAATTGTGCCATATGTGTGCCATAATTGTGCATAATTGTTCCTTAATTGTGCCATAATTGTGCAATAATGGTGCAATAATTGTGCCATAATTGTGAAATAATTGTGTCATAATTGTGGCATAGTTGTGTCATATTTGATCCATAATTGTGACATAATTATGCTAAAATTGTGCCATAACCTTAATTGTGTCACAATTGTGCCATAAATGTGTCAGAATTGTGCCATAATTTTGCCCTAATTGTGCCATAATTTAGCCATAATTATGCCATATTTGAACCATTATTATGCTATAATTGAGCTTTAACTGTGCCATAATTGTGCCATACTGGTGTAACAATCTTGCCATAATAGTGACATAATTGAGCCATATGCCAAAATAAATTAAATCAAAACATCAACCATTCAGCAAAAGTCCCTACTGCAGAAAATAAGGAATGATTTTTAAAAGATCTGGCTAAACAAATGGAATAAAAAAACGGAATATAGCAAATGGAGATCTACTATATACTCATTAAATATGATGGTCGGCCGCCAGAAAAATGTTCTACCGTTTCCATGAGGTCCATAGTAGCAACGTTGCTGTTTTGTTTTAACTATCACGATTTAAAACTGTAACGAAGGGTTACAATAAAGACCTAATAAGATCAGCCAAAATAGTGCAAGAATACCATTGCCAGAAGAAAATTAAAATATTTAAACTTGCAGCCAACGATAGCACAAAACAACATAAGCAAGTGACAAGAGCAATCAAAAAGCCCAGACTGCTACTTCACAGACTCGTAATAAAGTGCGCATTCAGAGTAGTAGTGGCAGGGCCGCCAAAAAATGCAATCTATAACGAGATTCGTTTTTGGGCAAAGAAGTCTAATCATCGGAGAATGGTAAGAGAAAAGCTTCCAGGAAAACATAAAACAATTAAATCGGAGCCAAGAGCACCTTCCGAAATTATTACAAAACGATGCCTATTAGAGTCAACCTAGAAACCATACAATTAACTCTTCAGCCAAAGACTTTCAAAGTCATATTAATAATAATAAATGAAATGAAGAAGCTACAAAATTCACACCGCCATAATCAGCACAGGTTTAGAAGTTCATCAAAATCCCAAAACAACGTGAGGAACTGAACAATCAAACCATCTTTAACTTAAGATTAAATCAGTCTGTCCAACAAATGTAAGAACAAGCCACCATCAACAACCATCGATAAACAACAAAAATTGAGGCAATTTTTTGAGATCAAAATTCTTTTAGTACAGAGGAGATTCACAAATTTAATTTTTTTTTAATAGATGACCAGATTCACAATTTTTGAAACGAGCAACAGTCAAATCATCAGGACACCGGTTATATAGAAATAAATTGAAGTTTACTTCATACCACAGTTTAACTTAAATTTTAAAATAAACATGTATCCCATCATTAGAGCAAACTGTAGCTCGCAGCTCAACTCTGATACTGCCGCCATTAAAGAGTCGATTAGAGATTACAAACGGAAACTAAGAGAATCCACTACTGCAATAAACATGTATGATGTGCATCACTCCGCAATATCTTATGCCTTTATAGAAATATTTTAAGTCTTCATATATCTTACGTCCAAAGCAACAAATATGCCCTAAAGTAAAATTATTTCACTAGTTCAATAATCAGCGTACATTGTTCACATTGTTTTTATCAAGTAGTTGTTGTTGTCAGGTCCATTGAGCTAAGATTGTTCCTATATCTATCAAAGTATTAATCAACGTGTAAAAGCAAAATAAAAAACTTAATGATTTTCAAAAATGATTATTTCTTCCTGCATATAATAATATTGTGATGTATATGCGACTAACCGCGTTTGAACTCTACATTTTCCTAATCTGTATAAACCTAAATGTATCTTTTAACTATCATTGTCATTTCCTTTTATTCTGTTTACACATTATACAAACTGCTTTTAGCGTAATTTAAGAAATGCTGCTAAAATGTTTATTTTTCTGGTTAAATGGTTCATTAAACCAAGTTTTAGCTAATTAAAATACAGGAGATTATAAAATAATTTTTTTAATTACCAAATTTTATTTTATCAGACAAATAAAAATATATTTTTACTAAATAAAAAATATATTGACCTTTCTATATAAAATTACTATTCGATACATAGAACTAAATTGGAATAAAACTTGTGTGCAGATAATTCTGATTTCTATATTTTGGTCATCCAGTTGTTACCTCAATTTGTTGGAAAATAGTTTACATAAATCTTTTCGTGGTAATAAAAATTATTATAGGGATTTCTAAATCAATGGAAAAGCATATTGCAGATTGTTCAAAATCGGTATCAACATTAATACTCGTTGGAACATTTTTATTTCTGATTTGTGGTTATGTGTTCGATAGATGATAGTAAAAAATTATACACCAGATTTAAAAATCGATATCATATGAGAACTATGATAACATAAATTTAGTATTAGCGTATTTCGAATACGAACGGAGCTCAATCGATTTTCTAAATTTTTTTTAAAATTGACCATTATTAAAATTCTATCAGCTGATTCGTCATTGATTATGTGCTTTCTGTAGAAGTTTTGAAATATGACTAAGAGATCGGATTGGTCTGATTTGGATAAATGCTTCTATACTTAAAGGCTCATAGAGAGTAAAATTAAGCGAAGAATTTGCCTTTAAGGGTAATAGTGCGTGCTTTGATTCACAAAAGGATGATAAGAAGAAAGATACTGAGTAACAGTTTTATTACTAGAGTTTTACTAGGAAATACTCTACAGTTAGAAAAGGTGGTTTGAGTCACGGAGATGACCAGTTGTTTGGCCGTGTATGTCATTTTCAGTACGAAATTGTTGATAATACCAGAAAAGTGTGTCCAAAAAAGCAAAAAGATACAAGTGTTTTTGATGTGAAAATTTTGGACAAAATATGTCATCGTGTAACCCAGAGGACAACAAAAGATTGGTAAAGCTTTGCTCAATATTAAGATCAACTTAAATCTGGTTTCGGGAAGCAGATGCAAGGACATTCTGGTCACAAAAACGGATATTTTTAGAGAATATACGGTTATAATGTTTAGTGGTCATTGGTCAAGAAAACCACAAACAAAGGGATGATTTGGAACAATAATGTGAGCGGATGGTGAACCTTATGAGACTTTTATTCTGGTAAAAATTGCCGTAGGAAACGATAACGGATCGATAACTTTATAATTTCGGAGCGTATGACCATACGATTTTAAAGTTGTATCTGATCTTAAAAGACTGGAAAGGAGCTGTTAAATGCTTTAGTTTTGTAGCTATCAAGCAAAACAGTAGATGAATGGGTAAAGTAGTTCAAGATAGCAAGAGCAGTTTACTGTAATGTGCCTGGTGACTTTTAGAATGGATAAACAAAGATTGCGTTCATTGACTCTACGATAGATAATATTCCTTGTTAAAAGCAGTTTAAAAAATCTCCTAGATATAAAATAAAAGCAGTCTTGACATCAACATAGCAGCCCGCTTAAGGCTTATTTTATTAGGTAAGACTTATTTTATTAATCGGGTTGCTTAAGATGTCAAAACTCGTGTTCAACTCATAGCGGTGAAACTGTTGGACCTGGCCACAGAAAAATGTCTTCCTCCGACGTACACCAGTTGGTTTTTCTTACAAAACTTTTAATGGTTTGGTGTGTTGTGATTCTTTCGATATGAATTCTTTTAGTTTAACAAATCACAAATCAGCTGATTTGTGTTGGATTGGTACACGAAGTTTGATGACCGTTACGTTAAATTTTCTTTTTACCGAGCCATTAACGCAGTGGTGAAAGCTGCGGTATTTGAGACGGGAGGTACCCGGTTCGAATCCCAACGGAAGAAGGTTGCAAAAGGGAGTTTTCATTACCTGATTACGATTGGTGATGACAATGAACACAACTATGACCCCCTGTTGTAGTGCAGAATTCATAGGTCGACCATCGTCCATGTCAATACGGCGCGCATGGAGCATTGCATTGAGCAGATGGATATTTAAAAATCGTGAACATGTATTCGTGCGCCCTCGATTTGGCTTTCGTTGGCGTAAAGTAGGACGTTAAAATAACCGCGAAAGGGTTGGGTGAGCTTCGGCCCCAGAAAAGATTGTAGGGATTTAAAAAAAAATTGTATTATATTATTATATTATTATATTATTATATTACTATATTATTATATTATTATATTATTATATTATTATATTATTATATTATTATATTATTATATTATTATATTATTATATTATTATATTATTATATTATTATATTATTATATTATTATATTATTATATTATTATATTATTATATTATTATATTATTATATTATTATATTATTATATTATTATATTATTATATTATTATATTATTATATTATTATATTATTATATTATTATATTATTATATTATTATATTATTATATTATTATATTATTATATTATTATATTATTATATTATTATATTATTATATTATTATATTATTATATTATTATATTATTATATTATTATATTATTATATTATTATATTATTATATTATTATATTATTATATTATTATATTATTATATTATTATATTATTATATTATTATATTATTATATTATTATATTATTATATTATTATATTATTATATTATTATATTATTATATTATTATATTATTATATTATTATATTATTATATTATTATATTATTATATTATTATATTATTATATTATTATATTATTATATTATTATATTATTATATTATTATATTATTATATTATTATATTATTATATTATTATATTATTATATTATTATATTATTATATTATTATATTATTATATTATTATATTATTATATTATTATATTATTATATTATTATATTATTATATTATTATATTATTATATTATTATATTATTATATTATTATATTATTATATTATTATATTATTATATTATTATATTATTATATTATTATATTATTATATTATTATATTATTATATTATTATATTATTATATTATTATATTATTATATTATTATATTATTATATTATTATATTATTATATTATTATATTATTATATTATTATATTATTATATTATTATATTATTATATTATTATATTATTATATTATTATATTATTATATTATTATATTATTATATTATTATATTATTATATTATTATATTATTATATTAGTAAATGCAAAATTCTTTAAAAGATTCTAGGCATCTTCTTTTAGAGAACCCATGAATAGTTGAAGATGTTGTGTAGCAGATAACCTAACATTATTATGTACCGATTTGAGTAAAAGACAAAAAATGACAGCTGATCATTAAAATTGCCGTCACCTTGTAGTATATTTCCTCGAACTCAATTAGTTCATTATGCTCGCTTAGATCTTTTGTGATTATTTTATCTTCGGTTTTTCAAATGCGTATAAATGCCTGATCTGTGCTGAATACGTGTTTTCATCTCTTCAACGGGTCTTATATCAGTAACATCAACAGCAATCCGTAGGTTTTCGTATTGAGTGTTTTATTTTGTTGCTTTTGAAAAATTTAAATTTTGGTTCATAGGTCACAAATAATATAAATATCTTCAAAGGACGGACTTAATTACGGTATAAGGTTACAGGTTGGATATCTTTCTATGCAAAAATGTGAATACATTAAAAATGTCGGTTCTTTATGTATTATGCAGAAAATCTGTTCTCTTACAAAAACGACCTTTGACAATTTTCTATACGACACAGTGGAATTTATTAATGTTTTAGATATCAAATAACTATGCTAAATTTTTCTTTGAAATGTAATTAACAGTTAAGGAAGAATTTACATACAAGGATAAATTTAATTGGCTCAAAAGAAATAATAAAAGTCATCCTCATTAAAATGTTACTAAATTAATTTACATCATAGAACATCATAATGCATTACATGTATATGTGTGATGGTTTTATGCATATTAAGTTCAAATCAAAATGTCTTGTTTAATGAGAAAAGTTCTAGTTATTTGGAATTTAGACACAACCACATTTTGTATGAAGTTATGGCAGCTAACAAAAAATTTAAATTTGCTCGAGAATATATAAATTTTTGAAAAAAATTAATTTTGTTGAGATCAAATTGAAAATTAGTTTGAGATTTTTTCAACTTTAAAGTATTGTAGTTTTTAAAGCATTAATTAGAACTGTAGATGATATCATGCATGGCATGCAATTTTTTTGTGTTATGCAATAATGCTTCTCAGAACACTGGGGGATCACAAAAACTCTACATTTCATGCTAGTTTCCTGGTATCTATGGTTAGAAGGGCACGAGAATCGTAAAAGACTTCTAAACCTCTAAACGTGCTAAAATATAACGCGACCCCTACTTATGTTACAGGAAACACAGTGTAGGATTGGTACGTGGAACGTGCAATCGCTAGAAAAACCAGGAGTTTTAATGGCACTATATATATCAGTTATGAAAGAGTATCGTTTGGAACTCGTTGCTCTCCAAAATACTCGATGGCTAAAAAGATGGAGATCATCCCAATACTGTACGTAGGTTTACAGTAGACTTGACCTCGACAGTTTAGGTGTTGATTTTCTCCTTAGGAAGAGCACAATGTCAGAATAGTGATTGGTGACTTTAATGCTAGAACTACCAAAAGTCAGACTAAGTTATGTTAAAACATAGGTCTGTACTTTCGACACGACCTAGCGACCAATAATGAAGAAAGAATGATGTACTTTAAGGTCGTGCAAGACCTCATTGTAACAAAAACATTCTTTCCTCATAAAAATGTTCACTTGGAAATATTGACACATGCTCGTAAGATCCTAAACGGATCGTGCAGCAATCTCTGAGAGGAAAGCTGCCATTTGGCAGGCGCAGAGATCGCGGCAACGACGATGGCTCTTAGGGCAGAAAACGACTTGTCTTCTTGGGGTTGTCTGGATCAATACGAAGAACAAGCTTGGGATCGAAGACGGTTGATTCGGTACGGGCCAGTTTTATTTTTATTATTCCTGGAGTGAACTATTCTCTGGATACAATGTAGTTTAAGTATAGTTCAGTGATCGTTTTTAAATTTAATTTCTTTTGTCTCAGTAAATTGCTCAGTAAATTCTTATCCTATAGTACCATAATGCCATCTAAAAACTATAACCTCGTTTTCCAGTAATGCCTTCATTGTCCAATAGTAATATTGTCCAATAGTCACTTAAATATTTAAAGTGCGTTGCATAACTACAAGCCTGGGTTGTGCTTAATCCACGGTTCAAAATTAGTTTGACTTATCTGCAGTTCCGAATTTCCGCATAATTTAGTTTATAATCAACTGCATGTGGAAACAAATTTCCAATGATTTCCTAGCAAATCAAGGAGATAACGGTGACATTAAATAACCATATTGCTAAACTTGTAGCGTCAGTTGTCCAGGTCACCTACATGTTAGGAGCAGTTGACGCCAGAATTTGCCTTGAATCAAGTTACCGCCTATATAAATGTGTTCAAAAGCCTAACAAGGATCTTGACGATGTAATCTCGTCTCCAGTACGTGGGTCTGACATGTAAAAGCGGGTCAAGTGACAGCTAACTCTACTCATCCTCTTATAACTCTTTATAATATGAACGTCTTACAAAGGCACCAGTTTACTTTCTCAGATTCATCACCACAACAACCTTGGAAACTGTAAAGGGTCCACGTTATAAAAACAAAAACTTGAAACATTTACAATGCCTTCTAAACCTGGTAGTTATATCGACGTTACATTTCCACTAGAGTATGCCATATGCATCAAACTCTCGATTAATGAGTGCTTAAAGTCTGACATGAACTTCGAGCTGAGTATAAATAAATAAAAGTTTTATTTTTGATCTTTTTTTGACGGAACAGTGGTGAAACTTGCATCATTTAGATCACGAGGTACCAATTAAATCACAATGAAAAGGGAAAGCAAAAATGATTTTTTATCTCTAATTAAAAAAAAAGTTAAAGTAAAGAATCCATGGGCCGAACCATCGTGTGCTACAGTGGAAAGGGATTTAAGAGATAGGTGTGGACCAAGTAATGGGCCTTTACAAAGTTGGTTGGTTGGAAGGCCAATTTATCTTTACGTAGCTTGCGTTAATGGAGCATTTTTTCAGACGAATATGGTTAGTATTTAGCTGCCTTGATATGTATTAAGACAACTAATGGCCATTAAAAAACGGAACTTTTGCTATTTGATAATTACACCACCACAGTTTATTTGTACTTATTGGTGGACAATTAATAACACTGGCATTTATTCACAATTCAGTGATCTGAACCGGTAATAGGCAAAAATGTAACAATTAGTGAAAGCGGTGGGATTGTGAATACTTAAAAACGATTATGGACAAGTTAATGAATAAACGATTGAGAGAGGAGTTGGCTTGTCATGATTTGCCAACCATCTGTTGTAAATGTAAATTTCAAAAAAGATTTCCCAAGGCCATGATGTATAAAGCCTTGATGTATGAAGATTGTACATGAACCTTTGATGAAACCACACCGTTTGGGATATTTTAACTACAGTTTGAAGCAGCAGCCACCAAAAATTGTTGAACGAAAAAATTGTTCATGAAAATGAGCGTAGGGTATAAATTAGAGTAATGCAGATGTTGGAGCGTAAGATATCAAGCGTAAGATATCTGCGGCAGATATCAAGAGATTGGTACATCTCGTATATTCAAAAATGGTTTCAGACTATATACGGACAGAATCAAGATTGATGCTTTTGTTGACGGTGTACGTGAATTCAAAACAGCTACGTTGTCTCAGAGCAACGTTCGCGGACACTGTCGATTATGCATTAACCAACAAAACTGCATATAACATCATCAAAATCCAGAAATGAGGATAGATGAACCAACGATGAAAAGAGACAGTAGCCAGTCGTCAAAGAAAGTTGGAGATTGCGACATATCAATCAGAGGTTAGTAACGGGCCACATCTTAAGAAATTAGAATGGTGAGAAGAAAAGCAGCGGCAAGCCGAAATGTTGGATTTGTGAGACGGTTGACCATTTATCATGGGACTTTAGGTAGAGAAAGGGAAGATCCCCTAGACTATGTCGAAAAAGCAATGGTAGTAGCCAGGAATGAGGGCGAAACAACGACCACGTTATTAAACAAGATTAAACATCATAAGGGAAACGTTAGATGCCGAGTAGATTTCAAGCAACGCAGCCAAATGGAAAATAATAAAACCATCATTGAAGTCAGGCGAATGGAAATTCTACCACCAGAAGAATGGACTTCTGATAAAATTAGAAAAGAATAACTCGGATTTATCGCAGACAAAAGTCCAATAGCAAAAGTTCAATGGTATGCGGATCGAAGATGGATGTCTAAAGCAGTCAATGTAATTGTTAAAAGTGGTACCTAAAATTTGGATCTCAGAGATTTTAAGTCAGTACCCAAGAGGTACTAGTAGCGTCCACCTAGTAATCAACAAAACGCTAGACAGAATACAAAGATTTTACCGGTTGGGATGACAGCAGTCATTACCAAAATGGTGTCAAAAGTGAGACCAATATATGGTGGTTTAAGGGCCTGGTCGAAAAAGTTGAGATACAATGGGATAGTATAAAGTTGCGGCATGATTAAAAAGAGAGCGATGAATGTTGCAAGCTCGTTTCCAACCAGTGATAGTGGAAAATACATATTAGTGAGATTTATTCCCAATCCAGTGATACGTACTGGGAAGAGAGAAAAACGTAACAATATACATCAACATACGTCACCTAAATCTGCTTATAAAAAATTGTTAGATGTAGGACCACCTAAATACTTAGCAAAAATCTTTAAAAAATCAAAAAGTTATGTATTTAAGTTTCACTTAAAGAATTTCCACCGTCTGGCTGGTATTTTGTAAAAGTACTAGTTTTAGTTTATGCTTTTGGTCAATTTATTTTTAAGACCAGCTTTTCCAAAAATTTGGATGTTTACAAATCGCCTTTAAAGAATAGTTTTTTTCCAATTGAAATATTTAAACCAATTATTACCAATTTGACATTAAATTATCGCAAAAAATCAACCTATTCTAATTTTTCGTAGACACCCAGTATTATTCCCTTACTAACGCAATCAACTTAAAGTTTGGCATGTTAACGACAATTTTTAGTTTCGTTCCGTTGATTTCGCCAAAAATAATGGGGTAACATAAATTAATTCGTTACCCCACATCTAATAAGACATTTTATGATGTTTGTATTATATTATAATAAAGCATTAAACATAAAACATAATTTAAATTTATTTTTTAATGTTTCATCCGTTTGGTAAATCGATACTCATTTTTATATTTTCAACAACTTTTGCCGGAATATGTACTAATAAGTATCATTGGAGAGCACAAAACAAAATCAAATCAATAAACAATTATTTTTGGTTGTTGGGTTTTGAAGATAAATAGACAATTTTTGGGGATTGTTTTTCACTGGCCTAGAAAATGTAATACTGAAAAATAAATTTTTTTGGATTTTTTTGATGATTAAATTAAAAAACAAAAAATTGAATTCGTTTTAATCACAAATTTCCAGTTAAACTAATATATGGACAATGTCCGGAATTTGTCCTGCTATGTCCATATATGTATGTAAGTTCCGATTAGGACATCTGGAATTATTTTAACAGGCACCAGTGCCAGTCTACGTTGCTTGTCCAAACATTTTTTGGACAAAAATACAAATTTAGACAGTCTATAGAATTATGTGATTGTGGAAGGTATGTAAAACTACTACTAAGTTTATCAGACCGACAAATAACGATCAAAAAACCATCATATGTTTATTTGAATCACCCGGCTCTACCAACGATACATATTTTTCTAGATTACGGTCTTCAACAATTGTATTATACAATATTGTAAAACAAACGGAGATGATTGAGTCACCATGATTTGTACGATGTCATTTTTATTAATGGATCTTGTCAAAATATATGTTTTGGAAGTTATTTCAATTTACATGATACAATTGGTTTAATTTATCAAGAAATTATTCAGGCATTTAGTAACAAATTGTGGTTGGATAATGAACCACATAAACATAAGATACACTGAAATTACACAGAAAAACGATTCAATTTTCATTAAAAAAAGTGCTATCGAAGCATGTGGGATCCGATTGTGTAACTAATAAATTTTTACTCTTCATGACTTTAAACAAAAAAAAATTATAACCGCATACTCATATCTAATATAGAAGTTGATTCACGTTTCACATCAGGTAACTGTTAGTTACGTGACCAAATACTGATTATGAGCATACTTACAGTGTTTTTTTCTAATATCGGTGTTTGTATTTATTTTGTATTAAAAAAACGTATGTGCTATTAAAATAATATTGTAGCTACTTAGCTACTAATTACAACTTAAAACTATGCTTTACTAATGGATTTAGATGATTTACGATGTATAAACAAATAAATGAAGAGTCCAGAAACTACGTAGCTTTCAATGTTCGATCAATAACCAAATAATGTAGCTGATACTTAAAAATATATTGGTATCGGGACCGACAAAGTTAAACTAAAAGAAGCAATGAACTGCTGGCAAAATTGCGAAAGCATGTGGAAAATCAATTACAAAGACACGACTATAAAAACCATTTTAACAGCGACAACTGCAACTTTAAGTATATGGTAAGATGACTCAACTAAGACGTGATTATGGGACCGCAAAAATGAAATAAATTAAGTCTTCCAACGCAAACAACCGTCGTTATAATGGAAGCGAAATCAATAATAAATCAATATTCGTAAACAACTGATAGATCCAACTTGGTTACCAGATACTGTACAAAATAAGCTTGAGTCCTTGATTGATGTTGTCACAAAACATAGATTTCCCGGCCAAGGCATATCATTAATGTATCCGATTGACTTCCAAAAGCAAACAATCTTTACGCCCCATTTATGAAAAACCGAAATATTTGAAAAAGTACAAAAAAAAGTATTCCTGTCCATAGACGTCGCCAAGGCAAAAGAGGTGAATGAATATATATTCTATAGAGGATTGCAATCCATACTTGATGCTCAAGTATAATGATGAGATGTCAGCCATTAAGTTTATATTTAATCTTTAAATCTTTACGCTTTGAATGCGCGTATGTTGCATTAGACATCACAAATTGAATTGCCTCTAAACTACGTTTGTGTTTTCAACAAGTTCACAAAAAGATGCTGCATTCTGTTTCTTCAAATATCAACTAGATTCACCGATTTGCGCACCTGTGTTGGCATAGTTCATCAGACATTTCACTCTGTTGCCATAACCCAACCCATACTCTGTTGGAATCAGTATGTGAGTGGGTTCGTTATTTAGAAGAAACAGTCAAATGGCACGAAATAATCAAGTTGTGTAAGTTATATAAGTTGTTTAAGTTGTATAAGTTGTATAAGTTGTATAAGTTGTGTAAGTTGTGTAAGTTGTGTAAGTTGTGTAAGTTGTGTAAGTTGTGTAAGTTGTGTAAGTTGGAAGTTGTAAGTTGTAAGTTGTTGAGTGTAATAAATAAGGAGCGTCAACGAGGTTTCGTTCGATTGATTTTGTTTCTAAAAAAAGGGTTAATGTTGAGGGTTTATCGACGTCATCAATCGATTGGAATTTTAATCCTAGTATTTCCTGATCGAAAATCCACAGTTTCCACTGCGTTCTTTTAAAAATTTAGTTATCTGCCAATGGGCTTAGCTTTGAGAAATTTTAACAACTCAATACAGATATATCATACCAACCAACGTTTTTCTAAATTAATTTTTCATTCCACAAGCATAAACACATTAAAATGATTAATTTTGTACTTTTAATATTTCGATAAACCTTTTTGTTCCAAACAGGATTATAATTAACTCCCTTAAGTAAAATAAAAATGATTAAGAATTTAATGAAATCAAAATGTAATGTATTTGGGTTCGTAATACGAGTTCAAATAAAATGAAAATAATAAATTTGTTTAATGAATTATGTTTTGCTTTGTATTTCGATCATTAATGCCATGAAAATACTTGAAATCTTAAAATAGAACATCGCAATCCCTTTCTAATACTATACAACGAAAAACTTTTTAGCGATTAAATCCAATATACAGTTTTACAACGTAAATATTTGAGATTTGGATGGATTTCTAATAAAACACTCGCTTCTGAAGCAGATTTATTGTCACATAAAAATCAACATTAATGTCAAATGAAAAAACCAAAGTTAATTAATAGAACACAATAGATTAAAATCAAAATATCAAGTCATAAATTAAAGGTAACAGTCAAGAAAATAGTCAAGAAAATAGTCAAGTCAATAGTCAGCTCAATAGTCAAGTCAATAGTCAAGTCAATAGTCAAGTCAATAGTCAATTCAATAGTCAATTCAATAGTCAAGTCAATAGTCAAGTCAATGGTCAAGTCAATAGTCAAGTCAATAGCCAAGTCAATAGTCAAGTCAATAGTGAAGTCAATAGTCAAGTCAATAGTCAAGTCAATAGTCAAATCAATAGTCAAGTCAATAGTCAAGTCAATAGTCAAGTCAATAGTCAAGTCAATAGTCAAGTCAATAGTCAAGTCAATAGTCAAGTCAATAGTCAAGTCAATAGTCAAGTCAATAGTCAAGTCAAAAGTCAAGTCAATAGTCAAGTCAATAGTCAAGTCAATAGACAAGTAAATAGTCAAGTCAATAGTCAAGTCAATAGTCAAGTCAATAGCCAAGTCAATAGTCAAGTCAATAGTCAAGTCAATAGTCAAGTCAATAGTCAAGTCAATAGTCAAGTCAATAGTCAAATCAATAGTCAAGTCAATAGTCCAGCCAATAGTAAAGTAAAAATTCATGAATGGATCTTGTACTTGCATTCATGTAGGATTGCTTTTATTCGTAACATACTAGAATAGACATTACAACTTAGAACCTCCATATCCAACTAGAACTGGATCAATTTCATGCATAATTTCATTCTAGTTTTGTCACATTAAACAAAAATTATGGTGCATGTTGAATTCATAGATATGCTAACCAACCTCTCATTTACATAAAACATACAATTTTCAAACGACCACAGTTACAATTACGTTATGGGTTTATTATAATCGCTATATATATTGCACTAATCAGTTTGGCTTTAGAACTAGAGATTTTGTTGTTTTGGATACATTGTAAATTTATAAAAAATCAAATATGCTGGCAAAAATTTTTATCCGCAAGGAAAAAACAAATTCTGGAAAATCGATTTTTCAATGTACGATGAAATATGTTACAACGTTTGCCTTTGTCATGCAGTATTCATACAGGGTGGTTTAGCGATTACTTTTTTTATAGTTAAGAGCATTTTCACCAGACGTTTAGTGAAGGAACAGGTGTTTGTTTAACTCAGCATGATGGCAAAACTTAAAATTAGAAAGACGATTTTATGGTCAACAAGGAACTCCTCTATAGATTATTGGATAATTACTTCGAGAATTACTGCTAGATATCAAAACTTTTTGGGGTGCAAACCTTAAAAGTGATCAATAACTGGTAATAGCATAATTGTAAATCAACCAGCCACGGTGATGCACTAAGTCAAACAGAAAGAAATTTAAAACAGATTGTGAGATTCTGAAACAATAAGCATCTCCAATAATCCGTCCTAATTTGGTCTCGAACGTAATCGAATACCAAGAATACAATCAAAAACATTGAATAGTGATGATACATCACTATGCCATACTTGTTCCATAATTATAATATAAATGTGTCAAAATTGTCACAAAAGGTGCTATAATTGTACTTTAATTGTATAATAATCTTGCCATAATTGTAGTATAGTTGTGTCTTAAATTTGCCATAAATGTGCCATAATTATGCCATAATCATATTATTATCCTGCAATAATAGTGCTATAATTGTGCCAAAATTGTTCCATAGTTGTAACTAGTTGTAGCACTTATGACCTACTTGTAAAATAATTTTGCAAAAATTGTGCCAAAATTATACTTTAATCGTGTCATTTATGTGCTATAACTGAGACATAATTGTGCTATAACTGTTCCATAATTCTGCCATAATTATGTTATTATTAAGCCATAATCGTACCAGAATTATGCCATCATCGTGGCAAAATAGTGATAGATGATATAACGGTTAAGTTAGTCAAAATGTTTTTTCCCTGTATTGGCTGCTATCTCCTGCATTATTTTAGTAGCTTAAATATGCCCTCCATATTTCCTTTGATTTGGGAACATTCCAAAATGATACTTGTTCCAAAAATAAGCTAAACCTGTGTTTTAATGTATATATATATATATCTGTCAACGGGGCAATTATTAATTTCTCCGATACCGTTAATAATCGTGGCTTGGAACTCGCACATCGTAATAGTTAATAAGAGGATAATGTTTTTTCTCAGAATGTTAAGGGCTACGACCAAATGTTTTAAACTTTATTAGATACGACTTATCAAATCTTTTGTTCTACCATATTTTCTTTTTAGTGAGGTGGTCATTTGCAAAAACGTAACAGTTAGTGATAGCGGTGGATTGTGATTAACGGCAATACAATTATCTACGAATTGAAAGTCATGGAATTGAAAAAGAAGTTAGAGCGATGAAATTTAGGTGAGTGGTACTACTTCATGAAGCTATGGAGAAAAAAAGGTTAATTCCCTGAAAATATTAGTTTAAAATTGAAAACGAATAGTCGGAAAAGAATGAGGAATAAACATAACCATTGGTAGAGACAAATAAAGAACTATCCGGAGATTTCGATTTGTTACAGTTATTGACTGCCATGAAACAAAAAGTGGAGCAGCAGCAGCCACAACAGATTGGAATAAATCAAAGGATGGGACGAATAGGTTATTGAACTGTCTGCTACTATTTGACTATGAACAAAAACGTCAAACAAAAATGTCAACAGAACGTTCAACGTCTTGAAAATAATTTATTTGACGTCAAAGGAACCAGAATAGCTTCTTAAGTAGTGTAACACGTTCAATTAGTCAAACTTAAGCCTTCAACTTTTGATGAGACAACATCGTTTGAAGTATTCATATTTCAATTTGAAGCAGCAGCCACCAGGAACGAGAACACCACCGCCAATATATGGCAGACTAGAACAAAAAAAACAGCGGCTTAGCGGAATGTTTGATATGCGACAAGGGTAATCACTTATCTCAGGACTGTAGGTGGAGGAAATGAAGATCACCTAGGCTACGTTAAAGAAGTAATGAGGCAATAGCCAGAAATGAGGGCCAAAATACGACATAGTTATTAAACAAGATTAAACATCATAAGAAAACCGTACACAGTGGTGCCGATGTCTTATTGAGACAAACATGCCAAGTAGATTACAAGCGTTATGACCAAGAGGCTGACAAAGAAAACATTATTAATGGACTTTTTAGGAAATTAAAAAGAAGGAAATTTATCTCAGATTTATCGGTAATAATGAAATGCAAAGGTGCCGACCGGCATGTATAGCAAAAGTATATTGGGTTCAATGGGACAGTTTGTCGATCGAGATTGTATGTCTAGAGCGGATTTGGCAAAGGTGAGATGGGCAGTTGACGCAATAGTTAACAGTGATACCTTAAGTTTGTATATATGGAATGGTAATTGAGTACCATGGGGAGACTAGGAATCAATAAAATGATATCCAAAATACATGAAAGATTTTACTGATCGCTATGAGGCAATACAACGTCGAGCCACCGTTTCTAACCATAGATAGTAGAAATAAATATGTGCTTGTAGTACGTCAGAAAGTGGCCAGAGGCATATCCAATACCAAATCAAGAGACAACATCTATCATAAATGCTTTGGTGTACAATCGCATCCGTCGATATGGGGTACTGATAGAAATTCATTCAGATCATGGGAGGTAATTTCGAGTCAATTGTATTCCCAGAGATGTGTTAAATGCTGGGAATAAACAAAACACAAACAACATCTATATACATCTGCAACCAAACGACAAGGTTGTGCATTTTAATACCTCATTGGAGAAGTACATCCCAAAGACTGTGGACTGAGGATCGGACAATTCTTCTGTAAAGATCATTTTTTGTAGTAATTTTTGGCTGTCAGAGGAAGCTTGGAATGATTCCAACTGCAGCTTTGTGTGACCAGGAGTATGTTGACAACATAAAAGAATAATTGCACGAAGTACATCAGCTTGTGTGAGAGAATAACCGTCTTTTCAGTGATAAGATGAACGCTCGAAATGACGTATGATCCTGACAACGTACTATCTTTACAACAAACAACGAAATAAAGGGTTATCGCCGAAGTCGCAGCATTGTCCAGCCACCCATTTCTGAAATAACATCTGGCTTCACATATTTCTCTATCATTTCCACCCTGTACCATTACAGCCATATGAAGATAATGTCCCTTATGATTTAAATACAAGCGTTAATTTTGAACAATGCATAACTTAATATGACTTTTCCGATTTATTTTTTATTACGTTCGACTAAATTTTCTTTTTACAATTTATCATATACACATATATGTGCAATCAGTCGTATTGATAGTACATGCTAAAAGCACCCCCTGATGACGTCAATCGAAAAATGTATATTTTAAGTAATTTTAAATTTACTGTGCAAAACCCAACAAGGATTTGTACAAATGAAATGGTACAGTAATTCTTAATAAACTCAAATGAATCACTAAAAAATAAAGGAATTTGCAACAATATTGAACCGAGCTGGGTTAATGGCAGTTGATTTTTGATGGTTTATGTGGTTTAGCGCATCGTCTCAATGAGTTAGTATTTGTGATGGGTTTTCATTTATCTTAAGTTGTTACAAATGAATGCTAGTCAAAAGTTTAATTAATCTTATGTGGTAACCACAAAAATATCCCAAAACTAATTTACATTATCTATGGCAACCACAAAATCGATATCGGTAATAATCAATTTTGCTTACATAGAATCGGTAAATGAAATGTTGAGTTCAGTCTTAATTATATTTAACATGTGCCCAGTCGATGTTTAATTAGATTGACCGTTTAGACAAGATTCAATTGTTAAATTAAAACTAATGAGAACCGTCACAAACACCAGAAGTAAATTATATTGGAATGTCTGGCAAAAAATTAAAGCTGCTGCTGAACTATGCGATGAACATGAATTACCAGATAAAGCAGCAAAACAACACTCATCGTAGTATTTACCAATTGCGACGTTAAAAAACTAAATGACAAATGATAAAGTATGACTGTGCCTCGATGCACGTAAAGTTAATGAAGTTACAGTGAAGGATGCGTTTCATTTACCTTCCATCGACGGTTTGCTGGGGCGTCTTGATAAAACCGGGTTAATTTGAAAGCTTGATTTAAAAAATTACTTTAGGAAAATACCGCTCGATAAGGGTTCTAGGGGTAAAAACGTCTTTGCTATAGCTGGCTGACCGTTGTATCAAAAAATGTGTCTTTTGATGCTTAGAATGATTCCTCACGAGCTGGACTATCAAATTTGCGTCTATCTAGATAATTTTTTAATAAACAGTGCCAATATCGATAAAAACAGCTTTGGTTTACCAAGTTCGTAGTTTCTTAGACATTACCTGCGTTTTATATCTAATTATGCTGACAGGCAGTAACCTATTTCAGAATACTGACATTTTATTGCCCAGCGCAATCATAGTGTGACAAGTGGTTAACAAATTGATACATTTTTTTACAAACCTTATATATAAACGGAATTTAGCCATGGTAAATATATTAATATGGAGGCCTATAGACTAGATCTGTATTATAAAAAAATATTTTGTTCCTCTAGAATTTTTAATCAAACCCATTTTGAAGCTGGATTTAGCAGAAATGTGAGCTCAATCAGTCTTCTTCCTGGGATCACCTCCTTAAACTAAAAACAGTGATATGAAACTTTTAAATCCTTTGGAACGTGTCACAGGCAATTCCTTTGCGACATTTGATTTGGCGACCAAAAACTAATTAAAAAGCCAAGTACCAGAAATTTACGGATATGATTTTGTCGCAGAAGCAAAATACGATTGTCGTTGATGGCACAGTGAAAAAATGTTATCGTTTTTTTGGCTAAAAAGTAAAGTTTATAGGGCGTTGTTATTCATGAAAAAAATCGTTGTGCTTTTGATATGGTAAGTTGTTCAGTTAAATATTATGAAGTGTTCAAGTGGGCTAAATAAACTACAAGAAATCTGAACACAAAAAACTGCTTAACAGTTTACACAGGAGAGAGCACAAGGTAACGGAAGCGAGTAATATAACAGTAACCATAAGATGGTTCTGCGGGATATCATCAACATCACAACGCTATTAAGTAGCCTGAGAGCAAAAAAAAATAATGACTTTGTGTCCAATCATGGAAAAGGTGAAACTAACGTAGAGATCCAACGGCCACAGTAGAACAGTTACGTAATGGAATATTGAAGCCATAAGAATAAAAGAAATTTGTCGTAACAAACGACTAGTGGTCAACAGATTATTCTACGCTGTTTGTTACGGTCAGAAGCAATGATAGTGTCACACTTATATGTGCTGATTATTTTTCGAAGCTTTTGAATCTGATAAGTTTCAATTATTGCCAATGCTAAAACATATCTTTGCGAAACTGAGTCAAGTACCAAAATCAGACCATCCGATGATTTTTTGCAGGTGAAAATGGATTACTTATCAAAAAAAATGTATGACTATTCTCTCTAATTGCAGGTTATTTCGAGAATATACCGTCTACAATGGGGCCTAAAGACAGCACCGGACGCTTTTCATCAACTAATCAACATTAATATGAGTGGGTATGGAGTCAGGTTTCCCTATATTAACGCCTTTTTTGTTGTATGTGACAAAAATACCAAAGCAAAACCACTTTTCAAGAGTCTAAGGCACATTCAAAAGTACAAGTTTTGGTTTAAGCTTGAAAAGTGTTGGTTTGGCCAGAAAAAACTGAAGTTGCTGGGACACATGGTTGACGCAAATGGGTTACAATCAAACGTTCAAAAAATCGAGTTGTTGGAAGCCTTCGTGGAAGCCGTGGTTCTTTTTATTTGGTGTTAGCCCACTAACCCTAAGATATATATATATATATATATATATATATATATATATATATATATATATATATATATATATATATATATATATATATATATATCCTAAGCAACTGCCAGTTAGATTTCAGGACATCCAGCAAGAACTCAACAAGTGCAACACATTAGCATCCGTTAAATATTTCATCGAAAACGGTTAGCCTCATTTATAATGTTGGATGCCAGACTCTTTTGTCAGATCGCTACCGTATAGTTGCATTATTTCCAAGCTGTACCAATCCCATTTAGAACTGGTTCGAATGAAATTGTAGGCTTGAAGAAACAAGGCTTCGAGAAACTTATGAAAATGTCTAAAAGTTTCGGTTTACTTAAGAGAATGCCGAAGGTCCATAGTCAAGAGCACACATAGATTTTGCAGATCCTGTAAATGGGATTTGGTTTTTGGTTACTGTATACGCTTTTATTAAGTATTTAGAATACTATAAACAAAATGAGTCGACAAAAATCCTGGGTCTGCATTGGAACACAAAAACAGATAGCTTTAAGTTCCAAGTTCATGCCTTTGGGGAACTCAGTACCCGTACAAAATGCAGCTTCCTCTCCGAAGCTTCTCGAATATATATATGATCCATTTGGCTGGTTAGCTCCAGCAATAATAATCGTAAAATCACTATTCCAGCAACTACGGCTACAGCATCTCGGATGAGATGATCCACTACCCCGCGGAACAGCAGAGGCTTGGTCGGTACTTCAAAACGACCTTAGCAGCTAGAGAAACATAGTATTCCTTGTGTAAATAAAGTAGCAACATCGATGAACGAACTTCATGGATTTCCAAATGCAAGTGCAACTGCCTATGTCACTGTCTTATACTGCAGGACAGTTGCGATGAGTTCGCAAATGTACATGTCCATCTTATTGCTGCAAAAATGAAAGTAGCACCGATTTAAACGATTTCTATTCCTCGACTAGAGCTATGCTGTGCGCTGCTATCCACATTAACTATATCAGTTATCGAATCAATGAATCTCTAGGATATTCCTGCCTACTGTTGAACGAATTCAGAAATCGTGTTACATTGGCTGTTGCATCATCCATCTAAACAAAAAGTACACATTTCTAACCGTACTACTCAAATACTCGAGCACTTGCCAAAAACGAAATTAACAATCAAGCTGATTTCATTGGTACACAACAACTAATCTACACCCGCACTGGAGGGATTGGTTTTCGTGGCTAAAGCAACCTAGAGATATATGGCTACTACAATCCGGTAATGATACACAGTTTCAAATCATTGAAACTTTAGAGGAACGTGCAGTTCGTGTTCACAATGCTGCACTGGAGCTAGATTTGGTTGCTATGCTCGCCAGCCGCACCTCATTTTTTATCACGATGAAAAGTAGTGTGGTCTACCTTCGGAGATTTATTCCATTTTGCAAAAGCAAGTTTCTACAGTATCCAATTGATTTGGTGCCAAGAGGTCCAGTTACACCAGACGAATATAAGTGGGCAGAGCCTCAATTATGCAAATTTGTACAAACTCAACACTTCAAAGAAGAAATCGGGTACTAAAACTAGAAATTCAGATAACGAAAGACGCGTTGTCATCTTTATTGCCGTATCTGGATGACAAAGATATCTTGCGCGTCGGAGGACGCCTCAAACACGCAGAATGTTGCTATGAAAAATAGCATCCCATCATTTTGCCCAACGCACATATCTTAAGACGTATCATCCTATTCTATTTACATAAAATATATCTTCATCCTGGACCATCATTACTCTCTTGCCCCGACAATCATTCTGGATTCTCAGTGTTCGAAGGCTAGCAATAAGGGTAACAAATGATTGTATTATCTGTCGCAGACCTAATTCTCGTCCTACCAATCAAGTCATGGAAAAATAACTGGCCGAAAGGGTTACACCAACAAAACCTGTCACGCACATTAAATTAGATATGGCTGGGCCGATCGAAATTTGTCAACGCTTTCTTCGATTTACCTTAAAGATCTGACTGGAAATTTAACCACAGATACTTTTCTGGCCACACTTAAAAGATTTGTCAATGGGAGAGGACTACACCCAGTACCATATCCTGTAGCAATGGGTCCAATTTTATAGGAGCAAAACGAACCCTCAATCAAATTCAACGCCATCTTTACGCAAACACGGCAGATAGTTCGGTGCTGAATTTTACCACAGAGCGAGCAATTATTTGGAAGTTTAATCATGTCTTTGGTGGACTATGAGAGGCCACGGAACGGTCAGTTAAACATGACCTAATACGAACTATTAGGCAACCAAAGGTAACATTTGAGGAATTTACTACAGTGCTGTGTCAAATCGAAGCCTTTCTCAACTTGAGATCTCTCACTTCAGTAACTGGAGACATTGACACGATGGAAAGACGTCCAAAGGCGAGTTTGTATATTCAAAAAGCATAATAAATACCTTATTTACCACTGAATAAAGTCCATCAGCACAAGGGTAGGAGTCCTTTTAACGTCCAAAATGGCAGGAATCGAGGTGATTCTTGTCAGCCTCATTACAAACGGTGTTAATTGGCTTTTACAATTTTTTGTTTCGTCTTTCACTTTTCTCATCCAAATTATAATTAAATATGTTGGGCCGCACTCACTTGAAACGAATTGATGAAAACCTGTAAAGTATAAAGAAATGGATTAATTTAAGATTGAGGCTTAACACAAGGATACATTTTTTGAATAAAGAATAACGATAATTTCTTGAACAAATTTGCAACGTAATTTGAACGTGTTGTATACGATCTCATTGAGAGTAGCACATTTTTTCCTCTTAAAAAATACCCAGCAACCCATGGTTTTAGGACACACCCATGTAAGACAGATAGGTAGCTTAGATAGATTGCTGCTTCCGACAAAACAATCGATTGGTCTAAACATATCAGTTGATTTGCAAAGTTGAGAAACGTAAAACTGTTGCAGTATAGTGGCAACACATATTTTTAGGCCTTCAGTAAGTTTGGTCTTCAATCATGATTGCCAATCTGAAAATCATAATTACAATAACCCGACTGCCAATGAAATTACGTATTTATCCACGAAATCTAAAAAAAATTAAAATTATATGGAGGAAACATGTTGATGGAAGTAAAAATGTCCTGCTGTGGCCATATGGTGAACCAGACTCACAGGCTGACAACCCAAATACCAGTATGAGTCTTACTTTCAATCATGTCTATTTTACAATATACAAAATGGTAGAATATCAATTAAGTGCGATAAATTTAAGCCTATTATTCACATAGGAAGAATAATATAGCAGGACCCTAATCAATTCAAACTCCACAGCGAATTATTTCATAAATTGACGGATGACTTGAAACTACAGATGATAAATTTGCTTTTATGAAGCGATAAAATAAAAATGGAATTTTAGCCAGTGCTACGCGTCACTGATCTCGGTCAGACTTGAGGATAAATTTACAACCGGCGAAAGAATCAACCATTTTATTTCAGCCAAAATTCACCCTGTAGTCACAATCTTTCATTCAATCGTTAATTTCCGGTATATGGTGGCTTCTGAAGATGACATAAGTAAGTCAAAACTATTTGAATAATCTCAAACAGTCATGGGCCTGCCACATTCGCTATTACTCTACGTTTATGTATATTTCTTAACAAGTGGCAATGAGATGTCAACAAAGTTGTCTCGCGGATGTATTCTATGGGACCACAATATAAGGAGTAATTTTACTTCCGTAGTATGCTGCTGCTTCACCAATTTGTTAACTATATGTCCACCCAGTAGTTAAACCTGATTGGGATTGAGTTTGATGTTTGTAAGACACAGTAGTAGTTGCAACTTTCATCAACGAAGTATACAAATGTTGCTTTAGGAAGTCCTGAGAAGCATTGATCTATTGTTTTGCGAGATTATGAAAATGACCGGGCAGTAGAGTGGATGCGGATTATTCGTAGCAATTTTCGGCAGAACTAACTTAGTGCTCCATGAGGCCACCGAGCCAAAAAAATTGATTGCTGCATTCAGGTCATTATGACACTATTTTTCTGAGATCTAATACTATAAGCTAACATGAGAAACGCATGTTAACGAGTGCAAAATTAGAAGCTTCTAAAAGTTGGTGAAGGTACTGTTCCTAATATTCCTTACAATAAAAGTCATTCAAGAAAAGTCAATTGATGAAGCTCTGCGACATTCACAAAATTGACCCGCAGATGCTTTTTACTCTTTGCTAAAAATTCCCCCCACAAATTTTTCCGTCTAATTTTTATCTGATTATTTTTGTATTGTGTCAACTTTGCCATAAGGCAGGTAAATTCCCATTAATTATAGAAGGGTAAAAAGCAACTGACTAAAGTAAAAATGAAAAATTGGTTTAGTGTGAAAATGGTACAGAAATTATATAGGGATAGCAGATTATGTTTTTTGTTGCGAAAATATAAAAATATTCCCAGTAAATGATTTGTAGATTTTTCGCAATTTGCTCATCCTCACAATTTGAGATGGAAATTTAATTTTAAGGGCCCGTTCCAATTTTTTTTTGTATTGTGTCAATCATTACACCATTACTTTTATGTTTTCCTGAGAAGAGTTTTTAATTTTGATTTTTTTTATCATTTTGAAAAATTACTCGACCCAAAAAAAAAAGGATTACATCGCTTATTTGGTTTCTGTTTCTTGGACGGATAAATTATTCCATTTGACCATTCTGTTTATCACGCAAAGTAATGATGGCAGTTAAAAGTGACGAATAAGCAGCAGAACTGGAACAAAAATATTGCACATGCAATGGAGTATTGACCCATTCTAATAACCACCCTACACAAAAATAAGCTTTGGAAAACAATTTAACACTTTTTAATGGAAGTAACTAAAGTTAATGTCGATTTAAGGGCTACTTATGACAAAAATTGGAAACCTATAGAATAAATACTGCTATCGGTCACAAACACCATCTTAAGGTATTTATTTGAAAAAACGAAGGACATATTCAAGATGGAGAAAAATAATTCAAAAACTGCGCTTAGAAGTTTGTTTATCGAAGGCTAAAGTACAAAGTACTGATCTTAGGGCTTCAAAAGCAAAAGAGGATCACCAATGAATATAAAGAAAAAGGAAAAAGAAACAATTTTGAAAAGCTTAAATTTACCCGACATAAAATTTTGATGGAAAATGGATAATTGTTCCAGGATGAATTATCGTCTACAATAGAGAACGTTTTTATAATTGGGTACGAGAATCTCACACGGAGTGCATAACTAATGATTTTCCTTCACAAAAGGTAAACCCAACTATAGCTTGAATTTAAACTAGCTTAAGTGGCTTAAGTACATACAACTTATTTTATGACTTAAACGGGGTCACCATTGCAGAAAACAGTGAAAAGCAATATTAAATCTGATGTGGAAACCCGTTAAAGGATCGGTTTAGTTTTAAAACAGAGATAGGTTTTAAAATGGTTGGTAATTTTACACATCGCGAAAAATGCATTATCCACTTGCACAATACCCTGCTAAACACGGATGTCATCAAGTGAATAGGCAGTCTCCTTCCATAACGCATAATCATTTAAAAGTAAAACCTAGTTTAGCTTAATATTGAACCATATAAAGTATATAGTATTAATTCAATGTCTTAAATGGGGTCACCAGTGTAAAAAACATAACTCACCACCATCAAATATGGGATATCGCCTGCACCGTGTTTAGCCATCCAAGCCATCAGTTTAGCTGACGGTAAAATGCAAATATCATGGTAAGGCTAGACAAATTCTCAAAAACGATTTTTATGTCGATGACTTGTTAACCGGTGCTGATACATTAGACGAGACCCAACATTAGCTTCGATTAATGCAGTTGCTTTGCATAAGAGAGGAATGAAATTAAAGTACTGGGCCAGTAACCATAAAGTAACCATATCTAGTTGATAATAAATAAAAGTTGTAGTCTAGTCATAGGCTGCGATGACATGCTACTAACAAAGTTCGCGCTGACAAGTGCAGAATAAAAATAAACTAGAACTGAAGTACACTCATTTAAGGTTAAGGTGGCGAACAAAACTTTCAGGGCCACTAGGACTAGAACGGTAGGACTGCTAGGAGCGGTATAGATGTCAAAATTCAAATAAGAACATTCTGCACTTGAAAAATAGAAATCCGTTAGCAAAAACAACAAGTTCCGGTCTTTACCTCACTTCTGAGAGGAATGCACTATTTAAGGCCAAAGTGCCGGTTAAAAAATTCACAGTAACTATATGAAAAATGACATCCAATGATCATACCGTATCAAGGACAACATACCAAGCAGATTTAAAACGGGATGCATTACAAGGAAGAAACGCATTAACAGTATCACATAGCCGTAAATGGTTCTAGACTATTCGAAGAGGTGAAGCAGTAAAACACCGATTCAAGGTTCAAACATCAGACTTATGTCAAACTTACCTAAACCCTGGGTAAAGGTGCCATACACATTGAGATGACTTCCGATCTATCATCTGAAGGATTCATAAACGCATTTTAACGATTAATTGAAGGCGAGGAAACACCGTCCATATGAATAGTGACCATATAAAACAATTTTGTAGGTACCAATAATTTACTACAGCCAACAAACTTACACTTCATTTCTCCAACATCACCACATTTCGGTGGACTTTGGGAAGTTGATGTGAAATCGAATTAAACACACTTGAAATAGTGTATTAGACACGCGAAGCTGACCTTCGAGGAAATGACCATCTTACTAAACCAAATATGAAGCGTGTTGAAATCCCAGACCAATGTGTCCGTTGGTTGATCGAAAACACAAAATATTTAGAAGTATTAACACCAGAGCATTTCTGGATTGGGAATGAGCTAATAGCACCACCTGAAAAGAAACATTTCAGGTCTGAGAAAAACATCCAGACACAATGGCAGGTAGTATAAAATATACGGACTCAGTTTTGAAAAAATGGGTCACAAAATTAGACAGGTTTAATTCTAAGGACAAAGTTCTTGTTTAGAAGTCTTTTACGAGGCATGGGTATGCCCCCAACAACAAGAGCCAATAATTGTTAACTCCTTTAAAATTGAATTATAGATTTTTTTTCTTCCGACTTTAATAACGTTTTTGTTTTTCAGGCTGTACGCATCTAAACGATTGTAGTACATCCATTTCACAATAGCAGAAGTTATTTCTTGCTTTATATTTTGGTTAGAACAAAATCAAAATGAAAAAATGTATAAAGGTCCATCTATTTAGGAATAGCGAAAAATAAAATTTAGAACAAAATTATACCCAAGTGATTATCGATTGATTGCAATACCAATGATACCAACAACCATCATCCCTAATTTTGAAAACTATCTTTCAGACTACTCATATATAATGTACATCTATTATTGTCTGGTAACATTTCTGAGCAACACACTTAATATAAAAAAAGCAAAAATTATGTCATTGATCAATTGGCTTAGATTAAATTGAAATGCATAACTTTATTAATTTCTGGCGCTAATTAATTAGAATAAATATGTCTAATATTTATGTATGAATGGAGATAAATTAAATTGATGATTTTCATTTAAAAAAAGAGAGATACAAAATCTTGCCATTCTAAATATTGTTCGTAGATTGTTTAGATATTGACCTAAATAGCCCCCGCGTAAATCTATGCGTCCGAAGATTCAGATGATGAATTAAACTCAAATTAATTGTAATATTTGCATTAGAAATGATTAAATAATAAACGATTTTTACAGGCCATTGTTAGCTCGTAGGTCTTTGGGTGTCCCATATTTACTCCATAATTATAACAATTTGAAATCAGGACTTCTTAGATCACTAAAAATGCACGATCTATCAAAAATGCACTTGGATATATGAAGTGAAACTCATTTTATTTTAAGACGAATGAAAGTTTTAACTGGACTGGCAGTAATTTTAATGAACCACCTAGGCTCAAAAGTATTTGGTGGAAACAAGCTTTATGATTATGGCAGCTCACAATTTTTTTTATATATTTTTGCTTATTAAAATGTCTACTAACCTTCTAGAGTGACACCACCTAATTGCATTTACAAGAACAATAAAGATCGTAAAATTTAAAATTTGAAACTAAAGAGCCTTTTGAGTTTACACTTAGTGAACCAAACCAATTTTATTACCCCTCAGCATGCCCTCAGAGGACTATGTCCAGTTGCCAAAGGCAATTTATCGTTTGTAAAATTGTTAAAGGTAAAATATATTGTAAATGAAGCTCTTTTGAACGTGAACACTTTTTGAAAATCTCCTATAGTCAGCGCTAAAAATTTTTGGCGCTGACGACGATGGGCTGTTTTTATTCATCATGCGCTAATAACTTTTGGTTTAAAGGGTACCGAGACTCCCTAAATAAGAATCATGTTCTTTAGATTGAATGGGCTTTCGATATACCTTTATAAAGGTAAGAAACCCGAAAGGTCATCTTCAATTGCGAATTATCTAAGTTTCCTTAACTTGCGGGTATGATGTTTACTTCGAGTAAGATGGCCAGATGCAATTAGCAAACAATTATTTGAGGATATATTGACAAAACAAGAAAAAAATTGATCCAGCAAAAGGGTCCTTCAAAAGAGAATAAATGATTTTAGAGTTAAATATTATACGCATGACTTTTCCCTCAATCTGCCTGAAATTCTGCTGACTGATATATTGTTCCAAGATTACTTATATTTAAGTCCATTTCAGATTGCCAATGAATTCTGATTTTCCGTAATTGCGGACAATGGATTTAGAATGAAAAAAGAGAGAAATGACCTGGAAGCACCCTCTTTGTTGTTGCTTTACTAACCAAGTAATTCATTAGACTAGTATATCATTCCGTTCTCATTTAGTTTTGATTTTGCCGGTAAAATACAGCCGATGAGCTCAAATATATTTATAACTAAACCACTCAGTTAGTGGGTTAATTCAAATTTGAATTTTATAACGTCTCGTATCTCAGTTCGCTCTTGTTATTTGGCCATATACTCACGTTTGCTGATTGCAAACTGCAGAAAGCATTTTGCATGACTCAATAAATGGATTAAGTTTAAACTTGAAAACTGCCGTGCAGCTACAGAAAAAAATATTTTGGTTTTCAAAGCAGTAGATGATCGTTAATGTAAATTTACGGATCAGACTGTAGCCCACCTAAAAGTGGAAAAACTCAAAGTGGCTCTTAAAAAGGGTCGTAAAAATACAGATCTACACGTAATAGCGGAAATTATACTTTCCACCGAATCGAGACCCCATGTTAGTGCGAAAACGACATGCATTTCGACTAACCGAGAAATGGGATAAGTAGAACTCTTGACGCTTCTATTGAAGACACTGTTTAAAGTAAGAAGGATTCAGCATGTAGAAACAAATAAGCATTATAATAAATGCGCATACTCTGACAAATCTGGAACCGGCCTTAGCAAAAGAAAGAATACTGGAGAAAGAAGGTAAGAAATACACCAGAATGGCAATGATTAAGAAGGATAAGCTGTTTTGATTAAAAAGGAGAAGCTGTATCGTATGCTGAACTGCTAAAGAAAATAGAGATGGCCTCAGAACTTACTGGTCTGGAGGAAAGGTTATCCATATACGCCAAACTACGACAAGAGATCTTTCGCTAGAGTTGGAAAGTAATGGAAACCAACCGCAAACAGCTATGTTCCAATTCCAATTGGAAGCTTTTGTAAAAATAAAGATCATTGATTTAGTGACTACACAGGACGAAGCACTTCAAGCTCTTGATTCACTGGTGGAAGAAACTAAAGGGTTTGCATCTATAAAAGCTCTGAAAGCTTCTTATCATGGGACATAGATGGCAGTGATTAGCCTTCCTCCAAGCCAGATAGCAGATAATGTCATATCCAAAAGAAAAATAAGGATTAAGAGGGTGATTTACAAAATTAAAGAAATTAACAAGCCTTTAAAATGTTTTTTAAAGAATATATCTATAAGCTGTGTAGGAAGTATGTTAAAGAGGGTCATATTACAAAGGGCTGCAGCAATGACTCGAAATAGATGATTTAAAATTATAAAGCTATTGGAGAGAAGAGACAATCTACTGGTAGTTTGAAGTGTCCAATATAACGAAAGGCACTGTAAAAGAAACGTGCAAGATAAGGTTCATCCTTCATACAAACAGTATGGGATTTGGACGCAGACCTTGTTATTTTTGTAAATAATACAGGAATGCTGATAGTAAGGGTTGATTAACTGATTTCTCAAATCACGCTGCTGTCTTGGTCTGTGCTTTATCTGGTTTTGAAAGCTGTAAGATCAATATTATTCAAATCTGTAGCTGCTATGCTCATCCCAATGAAACCATAATCGTAATGTCACAAGGCATTACGATGCAACAATGTCATGGAGATCAATAGATAACTGTAACTTCAGGAAAGTTGCAGTATATTGGTGCACCAAGAAAATAAGTGAGCTGCGTAAAAATGCCTTTGTGCTAGATGCTTATATTAACGTGCAAGGTCCAGCTATGTTTTCAAAAATTGTCGGAAGAGGTAGACCGGGATCCTTCAGGCAAGCTAAACAATTATGTTAAGGTTCAAAGGTACATAAAGGGCAAGCCCGTCATGTCCAGAGTTGTTAGAAAATATTGTTTTTACGGTATTTCCACAATAGCTTATTTATGTCAGAATTATCGAACCAAGGGGCGAGAAAGAAGTAATTCTAGCAGTGTCAAGAGAAAAAGTTTCTGGTCCTAATAAAACTTCCAATGCAGAGTTGATAACAGCGATCCTTGCATATCCGGAGAAGTTTGTTAGCTTGTACATATTAAACTTCCCTATAGAGAATGGGTTTTATTCTAAACAGTGAAAAGTCCAACGGTTTCTACTTCTGCCAACGACAGTATTACAAAGGACTATAAGCAAGATTAACCAGGAACGCTTATAATTAAAAATTATGACAGCTTGAGCTGAGCCGGCTTCGTGAAATAGTACATATCGGTAGTTCCATGAGGCCAAATAGCAAAGGAAATTGGGGGTTACGGTATAGTCGGCCAGAATCCGACACTCTTGCAAGATTATGATGGTTTCTTGTAATTTCTTTGAAGATTCCAGCAAGCCTGGATTCAATCGATCGGAAGAGTTTATGGTTTAATGTGAGATGTCTTAGAATACCTTAAAAATATATGCACAAAGTCATTGTCAATCACTGTCGGTGAGAATTGTTTATCATGCATGATTCCCATTCCCTGGGAAGAACAACTTAGCTTCTTCAGGTTACCTAAAACCAAAATATCTAACTCAAGATCTGATTTGTTTACGATTCATTATAAAAAAATCTCATCCCTAAAATACGTTGAGTTAAAATATCGTACGGCTTAACAAATTTCAAATAACCATAAACAATAAAGTTTGTTTATGGCATAGGCACTTTGAAAGGATAAAAGGATCGTTTTAAAAAAATGTTAATTGAAAAAAAAAAAAAATGTTGGAACGACATAAACTAATTGACTTTCACATGTAAACAACATATTCTTGTATTCTTCTTTTTCCTTTTGTGGGACTCGAAGAAAACGTTAAACAGGATAGTATATGATCGTTCAATATTTATTGATGTTTAAGTAAATAATAAAAACAATGTGGTCAAATATATCAAGAACAAGGTTTGTTGAAATTTTTTGAGCCGATCTGTTTATTGTTCATATATATGTTTGGGAAGAGTTTGTGTGGTCAGTTTTTTTATATTAGTTTTAAAATTTTATAGAGATCATTGACTTTTGTCAGATGAAGAAAAGTTTTTTTTAAAGGATTCATTTGTTTTACGTAAATGTAAATATTGGGAAAATGGGAACAAACAGAATTTTTTGGATCACAATTGATATAAAATCATTTCTTTTCCAAGAATTTCGGGAAGAATTCCTGATTTTCAGGGAAATCTGAATGTTCAATGAAAACTTGAGAAAATTTGGATGGAATTTAAGTTTTACATCATCTTTGGCTACTATTCATAATTCAGTTATTACTTTGATTAAAGACAAGCTTTATTGAAACTACCCTAGGCATTTAGGTCACACGTCGTTATTGTTCTAGTGCACTATTATTGTAAATACTAAAGATCTGATTGCTGCCAGAGACATTTATTCAGCTTTTGTGGTCGACACGCGACAGTTTACGATTATCATGGTTTTTCTTGAAGATCCATGAAATATCAGCGCACCTTGTGATTGAAGGTTTTTTATTAAAACCATTGGCTCAATCGGCGTTACGGAAACTAACTTAATCCAACAAATTTATTTCTTTTACTTTTTGATATGTGAACCATTCCTTCGCAACCGATCGATCTTAGACAGCATCAGTTCTGTGTTTGGAAACAGTTCGTTTAGCGAACAATGTAAATTAAGACTTTATATTTAGGTGAACAATTAATAATGTATGTTGCAGTGAAGGCAAACTCTTCCCTGTATTTTGTTTAGAAAAAAACTGGACGTGGTATATCTATCAATACCTAAGAAAGCAAATTGCTGAAAGTAGATTGTTGGTGCAGACTTTCTTAAGAACTACGGCTCACTAGTCGATCTAACGACAGCTAGACAGCTGTCGATCAATGTGTCGCTGACACATGCAAATACACCTTCGCCCAAGAACGTCTTGATTGACAACGGAAACGGGTAGCTTTTAAAGGAATTCCATTCTTTAATAGGTTCATCGAATTACAACTCGCCCGTCAAACACAATGTAGTACACTACATATAGTACCTATACGCAGGACATTAACTTCAAACCAAGAAAATTGGAAAATTGGATCCGATCAGATACAATGCGGCCACAAGAACGGTAGCTGATCATTACCCATTTCCCCACATTCAAATTTCACCATTTATCTATTTAAGATATTCAAGAGGATGCAAGATATTCTCAAAGATTGACTTGGTCATAGCTTAACATTTAATCCAAGTCGCACCTGAGAATATTCATAAACTGGCAATCACTATTACATTTGGGTTGATCGAGTTTACTCGAATGCCGTTTGGGCTGCGAAATATCGCACAATCGTTTTAACAGTTCATCAACGAGATCGTCAATGATCTCGACTTTGTGTTTGTCTATATTAACGACATACCCAAGTGACTGGATCTGACAACATCTCAGCTGATCTACGATCTACTAAATGGAGATATATCAACCACACCAGCGGTTCTAACACCACTTTTAGCGGAAGTTATAGGTAGAATACCAGAGAGATGGATATAGACAAAAGGAATAACTATAACAATCCCGAAGAAAGGCTACTTAAGAGAATACCAGAAATGGAGAGGAATCTCTCTCCTTTACATCATAATAAAAATATTGGCCTATCATCCTGGAGTGTATCTCAACTGTAACCACCAATCACATATGAAATGAGCAGCCGTGCATTACAGACAAATAGAGTGAAAAACATCACAATAGATGAGAAGTTAGGCAGAGATGTGTTCTATCTCATTGTTGTTCTCAAAAGTGTTAGACAATTAATACGTAGACTAGACGTAGCAAGTCTAAATGAAAAACAATTGAACCTTATCAGTCGGCTAAATGATCTTGATTACGAAGATGATATATCTACACCCAAATACTCTGATATGCAGGAGAAAACGGAGGAGTTAACTGAATTGTTATAAGAAGTTGGTCTCAAAACCTATATCAGAAAGACCAAGGCCATTAAACTGAACACAAGCATTGATACACTGTCAAGAAATACAATTTCCAATACCTGTGTAAAAACAGAACTTCTGTATAGTTGTGATAAAATCAGAAAATCACAAGAAGACTCCAGGTATTTGTAAATAAATGCTTCAGGCCACTCGACATGCTGGCTGTATTATATTTTCTGACCTTTTAGATACTCCAAATACTCAATAGTTGATTTAAGTTTATTGGTCTAGACAACACTGTTTTGCAAGTATAGTTGTTGTGTAAGTCCGGCTTAATAGTCTATGAATTATGACGAGATAAACTTGTCTTCAGTATTCACTTTTTTTTGGATACAAATTAGTTGAAACGATTGGACAAAATGAGCTCTTATTTAAAGTGATAGTATTATTTAAACATTCGGAGCTGCTCCACTCTAGTGACATAGCTGTATAATTTTTTTTAATGTAAGTCGAAAACAAGCTTAAAATTGTGTTTTGTAAGCTCTATGGCACAAGCATGTTATACTTTAAACAATTCCTACAGTTGGGAGGGCTCTGCTTACTTACCATTAAAAAATATATTAAAGTTACTAATGGTAGCCATGGAGGGCAGCCATTCAGGCTTTTGCAGGACCCTGTTTTTTTAATGGAATTTTAAATACGAGTTTAACAAGGAAACAATTAATTACCAATAGCGGTACCTTTTAACACTAACCGTCATTAATTAAAATTTTTTAAGTTGTATCACAAGACGCAAGACGATCGTAAAACCAGATTAAATTTAAATCTCTTGCAGAGATAAATTAAGAAATTAATTCAAAATGTAAATAAATACACGCGCACACAGGTTCTTTGTCTATAATCACCTAAAATTAGTTATTTATGTTAATAACGTGCGACTAATTCAAGCGCCATTGTCTGCTCTGTATACCTATAGCACTGTATACGATAAAATTATCAAATGCTACTATCATAATATTTATCATAATCTACACACAAATCTATCAAATTGGAACTCAAAACTATGTTAGCATAATATTTTGGTTTTAATTAACGTTATGACTGCATAAACTTACGTAATTTTAGTTTATCATAGCTATTCCATATAGTCCATAGAGTATTTTGTACAATTATAATGTCGTTAACATTTTTTTATGAAAAAATGTTGTCGTATTAGATACACACATTCGTACAAAATGCCACAGTGATCGAATCACAGTGGTCGAATGTTATATATTTTGTAAACATAAAAGTGGGCAAATCAATTAAAAATCATGTTGGTGGTCGTAATGTTAATCTAATCATATATAAACTCGTGAACGGCTGATCGCCTATAAGCAACTTATCGATCTATTAAAGTTGCGATTAAAATGTATTTTAACAGTTCAGCGTTTATTATTTATATACGCATATATGTATACAGTGTGGTCAGTAGAACACGTCTCAAAAGATCACTTCTTTTGCTTATTAGAGGCAAGTGGAATAAAGTAAAGGACCTAAAAGTAAAGGACCACATGGTAAGCTAGACAGTGGAAACTAAAATTAAAGGAAGGGTTCAAAAAAAGTTCACTGATATGTCAGTTTGAGGATATCGGAATTATTCTTGATGAAAACTTAACTTTTATCCATCATGTCGGTGGGTTTTATGATTACGCCCAGTAAAGATTTAAAAATATAGCTACTTTTAAAGTGGTGTTAGTATATTCAAAGTGATGAGGAATTCCCAAGTTTCCAGTTGGTTTATTTACATGTTTTAGGTGCCTTATTTTTGATGTATTGAAAAATAGTATTGGTTCAGCTCAGTCATTATCTAGCCTTGATTTCTTCGCAAACTATTTAAATATTAGAAATCGATTTTTACTCCAGCTTCAATTCCATACCACTAACTATGGTGATTAATCATTTTAATCACAAGTGACACACGAGGAAAACAAAGTAGCCTACCATTATGGCAATATATACTGTATACTGAAAATGTCAATATTAGTCACCAACTAATCCAGTAAAATTTAAAATTTACTGAACTAAAGGCTGCGATTTCTTACATATTGAAATCTAGTTGGTAGAATGGAGTTGTGCAACTTTTTTTAGTTAACTTTGAAACTTCGAAAACTTGGTTAGGCATTGCAAAGTGTAGTTTCATTATACATTAGAGCTAAAGCTTTAACGGCAGGAAAAGTCTTAGGAAATCAATACCAAACACCTTGTTTATTGGTAGCAAAGGTAAGCACTCTTTGAAGCCTTGATATCAAAATTAAACCAACAAAACTATCAAGCAAAGCAACATGTATACCCTCAACTAAGTAGTGGCCATAAAGCACCTTCTAAGTTCAATAAATTAAAGAAACGGGATACAAGAGACATTGCGCTAATTAATGCTACAATACGAAGAACATAGAGAAATCGCCGCTTAAAATGGTTGTGTTTAACCACCAAAGTAAGATAAATTGTTGAACTAGCTTCTAAATTAAGTAGAACGCATACTAAGTTCCACCAGCATATAAAAATAAAAAAATGGAAATATAAGTATAGTTGTTCCGGGGTTACTATTTTAATTATTCGACAAAAGAAGAGCTGTAAAAACTTAGTTTAAAATACGTCATCTATCGATAACCACGAACACTTACTTTGGATATTTCAATTTTCAGATTTGCTATTCGTTCTAATATTTTATTAAAACTAATAGATGCATTAATTTATGGTCATCAGACTGCCAACGATAATTTTGTACAACTGCAAGATTTGAGTAATTGAAAGCAAACTCAGACAAAACCACAAAACAAATTAAAAAGATAAGCACTAAAAACCAGACTTAGCTAATCAAAGACTAGAAAAATGTAATAACGGATAAGGCTGATGTGCTTATGGTTAAAGGAACATACAGAAATTGGGAAATAGGATGAAAGTGTTTTAAACCATTTCTCAAAAAATCGGCATTAAAATAAATTTAATACAAGTACATTAAAGCAATTTATAGTGTGGTCAATTTATGCTCTGCTTTGAATATGTACTCATACAAGCTTAATTAGTAAGTTTTATGGTAACAAAACAAGAATCTGGGCAGAAGTGGCTCTGTCTAGAAAGTAGTACGGAGCATTCCGAGAAAGTGCCATCGTGACGATGCAAGTCATCGAAATTTGTGGAAGCCCAAAGAAAAAAGGAAGCAAATTGGAAAACAGCGTAAATGAAATAAGTCACTTAACTGATGCGATTAATTCCCTTGAGGCTGAACTCAAATCATTAAGCAAAGATAGCTGAGCGAAATAGGCTATACAAGGCTTAGTTCCATAGAAATGTTAGACTAGTACTGACCTCAAAGTTGTAGGTCAAAAAAGTTCCAGGGGCTGAAAAATTCCGTGACAATTGAGCCGTTTCCAATAAGAAAGAACAAAAACAAAACAACTAAAGGGAAACCAACTATAAAGGTTTCCGAATATACAACCATTTGTTGGCAAAGAAGCTTCCTTTGCTAATAGCGAGGAAGTAAACAGCAAACGGTTTTTAATAAATCCTGCAGCATCAGGATTGGCTATTAAGAAAGTCAGCAATGTCAGATATTGCATTATAATCGAGACCACAAAACCAAAGACATTTATTTTTCTTGACTAGCGGGCCTGATTGATATTGGGCTTGTAGCTACGCTACCTGAAAAGAGATTAATCAGAAGAATCATTGTTTATGATGTGGAATGCTTAGAAAAGTTAAAAGAGGACCTTAAGATTGGTTTCAAAACTGGCTCTAGAAACACCAAGGTCATCCAATTGGTTATTGAGGTGTCATAAAAAGCACAGAGTACTATGCTCAATCAACGCAGAGTATATATATCAATTAGTCTTCGTGCCAAGTTACCGACTGTTAAAGCAATACAGTTTACTGACATGCCGTTATAAATACGTGAGCAATATGAAGAAGATCAGCCAGCTTAATCTGAACAGATTTATTACAGAGCATAATAATAAACGACCATTGACCTTCGTATATAAATTCAGCGCAGGAAAGCTTGAAACTTCAGGATTTTAAGCACTCTAATAAAAAAAGATACCCTGAACTCAACGTATTAGAAGGATACTAAAAACTGTTTGTTGAATGCAATGCTGCCTTCGATTACACTGTTACAAATGACAAAGAAGCACATATAGAACTTAGAACGCCTAAAGCTGTAGCACCAAGAAGTTGCGCCGTGAAGGCGTTCTTGCTATGTGAAAAAAAAACTACGGGAGCGTAGAATTGCAAGCTAGACAAATAGAAACAAACCTTATTGGCCTGCTCAAAAAACAGATGCAGAAAGCATGCATTCCAATATGGCAAGAAAGATTGAACAGTTCGATGGACGGAGGGACGATTTTAAGTTTCATTCCAAACATCGAAGAAAGGTTGGATAAAAGGCTTGAGCTTATAGATCAGCATAAGTTCAGATGTAAACGGATCATGGCCAAATAGTGTCCTACCTATTTTGCTTTACTGTTGCAATCTTGTCGAAGGCGAAAGAAATCCTCTTATGACAGAACTGAGTTAATGGCCAGCCAACAGACTAACTTTAATGATTTCCACAAATATAAGTGCTTTTAAAAAGGTTTATGACATTTTTAAACATTTTTATGACACAAAAACCATCAAATGATAACAGCAGCATAGGTCACCGGTGAGCTGTCAATAAAGATCATTTTATCAAAATAGGAGCTGTTTCAAATCCACTAAACATTTTGATGGCTCAATGTTAAAATTAGCACAATAGAACTAATACCCTCAGCTTACGTTAAACATGTTGCCTATTTTTTACTTGTCATTGAATTACAATTTACTAAAGGGGTCACACCGTAGTACCCAAATAACCAAAAAAATTTTGTTTCGGTTCCTTTTTCTTTTATCTGTTCAAAGTAAAATAAATCTGTCAGTAACGGAGAAAAAACAAGAACAACGATCGTTTTATTAACAGATCTCAAATTTTTCCATCTAACAGGTGTTTCATGGATCATACTGTATAGTTAATATGTGGCTACCCTATATTAAATAATAATATATTTATTTTAAAAGTAATAGCAATAATAATATTTGTAACTCTATTATTACTATTTTGATTGTATTGTTGTTATCTAACCTACGATTATTATAATTTTGATTAAATGTAATTTAATAGAGCCATTCTTTGAATGTTGCACTACACAAAAAAGTTGTCAGCTCGATTGTTAGACAATTACGAATATTATATGTTTAGATTATTCATTTTTATTATCAATTTTAATCAAAACATTGATCATAATTAAATTATTATCGATCATTGATCTGAAGTCATGAAAATGTGTTTGTGTATGTATATTGTGTTTCGTGGATGGAATGTGATCTCTTTAATATTGTGACTATTCATTTTATTTAAATGTGATTCAAAGGCACAAAACATGCGACATTATGGTGTACAGGGTGTTTGGACGATTACTTTCGTTGCTTGTAATTGATCAAAATTTTGATAAGTGTAGTAACGCTCCACAAAGCTTAAGTAAAGAAATGAGTACTAAATCTGATATCAACAAGTTTCGTTTTTGGCGTAAGAAGGGTTACATTAGTGAAACTTTCTGAGTTTGTGAATCTGAAGTATAGATATAGATATCAGCAGTGAATGCCCTTTTTGGGGTATCGCAGAACTGCTGCAACTTGGTTTGCATCTAACAGATGTAGTGAGTTTTATATGTAATTTTTTCGTCCTTATGAGAGACCTACTAGTCAGGGTTCTTGTATAATAAGATTGGTTACAATTTGTTTTGTACAGCCAGTCTACTGTTTCTTTGAAATGCTTTATTAATTTGGGTCCACAACGATTTACTGAATTTTTTTTTTCGATATTATTTGTAAGGACTCACTTATGTTTCCGCCACCAAAAGATTATGGATAATAAATCTTGTTGAAGAGTACGGTTAACATTACGTTATTTAATGACATTCCTGTTGTAGTTTAAACGTTCCGACAAAGACAGTGATTATCTATGCTTTTAAATTATCTATGCAATGTTGATAAATTATAAATTATAATTTGGATATATAGGTACCATACTGCTCGTATAGAATTTCTCAAATGGCAAGTTCACACTGAAGCACAAACAACCATCTAAGAACAACCTGCAACAGCTTGCAAAGAATTTTATTTCGTGTTGCAAATAAGCGAAAACTACGCAAAATTGCAACTTAGAACTCTTTTAACAGCCCAATGGAGTATCTAAGCTCTAGAAAAAACTAAGAAACTTTCTGAGACTAGAAGTACACGAATTTATGTGGAGCTGCTTCGATGACAGCAATGACTATATGCTAAACGAAAACATTGGAGGTTGCTTTGCCGTCTGGCTTGCGATAAAAAAAATGGCCACGCTCTATGTTTCAATGAAAACTCCACTGCTCTAATTTAAAACGTAGGAGCGCCACTTGCTATTCAGTTTTATGATCCAATTCTTATCTGGGAACCAATAAGAGTTACTTAAAACCAAGAAAAAAACACTCATATGCTTGCAACGTTAAAATTTAACCGACTAATTTGTGGGAATTAACATTAATTGTGTGTATGATTTCTGATGCAGCAATTAACAAGGAGATATGTGGAGGAAATCAATCTAAATATATGAATGCAATACATAGCAGCGCATGCATTGACTGAAAAAATCAGGAGCGATCAAGAGCAGCAACCGTGTACACGAGTGTAGATCAAAACTGAGATGTCAACACGATCAAAGAAAAAATCACTGCTTCCTGCATGGGTCATCCGATGAATCAAAATTTTTAATCACAGATCATAAAATAGCTCTAAAAGTTAATAAAGTGGTCAGGAGTTAAGTGAAAGGATTGAAGAAACAAACACCTACACGACAAAGACCATATACCATCAAGGCATACTACACCAAAAGCGTTGGTTAAAATTAGAAATAGTAATGGTCGTTGGTTGACCTATCGATGTTCTGGATTTGATTTCGCAGGATTCATTTGTATCTGAGTCATGCTTGTGGGACTTGCAGCTTAATCAAGTAAACGCCAAAATTCTAGTAAAAGTGGTTGGTGAAACTGGAGTGGGAATAACTAAGAGTTCTACCGAACTAATAATTGCATCGATAAATTGCAGCTGGCTGATCCAACAAATAATAAACCTAGCCAAATTAGAATCTGAGAGTTTGAAGTTTCTAAGTGGCTTAATAGTGGTTTGAACAGTTTTAGGGTGAATAGTTGCCGGGAGAGTTGCGGAGAGTAACCAAAGCATTAATAAGAGTATGACCGAAAATTTCAACGTCCTACTAGATATCGTGAAATCTTTTGGCAGTTTTGGGAGATAGAAAAGCAACAAAAAATAATTAGGGTAACCCCAGAAGTGCATTTGGCTGAGTATTTGTTATAAAGAACGACGACAAGAGTTAAAGATACAAAATTTGTTGTAAAATTGCCATTTGAACAATCAGGCAGTACGCTTGGAACAACGTACCATATTGAACTTAATAGCCTAAGATTAATAGAGCAAAAATTGTAGCGTAACCTGGAGTTTGGGGTAAATGGGTGCAATAAAACAACTATTTCGTCAGCATACTTTCATATTGTACCGAGAGATAGAAAATATGTACCAGCAGGTGTGCGGTATGACAGCGAATATCAACAATACAAAAACATTATATATAGAGAACTAGCGGGCATCATCAAGCGACCATATTCCAACTAACGTAGGTCACCCCACCTGCATCGTTTTGACAACTCTAGCTAGCCAGACTTGGCGCAATGTATATTTTATGATATATGATGACCGGTGCTAATTCTGTAGAAGGCGTTCAGGCAATAATGACACAAATAACCAGTGCATTGGACAATCACGACCTTAAGCTGTATAAATTCTTCAATCGTGTATACAAGCCAATTCATTCGAAGGAGATCGAAAAGTCGGCGAATTTATAAGAGTATTGGGTCCCACATGATGACTTTTTTAAATTTACTGTCGAGTTATCAGAACGCGGGAAACACACTAAGCGCTTAATGGAAAAATTTAAGAATTCTATTATCCGTTAGACTTGATAAGTATTCCAAGAAAATATTCCAAGAAGTGTATAATTTTTTTGCGCGATAGTGAGTTGGCTATCTAATAAAATGGTAATGCATCTTGTCTTCAACAGTTAGATCATCATTACAATTGTTGGTCTAATTAAATCTATTAAACATCTAGCCAACTGATTGAGTTACCTTGTAAAGAAGTTTGAGTTTTTTAATGCAATTAATTTAAGTTAGCCTTAACCATCTTCATCAATATGACACCAACTTATCTGATACAGTACATACAAACAAAGCTAATTCAAATTCAAATTAATTATTGTTTATCTCGAGATCAAGACTGGCAGATCTAATGAAAGATAATTTATTATTTTTAAAACAAAAATTGCATGTTGATTGAGCATAAGAATTTTAATTTTCACTTTATTTTGTTCATACCATAAAGATGTCATCATAAGTTATATTTATAAGATTCATGTCTTAAGAATAAAAAAAATTGTATTTTTATCAAAATAAATTAATTTTGGGTTGATTTAAAACAAAAAACATAATTTTTGATTACACAAACAAAAACAAAAATCTTAATCTTGTATAAATTATCTCTAAGAACGCGATTATCATAATTTATTTTAAAGGACAGTCAACCTAACTATAAACATAAGTTTTAAATGAAATTTTTTTGTGACGGCCGTTTTATAGTGAAAAGTGTAAAATAATATTGTGATTTGTGATAATTCGAAAATCATCAGCGAACAAATTTTGTACTCTTCAGTCTGCTCTGGCACCAATATATAGACATGACAACTGGTGCATAGAACACCTTGTACTACTTTAGTTTGTTCATCCGAGTATTTTTTCTTTACTTTCTTTCAATTAACATATTGCCTAGGGATAAATTCCTTAATGGCTTGCGTTACGGAAACATCGTGGGCTAAAACCCTTTATTAAAATGAATTTAAAGACTGAATGAATTTACAATAAACATTACATTCATCACGTATGTAACCGGTTTCAATTTATTTTCTATGATTTCTGTAATGCATTGATTTTGATTTGAAAGTGAATAACGCATCCGAAAATACAACGACCGACACATTAAAACCAGTTTTATTAAGGCATTATGGGCAGGGAAACTACATAAAACCCTGACCGAGAAAACATTACAAGTAAATTAAATCCATCTGCACATTGCATTGCTCCAGCCAGCCTGTACTGTAGAGATTTAATTTCAGAAGAACAGTGACCAAAACAATATTTGTAAAAAAGCTGTAAAGCACCTACTTTGCGTCTGTGCTCTAATGAGTCAATTGATAAAGCAATATTCTTGTAGTTAATCAAATGAATAACTCTATGTGAATTCTATCAAGACATTTGAGATTAGATTTTGGAGCACCACCCCAAACAAACGAGTTAAATTCCATAATGGGCCTAACATAAGCCTTGTATAATTTAAGAACTTCTATAGGGGTAAAATAAAAGTTACAGCATCTAAGGAAACATATATGATATTTCCAAGAAAGATTACTCGAAATTTCTAACCCCAACATTCTGATAGAGGAAGATCTATTAATTTTAATGCTGTTTATTATCCTTGTCAATGCAAGTAAGAAGTGAATTATTCATAGTAAACATAATTTGACGAGATCATGCCTTTCGAGATAGTTCATACTGTGAAAATTCACTATAGATTCCATTACTTTAGATAAGGTCGACAACAAAGCAATTGGGCGGTAATTAGAAGGAAAACTGTTGTCACCTTTCTTAGAAACCGGTTGAATATTTTCTGTTTTCCAAATAGAGGGAACAAGGCCAGAGATCGTTTACAATTCAAACAATTTGGCAAGAAAGAAATCAGTTAGAGATAAATGACAGCTTTTTAGGACAATTGATGGTAATCCATGAAGCCCAGTGGCTTTATGTGGGCTGAGAGTTCTAAAAACTATAGAAACAACTCGAGATCGAACATAAATATTAGGCATAGATGAAGATGGGGATTGGTTAGGGAGAAAAGGGGGAGTCGATGCGGAAGCAAAGACGCTAATAAATTTGCCTTTTCAATGGTGGTTTTATAATAATTATTGTAAGGGGATAGATGATGTCTCAGTGCTAAAATTTATTTTTACCAAGCTATAGCAAACGACCAAAAAGTTCGGTTGATTATGCTAGAATTAGATTTATATTACGGGCTATTCTAAATTTGATGGAATTTTCATTACAAGTATTACTGAGATAAATTAAATGTGCACATTTTTTCTCGGAGATAGCGGACTTACAATTTGCATCAAAAAAGTGAAAAATATATTGAGATTTTGTTAATCAGCAACTTTGAGATGCCAGATTAGTCTGGATGTATACGTGTAATGAGCCTCAAAGTGGAGCAATCGGAAATTTTGCTAAGACCATTGCATGATCAGAATATTTGTCAGGCATCGTAGTCAAAATAAGTACAAAATAAGTATCGTAGTCAAAATAATCTTTAATGTAGCTTCTAGGCCAAATTCTAAATAATATTTCAAGAAATTCTGGAATCTTTCCAGCATTGTTAAGAAGTATTAGCTTTAAGCAGGGTTTGTGTCATTTAAAAAAAAACGAGATTGACTTTCAGAAACACACAAGGTGAGAAGGGAACTATTACTACATAGACCATGGCATGACGTCGATTGGCAATTGTTATGCTGGTACTGGTAAACATTTAAAATGCATTGTTTAGTTGGCTTAATTTTTTAGGAGCAAGTATACAATTGATTAAATGATTGGCTACTTGCGCATGTTTAAACTGAGTTTTCAATTATGTTGAATAATATGACCAACATAAGGTGTTGAATGTTTAATGAGTATTATGCTGCCGTCTGCGGTCGGTAAAAAACTATAATTGTATTGATGTTCTTGAAACCGTCAAAACTGTCATTACGATTTATGATTATCGTGGTAAAAATGGTAAAAATGATCGAAGATCTGACCTTCTGATTTCATTATGATTCAACCAATAATGAGGACAGTGAGAGTGAATAAGTTTTAGTGTGGATGGTGTCCAGGTGTCTTTAAATTGTTAAGAATTATGGATCAGAGTAATATGCATATGGTATTGGATGACTCATTAACATTAATGTTTAAAATTCAATTAGAATTGGTTTTTCCGGGATGGCTTCGGAGTCACAACAGATGTCTCAGCCACAGAATAAATAAGTTTTGTTTTGGTGCATTGGTTGAAAGCTAATATAATTGCGGCCTATATGGTCAGAAATTAGGATGAGGATTTGGATTGGTATTGGTGGAAATGGTTTTGGAATTACTATATAGAGATCTGTGTCGGCACCCTCGATAAGTAAGTGAAACCGAGTTGTGTAGTTTTTAATGGTTTTGTTGAGGGTGGATTTTTGTTAAATTTTTAACTGTTGATCATTTGGAGATATTATTAGATGTTGTTTGATAAGGTTTAAGAAAAGTTTAATTTATTTCTGGCTATTAATTTGTAAAAAGCTCCATAAATTTGATTTAAAACATTCATTCACTATCTAGCTAACACAAGAAAGTGCACATATTAACAAAAGTTGATATGAAAGCCATAAATCGTGCTATCATAACTGAAAATGGGGATAACTGCTGGTAGCTCCTGTTTTTCTTCACTGGAAAACGATCTAGACATTATTGTTTAAAATTAGAATCGGCTTTACTTAGGTATGTACTCGGGTGATTTCTACCCAACTAACTAGACCTTTTCAAATCGTCTTAGAACTATCGACATCGATTGACTGTACTGAAATTTTAGAAAAATTGAGGTTTAGGAAGAATGTTTATCTTTATTTGCGACCTATTCAAAGAATCAATAAAAATGTTAGATTTTGTTCTGGCACATAAGAGTCAAATAAGATGCATCAAATTGTTAGAAAATTGCAAGTAAAATTTCTAAACATTTTGATTTGAAATGATTTAAAAACGACTGAATTTTTTTAAAGAAAAGAACTCAACATATCGGTACCTAACATATCGGTACCTAACATATTATCAGTTACAATTCAGTAAAAAATTATTTCAAATGCATAGAAAAAATGCACACTGCCTTGTACTAAATTATCAGGATGAAGGTAAAAGAACTGATCGCCTAAAAATTTTCTACAATATTTTACATAGCATGGGTAGTGTGAATTCTTCGTAGGATGGGTCCTCAATGCACATCTGCAGTCTGTATTAGATACAGCATTTGACACATGTTGAATATTGAGTAAATCAAAGATAAACACATCTTCTCAGTGTCGAGCACTGCATCGCTCTCAATACGGAGGTTTCAACACGGTTTGAAGGTTTGGTGAACTTAGGTGACTCCTTTATAGAAATTACGTTAACTATGCTTATTGCTGGCTTGTTGTACTCTTACGATTAGAACTTTCCACTATTCACGCCTTTTCCATGTACAAATTCACTCGGTGGTTGTCGTAGCAAGGACCATTTTGTTGTTGTCTGCGATTGTAAAACGTTTCACGCTTTTTGATAGGCTGTTGTTAAAAAAACCAATCATTTAGGGGTTTAATTTTTACTACAACTACAGTAACCGCGGCAGCACTGACAACCAATGATTTTAAGCCCTTTTTTTAAATACGCAATTTTTTAAATGCGATTTTTGATTCAACATCGATGTATCGATGACATCGATGTAGGGGTACCGATATTAACAGCGAGGTTAGATATCGATGGTTTTGTCCGATGTACATCCCTAGTAATTTCTAGTAATTCCAGCTCCCATTTAATTTACTGAAACAAGAACCGTAAACTTTTTACATAGAACTTATATTTGAAGAGCATTTACAACTTACCGGGAAGTGCCAATAATTAAGGTCATCTAGTAATTAGGTTACCTTAAAGTTTTTTACCACCATAAGTAATTATCAATATTACAAAAAGTAAATCTAAAATATGTCAGTATTTCCAAAAATTAAAATAAACTAATCCAAACCAAATTCTATAAACTTTTCAAATAATTTATAGCCTACTTCTAATAATTTATATGCCTACTATAAATTATTAATAAAACAATTATCGGGGTTTACTTCGATTATTAAGACTAAACATACTTTGCTAAATATTTAAGGTAAAGTTTTGTAATTTTTGGGCAGTTGACTAAAAAGATCACGCACTTTGCTAGTAAATTATCCACTCTTTTTTTTCAGATGCTAACTCTGATTTTGAAAATCACCAAACACCATATATGACGTTCTATCAAGTATGAACATCATAGCCGTCAACTTCATTTTTTCGATCACAAGGCCAGAACCGAATAACAAATCCCATTATTAATTGCGTTAAACACAACACCCTTTGTTCTCTCTTATAGAATAAGTACTTAAAATAATTTGTTATGGTTATATTAAAAATATTACAAAAACGTTCGAAAAGGATCAAACATATAAAAAAAAGATTTCGATTTCAACATAAACAACCGCACTCGATTGTACATTGTATTCGTAAAATATAATACTCGTAATTTCGTCACGCAGTGATCATGTTGTAAATCTGAGTTAACCATTTAGAAAGGATTAAAGTATATTTCCTTCCGGCCATTTTTGATTTGTTAAAATTAAATTTACACTGTAAATCGGAAGTGTTTTTTTTTTGTTTTTTAAGAGATCTTTCCGTAATTGATATAATTGAAAAATGTCAGTTAAACCCTTTCGATGCAGTATCTTAACGTCTGCATATATTATAAAAGAAATCATTGTTAAATCAAATTTTTGTGGTTGTCACAAATTTGTTTAACGTCTCTGTATTCGATTTTGGATATACGATACATTTATGTCGATAGGGTTTAAATTATATGTCCTTTGATTTTAAAGGTCATATTTGTAATAAAAAAAGGGTAATTGCGTGTAATTATTTCGATAGATAAACAGGTGTAAGCTAAATTAAAGTCCCTATCGCTAATTTACCATTGAAATACCACCACTTCCGATTACACATAAAAAAATGTACGAGTCATGTTCACAATTGTTGTTGACTAAGGAAATGGAAATTTTTTTATTAAGGGAGACCAATTTGTTATGGTACCTAATTCACGATCGTGTAGCTAAAACAATTATTATTTTATGATCAGATAGATGGGATCGTTCTAATTATTATTACACTTCCTCATATTTGAATGTAATGTAAATGAAGAATTATTAGTCGTTTTAATTAAAATGATGTTAAATTAGAATTTGTCCGGAGATCAACTTTAATGAGAATAAACGAAAACTTTCTTTTTGTAACGGACATAAGATAAATAAAAAAAAAAACGAAAATAATTAAAGATAATTGACACCCCAGACAATAATTGAATGTTTGTAGTTCATAATATAGGAAGATGATCGGATATAGAATTAGAGGGTTGTTGGTGTTCATGTGGTGCGAGAAAAAATGAAATATGTTTGATTTGAAAATTATGAGGGTTGAATTGATCACTTAATTATCTAAAATATTAATATCTATATTGAAGTCGGGAGCAACTCACATGCCTCTTTACATGTATCACAATGACCATTGTACCTTTTAAATTCCACTACAGTATATGTTTAAACAAATTGTTGAGTGATTGGTTATGATTACTTCTTACTGAAATTAGGTAAGTTTTTGCTAGTTTTGATGACTGCAGTTTTGAAACGATACTTGAAAACGGTCTAAAATCCTATCAATTCTAATCCTCCGATTATTATCCAAAAAGTTTAAGAAGTAATGTGAGTCCTGATCGTATATATGACAGTATTGCCGTATACAGTATAATATAACATTATTTTCTTTCCAGGACTAGTGACAATTATTCAATTGGCTGGGTGTTAATATCGGCTCATGAATCCAGCGAAAAATGTTTAACAAATTTAGTGAAAAGCGCTTAATGGCAATTTTAAAAGCAACGAGGGTTGCGGTCACGATTTATTAATTATGATGCGGCTTGTTAATATAGAGATAAATTTAAACGGCCAAAACTGTTATGTAATGGCAAATTTAAAAACAAATTTAAGGACATTAAATTTGTGCTCTAGATAATGGCACAGCTTAATCAGCTCAACGATTAATTAGACTTTTTACACCAGAGATTTAAAATCGAATAAACAAGTTTTCGTGTAAAGCCTAAATTTATAAAAATTTAGACATCATATCTAGCTATCTTCTACTAGTCTTAATAATCGAAGGAAAACCATGTCATTTTTATTATTAAAGATTCATAAGAGGCATTGAAATAAGAACAAAATTTTTGTTTTCGTAATGAAACGAAGTAGGCTCTGCATTCTATAAAACGTTTATAGAATCTGAAATGGATTAGTTAATTTTGCGTTTTTGCAAATTTTGACGTGTTTTAGATTTTCGCTTTTGTACTATTGATAATTATCAAGCTATAGTGCTGGAAAATTTGGAACTAAGCAAATTTCTAGATGACATTAATTGTACCCATAATTGAAGGTAAGTTATAAATATAAATTCCTCAAAATAAGTTTAGTGCCTTAAATAATAACAGTGCTCGTTTTAGTCAATTTAATAGCGTGGAATTGGGCAGTTCGGATTTTCCAAAAACTAAGAAAATCAAAACTTTGGTTCGTCAATACAAATTGGCCCTCAAAATGTGAGTATCAGTTAATTAATTAAGCAGCATTGTTTCCATAGTTATAGACTTTCAAGATAAGTGCTTTCAAATTTTAAATCAATATTTCAAGGATGTATTCTAGATCTTAATTCGAAAATATTCAGTTTGATATAGTAACTTGCCAAAAATCAAGCTCTAGGATTTTTTTATTTTATCTAAGTTGAAGTTCAAAAGGTGGTCAATAAAACTTAAAGTTAAAATGAATGTCAAACGGTCTGACACCTATAAAGTTTATTTGATAAATTTCGGTACTTAAAATAAGGTAATCAAGCAGTCTACTATCCAAAAAAATATTTATGGCCTTCAAACCAGATCTGACGTCATTTTCTGATTTGTTAAAAAGCTTTTATAGGTAAGTGAAATCAACCAATTATGGCGACACCAATCAAGATATTAAATCAAAATAGATACAATATTGAAATCAGCTTTACGATAATGAAAATATATATGGCCAATTTAGAAGAAGCAATTGATGACTCATTAATTGAAACAAGTGGAAGCAATTGATGATCATTAATTGAAACAAGCCATCGTAATATAGCAGAGGAGAAGGTACCTGGACTTATGAGTGTCAATATTTAATGGTGATTATACGGAGTGGCAGACCTTTTATCTACCACAATTCCTAGTAGCACGAGCGTACATCCCGTTCCAATACCAATTTCTGGTTAATTCACTCGGTATGACGTATACCTGCACGTTTGATACAACATAAATACATAATGAAAACGAGCTTGACGCAAGGCACGCAGTGCAAAAAAAGGCGCTTTCTTATAAAGGCGCTTGCCACATTAGTGAACAGTTGTTCCATATACACAGAAAAACGGTATGAAGATAGAAAATAGATGTTGTCAATTATTTTGGTAGCAAAGCTGATCCAACCGCACCGACTAGGCTTATGAAATTGAAAAGATCAACTAACAAACTAAGGGCAATTTTTTATGCTTCTGCATAAACATCGACGGGCATATCATCAAATAACACATTTGAAGTGAGTCATTGAAAAAATGTGCCGTCAAATATTATTGCATCCAACAAAGTTTAATTGTTGAATTTTGGTACTTAAAATAAGTTAAACAAACAGTCCACACTGCACAAGGAATTATTCACATATCAAAACCATCTTAAAAATTGTAGCTCTTATAATTTTAAATCCGTTTATCCTGAATTTCGGCTTCAATCAAATCAAAATGTTTAGAAACCATTAGAATTAGGTTTTGGATAGTTTCGTAAATATTAAAGTAAAGTCAAGGCACTTTTCTAAAGAGCTACAATAAAACAAAATCTATTAACAAATTATATCGATTGTTACATAATACGGCTACCTTTCCGATCAACATTCACCTTACCAACTTAAGGCTACTTATTTTTACCGAATAAGTCTGTTAAGCTTCCAGATATTAAGTAAATTTTTGATTTTATAATTGTTTTTGAACTCACCACATGATTTACAGTGTTACAATTCATAGACTCATCTCACCTATAAGTTTAAGTCGCTGGTTTATGGACAATTTAACTGCTGTTACATTGAAAAATAGGGTACAATGTCCTATTTATGTTAAATGGGTTGTTGATTTGCAAGTATGGGACGATTTAGATTTTATCAACCATTACTAAATACTAGGGAGTGACATCTTTGTGGATTTAAGAATGGGCATTTGATTAAATTTTTATAGGTTACCTGTAATTTTGATTTCCAAATCATTGCAAAATTGATATTGTTTATCCTTAAAGTGGTGAACATTTTTTTTGGTAATACCCAAATAAATTGTACCTTTTTTAACTAAAATGATAAATTTTCATTTTTAAAAAGTCAATTTAGAGTAAAAGCTTAATGATTTTGCAATAAAATATTTGTATTGAAATCGAATTTTTCCAATTTTCAAATGTTCTTGGAGCCGATATTTTAAATTGGCCGAAAAAGCATGTCTCACTATCCTGAAAGGTGTATGTGAAGTCCTGTCAGTAGACTTTAACTTAAATTTCACAGTACTATATACTATACTGTTACTCTTGTTAGTTTTTTTGTAGCTGAAAGTTATTTACTGAAGGTCACTGAAAATTTATCAAAAAAGTTGACAGATCACTCTATTTTTTAAAAATATAATCAAAATATGCAGAACTATCGCAGTTTGTCTCTTCAGAAGAAACAAATACTCATTTAGTAAAGGAAAATATAGTAAAGATAATTTTAGTAGACAAGCAAATCATAATATCAAGTTGTACCTTAGTTAAGGGTGAAAAAATTTCCTTTTCCCCTATTTTTGCATACATTTTTATATAAGTTTCTGCTTTTGAATGAGTTAACAAAATATTTTCGTTACTTTAAAACTATTCAACTAATACAAACAATTAAATAACACAAAAAAATTAAATCTAAAACCCATCAACCATAACACAATGATTACGATCACTTATAAATTTTATACGTTTTAAAATATTTCATTCATCAACCTGATCATTTCCCTCAAAATATTTAGATAGTTATGGACTCGTTAGTTTTTTATTTTAATTTTCTTTTTTAACCCTCTTATTTTCGTTTTAACAACATAAAATATGTTTATGTACATACCATCATTATATATGATAATTTGAAACGTTTCACTGTATATGATCAACTACTTGACTTTATATGATATTAAAATTCATAAACAAAAACTAAGATCATTTTAGTCAGTTCAAGTTTGACCGTCGATCGTTTCGGTTATTTTTATATATATATATATAATTTTGTTATTGTGTGTGTATGTATGTATGGTTGTGTATATATATATTAATCGCATACATACATTTTCTTTAATGATTAATTAATTGAATTAATTAAATTTGATCAAATATGTGCGCAAACAATATAATTCCGATCGTTTTGCAAATTTAAGTGATCGATATCTCCATCAAAATGGATATTTCGAAATATAAATTTAAATTAATTATAATTAGTATATTTTATAATTAAAAAAAGGAAAAAAAAACATAATTATATATACTAAAAAATTTAAAATGTTAATTATTTGCTTATTTCTAAAAAAATAATAATAATTTATAGTTTTGTGTTTTCGTGGCGATTTGTGTTATCAGTTCAAAGTGTGTTTCAGTTTTACATTTTAATTTTTTTTTTAAATTTTGCGCGATCTCCTCGAAATTTAATTTAATTAAAAAAAAAAAATAATAATAATTAAAATGGTGATTTTAGCAAGTAGTACTAGTGGTTTATGGTCACAATTCATTTTCGTGCTAATTTTAGTGAATTTCGTTAAATGTACTGAACATTTAAGTGAAACGAGTGATAATAGTTTAGCAACAATATCAAATAATATTGAAGGGTTTTGTAAACAAAAATGTCCAGAACAGGTACGGATCGTTCATTTTTATATAAATAATTGAAAATATTGTAACGGTCATTTAACTAACAAAACGATTTTCTTTTGTTTTGTAAAAAATGAAAACATTTTTTTTTGTTGAAATGTGTGAAAAATGCTGTTTTGGATCGGTTGATTTATTTTCATTATCTTTTTTTGCTGAAAAGGTCAAAGTTAAGTAAATTAATGTTTGTTTTTTTGCGTCGATATTTGTATTTATATAATATACGGCGCTGCGATCACCTATTTGTCTAGTGATTATAATATATGTATTATAAGAAAAAGTTGAAAAGGTGATCGGTACCCACCACATGCTATATATAAACAAACTTGTAAGCTACGAACAATAAAAGTTTAAACTTTGATATTATACGTAAAATATGATAAGCCATAGTCTACGTATACGTTGTTTACAGCGTTGGTTTGTTGTGTGTTTATTATAATTTAAAAATTTAAAGAAGGAACATTTAATTCTATAGATCGCATTATTTAAAACATTAAGTGATCAGTGAACTAATATACGATCATTGAACATTTTATGGTTCATGCGACGATCGTTAAAAATTTACTCAACTTCGTAAAAGAATTTTAATCATTTCCTAATAATATTTACTATATAGTGATTTAAAATTGGTTTGGAATCAAACATGTGGTGCGATCGTATCGTTTTATTTTTAAAATTATGAGAAAAACCACTTTGCAGACAAAATTTGCAAAAATACCAAAATAATTTTCCACTTGTTTCATCGAATTAATTTCTAAATACTAATCTAATATAATTTTATATAATCATAGAGAACATAAATTAAATTTTATGTATAACAAAACACAAATTACATAACAATGATCACATGGTTGATCTTTAAATGTTTAGACGAAAAAAAAAATATTTCTCTAGGTTTCTACATATGACATGTGGACCACATATTTTTAGATTAGCTTTCATAATCTTTATGGTATTTTATGTAATGTTCAATGCTAAGTGCTTGCCTATGGATATACATTAGTTATGGCTGTTTTTTATAATTTATTAAGTGAGAACTTCAAAAATGTAGTACCTTTGTTTTTTGACAATTGTTTAAATAGATTCCGATTATTATTATTTTTTAAGCTTTTCTATTTTCTCAACATTTAATTGAGTAAAAGATTGGACTCAAACCAACCTGAGGTACAGTTTAAGAAAAATCCAAAATTATCGTTGGTTCTCTAATATTGCAAGGTAAATGGTTATCTAGAGGTTTTTTCATTCTATGGAGTTTGAAACATATATTTCCAATCACATCTTTTTGTTATAAAGGGTCAAATGGGAAGAAAAATTCACAAATATATGCAAAAGCTGTCTCATTTGGGAGAAACTGTGCGTCTTTAAAGATATCCATTTTTATTTGCTGCTTACTACACTTAAAACATTTGACCTCTTCGCTAACTGTATTCATTCTAACGCCTTCAAATGATTAACTGCTGTTTCATATTGAACCAAAAATCTAAGATAAAATCGTTGATATGGTAGTTATATTTTAGAGAAAGATAAGGATTGTATGGGGCCACTCAAATGTTGTCAATGCGACGGCCTGGAAATACTTATGTTATCTGTCACTCTTCTTTAGTTCACAGGATAGCCAATTATTTTGGAAATTCGATGGAACCTTTCCCTTACACCATGCATGGAACCTTACACCATGCATGGATATAGTCTAGTAACTGATGGTCAAAAAATTCAGCATTAACAATTGTACGATATCTTCATCAGTTCGTAAATTTTGATCATCATTCAGAATGTTTAAAATGTAAACATGTGACAATATTCACTTTTAAAATTTTATTAAATGAACGATTGCCTCCACAGTTCCAAAAAGATATTTTTCAAAACTCTGGGTGATTTTCAACTTTTTGACAGGATCCAATATATTTTACAATTTGTTTCCAGTTTGGATTACAGGTATGACAGTAACAAAAAAAGTGCTTTTGCTTACTGCGGGGCTACCCTTGAAACTATACATATACTTTCCAGTCGGAAATAAAATCAAGGATGTTAAGGTTTATGAGTGAGGATGTCCAATATCAATCCGATTACAATTTTGGTTAGTAAGGCTGATCAATTTAAGAGCTACTCGAAGTTTTAAAACAATCATCATCAAGATTAGTCCTCGTCATAAATTTTTGAAGTTATTGATCACAGATAATTGGTATCAGCTCAACCGCCCATCTGGAACATACAGACATACAAAAATTCATTTTTAAAAATAAAATATAGAGAGGTTGCTTGGAATTTAACCAAAAGAAGAACGGGTTTTTCACTGATTCAAATCAAGTGACAAAGTTATTTTTGCAAAAATGCTGCGCTTCTTCACATAACTTACTTTCTAGTTTTGGTTAAAGAGGCCAAACCTTTTCAATTATTTTGTAATTTTTTTATGGCTGCGGTTCCAATTAGTTAAGAAAAAATGATTATCTCCTTATGCTATAAAGGACTGATTTCTAATAGCACTCCATTAATACTGAAAGCCCTAGTTCTATATGATAATATATGTTGCGGTTAGCAAGGTAGGTTTAATTCTACAATTCACAATTACGAAATGTTTTGCAAGCACCAAATTTATTCCAGAAATAACCGGGTAGTACTGTCATTTACATTAAGATATATCTCTATAATCACAGTTATACTCAACATGAGTAGGCATGGAATGTAATAGCATTGTCAGAACAATTAACAAACAGATAAAGGCCATTTTTGATTGCACAAATACAATAATTGAAAGGTTGATAAACCTTTGGTCGTACTCAAACCTACATGTAAATATACTGGTATTTTTCAGTAAATATACCAGTATATTTACATGTAGGAAGTAGACATCTGACTGGTGCAACAATTAATTACAACTCTATAGTTTTAACAGAAATAGCTCCAGTTTTAAAGGACACAAAATTAAGGAAAGCTAAATTATGTCTGAATAGTAAATAAAGGGTAAATTTGTCAAATCTCTACAGTATATTAATCTGCTGAAGACCAGAGTCAAATTTTAGATAATCCGCTAATTATGGTTTAATAAACTTAATATAATTTAACAACTATACTTAGCAAAACTGGTCTACTGACTGGTCTGTTAATAAGCCAAACTATAAGTTAAAACGTAAATCGTTAGTTCATTGTGACAGTGTAACAGTATTCTTTAAATAAAACCATTCAAATTAGAGTATTTTACAAGATTAACAGAAAAGGAACCATGCAGTTTTTATACAACTCTGGATATTTTCAATAATTAAAACTAGTTGTCAGACTAACAAAATTTAACTTAATTGAGCAACATATATTTTCTAAGAAGTTTAAAATTGTGTTTCGGTATTTCCGCTTAGGAAACCGTTAATTTCGCAAATTTGTTATGGTGTATGTCAAATTATTCCACATGACATATGACCTAGGTCTAAAGCTAATCTAACCACAAGAAATTAATAGAATCAATCAAATGATCAAAACCCGCGCGGCATGTTTACAACTAATTAATAGTAAACATTTTCTTATGTTTAAAATTATACTTTGCTGTGGTCAAGTGTGCAGCATGAATTTCTTTAAACATTTTATATTTGTCTTAATTGAATAAATTAATTTTGTGTGTAACTAAAAAAGGGCAAACCCAACATACAATTACTTTTATTATTTTTACGATTAGTATAAGTAGAAAAGCTCTTTTGGTTGGGGGGTACTTATGAAAATTTATAACTAAATCTCTGAAATGAGATAATTTTTTGTAACATCGATGGTCTCGGGTTATCAATGATGTGAGATCAAATCGGTTGGCTGCCATATTTGAAATCAAGAATGAATCACTGCAAAGTTACTAAAGTAGTTTTCGCACAAGTCAAGGATCACGAGGAGACAAACCCTACTGTGCAAATTTTGTGGACGCTCTCTGGTAAGGGTTTGAAAACTTTTTATGGCTGCCCAGGCAATTTTATAGAAAAAAGCTACCACGTTTCACAATCGCACGCAACAACAAATCAAACTCTACTAGAAGGAACGCCAAGCAAATAAGTTGATGGTAAAATCTTGAATGGTGGAAGGTTCAAAGGAAGGTCTTAATAATTCGTTGCATCTTTAAACGAGTCATCAGACTGTACTGTATTCACACTTCCATCATTCCCATTCAAGACCACAAAATAAAATAAATAATCACGCAGATTTTAGAGATCAGGAAGCAAAATGTTTTGATCATACATTTAAGTTTGTCAGGGTTTTAAATCCCTTGTCACTCATGTTAGTTGCATAGGAGGAGCTATCATTAGTGCTTCTTACAGCTGGAACTATTCTTTGTATCAAAAATCCACTGCTAAATTTTAAATATCTTGCAAATACCAACAAGTCACTCAATACCTCTATACCAAGGTGTCAAAGGTAGACAGATAACCATGGGGGATGACTGATGACATTCGATAGCATAGCTACGCGCACTATAGATGTCCTGAAATGACGTCCATGATGATGACGCTTACCGAGTTCTCTTTAACCACGAGCTTAGGAATTTTCAGTCTAAAACTGCAAAACCTGAATACATTTTTTAATGAATTTGGACAAAAATTTAACCATATCTCTATGTTCCTCTTGTGTTTCTATTTTGTTTTCTGTTCATGTCTCACTCTAACCACCATTACATTTGTGTTGAATATTCGTTTCTTGATGTTGCATATAACAATTTAATGTAATGGCGCTTCATTTCTATTGTAGCGGCAAATTACGTTATCAAACCATCTGTGGTATCAGAAGTGTTAATATAAGGTGCATTTCAATGCCAGAAGTATCAATATTGATTGATTGGGCACCACCGTACACCCGTGTTACATATAAAAAAACCGAAGGAGTGGCTAGAATGTTAGTTATGATAGACTCGACCCGGATACTGACAGCAAGCGATCGATGTTTGTAGTTTTTCTGGTGTAGGGAAAGAAAAATAATGTCAGTAATGACATAATTGCTCCGGTATCCCGGCAGCCAATATTAAAACTACTGATAGCATAAGACCATCACAATTTTATTGAACTGCTCTGCATTCTGTTTTCTGTATTCTGTCATCTCTTATCAGCAACTCTAGTGTTCCACCACTCAACAGTAGCCTGCAAAAAAATTGCCTAAAAACAATATATATTAAATGAGCTAATTTCTACAAGCCCTAGACTGTAGTAAATTGGATTAGTTTTTGCCAATACACAATACAAAATACATCATGTGATCATCGAAACTCGAATTTATATACACTTTATTTGATACCACGGAACCCATACCACGGTTTATTTGCCACAGTGGATTTGCCACTTTTGGGAATTTGTCGATATGAAGATTGTGTTCGCGAATTGGTGTTAAAACCATCAAAAACGGATAAATATAATCAATTAAAAACAGTAATAACCGATAAACTGTGCGATTCAGCTATAGGAGTAAATTAAACCGTTTGCTTTCTGGCCTACAACTCGGCGATTATAAACCTTTGAACTACTCCATGAGATGCGGAAAGAGATTTTGTCATGCAAGGATGAGTGTGATTTGGACAAAATTTTCATTTCCGCCGGTAAAATTATGGAAATCATTAGAGTCTCAGGCATTGACCACATCTCTAGTCCCTCGAAATTTATGACAAAAGATCCAAATCTACCAAACGCGGCCAAAGAACAAGCAATGTTGCCTAATCACAAAATGGCAATAATGATCAATGCATTAAGTCAATACGAGCTGTGTTGCAACAATACCTATCAACTTGGCAAATTTTGAAGTCAAATTTTAGAAAAACGATAATAATGATACACCGAGCAGATATAATACACCTATCCCTCGCTTAACGAGAACTTTATATAATTTGAACGAAATTTTGTTAATTAATTTCGAAATTTTAATTTACGAACTTTTCGTGAACGAATTAATTTCGTTAAGCGAGGGATAGGTGTAAAAGCATTACTATCACCAGTATACAGGGTTTTATGAAAAACAAAAAAAACTCACAATTGTATATACGCAATAGTGTTTGTTTAGAAAATAATAATAAAATTTCCAACCATACCATCCCAACAGCTGATTGTATTGAAAAGCAGAACTGGTTTGCACAAAATATAAGTATTATGATCGAGTAATGTACGTACACAAATTGTTAAAAGTCTATATACTTGTACACGATATAAGAGTAGTTCCATAGAATGAAAACTTGTATCGATGATTCTAGATGTATATGGTGTTGTAAATCTAATATTTTTTTGATAAATATTTTTAATTTTTCTGTTTAGTCGTGTGGTGAACATTTTTCTGTTAAGTCGTGTGGCGAATGGCGACCAAAATTAATTAATCAAATAATTAATCAGATTAATTAATCACTTTTGAGTTTGAGTGAGATTTACAAGTAAATTAAAATTTATGTTCTCCACTCCTATCAAAACCAAAAAATTATTTTTGAGTTGCACACTTAAAAGTTACTTGAAATATAGGTAACGTGCATTAATTTTTGATATTATTAATGGTAAGTGTCCCGTATATCTTTGAAATATTATTCTGTTAGCTCGATCCACCAGATGCGTATAACGTTAATTTCACCTCGATGTCGTACAACCATTCGTGCCTCATGTTTATTAGTTAATGGATCTCAAAATTTTAATAGCTTGATTCATGGTCTTAGGAGAATTTCAGATCAATTTTCCGACTCTTCTTTGATCGCATCAAAGCGGCAAATTTGATTTAAAATTTAAAAGAAGTTTTTCAATAGCTACTCCGAGCTGATTTTTTTAGAATCGTCACCTTCAGAGAAAATTTTCTATACCAAATTAACCGAAAATACGATTAGGACCAGCAGTGGCCTTTCAGCAACAGTTTTTCTATTAATATTAGAAAAAATATAAAGAAGAGACAGCAAAGAACCATATAAGATTGATTGTTATTGTTGTTGTTGTTCTTCTAACATTTTAATAGTGATTATAATAATTTTTAATTAATTAATGATTGAATAATTTATATTTGAAAATTAAACAATAATCATTTGATGTTGAAGATATAATAGAAATCAAAGTCGAAGGTCATTATGGGAAAATTAATTTTTTTGTTCTCTATGAGAAGATTGTGTGTAATGTCTTTTAATCGATCATTTACTTTCGGACGGAAAAAGATTGAAAAAATGAATGATAAGCAAAAAGCACTTTAGGGCCCTATGCCGCTATTCAATTATAAAACAGATTAATGGAAGATATACAAGGGACGCTTTGAACAGTTCATCACAGTGTTCACCAAAATGAATATTGACGAGCAAAAGAAAGTGGCGTTTCTAAACTTTTGCGAGAATGAAACATACCAGTTTATTTACAACTTATGTTGTCCAGAGGAATTGAGTGAGGTGTCGTACACGCAGTTAGTAAAAAAGATGGATGATCATTTTTTGGAGTCGGTGAATAATATGGATTCAGCGAAAACTTTTTTTTTGAGTATAATCAGGAGGAAAGAGACTCATGCCAAGATTATATAATGAAATTGCGTGGTACGGCAAAAGATTGTGGATTTGGTGAAAGTATGGAAAACGTCATTATGTATAAATTTGTGATGGGGATGCATATAAAAAGAGTTTCGAAGAGCTGTGCGTTGAAACGTCGGATATAAACAGTATTAAACAGGCGTTAGAGGTGGCAAAAAAGGTAGAAAATAAATTAATGGTAGAAGAAACAAGTGAAGTGCTGGTATTTAAAAACAATATTTTGGTGGTAAAAATGATAGTCAAATAGGAAATAAACAAAATGGAAATAATAAACAATTCCCGGTGCAAGGAAATATTTGGATATGCGCAGCACCAAAATTATATTGTGGATATACAAATCATGTTAGTGATCATTGTCGATTTTAAAATGTTATATGTATAGGAAATGTAACAAGAGAGGTCATATGCAGAAGGTGTGTTTCGAAAAAAAACAGGACGAGTCTAATTGTGTACTAACGGGAAAGGAAAGTGCATCAGCAAAGAATTTTGTTTTTCAAAATTAGACTTAGATCGTGCATATTATCAATTGGAGTTGGATGAGGTGTCTAAAGAATTGGTTTCGTGGAGTACACATATGGGAAACTAAAGAAATCGTTTTCTTTCAATCGTTGAATCGTTTACCGTTTGGAGTCAAACCGGCGTCTGGAATTTTTCAGCGAGATATATAATTTATTGAAACTAGGAAAAGGTTTTGAATGGAGTTAAAAATGTAATAAAGTGTTCTGTGAGATTAAGGGCGAGATACCGTCGGATAAAGTGTTCAATACATATATACTTCCGCAAACAAAGGCATTTTTTCAATACTTTATTGGAAGACATTTTGTATTGGTAACGGACCATAAACCGGTTCTTGCAATTTTTGGAGAACATCGTGAAATTCCACAGATGTCGAAGAATAGGTTACAAAGATAGGCATTTTATCTTTCAGCATTTAATTACTCTATTGAACATGTTAAATCTAGGGAAAATTAGGCGGAATCGTTGTCTCGTTTTCCAATGGATAATAGGCCATATAATTCTGAAAAAATTAGTTATTTGAATTTTGTGTTTTCAAATTAGGACTAAACAATTAGTTTTGAGGTAATTAAGCAAGAAACGGGAAAAGATTTAGAGATATTAGAAGTGATAGAAGCAGTGAGGAATGGCGATTTTTCATAAATAGATAAAAAACTATTTGTAGTGGGGACATCGTGTAGTTATTCCACAGACTCTGGCAACCATTGTACATCAGATACATAAAAGTCATTTTAGAATTGTCAAAACAAAGTTGATAGTGCTGTCATATGTTTGGTGGCCAAATGTAGACATAGATGTAGAGGAGTTGTTAAAGAAATGTGAGAGTTGTATAAATGTATTACCCAATCCACCGAAAGCAAAAGCTATTATGTTGCAGAAACCAGAAGGTCTTGATTTTGCGGGTCCAATATGCAATAGGTTTTATTTAATAATTTTGATTGCATATAGTAAGTGGGTCAAGGTTTTTTATACGTTAAGTCCAGAGACAAAATTCACTATTCGTTGTTTGTCAAGTGTGTTTTTACGATTTGGATTGCCAGAGCACTTTGTAAGTGATAATGGATCACAATTTGTATCATTGACGTTTGTTGATTTTATGAGATCAAACAACATTAAGCATTCTCTGACACCTACATTCTTATTTTCCTACTACAAATGGGGCTGTGGAGAATTAGGTAAAAACGGTTCAAAAGGTTTTGTATACTGCTGGGTTGGACAAGAATCCGGGTAACGTGGAAAATATGTTGACAATTTTCTGGCCGTTTATCGAAACATACCTCATTGTACGACAGGAGTTGTACCGGTTTCATTGGTATTGAAATACAAATCCAAAATAAAATATGATTTACTGTTACCAAAGTCTAAAAGAGGAGGAGGATGATTCGGAAATACATAAGGACGATAAAACACGGATGTTTAGCGAAAATGAGGAAGTTTTAATTAGAAATTATAGATCAAATAAAAAGTGGCTAAAGGCAAGAGTAAAGAAACGATTAGGACCAAGAATATATATATATATATATATATATATATATATATATATATATATATATATATATATATATATATATATATATATATATATATATCTAAATTACCGGCAAGTATCAAGATTGTAAAGAGGCATGTGAATCAGATGAGAGGGTTAGAGCGAAGGTTAAATGACAACTCAAAAATAGAGCAGAGTTTGAATGAATAGGTTGAGGTTAAAGATCAAGGTACTTTTTTTTGGGATAAATGAAGGTAGTAAAAATTTCAATATTATTATGTTTGATAGTGGTGGGAGTTGTGTAGAGAATCAATTCGTCAGTAAAATGAATGTTAAGGCGTAGTGGAAGATGTTACAGAGAATCCATGTGGTTTTGAAGTAAGGGAGGAAGACTGTGGTGAGAATGTGAATGTAAAAGGGGTGAGTTGAAATGAGAATGCAGAGCATAATGTAGATCAAGGATGACGGTTGAGTGATAAGTCGCTAAATAAAAAACCAGTAAGGTTTAATGATCACGCGTCACTTGATTAAGAAAACAAAATTAAATTATTTTGAAATGATGAGATCAAAGATACCTATAGCTACTGACATGTAAATTTAATTACCATATAAATGTTAAAGTACGTACTACAGATAAAAGTGTTAAATATATTTATAAATACGTGTATAAAGGTTATGACAGTGCATCTGTTGAATTAGGTTCAGAGAGAAATGAACAAGGTCAAAAAATAAACAATTTATGAAGTCACCAATTTTTTAAATGGTCGTCATGTCGGATCAACTGAAGTTGTATGGTGCATCTATGAATTACCAATGCACTTTCAATGTCATTGCTAGACATGACATTCATTTACCGTGTAGACAGAATGTTTTCTTTCGAGAAGGGTAATTCCCTCAGTTTGGTGAAAATATTATTCAAATACCACAGCATTTAATAGGAAATGAAAATAATATTATTAATGAAATGTATGGAAATATTTCCAAAACCTGCTCTCTGATAACATATTGAAGTCAGTTATTTTACCACCTAAAAATGATAATTGAAATTTTATTACTATTGATATACTTAATCAAATACCAGGTGAACAGAAATTTGTGATGATGACCAATGGGCGACCACTAGTTTGTAATAAACAAGCGCATTAGTTTTATGCACCCATTCATAAAATTATTTAACAGCGAAATGGAAAACATGAATGAATAATATAAAAAATATGAAAAATTTTAAATTGGTTTGTTAAAATTTTTGATTAGTTCCATTGTTAACATTATTGCAATTGATCAAATCCTATGTATATATATATATATATATATATATATATATATATATATATATATATATATATATATATATATATATATATATATATATATATATATATATATATATATATTTATATATATATATATATATATATATATATATATATATATATATATATATATATACACTTATATACACACATAAAATATTTAGCTTAAGTATAGTTAGTTCCAGTCGCACCACATAGACTATGTTGGACGTGCAAGCACATCGAGATGAATATAAAATAAAAATATGAAAATGTAAATATCTTTTCATCAATTTTGAGATCATATGATCATGCTGCTAATATAATTGTGATGATGATAGGATGTGAATGAAATATTTTTTTGTATTATAATATATCTTCTAAGTTGTATTTTATTGTTGCATCAATTGCAATTGCAAATAAATTATAAACTATTATTGTTGTTATATTAAAATTGAATTGAGAGCAACAATATTATATCTTTAAAATAATTATAGTTTGGTAATATCTTTGATTGGTGGCCGCGACAATCTATTAAATCTTTATATCTTTCGTACAAACTAGGTCAAGATAATTTACGACCTACAGACATAATCCCGATTAATTTTAATGATTTAGGTATATGATTTAAGTTCGCGATACTTTGATTCAATTTTTTTTTGTTATTTAAAAACTACTGTACAAAAAATAAAATAACAGCCGACCGCACAACGTACCATAATATAAAATTCGATTCTGTTGTTGTGTTTTTGTATTTATATTTCAGAGAGCGATATTTAAATGAGGATGTTGCAAATTTTAAATTTAAAGAATTTAATATGAAATGACAATAAGTTTTAATCCATCTATAAAAAAATATTTATATATATATATATATATATATATATATATATATATATATATATATATATATATATATATATATATATATAAAGTTATACCTATACTAACGTTCATACATAAAATAAAGTGATGCTGACGAACAAAATCTATATGTATAGTATAATCTACTGTACTATACAAATAAAATATGTACAATATAGCTTTATTTCATATTATACATTACATATGTTGCCTTATGTATAAATAAACTAGAATTTATATTAGTTAAAATAATAGATTAGACGAAATTACAAAAAAAAAATGACAAAACAATCAATCAGTTGTTTACTGCGGTACAACAACACGACTATACAAATTGGAAAATGTGTACGAAAAAGAAAACGAAAAAAAGGAAATGAAATTCGGAAATGATATATGCATATAATTTTCTCGAAAAGATTATTTTTAACGATTATCTTTTGAAAAGAAACAGTGATTTTGTGATTGGAATACATGATGAATTGTGGTTATTACAAATCAAGAACTGGGGTATAAGGACGTAATTTTAAGTGATCATAGCATTTCGTTCGATATGCAAATGGTTTAAATTAAATTTTTTCGGGGGTCACCAAAGTGGAAGCTGGGGGTCACCAGACGTCAAATGCGATTTTTTTCACTTATTTACAGAGATTGAAACTACCCGTTTTAAACAGGGACATGAATTGTTTATTGATTTTATTGATTGATATATAGGACAATATTAAGTTCCTAATGCGGTTAACCTAAAGAGTTTTGGTGTCTCTGTGCTGCAAAAGTTCTACTATATTAACAATTTCTTGGCACAAAACCAAGTTGAGCTTACTAAGTTATCCATTACACAAGTTTCAATATAACTTTCCTTTTGTTTGTGAATATGTTTTCAGCTTGTCGGTTTGCCCTGATTTGAAAATAACTTCTATCATATTGGACATGACTGAATGTAGCCAAAATTTTATTATAAAATGGGTTTGCAAAATTTTTTGGCATATTAAAGTACAAAAACTTAGTATAGATGACGTAAACTTATAATTGCCGTTGAATTGAAATGGCGCTTACAAATCTTATCTTTACACAATAAAATCTTAAAATAAAAAAAAATGTCAACAAATGTTTGCCAAGAAACATAAAATATATGAGAGGAGACAATACAAAAATTATACTTTTGAAAATGAAAATATATTAAAAGATTACAAGAATCATGACCTGTGTTGATCTCGGTTTCGTTATTTTTATTTTCTTAGTAAATAATAATTAAGATACAAACAAATATTGAGTTGATCTAGAATAGGTGTCGTATGCATAGTAAAGTTGTAAATTTTTAAATCATCAATGTTTTTTTTTTTAAAGTTCAGTTAATTTAAAAGTTCGACAACGTGTTGTTTAGACGGTAAATTAAATAAATGGCTGCCATGATCACACTTTTTGAAATAAATTCTACGGTATATCTTGTTGAATCTGGGGGCATACAGTGCTGGAAGGAAGATCAATGATGTGAAACTACCAAACTTAAGATCATTTGAGTGATTTTGAATGAGAGTTACATAAGTTACATAAGAGTTTCGTTAGAATGTTGCAATTATTGTAAACACTGATCGAGGATGATCGACGTTTTTGAAACATATAAAAAATTTTGTTTGACATATAAAATTAAATAAATTCTTACCTTTAAATCTGCAAAGGAATACTCTCAGGTCAATCATCAAGGTTCATCCTATAACGATTAAAAAATATTAATTTAAAATAATATTGTAAATTTACTGATAATAATAAAAAAAAATCGGCATCACTCCAGATAAGAATCGTATTAAGTCAGGAATAAAGTACCATGTGGGTTGTTGGAGGGACATTTCAACTATAAGTTTGTGAAGACACTGAAAGTGCTGCGATTAAAAAAAATAATGCTTTAAAACAGTGATCGTGTTTCATCGCATAGACATAAGCATCTGAGTGACATGACATACATCAGACTTTGATGTTCAATTTGATGAACCAATATGCCGAAATTAATGATCAGTTAGACCTTAAAGCTGATGAAAAGTTCGATTTTCCAGAATTACAGGAACATTTTTATTTTGTAAAATGTACCCTGAAGGCGAGTATTTGGACGCCTTTTATTAGATTATTATAGTAATGTCTGAGGCGTCTTTCCCAAACCGTTTCTATCCTAATAATATGATCAATACGTTAAATTAGAACAATGTGAATATTAATTTATCGGATTTGAATATTAAACCAACGATAATCATAATAGATTTTCCATTTGTGTAATTAAAATGGAAAAAATCAAACTTCTGATATTTCTCTTCATTGTATTTGTGATTTTACATTATTCGATATAGCATAAAATAAAACAAAGGAAACAAAATACGATAGAAAAACGCTTGTATAGGTGGAAAATAAAAATAAAATAAAAAACGAATTCAAAAATTACGATTACACCTAATGAGAAATCTAATTATGTTCGTCTGTGATCAAACCATTTGGAGTGAAAAAGACCTATGCTATTTTACGATATCTTCATACGATGTACTTCTGCCATGCCAAAGATGTTGCTTTTAATGTGTTGCTTACGCGACAAGGCACGAAGTACCATATAATATATTAATCCATATAATATATTAATTAAACGATTACTATATATAGATATTTCAACAATTTGTGGCGAAATACAACTGCAAGCATTTGATTGTGAACGAATAGCAACAGGAGAATGGGGAGAATGATGACATCCGTGAAAAACACAAATAAAAAGTGGACCAAAGGTTCAGGTATTACGCTATCTGATAATTACGAACCGATGCTTTTTGGATAACATCATATAGTATACCACATATATGGACTCTGATATTCAGTATCAAGAAACGAATTGACCAATGGAAACATTTTCAGACTTTAAACTTGGCAGATTCGTCGTTTAACACCTCAAAAACCGATTGATGTTTTTGATTGGCAGGAAAATCACAAACATGGAGTTGAATTTATTTATTATGTTTCAAGAAGTTGATATCAATCAATCGATTATGGATTTTGGGAGGAAGAATCTTTACCAAAACAAACACATTGCACCGAAGAATAAAAATTAGGCAAACAAATATTCAGCACATAATCCCAATTTCGGAAAGATTCGTCTTAGCGGTGCTACCTGAATTTCAGTGATTATCTAAGAGGTGTGTGTGAATAGTTCCATTCGCCTCTTCAGTTCTACATTAAATGGCCGAAAATTATTTCTAACAAACATCGCAAATTTCATGCTGCTTAATGGTTGTTTTTCTCACCAAAGTGTTTTTCTCACCTTGTTAAACCAAAGCGGACTTATGATGTTCTTAACATTTTTAGTTCTCTTCGTATTTTCAGAAAATATCAATTTTAGGTGTATTGTAATAGCTTTACCCATTACTTCAAATTTATTTGTAAGCTCTACTTGTAAGCACTCAATAAAATAAAGTCGGCGGATAGTGTCTTATCAAATACTAAAATTTGGTGCTTGTAATGAAGTGGTAGTTAAAGCGATAATATCGTTTATATTGGCGAACATTGTTGTAATGCTCTTATTAGTGCATATAATTCTTATTATGTTTGTCACACACAAACTCCCGCATCTTAAGAAATTTTATTGCTTAACAGGTAGTTTTATTAATTTATGAACAGGATTTTTCAATTCATTTTTTGAAGTTTTTAAGCTTACAAGGCGTGTGATGCCATCAGTACTACAGGATAAACAACTGTGTCTTTACCAAGAAACCGCTGACTAGGATTTATTATGTTAATGATCTTCCTTAATCAAAACCACGTCGTTGATCTCTATGTGTCTTACTGTTGATTTCCATTTAAAATGATTTTGTAATGACTTGAAATAGTTTCTTGGTGCCATCTGTTCCAAAATCTCTGGATGCGCTGCTGAATAATTTGCCACCTGGTCAGTTTGTTCTGTGGGATATCATTCAACATTGGTTTAGGGATGATTTTCAAAAATTCACCAATTACAAAAATGCGCAGGTCATCACTTATAAAGGTCTCGAATTCAATATCGCTTCTATTTGAATGATTAAAGTTTTTAAGTCTTCAAAAAGAAAATTGGTGTTTGTCATCCTTTGTAAGTGATATCTGAACAATTTCAGTGTTGTAGACCCCCACAAAACGCCAAAATGTGGAGCCTGTGGAGGTGTATGCCTTGCTGCAAGATGAAGTCTGAGGTCAATGGATTGTTTGATTGTTCTACAATCAAACAATCCATTTAAATGGTTCACACTTAAATGGTTTGAATCATCATTCACGCCAGTACCGAATGCCTACTTCAACCCATTGTTTTGATTGATTGGTTTTGTCGAACTTTGAAAGTTAACCTTGAAACAGTTGAAAGAGTTTTGGCCTACCATTTTCATATTTAACTGTATAATCAAAATATTATTAAATTAACACAAGGGCCAGGTGCTTTTCTTCAATAAAGTTTCAAAAATATTTCAAACTTTTTTTAAAAGTACCTCAAATTTGATGTGGATATTGTTTAAAACAATAAAGCGGTAGAGTTTGTATAACTGACTAGTTTTTTCGCAGGAGCATGTAAAGTAACAAAACCTGGAAAATAATTCACTTCATTGGCAATATATTTTTTTAGCAATGTAACTGTTTTGCCAAATGTTTGATGGTTTTTCCATTTCAAACAACATTGGTCAACGTCGTAATGGCCCATGTATCAACAGCGCTCTCTTTTATATAGAATAATACATCATATATGAAATTTTTTGCACTCGACCGGATTAATACGGATATAACACAATTTTTTTGTTTCATTTAACCAATTGATGCTCACTAACTTTATAAAAAAATATGATAAATTTATGAAATAACCTTTACCATTTATCATTGTTTCGTACATGATTAATGAATGCGTACAGCTACATTTATTCTAAAAATACTTTGGCTTTATCAAACAAATTAGATTTGTATTAAATTTTTATAAAATTAATCATGTTTATTTATGAATTATAGCTAAAATAATTATCAATCGATATTCCGAGTACATACCCCACATAAACCATGATTACAAGGGGCAAATGTAAAAAAACTTAACATAAACAAATCATTCACATTAATAGTCCACATAAAATTTGCAATCTAGAAATAAATTTAAATTAATAATATTATAATTTGATTGATGTGGCCCGCTTACCAATTAATTACTTAAATAACTAACTAACAAACATTTAGCGCTTAGTTTTAATCAAAATGAGAGGGTATTGGGTGTGTGCGCGGAATTAAACCAAACCAAAAACTCAACAAGACCAAAACATAAATGAAGATAGCCAAAAACTATAATCATAGCGAGATGATTTGAGATAATTAATTTCACTGCGTCATCAATTTGGCAATGAAAATATTTTAAATGGGCCAATTAATGTAAAATTGAGTGTTTTTTGGAAAGCCTTACTAAATATAAATGGTACAATATTGGAATTTGTTCAACTGATACGAATCCATCACACTTCAATAAAGCACTTCAACGATCAGCATAATCAACGGGCTTAGATGTCAGTCCATGTCAGATGATAATTGTGTGAGAGGGGATATTAAAACCCGTCTTGTTACGGTGGCAAAAGTCAAAATGCCTTGCAAATAGCGGCAAGCTGAAGTTGTACAAGGTGGTAACCATTGTCAGTTGCTGGAGTAAAAAAGGTTAAAAAATTACTGGAAGAAATAAAAAAAGAACCCAATAACAAACTAGAAAATATCGAATATCATACCTACCAGCAGAAGAGCAAAAAGGATTATAGAGTGGTAATCAGAGTACCATCATCCATTAGTCACGATGAAATTAAAGCAGACTTAGAAAAAATGGGACATGATGTTGCAGGTATTATCAACACATACAAAATGGTCACAACTAATAGTGTGAAAGACAAGAAACACTTTCCTTTGTTTTACATTGACTTAAAACAAAAAGACAAATATAAAGAAGTATACAACAAGAAACTTGCGTACTGTATAGTTAAGTTATAGTTAAGTCACCTAACAAGACAAGGGGCATTCCACAAAGTACGAATTATCAACAACTTGGACATACTAAGAGTTTTTGCTATATCATCAAATCAAATGCGTGAAATGTGCTGAGGATCACCACACGACAAAATGCAATAAACAACTAGATATCGCGCCTTTATGTGCTCTTTATCAGCAACAAGGACATACTGCTAATTATAAAGGATGCTGTGTATATCAGACAAAATTAAAAATAAACAGAATAATTAAAAATAAACGTTGGCCAACGTTTTGGCAAGTAACAAGTAACAAAGTCAAAAGGCTAATCAATATAACTTCAAACAGGATTGCTTTGACAACTACTTAAGTGGGCTAGGCCCTGAAATGGATAAGGAATAATCGTTATAGAAAGTAACAAGAAAATTTAATAAGAAATGCTCAAGGCAGTTGGGTTCGACAAGACAAAGAAAAATCGGAACTCTTTGCTCAACATCTAGCGTTTCAACCTCATGACATTCAATTTAACATTGGACGTAGCACCTATTTATCAACCAAATCAGGATTTTAAAAGAGTTACGCCAATGGAAATAGCTGAAGAAATTGACAAAAGTCTGAACCAAAAAAGGCACCATGAATTAATATAATATCACCGGGTCTATTTAAGGAACTTCCACGGAAAGCAATCATCATGATCACATACTTATTTAATGCCTGTATGAGATTGAAGTATGTACCCAAATCATTTAAAACGGCATAAGTAATTATGCTGAAGATATCAGGAAAACCAAATGAAGAAGTAACCTCATACAGACCAATTTCCCTGCTTCCAACCTTATCAAAGCTGTTTGAAAAACTACTACTAAAATGTCTAAGGCCCGTGATAAACTTTCCTGATTTTCAATTTGAATTCAGAAATAACCACTCCACAATGGATCAAGTGCATCGAATAACTACGATAATTGAGCAAGGGATTCACATTCAAGATGATCAAATACCACAAAACTATTACCAGCTGCTTGAATCATACCTCTCTGATCGCCAATTCAGAGTCATCCATATGAAGAAACATGTTCTGAATTTTATCCAACGCTAGCTAGAGTTCCGCAGGGAAGCATTTTGGGACCCATCATATACCTTCTCTACACTGTGAATATACCTAAAACGAATAAAACTTTCATCGGCATGTTCGCTGACGACACTGTAATTATGTCAAGTAGGCGAATCATAACCAATTGCAGTGAAAAATCTTCAACGAGCGATGAACAACGTTACTAAATGGACAATTGACTACACTTTAGTGTTACGCTTCGACACAAAAATTACAGCCTACACATATACTTCAAAGGGGTGCAAGAGCCACAGACTGAATCGGCAAAATACCTTGGTTTACATTTAGATTCAAGACTCAACTGGAAGTATCACGTGAGACAAAACTCTGAACAGATACGATTAAAACAACGTCAAATTTACTGGTTAATTGGGCATCATTCCAAAATGAACATGTATTGCAAAAGACTAGACTACCAGACTGTCTCCAACCCAATATGGATGTATGGTGCTCAGTTATGGGGTTGTATTCATAAATCCAATAGAAACATTAAGTACTAATGTTAACTCTACTAATGAATTATGAATGTTTAAAATTGTAGTAGCGATACCAATAAAAGTGGTTTAAAAAAAATATACTAGAGTAAGAGTGAAACCTTGACATATGAGCGTGAGAGTGACATTTGAAGGAAGAGTCATGCGCTTGATAGATGGCCTCAAAAAGCGACGATGACGACATTTACCGAGTTTTATTCAACCACGAGATCACGATCATAAACAGATGGTTCAGTGATCTTTGAGAGGAGAGCCGTCATTTGGCAAGTAAAGAGGTCGCCATTGGTCATCTTTTGAAGATCGGTTCGCAGAACGTGACTAAGCCAGCGTATAGTCGCTGTTATTTTAATTCATGAATGACACTAGAAATTTTCTAATTCGTGGTTGAATAGAACTCGACCCGTCATACTAATCGAATAAGGTCGAAAAGATAGATCTTCAAAGTATTCCCACCGAATTTCAAGACCACGGAATTAATAAATATAATCAACACTAGTCGAAGGGTTTTCTTAGTATTTGCTTGGCCAGAGACTCTGAATGGTCCTATATGCACATCTCCGAAGCCTCTAATAGATAGTTTAAAATACAGCATTTGCCACTTGTTAAACATTGAGTAAATCAAAAAAAAATATTTCCATCCTAGTCCCGAGTAGCAATAGATGAAGGTCTGAAGTTATGGTGCTATACGGTAATTCCTTTAAAGAAGTTATATGAACTGCGCTCATTGCTGAGTTGTTGAACTCTTAAAACTTCAGCCGTCCATTATTCATGTTTTTTCCGACTACAAATTCATTTAGCTGTTCTCCGAGCCAGGACCGTTTTGTTCTTCCGTGCGATTTTAAAATGTATTCGCGCTTCTTAGGCTTTGTTCTGTTGCTTGACAGCAAGAATGATATTCCTCATTAGACAAATCATTTTTGGTTTAATTTTTACCATACCTAGAGTCAAAAACTAAAGTTTTCAATATCTCCTATAGAGCGTTTCCACTTTATTAGTTTTGCAGTAACCAATTGATCTTGAGACCTTTTCTTATAAATGACACATGGTAAATTTGACTTTGTGACATGAGAATGTGTTTATTTAGGTCCCTGGATTGCATCTAAAAAACGCACCTATGATTTCACATAAGTTAATCTTACTTTTAACAGCCCTAGCATTAAAGTCACCAATTCCTATTCTGCTCCGCCGGTATGAATATCATAAACCAAATATTGTAAAATGATTCTTTACCTTTAGGTTGGCTTACATCAGTTGGCGTTGATAACAAATGATTGACCGGCTGACTAGTCACATGCTCTCCCATAACTCAATGGTAAATTGTTTAAAAGTGTGCTTCAGTCACAATGATTGTTATATTTTCCATATGATCAACCTTCATATTATATTACAGTTATTCTGTAATCATGTTCCTTTTTAAACAAAATTCAAATAACCCTGAATGGTTCAATCGTGATATTGAAAAGGGCATTGCTGTTAAAAGGTGGTGCTATGTTATATGGAAAAAATATAGAAGCATCTAAATCGTTAAAATTTTCTAAGGGGTAGACGGGAAGTAAAAAAGCTAATTAGAATAGCTAAAACTAATTATACCAGCCGTAAATTAGACCGAAGCATATACCTATACGAAAGTTTTTTTTTAAAAATGTGGGTAGTCAGCCCAGCGATACAGTCTTTGTTTAGTTGCCTCCTACGACAATCCGAGGAGGCTGTGCTGGAGTTTTAAAGATAACGTGCTCCGTTAGAAGTCATTTTGAGTAATGACTCATCTAAAAGGGCATTACAAATAGTGTGGTGATAAGAAATTCTTACCATGTCATTTTTACATGCACCGGAATCTTAAATGAAATTTTTTTGTTTAAAATGCTAACCTTATTTTAATCAATAGTTATTAATCAACAATTCAATCAATTTTAATAGTTATTAATCAACAATTTAACTTAAGCTTAACCGAACAATTGGAGAAATGTTCATAGATGAGGTGTTTGGGTTGGGAGGTACCATGATCGAAACGAAAGAGTAGAATCCATCACTTGATTTGCAGAATATTTTTGAGTGCACACTGTAAAGGAAGTGTTTGCGGGTTTCAGTAAATATTTTATGATTGATAAACCAATTTCGATTTCACTGTTTAAACAAAACAAAAATGTTGTCCCAATCCCATTTACGTGTATATTGATGTCACATATCAGTAATTTACAAATCTAATTTCCTTGATTTATGTATGTAGGTATATAGCAGACGAAAGTGAAAAACCAGTTCAAATAATGTCGTTGCACGAATGAAACCTAAAAATTATGAAAAATTATCATATTACAATGGAAAACAAAAAAAGTCATCACCGGAACTGACTTTCCGGTTAAACGCGACAGGTACAAAAAAAAAAAATCAATACCTATATATGCCGGGTACCTACATTGTATATACTCTAAATATGTATTTTTATTTTTTTTTCTACCATACAACAGGTTGACCATTTTACACATATTTTTTTATGATTTATGTCGAGTACTAAAAAAAAATTTGGTTCAAAAAACCAAAACAAAATGTTGAAAATTCACTCAAGTGGTAATTTCGGTTGGTTGTAACATTGAATTCATGTCAATCTTTTTTGTGTGTATGAAATATAACAAAAAATCGAAATATGATCTTTTGTAAGTGATTTTGTTGAATGCGCTTTCTTATCTCGGTTGTCTGTCGTAACGGAGTATAATAAATAAGTGTTTATATGTCTAAAGAATTTATCTCAATTATTTTATATCGCTTTTGACTTGGAGATGAAATTATTTGTGGTTTTGATTGATTTTGGTTACACGAATCGTTCGTATTGCGCGGTCGAAAAAACTACGATACTCTCAAGATGAAAACTTTTATTGTATTTCAAGGGATAATTTTAACATTAGTGGAGGTCTATTAGTGCGATATAGCAAATAAGTGCGTTCAATTCCAATCAATGAAACAAAAACTTCAGTGAAAAAATGCAGCAACTGTGAATCGTACAGCCACAAGAACTACTTTAAAATTAATGGGAACTATTATTATGACACCATAAGCATCCAGATTACAAAGCAAATGATGGCACAGTTGTATTGGTGAAACAAAACTACCAACTAGATATCCCTCTTAATACATTAGCAAATATTGATGCAGCAGCGGAAAATCTGATACTCATACTGATATTATTAGCTTGAAAGGCCACACGCGCTATAAACACTTATGAAAAATTAATGGACTCTAACATAATATTCAGGAGTTGATTCAGGAAAAGTGAAGAATTTGGGGACAATAACAAGAAACTAAATCAGCATTATTGAATGATGGACCGTTCTACAAAAACAAAAAAACTCCTCCCGAAGTAATTTCACTCAGTTCTGCGGAACTACTTCCTACAGACGCAATACTTGGCTTACTGTTACTGGTAAAGTAATAATTACAACATTTGCTGATGATACTGCAATCTTGTCATTTAAAAATCGATAAACTGCATCAAGATTTCCTTGTTTCCTAAATTTTATAATTTTTCAAAAAGTATTGCTCCTACTACTTGATCATTTCTAGAACTTACAAGGCTGATGTGGCTAATGCTGTTTCATTGGTGCAAAATAACAATGTAAAGAAAAAATTTTAAATTTTAAATTTAGGCAACTTTCTAAAGATTTAACCCTACGTTTTAACCGCATAAATGATAAGATTTCCATTGTTCCAAATTCTCCAATTGGATAATCCCGCAAATCTCAATCCCGACATTTCCAGCTTTCACAAATTCCGTCAGTATGTTATGATACCGGGCTTTAACTTAAAAATAATTATCGATCAAAGTTTAACTACAACCTGGAGCGGTTGCTGAGATACGCGCGAATAATTCCCCCCAACGAATGGCAACATGGTTGTTGTTTAGTCCGAAGTACGATTTTTGCCCCCTCTAAATAGTCACGAAACTGATTAAATGCCCAAAGTAATGCGAGTGCCTTGCGTTTTGAGTTGGTATTTAGTGCTATATATGGTGCTATTTTTGAGCCGTTCAGTAAACGGCTCGCATATACAATTGGTCTCGAATCATATCTATAACTCAGCAATAATGCAGCACCCAAAGCATATAGGAGCTTGCATCAGTCATAAGGATAAATGGCAATATTGGGGCCGATAAGAATCGCTTTTAGGTTTTGAAATTAGAACTTTTAATATCACTCCAAGTCGATGGTGTGTTTTTCATTATCAAATTTGAAGTTCAACGCGCGACATTGGAAAAATTGTTGGTAAATTTTCGAAATCACATTTTCCTTTGTTGGCTCGTAAGTTAAAGAGTTGTAACCGGAATCGGTAATGGTAAACTTATGAAAACCATCTCAAGGTCGTATAAATGTTGATCGAAATTATTTTAAACCACAATTATATCATCAAGGTTTACTAGTATTGTGACGTTTGCTTTGCGGTGTCCAGACATATGGTGGGACAGCTACTGGGATTTGATGCGGTTCTATTGTTTTGATAGTATGTTTGATGAATTCGTTTAGGTCTCCACCTAGTTCAAAGGTATTGGAGCAAGTTATTAGTAAATCTTGTACTCAATTTTTTCTTCTGCAGTTATTTACACGACTTTATCTGGTTGGAGCTTAACTGTTGCAAAATTTATCGACATACTCTCTAATACAGAACTATTTTTTGAACTTCATCATCGGGGAATATGATAAACGACATCGGAACAGTTTTGGAACAAATCAGTATGTCGCACTCGGTTCAGAATACACGCTGTACCTTTTGACATGACCCCTTCACCAACTAAACAACTATTTGAAGGTATTAATCTCTTTGAACGGCAGATCATTTTCTTTTGAATTTTTTGCCAGTGAAACTAGCGATGAATGCGCGTGACGCGGTAAACAATTAAAGTTTATGGTTTCCGACACAAAAACAGGCGATATACAATTAACCTTGCAAAAAGCTTGGTTTTGCAAGGTTAATGCCGCAAACACACTAACAAAGCAGGAACTGTGTTGTATCAAACGTCTTCTCCTTTGTACTTTCCTTTAAGAAGTGTTACTTCGATTATGTATTCCTAAAGTTTCTTCATCGAAAGCTGATGAAAATTTAAAAATTCCTGTTAGGTAGGTAGATGACAACTTCATCCTGCCTAGTAACGAAATTCACCAAATTAAACGTCATCAGTTCACATCAATTTAAATTTAATTTATTTCTAAATTTGAGCAATGTTTGGGAATCCCTTTTGGTTGAGTTTACTGTTTGATTTAGTATAACCTTATGACAGGTTCTCTATCTGTATCTAACCAAACCCAAATATATCCCAAATAGAATTACTCGTCACTGTTTATATGGATTGTGTAATTGCGACCTAATGCAACATTTGAAAATACATGTGGGTAGCTTGAAACTAGATTTCCTATTTTCCGTCGTTGACATTTTTTTTGATGATTGATTCCAAGTATACTATTCGAGCACATTTCAAAATAACTGGTCAATGTTAAAGGTGGCCGTCGACCAGCTCGTTGTAATGCATTTTCTTGGGATGTCTTTTATTAATGGCCAATAAAAAATGCGCTAAATTGCTTCGTTGAGTGAATTCATCTTTGAAATTCAACTTCGCACCAACACTAACAGAGATCACTTTCTTTGGTCACGTGTTTGATGAAATTCACGGAATTGCAAGATTCTACATTGATGTGCCCTTTGAATGAAAGAATGAAGATATAAATTAAGCAAACCAGGATCTTCTTCTTTATCTAAAATTTTTGCTGATATCACATCAGCGATTTCAATCTCGGTTTTATATTTTCAATTGATATCACAGAGTTCTAAATTTATGGCTTGCGTGTTCTCCCGTAGGAATCCTATTTTGATTAAAGTTTTGTGATTATCAGATGGCTTGCGGTTCAGTTAGGTATTGAAATTGGTTTCTCACGAAATAAATTTGCTGCAATTGATAGTCTATATCCTGCATAGTATGTGTTATATTGAGTCAAATGCAATGTAAGTACATCAACCATAATTCAACTAAAAATAGACAACTTTCGTCACAAATAAAATCAAAAAATGTTCGCCAATATTGATTGGCTTGATTCACAAATTTGACAATCAGCTGTCAAACGACATTTTCGCACATTTATTATAGCAAAAATCCCATTGAAAAACACTTTTACTTTTGCCGAATTTCTCAATATTTTGGGGAATTGTTTCCTTCCCTACAAACATTATTCGGTCAAATACAAATATTTAAAAAAAAATGTTTGTCACATCGGTTTAGCCGATGCGCTTACAAACGACCAGCATTCAGTTTTTTATATATGTATATTATATATATATATTATATATATATATATATATATATATATATATATATATATATATATATATTTATATATATATATATATATATATATATATATATATATATATATATATAAAAATACATATAGTGTCACAGTACCTCTCCGACTTGGTACATAATACCAATTTGATTTTGAAATCAAAAAGTTGCCATTAAATAATTTTATTTTTAATTATGTGTTGATCGCGTGTGCAATATGTGTGCTCAATTCCCGAAGCAATATTTTTTCCACCGGAATGAGTAAATAAGAGAACTAAAGTACACTACTTATCATTACATCAATTCGATATTATCATAATCATCGTTTTTATACAGTGCAACATACATAACTAAATATTCAGCATTACAAATTATTGTTTTTATCTGTGACCGGAAGATTTAGTTAAGGGTCTATTAAAAAAAAAACAAGCCAAGAGCGCAAAGAACACTTAATATAGTCTGTTTATGGTTTGTACATTTTTGAAAAGGGTGCATTTCAGTTTTGGTTACATTAGTTTTATGACGGATGTTGATGGAAGTTAAATTTATGTCCTTTGAATTTAACTCAATTGATTTGATTTTTTTTTATAAAAATTTTAAAATTTAATAACAGACATATGTTGTTGTTTAACCAGACATAATATTTTGCTTGTGATATTAATTTATCACTGCATCGATCAATTGGCAGACGGTAATTTCGACGCAGCAATTACTAAACTATCCGATCTAGGATAAATTTCTATATCACGTCTCAATAACCAATTCAGGGGAGTCATTCGTCTTTGATCAATACCAGATCACCTTTGTGTAGATTGTCTTGAGATCTTCACTAATTTAGACGCGATTGTAATTGATTCAGATATTCATTGCTCCATCTGGTTCTTGTATTCCACGGCATATTATATCACCATTGAGGAACTGATTTGACACTATGGTGGTTAAATTTTCTTGACCGGAATTTTAGCCTGCATTGACCAAACTGTGGGGCAAATGACAATGTAGATATGATGCTTGTACTTAACCTCCATTCTACCACAAAGTATATTTACTATGATATTTGAAACAGACAGTGAAATTTCTGGTTTAGACGTCACCTTCCAATTTTTTATGATCTTATCCATTAAAACCGATAATAAAATGGATAGTAAGTTCCTCTGATGTAGATTTATTGCCATTCTTTATTACTCACCTATTTACGAAGATGAAATCCACCCTTTTATCACATGCCAATTTCTTGTCGTTGGAATAGCAGCTCTTGTTTCATGCATACGAACAATTTTATCAGTAAATGCCTTGTCAGTGGACTCTAATTTGCGTATTGCCAAGTAAGGTGCACAACTTGTCTTAAAAGTAACGGGTTTCAAAATATATTTTTGAAGAGGCTCACTTGCCTAAATACGCCAAACAACACGCATCTGTAAAATTTACCTGTATATTTGTTTAAGAACAGATGCGAGTGTCATTTGTTATTTTATAAAAGCAAAAATAACAAAAATAGAAGCGTCTAGCAAAAACTCACAAAAATTCGACCATCTCGGTACGACGTATGATGACCTTCTGCTGTGCTAACCAGTTCCATTTGATTTTGTTTGGGTGGAATAAACATTTAATCTTTTTGAATAATTTAAACGGGTCTCCGGACTGCGAATGGTTGATGACCATTTCGGGAGATTTCTCCAAAACTGCTACGCTATTTGAATGTCGTCTAGTCTAAATTCTCACACCGAAGATTCATCATCTATCTCCAAGAGTTTTTGCACTAGATCATCAATTTCGACTTTGGTGACCATTGACTTAAACTGTAATTTTAGAACGCTGCATAAATCAATAGCACCCATTAGTATCCAACCAAGTTCTGTCCTCTATGCTGTAAGAAGCCTACCTTTCACATTTTTGAAAATGATCGCAATTATATTAAATTTCGTTGAGTGTGATGACTGTTTCAAAAACGAAGCTTTTTATGGTTAAGAACACTATTAGGTCATTAATTTCTAATTGAAAGCTAGGAACTTTTATTTATCAGTACAGATTTCCTCGTTCTCCCTCGTGACCTTCAACGTAGCATACAAATTGAACATAAAAAATCTTGTTGCGCCTTAGTATAAATATCAATATACATTTTACGATTTGTTAGTTTTCTGTTTTTAAAAATGAAACATAATAAAGGTTTCCGTGCCATAAACTAAACACTCAAAGTAGACACAGTATAGCGTTACAGTATTGTCCTGGTCGTCTTTGTAGTAAACAGGCACCTCTTTCTTGAATTTTGCCCAAAAAAGTCATTTTTCTGGATTCACTATATTTTGATGACCTTGGAATTCTAGTACTCCTTATTTGACAGTTTTGCTTAATTTCAAAACCATTAATGGGAATTTCTTATCATCCACTAAATGTTTTTTTTGTAATAATTCTTATCGCATTCGTTTGAAATAGCGATGCTTAAAATGACCAATGACAATTTTAGTTCTAGATGCCAGATCTTTGGAAGTCTAATAAGTATAGTCTAATGTACAGTGATTTCGATTTTAAAGCGATTTTGATCTTTAAAGCTATCGGCAAAAGTTGGATCCAATGATTAGGAGAATTTTTTTTATCCAAACTTAAATGCTGCCGTTTGGATCATTAGTTTAGGAACGTCTTATTGTTTGTTGCTCTACCATTTGTCGACAGTCTTCCAAGATTCTTTCAGGAAATGAAAGTGAATATTATTTTGCTACTTTTATCACGACTACGTGTAATTCAAACGGGTAAGCATTTGCATTAACTTGCATTAACAATCATCTAAAATAATTGGTTATAGGGCATGTTCTTCGGTTATGCACTGTACTTTGTTTTGACTCTAGTATAGAAAAGCCAAAACTTTAGCCGAAAAAAAATGTCTTTAAAGTTCTGATCTGAAATAACTATATCCTCTTTAAATAGAAAAAAATAGGTAAATCCACCTGTTGCATAACATCACATCACTCGTACAAGAACATAAAATAAAATATTTTCTCACCTAGTAAAAATTATGTCAAATTTCCCCACCTTGCACATGCGCATAAATTTAACAAAATAAATTCAGCAATCGATATAGCGCTTTATAAACAAAATTATTCCAATCATAATCGACAAGACCGTGTGGCCTAATGGATAAGGCGTCGGACTTCGAATCCGAAGATTGCAGGTTCGAGTCCTGTCACGGTCGGCCTCTTTTTATTTTTAATTATTTAATTATTTTTTATTTTATATTCCAGATACGTACATTTATGCGGACATCCGAACAACTTGAGGGTGAATGCGGAATTGACTGTTTCATTGAACGTGTAAGTATTTATCTTATGACATTAGATCGATAAATTTTTTTAAAGATGATATTCGGTAAATTTATGTATTGCAAAGTAGTTTTCCAATTAAAAACCAACATATGTTCGTTAATTTGTTATTGTTGATAGTTGATTTAAAATACATGAAAGGCATGTGTAGTATATGGGGGAAATTATCGAACCGTAATTCCTTTCCGCGGAATACAATAGAAAAACGATTTTTTTTGTACTTACTATACATGTACAATAAGTACAACACCACACATTCATTCATCCATCAAAATGTAAAATTTAATTCTGTATCTAGAAACGAACATAATATATAGATAAATTCTAGAGACTGTTCCGCACATATTGCACTTGTTATGTTGTAACGATCATTAAAATAGGTTGTTGAAACATGACTGCTTGTAAAGTATAAATTATATGTTTGTTGCAATCGATCATTGATCTCTTGTGATATAATTAACACGATCATATTTATAGTTTAGATTGAGTGCGTGTGTGCGGTTTTAAGAAGGAAGTAATCATCGATTATGAGAATAATGGTTACAATTATTTCCGGATATACATTTGATGTGGAAAATCATAATTACAATGTTAAGTATACTAACACCGAGGGTTATCGTATAAAACTGGAACTGAACAATATTATTTATTTGTCCCAAATGCAAACACGAACTCATAATGGTGCAAATTATTATTAATTTTTTTTTATATTTATATACACTTGCATTGAGGTGACGCCTAATGGGTAGTCTTCTTCACTAGTTATATAGGTATTGTATTAGGTCAGTTGGCGTAACGCCTAACGTCGTGTTTCTTTATTTTTTCAACAACCGCCTCTACATCTTCAGATCTTTATGCAGGTCATGATTTCTTATATACCACGGACCATTATCTTAAAATGTAGCACTTTGTTTTGAAAGGTTTTTTCATTTGCATGCTAGTTTTCTTCGTACAGCCCCACAACTGTACTCCGTAAGCCCATAAGGGCTTTAGCACCTTTTGATACATTTACAATTTGTTTTGTACTGAAAATCTTGAGATTTTCCACACCCAATACATTAACCCATCTTCTTTCTTCTTTATAACGTGTTCTATCCATCTAAGCGTGGTATCTAATGCCATTTCTAAGTACCTAAAGCTGTATTTACGTAAGGAATCTGCTGACCCTTTATAACTATTGATCTCCACCAATTTATAACTTCGTGAAGTTACATATTGTTTACATGTTTGCGGATTTGGTTTTATTGAGCAAGCTACGCCACATTTGATCCATATTAGCTGTAGATTCCTTTATGTTGTCACCAACTGCCAGAATCGTAGTATCGCCAGCAAATGTTGCATCATCCATATGATATAAGTCTCTTGTATAGAACAGGTAGAGTATGGGTTATAAGACATCACTTTGTCGAAGTTCTGATGAGATGTTCTTGAACTCAAAGAATTCCTTTTCATATTTCACTAGAAACTGTCGGTCCTCAATATGTCTTATATCTTTTTATGATAATCTTTTTTTGTTAGATCTCTCTACAAGTTTAAAAACTAATCGCCTGTGAGACAGAAACTTTTTTCTTCTCTCTGTGGTTGAATGTTTCTGTCTGGATCCCAAGTGATGTTTCGGAATTAGATTTATTTAATGTTTAATTATTTTTAATCTTTTAAGTACTATAGTTACCCGAAAAATTTGGAAATCACCGGAAGAAGTGAGATTGGTCGGTATGATTTGCTATCGTTCGATGGCTTATCCAGCTCCTGAACCATTATTACTTCTGATACTTTCCACTTTCTAGGTACATAATTTTGTCCTAAACGTCATATTGATGAAATGCTTTAATAACTTGCCCCTTTAAGAAATCATACCTTGAAGCTTTTTTGCATTTTATGTTGTTGATTTTAAATTTTAGTTTTTAGTTTTAATTTCTTCACATTTAGTCACATTGCACACATTTTAATCAGCTGTTTGTCTGTATAAAAGTTTCTTTTAACAATACAGCAAATATATCAGCTTTTTCTGTTGCACTTCTAGCTAATCTCCAATTTTTTGTTTCATCTTCCCTCGGCTAATTTCTTTTCTGATTTATTCCTTTGCTGCAATTAAAGTATTAAGAAATTATCCTATTGTTTCGTTTTTACTTTCTTTATATAAATTGCCATCCAATCCATTTAGGATAGTTTTGTCATGTGGAGCACGATTTATTTTCCATTTTTGCGATGATTTTTTTTTTACCTACACTAGATCTTTTACTTTTATTAGGTATATTAGTGATTTTTTCCTGGATACTGTTCTTGGGATGGTTTCCCAAGCTGCCATTAGATAAAAATAAGATTTAGATTTGGTTGTATTAATATACATGGTTCTCTTGATGTTTGAAGGGGTTACTCAGTAATTTACCATGGCAATGGTAAATGTTTGCATTATGCATTTAAATTAAAAATAGAGATTGGTAAAAAAGTGAAAACTGGCGGACACTTATGGTTTACGTTTTTGCTACCTAGAAACTCATTAAAATATCAGTAACCTACTTACGTCAACATTATTGCAATTGTGCTATGCAACAAAATCATTCTTATTGACTACCCTGTTACCTATATTAAAACTATTTTTATTTTGTAAATCCACTCTTCATACAACAACAAAACATAATTTCATATTTTGTGCAGCGGACAAATGAAAGTCAAACCGGGTAACTCTTCATATTTTGTGCACATCCATATTTTTCTGTGTTTGGGCAATTTACAAATCGGAATAAAATGAAATCATCCGTTTTTTATATTGTGCTCATTGGCTATGGCAATAAAACCGTGATAGTCAAAAATGCAAATTTATAGCATAAACGTATAACTGTATATAGCATAAACAAACCTGCTACATGTAGAGCCATATTGTTTGAGCAGATGGCAATTACTGCTCACAGATGAAAACGTTCGACATTTAAGTATCTATAAGATTACTCAAAAATGTCTAAAAATTACACTTCCGTAATAGTCAAATAAAGTTGGGAACCATTGTAATTTCCAGCAAAAGTTAAGTGAATTGTTTTAAAGATTACATCTATATGAATAAAATAATTAAACAAAAAACGAAAAAGTACATCCTGACAGGACATACCCAGTACCAAACAACGAGTATCATCGTTCAATATACCATCTTAAATGCGTATCGAGCCGAAAAAGATTCCGCAAACTCCACAGCTTACGGCCACTGGTAGCTGTTGTGTGGTGTGCCAGTAACGAAGGCACTACCACACCACAGCCGCCAGCTACCGTGCGCTGTGGAGTTTGCGGAATCGCTATCGACTCGATATGCCCAAGATGGATTTGAAACGATGATTCGATGATTTGATACTATAGTATTGCATGCAGTCTGCACTGAAATATGAACAATTTTTTTTCTATATATATTTAACAAGAGTGCATTAGTAGTTCTAGCGAATTAGAAAGAATCACCATAAGAAAAAATAAAAAAAATTTATAGCTTTCGGTATGTACACAAAATTTAAATCACTACATGTAAATCACATGAATACAAAATAAAATACTACAATATTAAATACTACTACCACAGAAAAAGATATTAGGTAAAAACAAAAATAATTGTAGATGAACGTAAAAATTACAATTACATTTAAATTTGGCCTTGGACAAGACGATTGTATGAAAAATTGATAAAAATACACCCATCCCTCGCTTAACGAAAACTCTAATTAATTTGAACGAAATATCGCTAATTAATTTTAAAATAAATCCAAAATTTTGGCTTACGTAATAAAATTTCGATTTACTAAATTATTTTACATATATATTTTATATTTTTAAATTTCATTTTACGAAATTTTAATTTACGAACTTTTCGTGAATGAATTAATTTTGTTAAGCGAGGGATAGGTGTAAAAGCAATATCATCACCAATCTACCGGTTATTATGCAAAATAAAAAACACCCACAATTGTGTATACGCAATAGTGTTGGTATTGAAAATAAAATTTACAACCATAATCATCACAGTAGCTGATTGTATTAAAATGCAGAACTGGTTTCCATAAAAATATGAATATTATGATCGAGTATTGTACACCATTATGTTAAAAATCTATACACTTGTACACGATATAATGTCATAAACTTTATTGGGTATCATAAACTTTATCCCGACTATGTATAGAAAAATACAAAAAAAAAAAAGAAATAAAATTAGTTGGTAGCCAGAAACATCACTGTACGGACGTATTTGAGTGAAATTAAAACCAATAAAATTAAAAATTAAGAACGATATAGGCCGGAATAAATTTTTTTTTAATTTGGCATCTGACAAATTGCAGAAGAGGGATTATTACTCGTGTGTGATTGATTCGGAGAATAATCAGTGAAAGTTCGTTGATTTTGTAGAAAAAAATCGTATAAAATGCCAAGAATTAACAAAACTGATTCTGAAACACTGGTAGGACTCAAAAGTATACAAGCAGATTTTTAATTATTTTACTGATGATATACTGTACAGTGTCTGCTCCATTTCCATTTGGCTTGCTCATGAGATGTTGTAATTTGTATTTTACTCCATCAGAAGTCCTTAAACCATATATAAGGCTTATTTAGGCCGATTATGGAATTTAACTCGTTTATCTTATAGGTGGAGCTCCAAAATCCCTCATTTTCATTATCTCGATAGAATTTAAAATTGACATGTTTATAAGTATGTTAAACTAAAAAAATATTGCATTATCTGTCGACTCATTAGAGCACAAAAACAAAGTAGGTGCTTTATTGCTATTTTGCAAATATTATTATAGTCACTGCTCTTTCGAAATTAAATTTCTAATATCAGTGGCATTTGCCAGGAAAGCTACCATCAATTTTACTAAATGTAGAACAAACCATTTCAAATCGTCTAATCATTAGAGTTACCTCTATTTAGAATCAAATAGATTCGTCGATCTATCAGACAATATTTAAATATCAAGTTGTTTAAGAGGAACCTTCTTGAAGAAACAAGAAGTCCGAAATTAAGAAATCGATGTTCTATTATTACTTGTAATATGTTCTCGGTCAGAGTTTTGTGAAGTTTTCTCTGACCAAAATTGGTTTTAGTCTTATCCCTTGTTTTATACAGTTTCATTATAGTCAAATTTATTATAAAATTCAACAGAAATTGGTTTAGGCGTAATAGGCTGAACAATTTTTTGTAGTTCCAATGTTTTTAAACAGTTTGTTTACCATCAACAAGTTTTCATCTTTAACAAATGGTACACCAAATATTTGTAAAGTAGACTGGTTAGAAAATGTTTCAACCACAGCAAAGATAGCCGATATTAAAATGGAAATAAAATCGAACAATTAAAATCCTGAAAGTAGCTCTGAGGAAAGAAAAAAGTGAAGGTATTCAAAACTATTTACATGAACTTTCGGCAACAGAGAGAACAGACTACTCCTTATGGGAAGCAAGTAAAAACTATAAGAGGCCGACAAACTCGTGTTCGCCCATTAGAGTGCCAAGTGGAGATTGGGCGAGAAGTGATAAAGAAATGATTTCGCTGTTTATCTAAAAAGCGTATTCTCAATACATGAACAAGTTAACAATTACATGCTACCAAACCAACCGGTGAATGATTTGAATTTTAAGCCTGTAAAGCTCAAGTGGAGGGAAGTTAAGAGCACAATAAAAACCAGCATAATTCCGAAAAAAGCACCAGGACATGATCTTAAGATTACCATCTGCGGTTAGAATTTTAAAATTATTGCTGAAGATTTACTGTATCTCTTCTGCCTAAAGGTGTTACACAATCTAAAAACATTTAGTACGGGTTTCTGCTGCATTGGTTTTAGAGTCTTAATTGATACATTATAAAGAAAATTGATCATTAAATGCAACGAATTGCAATCTGTAATACATCATCAAATAGTCTGTATTAATAGCAATTACCGAATTATATCGTGTTCTATCAAAAATATGTTCAATATATGTGGAGGAGTCTTTATCTATTCTAGATGGTTTATAAAAACGAGTTTCTCTCAGAAGACGCCAACAAAGATAAAATATTCAAAACACTGCGTGTAATTAGTTCGACTCTAAGATAAATATCTACCTGAATATAATCAGCCGATTCGAGTTTATGCGATAACATAGTATAAGATTTACTGATACTTTTAGAATTTATTATATATATATATATATATATATATATATATATATATATATATATATATATATATATATAAACATATTTGTAAATAATACATAAATATTAGACGTATAATTCCGATACCACTGATTATATTGTAATATATACTATACTTGAAATTTATTAGACATAAACATTAAATGCAAAATTTTCAAGTGCCACACACAAGAAATGTTTAGATTATCTTAAACAAAAGTTGGATTGGAATAAACACTGTGTTTCATTTGGATAATAGGATACTTGGAAATAAAATATTGAGGTTCGAAATTCAACAAAATTTAACATTTGGTTAATTTATAATACGATTGGTTTAGTTATGACTTTTTGATTACTCTTCAGTTGAGCGGAGCTGATATTCAAATTATAAGACCCTCTAAATGCGGCTATTTATTTTTTTATTTATCTACATGTAGGTTAAAATTTATACTCCCGACAATATAAACGTTAATTGATAGGAGAAACATGCGATTCAAAACCCAATTAGCGATTGTCCTGTTAGCAACACCAGAAACGGTTATCTTGTGCAATATTATCAATTTTATTGCTTGCGTAAATTTTTGATCATGTACAAATCAGTCTACATTAGTATCAATGTTTAAATTCAAGGGAGAGGTTATTGATAAAAAACATAAACAGTATGGGCCCAAGTATTGATCTTTGAAACTCCCCGCATTACATTATTGCATTACAAATTTTTCGAAATTAAACCATTCATACTATGGTAGTAATCACTTAGACAGTTTTCAAATAATTTCAAATAAACTGTTACTTGATTCCGGCTTTTAAGCAACATTAATTTCGTCATCTTGTGTGGGAAAATTGTAGAACCCTAATTACTGGCTTCATCATCAATTTCTCTTGGTACAATAATAATTCAAGCTGTACCAGCAAATGACAAGGAAGTTGGTTTTAAAATCGAGATTAATTTAATTTAAAGCTACCCAAAATTAGTCAACAAGTGCTTGATCAATGTCCCGAGTTACACTGTAAATCCATTCCAGATCCACCATCAGATGAATTAAGAACTAATTGCTCTTAGCCATAGGCTGTAATAAATTGAATTAATTTTCAAATTATACAATAATATAATTCCTGTAAGCCGTAGGCTGTATTACATCTTGGGAACTATTTGGTATCTGTGGAACCCCATTTAAAGCTAGATGAATAATTGAGAATAGAATGCACAATGTATATACATGATAGAGGGTGTTAAGGAATCGTCAAATGGTTAAAATTATTATCTTTTACATCATGCAGTCATTAAACCTAAGCTTTGAGTGGTGTTTGGTGGATCCGAAAAGGGAAGCACGACATGTTCGTTAAAAGATATATTAATGACAGATCTACGGGTTCAACCAGATTTAATAAATATTATTATCAGATTCAGATGGCATACAGTTGGGATTACAGCAGATATAAAACACATCTATGTTGTTCAAAGCCTATAGCTTTAAACATATGGAACTAAATTGGCCTTTTTCTTGGCCGCGCGTAGTTTGAATCAAATTGCTGATCACTATAAAGATCAGTTCCCGGTAGCAAGCCAATTTATAAAAATGTGGTGCCAATACTGCTGATGATGCGAAACAGTTGGTTAATCAGATAACGGTAGCTCTAAATTCAGCTGGTCTTAATTTAAGGAAGTGGGGTTTGAATTCATTCACATTGGTAAAGAAAATTAAATATAATGATACAACAGATATGCTGATTTATATGAACATAAGGTGTTAATTTATAGGTGCTAGCAAGGTAGTCTATGCTTGCGTTTATGTACGTAATTTTAACGGTTCCACGATCGAACTGCAAGTATTTGTTACACAAACAAAGGTAACACTTTTCAGAACTAAATTCATTCCTCGGCTTGAATCGTGTGGTGCAGACTAACTTTCCAAGCTCGTAAGAATAATATCATACATTTTAACTTTAAACAAAAACTAATTTTTTCCCTGGACGGACCCAGAGATTGTGCTGCATTAGTTTTATCACAGCGTCTATCTAAATGGAAAACCTTCGTGGCTAATCGATGTAGTAACGTTAGAGACTTGCACTTTGTTGCACCAATTTAAATACTTTTATTTATGGGCCAACAATGAAGGTTGCATTTCAATTTACAAATCTCTGAAGTAGGGCCATAAGCTTATAAATTTGGTTAGTGAATTTAAATCTTTGAGGCTAATAAATAATTTGAATGTGGGAATTCCTCTTTTGCATTAAAATAATCAAAGTCAACAACATTTTTAGTTCATATGAGCTTTTAATGAACTTCGACCAACTTTTGAGTAGTAGTTTTATGAATTGTTACTTCAAGGGGTTGATGTTTGTTGGCCTGCAAATCTGGATGACATAGAGTACACTATGACTTTAAAAAGGTAAACTTTTCTAAAACTTGGGCTCTCTTGGGCAATTTACCAGTTATAAGCACAATTAGTATATAGCATTGCCTGCTTTTTTGGTGAAACATATGCATTTCGCTTTTGAGCAAAACTCGGCATTACTTGATAAAATGTTCGTGTATTCAATATGCTTTAAGAAACGTTCATAGCATGAACTTCCATGCGAAATTTATTTTGTAAAATTTTTTTAATAATTTTTTAAATTATTTTGCCATCAATTCATCCGCTGCAGGTTTTATTTTCTACTGAGAAAGATTTTTGTTGCCATCATACATCATACTTCTTTAAATACAAATCATACTTCTCTGAATATCCGCATCATCTCAAGAATTTTTTTTAGGAGTAATTAATTTAAGAAAGCTTAATAAATGCGTTGCTTTCAGTTGGGTTAATATTTAAAGTAATTTTAAGATAAAAATGTGTATTAGATCAATTTAGATTATATTGTTTGCTTTCTAGATTTCACAGTTTGCATAATTGGTGGAAAATTCTCCTCCTCTTAGGTCAAATATGCTTTCGAGTCCTAATGAAATAGCAACTGAACCAACTCTGTGAGAACTACTTAACAATAATCAAAATACCACAACTTCCATGATATTTTCATTGCATAATAAAATTTCTCAAAAGTATTTTAATTTCGATGGACCTGGTAACTTATACCAACATACTCACAAGAAATATGGGTGTTTAACATCCACCGATGGTGTAATAAAGAATAAAGCAGCTATGGTATCTACTATGACACTCTAAGATTAATTTACCGTTTGCTGGAAAAGTCATACTGTTAGAAAAAAATTCGGCAAGTGCTACCAGCCTTTAAAATAGAAAATCATGCTTCAATCATAAATTCGAACAGAATTTTTTATTTATAATGTTCCATATGAATAATAAAATTGCACAATTGCACAGTAATCCCCTATATATTGTTAATTAAGTCATATAAACATTTGAAATAGTTTTCATTTAGTACGCTGCAACGTGCCAGATGTTTCACTATACATATATATCGCATAGATTATAAGACACAAATTCATTTTGTTTATGTAACATGGCCCTCCTAACATTTCTATAAAACAACAACACCATAAAAACTTTTAACGCAATTATAATTTTGAATTCTCAAATTTCGGCTGTTCACGATGATAAGCTTTAAAACGATGTCTTAAAGTGTATGAAGCATTTTCTTGAAACGAAATTGATGTCTTTGTAAAGATTTTCAGATACTTCTTAAACATATGGAGATGTCTAAAGCAATTATTGTTACATCTAATAAATTGCTAATATAAATATTTTGTTTTAATAAATTATAAAAATTTTCTTTATTATGTACACAAACTAAAAACTACTTGTTATTGGATACGCACCAGTTGAACAACAAAAAGTATAATGATGATCACACAGATCAGCTGCATTTCTTATTATTATTGCTGAGAATATATTACTACGTACAATTTTTTTAAAAATGCGACGAAAATATTGGAAAATTTAAACCGGCCTAATTATTATTCGAGCGTCGCACGTTTCTTTAACATGTTTATAATGTAAAGGTTAACGTTTTTCAATTTAATTTTTCATTTTGTACGCGATAAGTTATCAATTTGGTTTTTTATTTATGTTTTTTTTTTTATTAGAGTAGAGTAAAAAGACAAGATGAAAATAATCTTAGATACGAGTAGTAAAAATTTAATAATATACATTTTTTTTTGTATACGTTAGATGTTAGAAGGTCAGCAATATATTTTAAAATGTCTAACCCTATACCATATGTATTAATATCTTGAATTTTTTTTGGTTGAAAATGCGTGTATAGACAGTAGTGGATAATGAAATGCGGACAGTTTTACTGTTTAAGATTCTGTAGGTCTGTTATGAGATTCTGTCATAATAATATGAAAAAAATTTTAGGTAACTAGATTTTGCTGATTTTGAAAATATTTAGTGTTAGTAGTGCGCTTTTGGTAGAACAGATAATAATATCCTCGCGACATGATGTGAGAAATGGACAATTTTCTAAATTTCTCTGGCCACAAAATGATAAATTTTAAATTGCAAGAAACGAAAAAGTTTCAATATTTAATTTAGGTTCCTAAAAATTTGCTGTTATTTCAGTTGTGAAAGTTTAGAATAGGACTAGATGTTTTTTTTTGGCCAAAAATAGACAAAATATTAATATCCTGCGTCTTCCGTAAAACCGAATCCAATTTCCGAAAAACCCCAAAAACCATCAATTAACTTAATTCTAATTTTATGTGTAGTGGATTCCATATAAAAGCTTTGGAACAGCTTTAAACCTCAATGACATTTTTACTTAAAAAGGACATTACACATAAAGTAAAAATTTAAAACATTTTTAAAATTATTAAATCTTGAAGCAACAAACGAGCTTATTTCGTAGTACGATCTTATTTTATGTAAAGCGCTTTAGACAAACAACATCAAAATTCAATTGATATTCTTGTTGGTGTGCAAAATCCATAGGCCGAGTCATTGTCTATGGCAATACAGGATGGCGTTAATATTGCAATGTGCAGATGGATATTAAAAGCTGCTTAACACTAGCTTGTAATTACTGACCGTCGTGGGTCAATGATAGAGCTGATGAGCAGAACAAGGTAGTCATATTATAGTCTAGTTAAAGTCAGGTTATATTCAGGTTATAATCATTATTAGGTTATATTCAGTCAAATTATAGTCAACACTGTTGACACAGTTGTTACACACTGTTTGTAAACTCAATACAAAGAAGGACATCAGTTTGATGTTAGCGCGTGTGCGCATTGCATCTACTATTTGCGAGTTTCCCTTCTTTGTTACAGTATTTCTGAAATGTCTGAGTCTTTGATATAAAAAGTTACTTGTGACCTTTAATTATATAGCGTGTGCCAGTGATAGAGCAAAAAACTGATGTGAACTGATTGGAAAATCTAGTCAGGTTATAATCAGGTTACAGTCGGGTTACAGTCTGGTTACAATTAGGTTATTATTAGGTTAAAAGCAGGTTGTAGTCTGATTATAATCAGGTTATAACAGACAGTTAAAATTGTCAGTAAACTTAATACAAACAAAAGTATTTGTTTGATATTTGGTATTTGTTTTGATATTTGTTTTTTGGTGCCTTTGATAGAATAAATTTCCTCATAATGGTAAAGATATCTATTAAAAACATAATATTTGTGAAAAATGAGAACTTCTAGTTCGAGCGAAATAATTGTGTAGCACACAGTACAAACTGGGTAACCACAAATTTTAACTATAGGGAACAACTCGTACAGAGTTTATTGCACAGTACTGTACATGTGATAAGAAACGTGTAGTTTTCTATTTTATTATGTAATAATTTATATGTCACCCTGTTGGCGGTACATTAAAATTAAGATTAAGTTGTATTTAATACTGGATGTGTGTCAAAAGAACAACAGCAACAAAAATTTAAATTCTAAGAAATTTAATATTTTTTTAGAAAAATTGCGTTCAAATAATTAAAATATTTAGATGGTCGTATCACATATTATAATCTGTGGCCATGTGACCATAACATATATAAGGAAATAAAATATAAATTTCTAATCATTCGAATCATTACAATAAATCAAAATCTAACATATTTATCTCTTGTAATAAATTTAAATCATTGGTCAAGAGTTCATTTATCCATAAAATTTATACTTATTGAATTAAATTAAATTTAACACGAGTCATCGTCTTAAGTTATGCGCATCTAGAATCCATCGTTTCGAGAGTGTTTCGTACAGTGAACGGCATTATGAAAACAAAAAATGAAAATTTTAAGTTTTACTCTTAACGAATTAAGAAGAAAACACCGCCTTCGCCATCCGGAATTAAAATATGAAATACAAGTAAACATTCTAAATTCGTTTTAATTGAATTTAATGTGTGTACTGATGATAATAATGATAGCACACTCACACTTACACACACACACTGGATAATAATAGTGATTATGATAATTTAGTGATAATAACATATTACATGTAAAGTGATGTCTTGTAATTTATGTTGTCTGTTTATGTAAAATTTATAAGGTTTTTTCAACTTAGATGGCACAATAATCTTATGTGCAACAACGCAGTGTGACGCAACTTTCTTAACGAAACAACAAAATTGCGGGTTCATCATTTTATTTTGTATTGCTGTAAGGGGAACGAGCTATATCTGTTTCGATTTTAACCAATAAAAAGATATGTTTTACGGGGACTGGATTAAGTCTAATTTTTGAAAACATCTATAAGTATATAATTTTACCCAGCTAAAGATTTAATCTCAGAATATGGGTATCAAATCCACATGAAGTTATACAAAGCACTCCACTTTACAATACGACCCCACAGAAAATACATTCAGACTCCGAGATGCTCTATCAGAAACTCCGAAGATCACAAAAAGAGGCATTTAATCCGAAATTATTTGATCTGTTGGGCTTTATTGTCTTCATATATGACCAAAAATTTCGGAGCAATGTACCAACTTTTAAAATCATACAGATATTTCTTCAAGATAAAATTCAAAAGCCGTCAAATTTAATATGTTGTGGTGAGCAGAACCCAAGTAATTACGAAAATCGATTCATTTTTCGATTCCCGAATTTAACACCGGTTAGAATTCATTTAAAACTTTGTCTTAAGGACCAAAATGGTTTTTACAAATGTATGAATATTTTATAGAAGTAGTTATGTAGAACTACTGTAAAATTTATGCTACAAATCCAATATTTCCAGCATCCAGAAAATTACATCCATCAAAACTGCGCTAAATTAACGCCACCAATCAAATTCATAAAATCCAGAAAACGTATGATGGTAAGGCTCATAAAATCTGTCAAATTTATGCATAAAATCAAAAATTTGCTAAATTCAGAAAACACAAACTGTCATATGTATGCTTCAAATCGAAAATTTTTTCTAAATTAAGATAATACCTAATGTCCATCAAAACTGTTAACCTTATGCCTCAAATCGAAAATTTGCCAGATCTAGAAAAATCCGAATGAGTAGGTATCAAAACTGTCAAATTTATGCCTCAAATAGAAAGTTACTGATGGTTAGTCCATCAAATTTGTCAAATTTATGCCTCAAATCGAAAATTTTGCAAAATCCAGAAAATGCCTGAAGGTTAGCTCATCAAAACTATCAAACTTTAAGCCTCAAAGCGACCATTTTCAAAATACAGAAAATTTCAGATGGTTAGCTCATCAAAACTGTCAAATTTATGCCTCAAATCGAAAATTCCTGATGGTTAGCCCATCAAAACTGTCAAAATGTAGGCCTCAAATCGAAAAATTTCAAAATATAGAAAATGCCTAATTAGTAGCCCATCAAAGCTTTCAAATTTATGCCATTAGTTGGAAATTTCCATAATCCATAAAATACGTGAGGGTTTGTCAATCAAAACTGTCAAATTTATTCCTCAAATCGCAAATTTCTAAAATCCAGAAAACATATGATGATTAGCCCAAAGCAAATTTCTCGCACTTGGAGATTTGTCTTTAAATTTAAAATATGTGTTAGGTAACCAACCACACACTCTCACACAGTTTCGGTAAATTAAAAGAACTTAATATAATTAGGCGATCCTCGGGTTGTAAAATTGAAGTTCCATTTGAATTAATACTGCTGATAAATTTGTAAGATAGCTCTACTTTACATCTACGGTGATTTGAGGGTTGTTGTCCTTTACAATTTATGTATGTTGCTGCAGTTTTTTTGTCTAATCTGCACATGCTCGTAAGATTCTTACCAGTATATTTCACCCATCTGAAGTCATGCCCGCAGTATTTCTGGGTATGAATATAACTTTGACGTTATCTTTGAAGTATTCTTCCTCATTAGCTCTATTCTGACTCTCCTGTTTTGAATTGTTTGGACATTATATATTTTTCATTATTTTCTTTATTGCTGAAGGTTTGAGTAAGAAGTGTAGCCATAATCTTAATTGGTCTATCTCCTTAACTTCATACACTACTGAAACTTGTCAGCATTAAGTTTCACGATTAGTGTTTGATATGAGTCTGAGTCTGGAACGTTTATACTTTTGAGACATGGTTGTTAAGTGTCACAGCTTGTAAACCTTATCTGTGATAGTTTTCGCCAATGGGTTGATTTTTCACCTATTCGTTGTGGTGATCTTAAAGGTTTAACTACTTTACCACATTTCATCTTTTAATTTTAACTAATTAAACTAATTTCAATTAAAAAATGTATTTAAAATGAATTACGAACGGAAATAATTAAAAATAGTTTTAATTTGAATCTCTATTTACACTATATAAGAGGGAGATAGATATACCATAATATACAATTTTATGTTATCTAAAAATGTACATCTGCGCTTAGATTTTAATAACTAGTTCATGTGTAATACAATACCATCACTATATGGATATAAAGTGTTCAATTAAAGTTATAACATTGCAAAAATATTTATAAATTTGACATTTGATGGACATTACATAAGAAGATCGCATACCCACATTTTATTGTATTCGACATGATGCAGCTTCCCAATAATTTTTCTCATTATAATTTAAAAATTTTGTTAAGGTTTTTTAATTAAATAAATTAAATATTTAAATAAATAATAAAATTATAATCTAATTAAGATGTTTTGTTTATTTTTAATTTTATTGTCTTGACATCGCGTATACATAAAGTATTCGAAAGGGGGCTAACTGTTCAAACACAAATTAAAATTTAATTAGTTAACTTTAAGGAAATTAAATTTTATTCGATTAAAATTGGTTCCGTTAAATTGGGATAATTTTTATTGGTTTTGTGGAGGCGATGTGTTATCCGGTTACCATATTGGTCAAAATGGTAATGATAAGTTACAGAGAATTGCTATAGTCTAAAGTAGACTCTTGTAATGTCTTAGAGATGTCAAAATTATTTCCAAATTGATGAAAATTATTTCCAAATTGATTCAAGTAGAAACTCAAAAGTAATCATGTCACCTCATGGTAAAGACTAAACCTTTATTCATTGAATAGTTAATAAGTAGTTTGACATATGAGTTATAAACACATTTAATGAGATAGTTTGTAATCACTGGTGGTTCTGATGAGATTTTTGTACCTTAAATGTCAATTGTGCAAAGCTTCCAACTATAAAACATAACAAAACCATGTTTGTGGATTTGCATTACTGATTTTAAGTGATTTGTCATCTTAAACTTAAATCATTAAGAATTAAATATTTTCCTAAGAAGTCAACTTCTGCTTTAAAGTGTTTCAGTACAGAGGTGGTTCACGGTTCATTTGTTTACGGTTTAGATTCAGAATCGTTTGAAAAAGCATTAATTTATTTGTGATTGTTCTATTAAAAAAAGATTTTAATATGATAGTCTCTAATATGAAAGTGAAGAGCCCTAGTCATAAATTTCAAGAATACACTTGACTATACGTAAAATTTTATTTAGTCATCTGCCGATTCAAAATTGGTAAGCGGCTGTTAATTTTTTGACAAATAGATATTTGTTCTACACATCGTGTTAGGTTTACATATTATAGAGCTTTTATATAATCCTAAATCATCTGCACAAATTGTAAGCTATTATTTGGATCTAAACTGGCTTTAAATACAAATTTTAGAGTTGTCTAAATCTTTCTGGATTAGCTCAGTATAAATTTATACCTTAAATTTGCGATTCCAAAACCTGGGATGGCGACCTCAAAATGGGTCACCAAAACTTGGGTAAATTTAAAATTGAATTAGCTTATTAAAAACATTTTAAAATATGATGTTTTCTTGATCCTTTTTATGGTTTGTTGGTGGTAACAACAAGTATTAGCACATATTGTACAAATGAAAAAACGACCAATCACCGATATCAGCAAAAATATCGTTTAACAATTGATAAGCCGAAAAAAAATTAGCACAAAGCTCTCCATTCAACTTGACAAAACCACCAATATAACTCGAATAATATGGGAGAAACTCTTATTAACCACATTCTGTAAAATACCTATGTAGGTGTATATGCCGATTGATTGATTGATGAAACTGTGAATCAAAGGCTCGTCAAGTGTTCCGGTTAACAACATCTTGAGGCAAATTTGAAGCAATATTGAAAAATGGCATGGTTTGATGAACGACTCACTAACTTAAAAAACCATAACCATTCGTATGTCCTATAATAACAATAAAACTTCCGACGCTTCTTTTACGATACCCAATAATACAATTAAAGCCTTAAAGTTTCATGCTTTATCTCAAAAGCCTCCCGGACAAGTCCTTCTGATCAATTAACCAACAGAAACTATTATTATGGTAAATATCCCTCCACATATATGCGCGATGGGAGATGTGCAGAGTTAAGTTTATGTGAATAAAAAGCAATTGGAAACTCAGGGCCTCATTTATTCAAGGAATTGTCATTCATTTATAGCGATTAAATTTTGAAAACAGTTTGGTATGCATCTTTTAAATATCTGCTTAAAAATTGATTTCAATGATTTCTTTTATTTGAGTAGAAAAAAATTTCACTCAACCATAATATTATCTTTCTTTTGTAATTTGTTTTAAGAGAATTTTATTTATAATTTACATTGTTCGCATGTAAACAAAGCCATTGTGACCAAATAATATAGTTGGCAGCAAAAAACCAAAAAACCAAACCAAATTATAACTCACGCGATCTTTAATAATGATCAACGTATGCAGCATAACATGTTTAAAGTACAATATAAAACCAGCAGCAAAAACAAAGTCCAGATATATCCGATAATGAGGAAGTCGGATAAACAAGTATAAAAATTAAAAAAAATTATAAACCATTCGACAGCAAACGATGCGATCTTGTGTATACAATAAAATATGTAACTCGAATTCATGTAAATGATCATCAACAGTAATAATGAATTTTTTTTATGTGGTTTGATGATGATCATGATGGCATGTGAACTGAAAATGTTTCCTTCTGTTTTATTTCACATAATTTATGTATACGAAAGAGTTAACAAAATTTCATTTATATGACATTTTTTGTGGTTGTCATTTTTGGATTGTGATGAATTTCCATGGGAAAATTATTGATTTAAATTGTACGATGTATGGGATGAGGAACACTTTTGACTGTGCATCTTTTATTTTAAATATATATAGTAGAATATATGTTCTCACACCCCCAACTGTATTTGTATTTTAATCATGTATATCGATAATACACCCAATAGTGTCACAACCTTTTAGTTGCTCTTATTGATAGTCTGTTTAGTATACAACAAAAAAATCTGTTATGTGTTTTTGAAATGTATATGTATGCAAACTGCAGTATTGAATTATCAGTGACATTTTATAAAACATCATGATATGCATACATTAATTTCAAGTGAACTCTTAATGGCGCCTTTTAGTAAAATATTTTATAAAAAATCGATTATTTGTAATATAATGGAGGGAGATATAGCTATATATTGTTAAAATTTTCCCTAATTTGCCCAATTCACCTTTCACACTTTTGTTGATAATTTTCACATCATTACGTATTCAGACTGTAACTATTTACATATTTGAAACGGTCATGCGAAGAAATTTACACGGTGTTTTACCATTAAAACCCCTTTATCAAAAAATAAAACTAAAAAAAATGTTTGAGGGCGTAAAAAATTAACGACACTAAAATTTATTTTTTAAAAGGGGTTAAAGTTAACAAAACCCATAAAAATTTAAAAACTTAATAAATTTTTATCTATTTTTACGGTTTTGTCAGTAAATTTTAGTAATTTTGATTTATGAGTTTTATGAACTGAACATTTTTTATTGTTATCAGATTTGTACTCCTAATAGTTTTATGATTGAAAGTAGTCGATTTGTGTTTTTGGAAGTAGTTTTGAGTTTTTTTATGACCTAGTAAATATCAGCAAGACTTTTTGTTTTTAGTTTCTCGTGGGACAATTAACCACATTTAAGAATCTCCTACCATTAATAATCGTCGATTTTTTTAGACACCTTAAAGTAACCTTTGCAGTCGCTCAACCATTCGATATGGATCAGCTTGCAAAACATGATCCAACTATCCAAATAAATTGTCTTCCGAAGAGGAGCTGCAATTTTAAGGGCAACCACACATTATTTTTAAACAGTTGTAGAACAGCTCAAACGACTGTATTGGAGACATCGGTAGTCACACTGAGTAAATAATCAGTCAAAGGATGAACTAACAAAGCAATGCATGCCAATTTACGTAATGGTATTCACCCGGCCAAGTAAAATTTCTTGGCGTCTTGGGCTTCTTGAGTAACAATGAGAGGTGATGGGAGAAGACATTCGTCAATCTTAGGAATGAAAAGTCAATAATAGTTTACCATGCCGCGATAAATTGCTGTATGCGTCGTATTGAAATTGGGGCGAAAAATTCCGCAATAGCTTTAATCTTCTCTGCTGAAGGAAGAAATGCCACCTTGAATAATTTTATTACTGAGGAATACTAAGGATTAAATCACCTATAATCGCTACAAGGCCTCCAATTATGTACTTTCTTCCGGAACATGTGGATGACACAAGAAACTCAACCATGAGCTGAAACTTGGTTTGTGCTACTTTTTGCACAGTTCACGTGGTTTTGATACTGGTAAATGGCCTTCGGTGACAATATGATGAACAACAAAAAGTTTAACAGGTGAATTATAATTATATTCGGAGGAAATTTTCATAAAAATTACCCCGTAGCCCTTGTCGACAGCAAAAAGAATGGGAGTTAATTCATAAAAAAGAGCCATCGATATAGGTATTACTGGACCATTTGCTGCCGCCAAAACTAAATCAGATTTACAATAATTCTTAAAATAATTTGTACTTTATGCGTCGAGGAGCACTGAAAGGTCTGCTACTGTACCAATTAAAAAAAGTAAGGACTTCGATGGATTGTGTATGTGCAAACGACAAGTCTTATTTACACTCGAGTCTGCGTTGTACAAAAATTCACGATTTTTGAAGCTTCATTTATCGATGCAGAGGGTATTAAGAGTTGAAGGACGACTACATCATGCATCAGCTGCGTACAATTCAAAGCAACCTATTAGTTGGGCATGCGATATTGATACCGACCATTTTTAATAAAGGCGTTGATTTCGCAGGTTCAATGATGTTTCAGTATAAGCTATAACGTTGCAGTCTGGGAACGGTATTCACTTGGAGGCATCTGATATAATTTCTGTTGCATTCATCACATCATTTATGAAATTCATAAGCACAAGTAGGCTTCCTCCAGATGTATATATATACAGATAATGGAACTAATTTAGTTGGATCTCATAAAAAGTTCTCAAAAGTTTTTTTCCACGGCTGAATGACACATAATTACAACAATACGCAGTTATTTTGCGCTGAAAGAAGCATGTATTTGTTTTTTTTAACTCCATAAGTGCCACATTTTGGGGGAATATGGAAGGCGGCGGTCATACCGATGAAGACCCACCTACGAATACTTATTTGCAGATATGACTACTCTCGTCGCACATATTGAATGTGTCCTTAATTCACGCTCACTTTATCTCCGAAACAGTTTTTTGTCATGGAGTCTCTAACAGCAATTCTAAGGGCCAGCTATGTAAATAGCCATCTATGATGATGCAACAGCCAGAACAATCTCATACTTCATTCCTATTTCTGTGAATATGAAATTGAGTAGAAATGTTTTTCCTGTGTTTCCTGGTGCATCTGTGCTTTATTGAAAATGAAAGGTTATCAACAATAAGGCGCATTTGATAATAGGACGTGTTTCAGATGCTTCTGTCAATGAGTTGTCTCAATGTTGATTATTTTCAAAAATCAACATTGATTGCAAATTCGCCAGTTGCACATAATTAGAAAAAAAGGTCAATGTTGTGTTTGGCTGTTTGACATATCTCTTTCGTAGGAGACTCGTTGGCGGTTTTCAAAATAAACCTTGAAATGACAGCTCGAAAGCATTCATGAATATCGAAACCAAGAATTCGCCATATAAAATTTATATAAAGTCCAATTTAAAATTGTATACTACTTATATAAAGTCCAATTTAAAATTGTTTGACTTAATTGATGGGTGCATTGAGATGCGCCAGTTCGAAAACTGTCAAATTGATTTTACTAAATTACAGGACTTCACATTGATATGAGCATTGAATGGTTTCAAAATTACCGTTATTAATTTTGATAGTTATTGTGTGTCTTCTATCATCTGGGTTTAGTCGTCCGACCAGTGGATAACCTTTCTTTATTTCATACATGAAGTAATTCTGTAGCTTCATCTGGATCGCGCAGCTCAGCATAACTATATTGTCAATTTGAATTTGAACAATTTTTCATACCGATGGAATAGTTGCTGGCCAGGCAAAAGTAAATCTTTGATTTCAGTCTAAGATTAATTGCATATAAACTTTCTAGACGTCTGTATTTCCAGACATATACGTTGCTTGGTTTTTTCTCGTTTATTGATCACAATATCGTCAGGGTACGCCTTCGGATTTTCTTCGATTACCATTTCTGTGGATTTTCTTTGAGTACTGGCAGAAGTGAACCAATCTGATGTTATACTTGCCCTTGCTTGGATGTGGCCATGAAATACCATATTTCTCAATATTCATTGCTCGAAACGATGTCATTTGAAAGCATGTGTTGTTTTTCCAAATTTGTTCTATAATATGTTTTGATTCCCGAGTAGCTCCAGCCACATAAGTAAAAAAGTGGTTCTTGTGACTCAGCATATTAACTTTGACATTAGAGCAATATATGTATGGTGTTTCTTTTTTAAACTTCAAAGCGGGACAATAAAATCACAAGTTAGCAATGTACCAATGACAATATCGTGATGCATTCTGTATTCGTAATCGAAATCATTATTTAACGCCGCTTTAAGATCAATTATTGTTCATGCTTGAAACTGCAGTTCAAATAATTTCCAGTACTTAAAAATAAATTTACACTAAACACAATACACAAAATATGCATGTTGCCGCGCACAATATAAAATTTTCACTGAATAGTGAACAATTAAAACAAAACTAACGAAACATATTTTGAAAATGTTACTTTGATTTTTAATTTATAATGCACTGCACTGAAAATTAACTGTCGAATATTAGGCTGACCATGTTCCTGTGGTGTTATTCTGGTATTTTCGCAGAGAAATTGTACATTTTACTTCGCCGAATTTTATTGGATTATTTAGTGGTACTACTATCCATTAGAACAGTTGCCCAAAATTAAAAAAAAAGATCTAGATAGAAGAAAAATGTTTAAGTAACTTCTTAGATATCGCACAACATTCGACAGAATCTATCCATTTAAGCTATGTTCAAAATAAAAATATTAACTTTAAAAATGTAGATCAACCAAACGGAGACATGGCAGATACGATTCTCGTAAATGGTACGTCAAGGTAATCGAGTTATTTACAAAAAATACGACACAACATCAAAATAAATAATCCCATGTATCGTATGTTTACACATAACCAAAATATAATCCATTTCAACTGCTTGGCTGTGTCTATTTGTCTGTATTCGATCAACAGGTTTTTTGTCTGGTTAATATTAACATAGTCCGTAAATTTAACGTTGTACATCAGCATTTCAAGTGGATTTTACCTAATTTTGGTGGGAATTTAAATTACAAATTTACATGTTTACATTTACACAAGAAATGTTAAAAAGTCTGGCTTATATTTATGTAAAGATGATATTTTTCGCGCCTTTTATATTATCAACAATTCTATTAAATTACGAATTGAAATAAATTAGAACGAATCCACTTACTTAGTGCACGCTCTTTATATATCTTAATAACACACTTCAAACAAGTACATCATTAAATTAATCATTGTCTTATTTTTTAATTCAACTGTATGCTATATACACAGTTTTATACATAAATTCGTTATAACCTAAAAAAAATTGATCAACTCGTGCGCTATCAGCACCCAAAGCAATTTAAAGTTTTTATACAAAAAATAAATCAAAATTACACCGAGTTCGTTACGTAATGTGTGTGTAGTTGAAAAAAAGGGTCAGTATGTAATAAATAAGAACTTAACTAGAAAATACGTTAAATATTCGTAATGCTTGAGAAATCTGTAAGATGCATTTTTAATGTACGGTTTGATGGGTTTTGAATGCATGGGTAATATGACCGTTACAAAAATATAAAATTTTAACTTCCACCATAACTAAATGACCATCAGCATCGGTATATATATAGACTTCTCGGTATATAAGGATGTATTAATTATGGGTAATTAAATATTTTATGCAATTAAACATATAGCTCGCGCGATCATAATTACTTAACATCATCATCGTCTCATCAAAATTGTAATCCAAAAATAAATTATGTTAGGAGACTACAAACTTTATTTCGTGTATATCTGTTTGTGTTTGCTAAGTATTTTGTGTTTGGGTGGATTAATTAAATTTTAATTTTTATTTTTAATTATTAATTAACATGCAATAATATTAACATTTTAAATATGATGCGTTTGAAATAGATTCTCGTTATGTATATATGACGCTAAATATGGCCTTCCAAGAATTCATTTAAATAAACACTTGTGACCAACAAAGAGGATTTAGGTTTTAAATGTTAACTGTATTGTGTTACGCGAGTATCTAAAGTTAATGAAATAGATCGTTTGTAAATTAAAATTTAAATGATCGTATAGCTAACGATCACTGGTCATGGTCATTTATTAATTGATTGATTGATTAGAATGTATGGCCAAGGATGAACCAGGAACTCTTGGAATGCCGGGAAACACCGTACATTCGTGTTACATCTGAAGGAGTGGTTATTGACATCTAAGCGATCGATAGTTAGTATTTTTTTTTATTGTGTAGGGAAAGAAAAGGTAAGTTATTAATGACAGAATTGGTCCGGTTTTTCGGTGGCCAATATTTAACTATTATTAGCACAAGACAATCACAATTTTTCTGAACGCCTCTTATCAGCAACTCTAAAGTGCCACTGTAATCTATAAAGGTGTTCTGAGAAAAAAAAATCTATTAATAAACTAATTTATACAAGCCATAGACTGCAACAGATGGCGTTAGTTTTCACCTGTAAATTACAAAGATATTATTTCACCTTCATTCTGCTAAAATTTATAAAGTGAAATATTTATTTGACACAAAACTTTGAAATGATAATAGATCAAATGATAATAAAATGAAATTAGATTTAAAAAAAGTTGATTAAACATTAGAAATCGATTAAATTAACCGTTTTATGACCAATCACTGATCATGGTCATTTATTAATGTTAATAAATACTTTACAAAGATTCATTGAGTCAAAAATGTTTGTCGATCTTTGAGTTTAACGGTAAACAGATCACTAGATCGCTTGCTCATTATTATTCTGATTTGGTGAGTGTTCATGCAATTTAAACTAGGCACGCTTTGTTTCAGTTGTTTGTATATGGACGCTTTAACTGGTGGTAATTGCTTTTCGCTAATTCATGGATTATTTAGTGCTGGTCAAACTAAACCTGCTCAATTTTATAGGGAATAGGACACTTTAGCGGTTTAATTCTGCACATACTAAATAAATTTGCGCCGGTAAAAAGTATTCAATTTAAGGTTATTTAAGGTAATTCAGCAGAATATCAATAGTAGCAAATCTCTTAAAATTTTCAAGAACTATCGCAATTAGGTTAATAAACTTATTGAAAATAAAGTTTTTGGCGCTAATCTACCACCAAAAATTTTGTGGGGTAACCTACAAAGTTTTGGAGTAATTTAATGCCCAAATTTGTCCTGTCAGTTGGAGTTCGCTGACTTCAGTGCTTTTTGCCTCTGTCTTCAACAAAACTATTACTAGTCGTAATACGTCAGCTCATAGCAATATTATTGATAATGAAGCTTTTCATTTTCCAAATGTTGATCCTGAGACAGTCAGTAGAACGTTATCACTAATACTCTCTAACCTGTAGAGTCGGGTGGCGTTCCTTTTCAAATATTAATTATTCTAGACCCAACTTTTATGTAAACCACCTAGCTTATATTATAAACTGCTGCCAAGTTCTTCTTTCTGGAGATGTCAGGGAAAAAGTTTCATCATCCCCATTTATAAAACTAAATATCCAATAAGTGTCGATGAATTAATATTCATCTAACGGCATTTCAATTTCTCTGTACATGCAGTATTATTAATTGAATATTATCTAAAGTCTAGGCGGCAAAGGGTTTTATTTACTGATAGCTTATTCGATAATGTATTGATATATTCTAATGTACTACAAGGATCCATACTCAACCCTTTCGTTTTTCATATGTTCATATAATTGACGTATCTATATTTTTAACATCTAGGTCAGGTTTCATATTTTTGCTGATGATTTCCAATTGTATGATGTTAATTCTACCTTTCAAACTGCTTAATGGGCAGAATAATATCCGAATTAATCCTGTGAAATCTATGTTTTGATTTGATTTGCGAAAAAGAGAACGATATTCTAGGTAGCCTCGCATTGCGGCTAAATTTGCACCGCTAAAGACTCTAATTAAGCCAAAATAAGCTTTAACAGTTCCGCAATTGATATATTGTGCTCCTATCTTTTTGGGTACTAAAAAAGAATTTTTAGATAAACTGAAGACAATTTTTAATTCTTGGTTTACTTTCTCTAAAAAACTAGATGACCGATCACCGCTTCAACTAAGTTTATCATAGGGTGTCACTTTTGTCATTATTTAGAATACCTTGTTTACGATGCAAATGACTAGTTTGCCTGATTGTGCTGATGACGTATTCCATAACATCCGCAGGATAGGAATATTTCTTGGTAATATATTGGATGTTGATATTAAAATTGGAATACTTATTGTAAAGTAGCAGCCTAAATTCAAAGCTGATATTGTTTCTTTTTGGTGTGGTTCACTGGTAGCATGGTTACTAAAAGGTAGATTGATACAGTATCCATTTTCACCATGGCAAAATATAAATAGATTAAATTTGACTTAGTCATGACACAATCGGGTTTTCTATACTACTTCAAGCTTGTCAATCGTGTCTCACTTTCATTTTCACGTACAATGTAGATTTGAAGAAACTGAGCTTCATTCTCTGGCAGTGGCATTAAACTTCTAATTAAATGATATATTTGTCTAAGGACTTTAAAAGTTTACATAAAGCCTTTCTGTATCATTTGATTTACACCAAAAAAATATAAAGTGGCTCCGGAGATGGTTGGATAAGTGAAAGTTGTACTTTCCCAGCACAACTACACATTACAGGAGCCTCATTTTTTCAATTTATACTTCTATTATTTACACCCGAAATTCATAAAAATGATATTCATCCGAGGATCTGTTTGATAAGCAATTGCTAAATCAAATTTCATAGCTGAACGGATTGTCTTTTTCCAAGCACGATTTCTTCTGTCTACTGGAATCACTGGATTATTTTTGCCGTATTAATTTTGAATTATTCTGTGTACTTTAAGATATTGCCCTTAATACTTAGCAGCTATGAACCTCTAAAGGTTTTTGTGTTAGTTAATGACTGCTGCTATGTTAGCTTTGTTGCAAGAACAATGCGGAATTCTTGCTTTATGCTAAATTTAATTATAAAATTGCTAGCACAAACATTGAGTTTGAGAGCAGAAAAATGTCAACGTCAAATTTAAGGTATTAGCGGTTATCTATTCATGGAGTGCAATTCTACATTCATTGAAGCCAGTAATTTATATGAATTTCAGCCAACTATAAATATCCATCCAAATGAGCGCTAAACTATTTTTCTATTGCTACAATCTATTGGTCAAGCCAAATTAGGTAATAACTTCTCAATAATTCTCAATAATACTGAGTTGAGAATAGTTTTGTCAGAAAATATCCTGTACAAACCTATAATTTAGAAGTGTAAATTTTTCTTTTTTGCTCTATATTATGTCATTAAATGGCATTGGCAGGTCTGGCCATGTCATTCAAATTGAACTCTTCATAATTTACTTAGATAAGTGCAGATATCACCAAAATGAATCGCTAGGTTAATGTTCACCCCGAGGATAGACGATTTAATTCGAATGATCACATACTAACTCAATACTGTTACAAACGATACAACACCTGCTTTGTTTCTAAAGCTTTTGTTTTCTATAAGAATCATATTATCAAAATATCCAGCGGCAACCTCTACAACTAAGAAGGTAATCATGATAATGTAAGTTGACGATCTTTTGAGCGGGTTAAATTCGAAGGAAGAACTCTTCGATAACATCGGTTGTGCTATTAGGGAAGATGTTTGCAGCAGTAGTGGCAACTAAGCTAAGTATAGTGGCGAAATCCATTAATATATACACGTTTTGGTGCCATTTGCTTAAGATTTTACAAAAACTTCAATCACTTTACATTCAATTGTTGATCATTTTCCAAATCATTTTCCAGATTTATATCGACGATGCCGTTGATTAATGCTGTCGTTTAATGGCTGGTTGTCAATGTTTCCATTTAGTACTCTGTTTAATGAAGTTATTTATTTTTGTTGCCGCCCAGAAAAGCTTTAAAAGTTCCAACTCAGGAATGTTGTTAACGAATGCCCAACGAGAAAATGAATCGATCGAGTTGGTCTATACTGATAATATACACATTACCTTTGCTAATAGTTTTAGAATAGTTTTAGCGATTATGGGAGTCAACTAAAGGAAGCAACTGAAAAAGATGATTACATTGTTTTATGACTTTTTTAATTTCTTCCTACAAGACCGATAAAATATGTACTATTCTCAGAATGGATTTCAGATGAAAAACCTCTCTTTATTATGAATCTCTTAAGAGTTGTAATAAAGGATTTGCTTGTCATTTGTTTCCGTTTTTTGTCTTTAAGGACAAGCTAGAGGCCGTGAATGTGGATGTTACGAGCTTTGTTTGAAAGGAACTCTCGCTAGCGCACAATAAACCGCTCGAATCAGAGATTAACGTCGTGGCTTTCTTTTCGGTCTGTTGACCTCATTATGTTTATACGACAACCTAATTATAAAAATTAATTCAATTTGAGAATAATCTTTATTTTTCCTTCTTGCAAGTAGGAATATCGTACATTTTAATTTTAGTTAAATTCGCTTTAAAAATTATTTTGTGCTACAAAAATATTTAAGAATCAATCTGTTTGTAATAGATAGACCCGATGTAACATTAAATTTTTGTTACACTAAAATATCAAGGCCATATTAAATGTTTACACCATAAACTTCCTATTTAGCGCAATATATGTTAACACACATCACTCATGTCGGTATATCAAATTACAGACTCTAAAAAAAAAAATTAATTGCCATATAAAAAAAATTAACTGGCAAACACACACAATATGTGTGCACTGTGTAAATATTTTGATCAACCAAAATTAACTTTTGATTTTAAGTATTTTCTGGGTCAATTGAAAATGTTATGTTGTGGGAATAAAAAAATTAAATTATAACGAATTCGTTTTTATTATTTCAGTGTTCTGTGGGATGCGAATCATGGGAGAAAGCTGTCGATGCTACATGCGAATCAGTTTGTGTAAGTAAATTTGGTGAGATGCTTAGCATATAATCTAATGTTATATAATTTTTTGATCTATACATACCAGAACGTGCCAGACATAATAAAACCTCGAGAACTATTTTGTGTCATGGGATGTAACGATGGTATTCAAAATTACTTTAGATGGATACGAAGTGAGTGTAAAATCAGATACTTATTGATTTGGTAACTAATTTTTTTCTGTGTTCCTAAATTTTAGATGAAATAGGAATACCCACGGCGCCTGCACTTGTTGCCGATTCACTAACATCTACCTCGCTGTCTCTCGAATGGGAGATACCACCTAAATTTGTTGATTTGTCACGCGGTAAACCATACAAACATCGAAGCTATTTAGTGCAGTGGCGTTACGAAGAGGGCGCAAATAGTTGGAAATATTTTCGAAACGAGAGTATGGGAAATAATTCAACGATACGTGTAGAAAATTTACAACCGTATACACGATATAGAGTAAGTGATCTTTAGAACTTTATGATGATTTCAAGTTTAATAATTTTTGAAATTTAGTTTCGTATAGCCCTGTTACTATCATCTACCCACGACGAACAATTGGTATCTGCCGAAAGTGTTGTAATGGGAACATTAGCCGAGGGTCCACCACATTCACCACCAGCAATTGTAAGAGCTGTTGCAATTGATCATACAAGAATATCAGTTTCATGGGAACCGGGTCCATTTCCGAATGGCCCAATATTATCATATGTGCTGCAGATCACAGATTTATTAGAAGATCATACCGCGTTAAAGGTTCATAAATTTTTGTTGTTTAATTTTCTCGTGTGACCTTTTAATTTTATTTAAACTATTTCTAATTAACTTTTCAAGCTTATCTTTTTTCTACATGCTTTTCGTTAAATATCTAGATGTGTGTAGTTCTATTTCGAATCATCTATTTAAATGCATGTACTAATAATAAATTGATCATTGAAGTGTGCGCCATAAGGTCGACATATTTGAACTGCACACCTCTACTATATATACACAGTAATAAATTAATTAAATTTATTGCGAACAATTGATCTGCAATGGCACTTTTTTATTAATTCGTATTTGTCTCACATTTTAGTCATTCATACATGTATCAATTTAAGTATATTGAATGTCAAAAAAGGTGTATTTTTTTGTATTGTGCTAAAATTGTACTGATCAATCGATCATTAATGGATAATATATGCATCATTGCGCTCCAAACTAAATGTTCTGCATGATTTAACTCTATATTATATGTAACATAATCATATATTTAGTATAGAAAATTGTAATGTATATAGTTAACTCGCCATCATCATCATCATCATCATTATTATTACTAACTCATACTATAAATGTTGATCAACCAAACTGTTCTTCCTACTTTCAATTTAAAATAATTTCCTGTTACTAAACTAATCTTCTTCATGATTTTATCGCATTTTTTTATCAACAAATATATTGTACAGTACTGATACCATAATAAAAAATATTTCACTCAAATTATACATTTTTAAAATTACGCTTAAATACAGAAGTTACACGTGATTGTAAAATGTAATCAACAGATTAAGCACAAGACATATAGCAAATAAAATACTTAAATCAGTTTTTAATTAAGAATCAAACCCAAATCACTCAAAACATTGATTCTTCTAATTAAGAATCAATGTTTTGAGTGATTTCCGTAAATTAAACTTTTACGGAAATCACTCAAAACATACCATTAATAAATTGTTGCTTACAATAAACACTTTCCATCTATATCTTCTGATTTGGACTTGTAATTGATTGCTTATCTAAATTTAATGGACAAATCTAAGATTTTTCACTCAAATTTAAAATGTGAATATTTTCTAAAATTTCACTCAAATTTAGCAAAATAGTTAAATCACTCATTAGCTGGGTAAAAGTCAATTTTCAAATAATACTGTGTTTTTTAACATACAATTTCTAAAGCTTGATTTTTCTTTAAATTTCACTCAAAAATGTTCCACTCAAAATGTTTCAATTATATTAGAGTAATCGATAAATTGGTAATGTTACATCCACAAATGTAATTGTGTTTGTTAAACATTATTCTCATTAAGTTCAAAAGCTTTTTATTTAAATTTCACTCATAATTTTGTTTAACAAATTTCTAGTTAAGTGCTTACTAAAATATAATTTGGCAAATAAACACTCAATTTAAAAAGTTAAGTTTTAAATTCCTCTCAAAAGTTTTCTCTCAAAACGATTAATTTATGTTTGAATAGCCAATTGAGTTGTTATTTCTAATTGAGTCAAAAACATTATAATTTGAAATCCCACTCAAAATTTGTTATAATATATTTTAATATGTCTCCTATAAATCTCTTTTTACTTTCCAATAGTGTTATATTTTAATTAAGTTTTAATCAAACTTAAAATTACTAATGTTAATTTCACTCAAATTTACAAATTTTAAAATTCCATTTAAATACAGATATTACCCTTAGAGTAAGTAAACGAGCTAAAATAAGTTAAGTTTTTGGTGTAATTCACTCAGAACCTACTACTTTAATATCTTCTGATATAAACTGTTTAATGAACGCTCATCGAATTTTCCAGAAAAATTTAAAAAAATAAACCAAAAATATCACTCAAATTTGAAACCAAAAGCATCACTCAAATTTGGCAAATTTTACTATGAAAGTCAATAGTTTGATACTATAACCACATACTATAGAGTTTCTTATAGTTCAGTTCAAAATATTTCCACTCCAAAATAATTGTTTTGTTATATTAAATTACAAATTGTAAAAGCAAAATACACTCAATTTATAACACAATTTTTTTATAACTTATAACAATTACTTCTCTATTACTTATAACAATTACTTCTTTGCCTATTAAGTTCTTGCTTTAGAACTTATCTAAAAATGTAAAGTGCAACTCAATTGTAAATTTTGAATATTGAATAAAATAATTTTATTCGAAATTCCACTCAAAAGCCAAGAACTACTAGTGACACATTTTACTCAAATTTTAAATTATCATTTAAATTATCACTCAAATTTGGCAGATTAATTTAAATATTTTCTGAACTACTTTTCTAAGCCAAATTGGAAATATCATTGTTTTTTATCAAATTTATTGTTGGGTGCTTAGTAAAATTGACTTAGGGCTATAATTATTAAAGAAGAATTTAACTCAAACATTTAAAATTATTCGACTCAAACTTAAATATTTTAATTGGTACATATTAGACCAATATTTTCTTCTCAAATTGAACATTAAAACATTTGAAACAAATAAACAATTTAACATTTTTAAAATGTAATCAAATATTAATGTGCATTAGTCATAACCCATTAGGCCGAATTATAAAATTCGGCATGTTTTATAATTGGTCACAAACCTTTTGACTAGAATTGGCTTAGCCATTTTAATGTGGTCAATGGATATACCTTTAAATTTACAACATTCAACGAAACCTGTGCAGCTCTTCTAAACATAGCGAAAAGATTTTAATCTCATTTTAGGACTTGGAAAAGATGACCTTTAAAAATCGATATCGATATCTTGAATAATTTCACGCACTCGTGACCGCCAATGGGTGATGTATTCAAAGTGGTATCATTGGATGATGTGGTTGGAGTCATTAATTTTGCTCTACCACTGCTTGTGATTGCATTTCTTGCTCAATACTCCAGTTAAGTTCATAATATATTTACATCAATTTAAGGAATACTTATTTTATTCTTTATTTCACTCAAAATTCAAAATTATCTCAGGAAAATCCACTGAACTTTTAACACCAGTATTTTTTGAACTCATTCATTCCTTGCATTATTTTTATAGTTTCGAATTCAGAATTTTTAAAAATACTCACTAACTTTTCCACTCATACCTTTTTGAACAAACACTCATAAATGAAGAACTTTCGTGGCTAACTTCACTCAAATCAAACCATTAGATCAAAGTTTCAAGTATGTTTAAAAGAAACTTGATCTTTAGAGTTGAAACTTGTTTTAGAAATGTAATTGCAAATATCACTCAAACATTGCATGTTTTTGAGTTATAATTAATCAAATCACTTTAATGTAGTAAACGTACTAACAAATTAGTTAAACTTTAATTTTATTACTAATCGCACCTTATATTCAATTTGCACGTTGGTAATTCTTTTAGTGGCTAGCCCAACTTCCATAAAAATATCCATAACAATTTCGTATATATCTGCTTCAATCTCAAGGAAATACCAGCTTACGACGATAACAAGTATTACATTTTCGGAAAACTTCGGCCGGCTCGAAGTTATAATGTTTCGGTTCAAATGCGAAATCCGGTTGGAGAAGGTCCAGCCGCATCGACTGTTGTAAGCACATTGACGCAACCAGAAAGTAGGTATTTTGCGGCGCCGCACTTTTCATAAATTTCTAATACTTATATTATTTACACAGTTAAAGATGATGAAGCACAACCGACTCTTCTTCTGGGTGCCGAATACACCATACTCAAACAAGGTTTTGATTTTTTAGCTGAATCGCCACAAGACATTTATACAAGTAAGCACCGAATAACCGGGATGTCGATTCATATCAAAAAGAAACTTTTATTTGTATCGGATGAAGCTGGATACGTTTATCGGTAAATATTTTTGTGGTTGCTAATTAGTTAACCGTAAACTAACATATACATTTTGTTTGTACATGTAGAACATCACTCGAAGGAAACTCAGAAAAACACTCGATCATTACACCTAATTCAAGTGAAAATTTTAAACCACTCCTCCTATCGACTGACTGGTTAAATAACCATCTTTATATTCTTGCTGAGGTTGTGCATTCTGGAAACTCAAAAGTTTGGCAAATATCTCGTTGTGATCTTCATGGCCATGGATTGACGATTGCAATTGCTGGCTTACACAGTTGCCCAAAACACATTGAAGTTGATCCGTATAATGGATATCTGTTTTGGCTAATAAGTGACACGTTCGATAGTGGCCTGTATCGACTCGATTTAGGTGACATTTCAAATGGAGTCAAGCACGAGGTTATACCGGTACACCTTAAGAAAGGTAATAATTATGGTGCATTCACAGTAGATCACACTAAATTTCGTATACTGTTACCATATGAGCCGGCTAACGAGGCTAACACTGTGCTCGCCGTGTCATTAAACGGTAAGGATGAAGAAAATGTTCGTAAGAATACTCAAAGACCACGATTTCATGAGGTCAAATCGTTATCGCAAGCGAACGGTCTATTCTATTGGACAAATGGGGCAGAAGTACTAACGGAAGAATACCATAAGACACAAAATATTTACTTCCATAACGCATACCCTGACTTGTCCAATCGGACATTTGTTGCGGTGGCCGTTATTTTACCATCGGCGCAACCCATTCCAATTCCTGTAAATCCTCCACACAACATACAAGCACTTTTAAGCTCAAATAAAGGCAAAGTATCATGGAAAATACCACATTTACTTGGTAACCAAGGAAAAGGGGCATGGCAGGAATGGCTATACGAATTAGAAATTACAGATGATGAACAAAAAACGACTGTAACCGAAAAACATATTCGTGGCACGACCCACACCGTTCGAAATTTACGTGAAAATACGAATTATACATTTCGTGCAGCTGCCTACACATCGGAAGGTAAAGGTCCAAAGAGTAGTGAGTTTAAAACGGTGACGCTAAAATCATCCCATAATCGTTCTTTAATTTGGTCATCGAACGAAGGTTTACTCAAAAGTGATATAATCGGCGAACACATTGAAGTGTTAATCTCAGCAAGCGATTTGGGTGGAAATGTGACTGATATGGCGTGGTTCGATGACATAATTTTTGTAGTGTCCAACTCGTCGATTAAACGATATAATCAGACAACTAAAGTTCTTGAACAATTTGGTGATTCAGAAGGGAAAGTTGATAGTATTGCAATCGACTGGATCGGTAAACGGCTGTACTGGTCGAATAAGGCGCCAGCGTATTTAAGCCGCAGTGACTTAAATGGTGACGGGATCGAACACAATATAATGTATTCGACGGCACACATCATTGAGCTTAAAATCGATTCGTTAAACGCTGATTTTTATTATTCGACGGGACTCGCAGTCGAAACATGCCGGTTAAATGGACGCCACTGTCGTACTTACTATAGCAACCAATTATATTCAGGGAAACAAGTGAGTGGATTAACATTAGATTTTGAACATGATATTGTGTATTGGATTGTACGCGGGTACGAACAATCCAGTCTTTTGAGTGCACCGATGTCGCGTCGATGGGACGGTTCTTCAAACATAAAAGAAACAATACTGCAGGAGCTATCGCTTGAAGGTCCCTTAATTCATTTCAGTAATCGTTTGTTATGGTTGCAAAACGATCGTACCGCGATCATTGGTGATCTCACTGGACGAAATTTGGCCGTAATTCAGAACACAAAACTGAGTGGATTGCATACGATTGGTGTTATAGATCCAATTCATAGACGCGTTAAAGATCATGCACAAACACTATGGAATGTAATACCAGACGCCATAAATAATTCATCAATCGTAGTCCAAGGAACGTGGCGCTCATTTAACATCACATGGGAACCAGTACGAAATTTAAATCGAGTCAAAGTATTTTACGAAATTATAATTCGAATAAATCGTGACATAAAAGAGGAAACGGTCGCAACCGAACATCCATTTTACCATTTTTCAATCCGTAATCTACATCCGTATACGCCGCTTGAAGTAACGATTCGTGCTTTTACATACTGGGGCTCATCGCCATCGGTTAAAATTTTACTACATTCACCGGCCGCTGCACCATCTGAACCATCTAAATTCCGAGTATTTTTAAATCATAATCACGAACCATTCCGAGATAATTTAAATATTGACGCAACGTTACGGTGGACGGCACCAATCGAACCGAATGGTCCTATTATAAGTTATAAAGTTTATTGTTGGTATGAGGAGGAGAAAGTCAGTAAAACGGTTTACGATGGATTCGATATTGTAGCGACTGCACATCAATTTGTCATCCCGAATTTAGTGCAAAATGTTACGTATTGGTTTCGATTACAAGCACGAACTGGGGTAGGAAGTGGTGAAATGACCGACTCGTTAAGTATTCATACGACGATAGAAACACCGGTTCCAAAATTGTTGGTGGCCAAGGGTAATCAAATCGTTGAGTTGGATCTCGATTTGAACGATGAGACGATATTGTGGACTGGTAATGTACCAGCCACTCATATGACGTTTATAAATCGAGAAAAACGAATTTTCTGGATCAACGAAAATAACGAACTGTATCAATTGATTCGGGGTCGTTCGTTTAACGATACTCAAGTTTATAAATTGATAACACTCACGTCGAAAGCACTTTCGTTATCGGTGGATTGGATCGAACGAATTATTTATTGGTCACAAATCACTAAAACTGGAAGTTCGTTATATAGCCTTAACATAAACGGAATCACTGAAACTAATAAGCTGCAGCACAATCATGCTGAGATTCTTAAAACCAGTGGATATATTTACAGTTTACAAATGACCCCGCTGGACAAACAATTTTATTGGATCGAAACGAAAAAAATTAATTCACTCCAAGGCGAAATCAAAACATTCAGCCTGGTAACGGAACGGGTGGAGAAATTTTTTGATAAAAAATCGCGAGACCTTTGCACAAATCAAACGATGATCTTGACAGGTCGTCAAATGTCAATCGATTTTTCATATACAAATCATCAACGATTATTGTGGACCGAACCATATGCAGGCATATTTTCATTCGATTTACAACAAAAAACGTGCACACCGACGAATTTAACATTTCCGCAGTCTACCGAGAGTTTCGTGAAAGATGGTGGCCGATTTTATTGGACGAGTAACAATACAATTTGGGCGTATAGTTTTCGAGATGGACTCGAGTACCATATAAATATGACGGGGATCAAAAACATAATGGCGTATTCCCAACAGCTGTATCCAAATTCAAAGTGTTTGTATCCGATTCAAAAACCAAAAACACGCAACTATACAGTGACCCTAGTTAAACGAGAACCGAACCGGTTAATTCTTAAGCTACCGACACCCGAAATTCATTCAAGTTGTACATATCATCCGTGGATTGTTAAATACACGTTGCTGTATAAACTGTATCAGTCGGACGATGAACGATGTAATTGGACCCTTTGCGACATTGTGGAGTCGTATAATAGTACACTGGTTATGGAACAGCTCGAGCCGTATAAAAACTACCAGTTTTCGGTTGGGATAAATACGTTTCATGGCGAAGTGATGCATTACCGAACCGATTTCGGACCTATTGTTGTGTATCGTACGGCACCCGGTGCCCCTTCTAAACCCAACAATGTTACCGCTGAAGCGATAAGCCCGACTGAAGCGGTCATTAAATGGACACCACCGGATGAAATTAATGCAGCAACTGTTTGGTACGAAGTACATTGGCAGAATGTGAACAAACAAAATGATTTCGTGAACCATCAACATCAACTTGTTACGGACACCAGTATCCGGAATAATAATGAAATCTCGGTTATAACCCGAAATTTAACGAATTTGTTCCCTTGCGAGAACTATACAATTTGGGTTAAAGCGTTCACGACGAATGAAAGTTTTTCAGAAAGTAAATCCGTATCGATTCTAACGTTCTCCGAACCGGAAAACATTACAATGACCAATCGAACATCGTACAGTTTAAACATAAGTTGGAGTCCACCGGAAAACGTATCTCGCTACATATTACAATATATAGATTCACCAAACGACAATAACGCGACTGTTGTGTACGATACGAGTGATCAAGATGAACCAAAATTGGTTGTCAAAGAATTTTGGATCGAGAATCTCGAACCAAAAACGCGTTACAAATTTTTTGCTCACATTTACTATCCGAAACGTGAGTCTCCGTATATTTGGCCGATTCATTCGAAATTTATTTACGAAACTAAAGGTGATCGACCAACTCGTCCCGGTAAACCGCTCGTCATTCACGTGAGTGGTGACGTGTATAAAGTTTCATGGGAACCGTCGAAAGAGAATGGTGCCACCATCGAAGAATATTGTCTCGAAGGACGGCTGCAGCTTCATCACGAACTAAGTCATAATCGTATTGCACGTTCGGCAAATAATTTATTGAATACAACACAGGCGGGTCTACAAATTGTCGATGAACCCGAACCAATACCATCACCGTGGAAAATATTTTATAACGGATCGGACACCAATTATTTGATTAAAGAATTGAACGTTATAAATTTGTATACATTTCGTGTTAAATCGCGTAACTTGTACGGTTGGAGTTTATATAGTTCGGAAAATGATCCGATTGTGGAGCCATTGATTGTACCAAAAGCTAAGCTGATGTTCGACTCACCGATGATTATTTTATTTGCCGTATTTGGATTTTGTATCATAACGACAATCGTCTGCATTTTTATCGTGCATTGTCGCATGACGCACAAGCAACGTTTTTATAAAGGTGCTGGTCACATACCCGACGTTGAATTGGCGACATTACGTAATATGCCACGCAATAATAATTTCATTGAAACATCGAATATGTTGTATAGTGCGGGACCCTTGAACGAAGATGATATAGCGGCACTTCCACAAATTAAACGAGAACAAATTACGATTAAAGATTTTCTGGGTAGTGGCGCGTTTGGTGAAGTGTACGAAGGATGTGTTACTAATGTTGGTTTCGAATCGGAGCTTAGAGTGGCAATAAAAACATTGCGCAAAGGAGCGACCGATCAAGAGAAGTCGGAATTTTTAAAAGAAGCGCAACTTATGAGTAATTTTAGGCACGAACATATTTTACGCTTAATTGGCGTTTGTCTGAATAACGATACGCCCTATATTATAATGGAGCTGATGCAAGGTGGTGATTTACTCAGCTATTTACGACAATGTCGTCCTACACTCGATATGCCATCGTCACTAACACTACAAGATTTGATTTCAATGTGTGTCGATGTGGCATCTGGGTGTCGTTACTTGGAAGAAATGCATTTTGTACATCGTGACCTGGCGTGCCGAAATTGTTTAGTCTCGTCGACCGACCCAATAAATCGTGTCGTCAAAATTGGAGATTTTGGATTGGCACGAGACATTTATAAAAATGATTATTATCGAAATAATGGTGGTCTTTTGCCGGTTCGTTGGATGGCACCGGAAAGTTTGATTGATGGCGTATTTTCATCACAATCCGATATATGGTCGTTTGGTGTACTTTGCTGGGAAATTATGACACTGGGTCAGCAACCATATCCCGCTCGACATAATGTTGAAGTTTTGAATTATGTGAAGCGGGGTGGACGACCCAAACGACCGACAGGATGTCCCGAAGAATTGTAAGTATTTTTAAACGAAAATGTCGCGAGATAATTATATAATTTTTCCACTTTGTATAGATATCAAATTATGTTACGATGCTGGAATCATGAGGCTGATGCGCGACCAACATTCCGTCATTGTTTGGACACACTTAATGAGCTAAAAGAATGTTCAAATAGTGAGACCGTTATCACCATGCAATATTCGGAATGGGAACCTAATGGTAAGTCGTTTACTTTAGTATTACGTTAGTAACTCGGGCCTCTAAACTTTCGCATGCCTATATAATTTTAATTGTATGAATGTTCATTTCGATAAGCCTAACCTATTTCATGCTTGTATGTATTCGACTTTTTTCCACATTTCTAGGTGGGATATTTAACCGAACATATTTATTGGCTGATGAAAATCCTAATCAACATCTTGGAGGTAATATAATCATTTTGCTTATTAATAACAAGACCCGATCCTGCAAATTAATGCATGTCACTATATTAAATATGTGTTTCACCTCATTTTATCTAGAATTAATCGCTTGTCTTGGGCTTATAAATTTAAATGGCCACTGTACGATTTTATTTTTCAGGTGTTCTAAAATTTACTAGTACCGATTTATCGGATCAATCAGTGTTGGTAACGCCCACCTCAACAAATAGTACACCCACATCAATAATTCCTAAATATTTGGAGCTACTACCATCAGCTGACGACGATGAACTACAGCACACTAATAACACTGTCAGCATCATAGTACCGCCAACAAGTAATAAATTAGCAAATAATTGTGTCGTCATTGGTGATGGCTATGAAATGCCAAATCACGATTTATTCGTTATAAATCATAATAATAATAATATTAGTCTAAATAATAATAATAATAGTAATAGTAAATTAGTGAATAGAACATTTTCTAATTCATCAACAGTTAGTGAACGAAGTATTTGTAGTAATAGCGCTAATTTATTAAATAATAATTGTAGTTCAATAGATAATAAAATGTTAAAAATTGTACTGCCATCAAATAACCGGGACGAATGTACAAGCATGGAAACTTTACTGATCAAACCAGTAACGATCGATACAAAATCAAACGATTGATTTATATAGATAAGGGAGGCCATCTCCTTCCAAATTACATTCCAATGTAAATTATCAACCTAAAATTCAAATCCAAAAATGTTCCCACAAAAACTCGTGATAAATAAACCAATTAAACAAATATTTACATAATAATTATAATAAAATTTAAGTAATCTGTAAAATTCTATGAATTTTATCTGACCATATAATAAATAATAAAACTGAACAAATGCCGTAGAACGAATCTAATTTACAAAATTATTACACCTCTACAACAACAACTAAATAATTAATAATTAAATTTTAGAAATTTGTGTACAAAATAATTAAGTGTATTTATTTTAATTAGAAATTTAAATAAATAAATGAATTAAATTTGAGAAATTAATTTAGTACTAAAAATTAATATTAAATTGTGTCTTTACTAAATAAATAAGTTGAGTTACACTATTACAAGGTAGGTGGCAGATGTGAAATATAAAATTAAATTCATGTTTTTGCCGAATAAGCGATGACAATTTTATTTTAAAAATTGTATCCTCGCTAAATTTTATTTAGCTATGCTAGTATAAAGTAGATGACAGATTGGCATTATTAAATGATATTCTTGTGTGGGCAAACGGTATGCGTTGACGCACCTTGCATCTTGTGAACCAAGTACTTAAAAAAAAACGAGGACCTGATGGTGAGCTTGCGGGATCCAATTATTACCTTCCACATCATTGTCTTTTAAAACTAGACAGTTCTAGGACAAGTTTGCGAGTTTTGAGGTTTTTCAAAGCTTTTGCTAAAGAACGGCAATATATGTAACTTTGACTACTCAATTTCTTGCCACACATTGCCTTGTTCAATGTGCTGTGGAGGATCAAAACAAACATTGTAACGGAACATAAAAAAGAATCGTTATTTCGGAAACCCGCTTAGAATGGTGCCTCCAGTCATAGTCTTAAGAAAGATATTCATTAAGAAGTTATGGCAGTTAACTGGATTGGGACGAGGCTCCTTATGCGAAGTTTTATAGCTATTAGCAATTATTTAGGTCAAGTTTAAGCGATAAGTGAATTAGAACGTCCGAAACTCGTTAAAACTCACGATGATAAGCCCATAAAAATTAAGATGGTAAGCTTTTTAAAATTATGAAACATTTAGGCAAATTAAAAAGTTTCGAAAATGCAGGAAAGCTCATGGTTGTAAGCCTATCAAAATGGTGAAATATTTAGGCAAATTAAACAAATTTCAAAAGCTCAAAAGCTCATAATGGTTAGATAATCAAAATTGTAAAATATTCTGGCAAATTAAAAAGTTTCCAAAATTCAGGTAAGCTCATAATGTGAAATATTATGTACCTATCAAATTTGTGAAATATTTAGACAAATTTAATTATCAAAGCTCATGGAAAGGCTTTCAAAATTGTAAAATATTTAGGCAAACTAAAAATTTCCAAATAATCAAAATGGTGAGCTTGTCAAAATTGTAAAACGTTTAGGCAAATCAACAAGTTTCCAAAATTCAGAAAAGCTCATGGTAGTAAGCCGATCAAAACTGTGAAATGTTTAGGCAAATTAAAAAGTTTTCAAAATTCAGGAAACCTCTAAATGGTAAGCCTATCAAAATTGTGAAATATTTAAACAAATTTAAAATTATAAAAGCTCGTGAAAAGGCTTTTCAAATTGTGAAATATTAAGGAAAATTAAAAATTTCCAAATAATCAAAAGCTTATGGTGGTAATCGTATCAAAATTGTGAAACATTTAGGTAAATCAAAAAGTTCCCAAAATCCAGGAAAACTCATGGCAGTAAGCTGATCAAAATTGTGAAATATTTAGGCAAATTAAAAACTTAAAAAGTATCTGAAATTCAGTAAAGCTTATATCAAACTCATGTAGGAAGCCTATCAAATTGTGAAAAATTTAGACAATTTAAAATTTTCTAGAGTAGTACCATTTCAAATGGTTACTTTACCACTATTGGAGCTATGTGCTGCGTTATTATAAGCAAAACTGATATTACAAGTTCGGCCCATTGTGAAATTGTTTATCAGTCATATATATTACTGGGCTGATTCAACCATTGCGCTTCATTCATTAAAGTCTTCTACGTCAGCGCTTATAACATTCGTGACCAATAGAGTTTCGGCGATACAGGAATTGGCAAAAAGTAAAATTCGGCAGATGCTGTCTCTCGGGACATGATGCCTGGGGGATTGATGAAGTGTGATCTATAGTTCTCAGGACCTTAAAATATAGCTATACTCAAAGATAGCGAAACTTTTGATAAATCTCACAAGAGGCGAAAACTCTCAAATCAAAGCGAGCCAATCCCTAAGGAATTACTTATATGGTGCGAAGAAAAATAAAATCCTTACGGACCACCAAACTTTTAGTTTTGTTCTTATAGTAACAGAAATCATAATGCTAAATTGAAAAGATAGAAAGCGCGCTTGGAGGAATATAATTACGGAATTGTTTAAAAGCCTGACTGCATAAATAAAGTTGCTAATGATTTATCAATATTGGAGCTAAAGGTAAACACGTCGTCCATAGAAGGAACAATCCATAGGACCGAAGAAGACTCTACAAGCCTAATATAATACTGCGAAGCTCCAATAAACGTGTTTAGAAACCAAATTATACTCAGAACAAGCAAAAAAATCTATATGTTCTCGAGGAATCTCATCCATCCTATCGTAGGCTATATTACGGGAAAAACTAAACCCAAATTTTATCAATGGGATAAAAATACCCGAAGAATTCATACAAATTCTACAAGAAGTTTTTAAGGAACATTTCTCCAGTAATAAAATTTGCCTCACTCAAAGAATGGTCACTTATAAAGAAAGAGCATAAAAAGGCTCACCGAAATCATATACAAAATAAGAAACAAATCTTAGAGAAGTTAAATTTTCGACGGATGGCTAGCCTGGTAAAAATATACACAGACCTGCAATAGCTGCAACATCAATAAATACGATAGATGCCCAAATTAAGTACAAATTCAGGAGACAAATCCATCCCACATCAAATTCAAATACATCCCACATGTAAGGGACAAGTTAATCAACGTTGTACTATTTTACTGTACCCAAGATGCTTGTAATGGATAACGAAAAAAGCTTCGTAAGCCTCATTATCACTGACTATCGGAAAACAGTAGGAGTCGAAATCTACCTCACACCATCATAAAGAAGTAAGGGGAATGGGATTGTTGAGAGAGTCCACTCTACGGTAATCGAAATTTTCAGAAGCCTGCAAGACTAACTTAAGGAATTGACAGCGAAAGAATTGATCAATGAAGCGGTAGATTGCTATTACAATTCTATACAGCCATCCAGCAGAAGCCCAGCGATATTTTTTCGGCAGGACGCAACGTATTTTAACTACTAAAATCTAGTTGATTTCAAAACCAAAATTAATGTGGATTTAATTGAAAAAACTAAAAAAGCCCCGGAAATCAAAGTAACAAGGAAAAACGCTATTAGAAAAACGCAACCAAAAATAAACAAATCCATACAAAGAACAAACCGAAGTTTCAAAAGGAAACAGTAGCTGAAGATAATAACGTTACAATCACGACAGCAACGAAAAAACGAATCCATACAGCTCACATCAAACACAATGATTATCTAACTCAATGATTACGTCTAACCAACTCACAAGAAGAAAATTGAAAAAAATATATATACTTCTTGCATATAAAATGCATAAGTACACAAAAAAAAATGTTTACTAACCTTTAATTCTGTCTATCGCATAAATTTATTAAGTTCGGTATTTAACATTATTCTTGAATTATTTTGGAACACGTTACTTTGTAATGTACTGTACAAATTAAGTGCCACCTAAACAGTTACAAACTAAACCCATTTTCACATAAACGTTTATAAAATTCTAACACGTAAATTTATTTCACTTAACACATTCACAATATCAAAAACCCGTTAGACACACGGATTGCATTTTGTTACTTAAGACGCACTTATCACAATTAACTATTAATAATAAAAAAATTACTAATCTTAACGTAAATATAAATTTAGAACTAAATGATTCAATATGCACGACTTAAAACAAATCCCATGGCATTGTTCTGACTCAAAAATTTTTTTTTATTTAATTTACTTTTTCACTTGGTATTACCACTCTTCACCGTACGATAACAACTAGTCTGAGAGCTTTGAAAAATAAAATTCAATATTTACATGGTATCATCACGTACACACAAACAAGTACATACTACGCATTATAATTGCAGTGGCGTAGCACTATAATGTAAGGCATTGTAATGTAATGCGTTGATACAATCGAATCAGGAATTTTTTGTAAAAATTCTGGAGGAAAATCAAAACATGTTAAGGGATACGGTAACGCGACCAAACGAGTGTGTTTCCTCAGTTGAATCGGAACTGAGTTCAAGAAACTCCTTTAAAAGTTATGCGGTGAGGAGAATGATACGGACAGATTTTTATCATTATAAAAACAAATCTGTATGTAATTTGTGTTCCAAGGTAGGACACATCGCATCGGTGTGTAGGTCGAGTAAGCAGTGCATTAAGTCATCACAGCAGAGCCTCAATAATCGTTCAAACCATGAAGTCAAATCCATCAATGATAATTCATTTCATTATAATTCATCGAACTACTAGATCCACCATGTGCTGAGATTAAACAAATGTCAACCGTGTCATCAACCAGCGATGAGAAAGAATTTGTTAATATTCAAGTAGACTTCAAGTTACTTTTGAAGTAGATACCAGAGCATCGTATTCGTTAATTGATTGGCCTTGCAGGTTACCGAAAGCTGAGAGAACCGATGTGCGAAACAACGAATAAGGAGTTAAAGGCATATGGGGACATTGATATCCCAGTCCGGGAAGGCATCGAATCTTCTTTGCATGTATTGGTTTCAGAAGTTACAGTGCCAAATATGTATACCGTCTCAGTATTCGCTAATTAATCCAATAGCGCAATCTTCTATTCTATATCAGGCATATTAACGAGATTTAATATCTGCAATATCTTATAATCTCAACAAGCAGTATAAGAAAGTCTTCGCACCATTGTCCACATTATTTCAAGCTATTCAATCTCCTTTTCGCTTAAATTGTTGTTCTGCGAACTGAAATCGATCGTCTGGTTTCGCTTGTCGTAAACTTAAATCTGTCAAATCAAGCGAATGGGCCGCACCGATCGTAGTAGTGAAAAAGCCGACTGGAAAAACCCGACTGGGTGTCGATTTCAAAGTAACAGTAAATTCTCAGCTGGAGGTTGATCGTTATCGAAACCTTCGTGTCGAAGAGCTATTTCATAAGCTCCAAGGTGGCCAAAATTTTACTAAGTTGGATCAGACTGATGTGTATTTGCAGATTGAGCTATCGAATTGTTCAAAAAAGTTTATGGTAATAAACACTCCATCGGGTTTTTTAAGTATCCTTTTGGAATAGCATCAGCACCGGGTATTTTAGAGTTAGAGGCAGCCTAGACAACAGTATGTTAAACAAGTAGAGGCTTTTAGTGGCAAATTACATTATTACAATAAATTTGTGCCTAATTTTTCACTCTCAACGAGTTTCGGTGTAGTGATGTTGATTTCGTATGGACAGAGTGCAAAAAATGAATTTTAATCACTGAAAGAAACGATGGTCAATGCCTTGTTCATTATCAAGATGATCTATCCATCATACTCGCTACAGATGCGGTCAAATTTCGAATCGGCGTGATAATATCCCATTGATATCCGGATGGGAGTGTTAAACCGATCATATTCGCGTCCAAGACACTTAGTAATAGTCAAGTCGGCTACAGCCAAATTGAAAAGGAAGCTTTATCAATAGTGTATGGGGTCACAAAGTTTCATATGTATTTATATGGTAGACCTTTTGCCCTAACGACAGATCATCACGCTCTCACTACGTTATTTCATCCCAGCAACAAAATTGCCAGTGATGACAGGGCAATTGTGCTGCAAGCATATAATTATACAATCAAGTACAAGCATACCAGTCATCACGCAAATGCAGACCCCCTATCTCGACTCCCAGTTGGATCCAATGAGGAACTAGATGAAAATGAGAAAAAGCTGTGGGATGCGGAGGAGATCTATCAAGTGACCATCAATAATTTCCCAATCAACGCCAGTATATCATTACTGAATATACGAGGAATGATCCTCTTATTCAGGAAGTATCATTTTATTACCAATGGATGGCCGGAGTCACTTTAGAAAAACCAAGAGATAATGGTGAAATAGTAATTGGTTTTATAAGTCAAAAACTTACCTCAACGCAGCGTAAATATCTGGCAACTGAGAAAGAGTGCTTGGCGGTGGTGTGCATCATCGAAAAATTCAGACCGTATATCGATGGAGTGAAATTTATGGTCACTAACTGTGTAACCTTGAAATGGTTGAGAAATCTGAAGGATCCTGCATCTCGGCTACCTCGTTGGTCAATTAAACTCAATTTGACTTCGAACTCTTGCATCGAAAGGATAAACTCAATGTGGTGCCAGATGCCTTGTTGCGGGCGGTTGAGTTCATCGAGATCGATTCATCGTGTTTGAAGGATGATCCAACTTATCAATAACTTATGATTGAAATAGTGACGAATCTAGAAGAGTAACCTAATTTACAGATACAGATACAGTCCCACAAAATTGGATGATGAAACGAGCACGATGGGCTGGAAGCTGTACCTGTCTCAATCTTTGATTCCCGAGGTTTTGAGTAGTAACCATGACAATCTTTTAGCGGCACTCATAGGATTCGGCAAAACGTTTAAAAGGATAAGGGCTAACTATTTCTGACCACAGATGGGTAAAACAGTACGACAGTATATAAAAAAATACAAGTGATGCCAGATCAAGCATCGAACAGCGATGGACAAGGTGAATATGGGAGTACCGAGGACTAAACTGTGGGAGATGATAACGGTTGACTACATGGGACCTTAACTCAGGTCTAAGCAAGGTTACCGGTATATATTGATTATGCTAGACGTGTTTACAAAGTTCGTGGTGTCTCGTGGCCGAGAGGGTTAATAAAAGCATTTTGGCGGCCATACGAAATTGCATTGATAAAAACCAAAAAGAGTGGAATTAGCACATCAATGAGATCGCATGCGTATTACAAACTGCAGTTCATAACAGCTCCGGATACACTCCATTTTATGCTAATTTTGGTAATGAGATGAGGGTTAGAGGAACCGCTAACCAAGTTCTTACCAACAATTTGAATAAGGTTAATAGAAGTGGGGTGAATTCGCAAGCTAAAATAAAGCAAATTTATAACAAAGTACAGGAACATTGGGATAAGGCATATCAAAAATATTCCAGTCAATATAATTTGCGTACTCGGCCGGAAATGCAAGTTAGTTATTTTTTAAAAACGGATTCAAAACACGATTGTCAGTGACAATATGCGCTTCTTTTATTACAAATTATAATACAATTACAATAGAATTTGAAGCGGTTTATATAATCTGAGAAACCACAAAAATTGTCACAAGGAGATATTGTTCCATGTAATTCCATTGGCACAACCGCCAGAAGAATAGATGCCGAGTGAATAGATTGAGTCTATTATTTGTCTAGAATGGTATCTCCGAATCGATATCAACTGCTACAAGTGGAAGATTGCTCTAGATAACTACATCCGTGTTGTTGTTTAGATTTTGGAATGAACTTTGGCATGTCACTAAATTTTTTGCAGTTCCGAATTATAACGAAAGTGTTAATGTTTGGTTTTAAAAGCACTACTTTGACGATGAATATCGAATTAAGCTTTTCTTAAGTGAATGGCCCGTAATTTCATTACAACTTTTTATTTTAGTCAACCAAAAGTTCAAAAGGGACAATCCACAAACCTACAAAAATTACAACGACCTATACACCTCCCAAATAATGACTTTCTTCCAGATGTCCACTACCATTTATCTAAGATTAGCCCACCAATATTAAATACCCTATATCCGTTAACTATATGGACGAAAAATTCACTTAACTTAAAAAAAATTTGCTGTACATACAAAAAAGGGCTCACTCGTTCTTAGAGTAGTAGTAATTACAAATATAAGAAGTTTCACGCTTTCACCATAACAGTGTATAAATTATAGTACGCGCCCCAATTTACGACCAATTACATAAATATTCCGACGCCAATGAATTTTGAATTTATATTTAGTGACCGTTACTTTTAAACTGCAAAATTTATTTTTTTTTTGTTTATGTTGCGTTTGTGTGGGTGAAAATCGAATGTTTTTTTTTTTTTTACCACACTTCTTTTGTCGGCCATGGCATTGTAACGATATTATTTTAGTAGTGAGTATCGTTTGAAAAGGTTCGAATATTAATTTGTGCTAACTATTTAAAGTGATTTAAAATCAGTTTACAGTGAAAGTGTTTTGGAACTCTTAGCATTATGGAACTAAAATGGTGAGCCAGATAAAATTATATTATTTGTGATAGTTGTTGTTGTTCTGTGCATCTATATAATTTAATACGCAGTATGCTCTCGTAAAACGCAATTTTCGATTATATTTCTATTAAAGTTGTTGTGATTGTGTGATAAGAGAGAACAGCGTGATCTATAATATTGCTGACAATTTAGGTCAAAGCTTTCGTAAAAATTGCGTATTATAATTTTAGTCTTCTAGTGATCTCGCCAAATATTTTATGTTTTACTTAGCTTAAATTAGGTGGTTTTAGCAATATGACGTTAGAAATATGACAAATCGTTTGCTTTTGTAATTTGAAGGTTTAACATTATCATGTGTCGGGAATCGGGATATAGTGTATCTTCCACCGACGACACGGTGTATGTCTCCGCCGTAAATAAAATACATGAACAATTATTTTATTATTTAATTTATAATTTATTTCTGGCATTAAATCCTTTTTTATTTCATAAAAATTTTATGAAAAACTTGTTGATGTTTTGAAAAGTTTTTACCTTTACTTGATGTTATATTCTTGATCGCAATAAGGCCACATAAAGTTTTCCATATGTAAGAAAATGACAGTGTTTGAAAAATTTAACAGGAAAATAATAGAAACCAATAAATGTGCCCATTTTGGCCCTCAATCCGCATATTTTTTGACAAAGTTAGCTGAAAAAGGAATGACTAAAAGTCAAACGCTTACGTAATCCATTTTTCGGTAACATTGATATTTCATCAATTAAAATTATAGAAGCGTTGCGTAAATTATCTGGTTCAGGTGAATTAAGTTGCATAGATAAGACTGGAGTATCAAGCAGATGAATTAAAACATCTACCCTTGAGTAATGTTGATGCAATATCCATTTTGGGAGATGCTAATTCGACTTCTCCTCGGCCTTGAATGTATGTCAAAGGTTTGATGTTAGATGCCCTGTTGGTATTGGCAGGCCAAGAGTTTTACATGATATTCCATGTTGATAAGAAGTGAGTTGATGTTTGCAGAGCTTTGATAAATGAGCCACGTGACTTTCGTATAACTTGAGGGGTCGAGAAACATGACAAAAATTCTCAAATAAAATTTTTCACTCCAACTGTATACATCCTTGCGACTACTTTATCACCGTCTTCTTTTCTTACTTGCCAACTTTCCTTTGAAAATACAAGTAGTGATAAGGAATTTCTAAACACAGATTTTATCTTGTTTTCATGTCACTTTTATTGAGCATGAACCATATGATTGTAATTTAGTTGATCCTGTTTGTGCTCGCAATGTTTCTTCCTCATTTCCTCCTGGAAAGATGATCATTTGATGATTCGGTAGGTAAACAGCAAGTCTTATGAAACTATGTGAGTTATCATGCTTGAAAATATGCTCTCCATTCAATGTTATTGCAACTTCTAGTTGTTCAGTTGATCGACGACAGTATTCTTGGTGCGTTAAGAAATTTTGCGCGACACAGACCTTGCATCACACCACGATTCCTCTCAAACTTTGGTTAGTTTCTTGTGATGGTATTTCGATCGAGACAACTTCGTCAATTCTGTAAGCTATTGTTACTGTAAACCGAGCTTCTGGAATTTGATAGTATAAAAATAAGCAAATGACTTACAAAAATACCATGCTTTATTAAATCATCATTTAAGTCCAGTTTATTTTTGAAAACTCGAGCAATCATGTCGGGTCTTTCGTGATGAATGAATCCGGAACTCTGCATTTGGAGAATATGGATATAGAATCACGCAGCTTCTCTTGTTTTGTCATCATGTTTTTTGGCGATCCATCAAAACTCGATGGACGAATAACTGACACGCCAGGTGAAATATTTGATTTTTGTTCTAAGTTATAGCAACGGGATTTGCTAGTCCTGCATAGTGTTCAGCTGGAAGACGTTATGTTGATCCTGTTTTATATTAAAACGTCGTTGATCTGATTGTCTGATGATACGATTCAGGGATCCACAACTATGTTTAACCGCGCGAACTTTTACAAAATGTATGGTTGCATTGGGAATCTTGTGATTTAAGCGTTTTTGAGCTAATCGATGTGAAGCTACATTCATGATGCATTAATTATGAGCCTAAAGTGTTTTTTGGTGTATTTGACTTTCAGCTTAGGAATGGCGTTGGCCTTTAAAAGCTTCCAACTGTCAGGAAAATATCCAAGCTGTAACGCTGCGTTTATGGTGGTTTCCAGGTTTTTAAATTGCTGTATAATTTTTTCCACTACGTTTTTGATTGTTTGGTGGGCCCAAACATTAGGACATTATGTATTAAGGACATTATGTGCGGGGTCTAAAACAATAGAATATTTCTTCCACAGCTTGTTTTGATTGAGCTTGCTGACAAATTTTCATTGCGTAAAGTTTTTGGGTTCGATTCATGGTTTTGTGAACTAAAATGCCCGTATCTCCCGTATTATGTTAGATCTTTAACAGTGTAGTGTAGTATTAAAAGAGAATATTTTCCCGTTTGGTTTTATTTAAAAGGAAAGATAGCTTATGTCGACGAGCCTTATTGACTAGGCTATGGAAATTAAGAGTAACTAATGACTAATGATAAGAGTAGTGACGAGGGTATTTATGAGATTTGTTTTCCTTATCAAAATCAATGGCTTAAAGCATTCGGCATTTCGGTCCTTTAAAGTTGACACATTTAACTGAAATATCTAGGGTTTTGCTTCTCTGGTACTTCTTAGTTAAATGGATATCCAATCGCCAACTGAGTGTCGAAAAGCTTGAAAAATTCTACACTAGAGTTCAATTGACTTTTTTTATCTCCCAGGTGACACGGCTTTCCTTTATGATATTGTAACCCTCTTTATCGTGTTGCTTAAACAAGACACACTATATGCTGTCACCTTCAAAATTGTGTCTGAATGTTTTTAGCTAGATGTTTGTTTAGCTCAAAGATGCCATTTTTTTAATTTCTTTAATATCAACGGCGGTATTTTTGATTTAAAAATCCAGGTTTGATTGAATATCCTATCACGTGGTAACTAAAATGGTAGAGTGGAGAATCTGGTACTGTTTTAGATTATACTGGTTGAGACCCGTTTTTGTTCCGTTGGAGTCATCCATGTCGTTTTTTCATTTATTTAGCTGGCTCTATCTTTTTTATTTATTTTTTTATTAGTTCTGGGAAATCGTCAACGTTTGGTAGATTAGGTAATATTTTGCGTTATTGGCGATCCTACTAATAATTGACCTGGAACTTTTAACGCTAGTCAATAAACCAAAATTGCTGCTGGAGTCTAGCTAAAGGTGCTACATATATATTTCAAAAAGTCTTTTAACTGCTTGTGTACGCGTAATGTCATACCATCACTAACGATATGGTATGTTGTGGTTCTGATTCGGTGATATCCTTTAATTTTATTTAATTCCGCAAACAATTTGGTCTTAAATTAAACCCCTTGCTCCGTAGCAAATTTCTTGCAATCATCCGAAACGATAAATGTAGTTGCTCGGATAAACTTTAGAACGACAGCTGTTGCCGTTGCATCCTTTATCGAATAAGACTAGGACAATCTCGTGAATAATATGTTGTCAATAATATAGTTAATATGTGAATGTAACCATTTAATAGAAGAAGATTTCCTCAAAACTTCGGTTCGAACTTTTTGTTGTTTCACTCAAATTTGCATCAATTGGGTTAACGAGGAGGGTAACCGTAGATAGAGCGAATGTTGCTCGTTCAAACGCGTAATGACAAACTTAATCGTTAAGCGTGCTAACTTAATCTGAATGACCTTTGTGTTCTTCTTCGTTACGGCTTGTTACCAAAATATCATCAATATACGCGTATGCAAAATCTAACTCTCGTTAAATTTAATCGATTGGTCTTTGAAAAGACTGGCATTCTTGGAAATTCGAAGAGTCTACATAGTGTACCCATCTTATGAATACGGTCGGCATCGTACTTGCAATCACTCGGTAGTAATCACGTTTTTAACGCGAAACTCGTGTTTCGTTATTACGTATTGTTCTGATATAAACGACGAGATTTACACGACAACATCTGACTCTTTATTGATCAAATATAGTGGACTATCTTGTGTTTAACAGAATCTCTATAAGATGCAGTTAAAATTGATTAATTTTTTAACAATACTCCAAATATATTTTCGATGCTGAAAGGCTTGGGGGTCGAGGTATCTATACCGATGTTTTGATATCTGTTAACATCAACGATGTTTTTGAATCAAGTATCATTTCTCGTATCAGATGGTGAAGTTTTTGACTTTGCGCGGGATTACCGCGAATAGTCCTTCGTAAGGAGGTTGTAGTGCCTTCCGGACTGCGTCTGTTTGAACCAAGACGACATCGAATGTAGATAAATCCTAGAAAATAAAAGATTGTTCCTTCGAATGTCGAGAAATTAATGGAGGTTGAATGTCTTTAAATTGATTACGTAACTATTGTGTTAGATAAAATCAGCTGTTAGTCGAATATGCTTCGTAAACGTGTTCAGCCAATGTCCTTTGAAAGTCATTCCAAAATGAAGTCCCCAGACTAAGTAGTATTAGTGGCAAAGACTTTGTCTATAATTTTTCAGCCACTCACATCACGCTTAGTGCAAGACTACGTTACCAAAGCTCTGTTATACCGTTACAAATTTGGTTGTAAGCTGTCGTCCGTTTGTGATGAAATCCAAGTTATTTAGAAAGTGTTAACTCGAATTGTGTGACGCTATCAGCCACGATGATGGATTGTACACCAAATTGGCTGATCCATGGTTTGAACAACCCATCAGCTGTATGTTTTATTTTAATATTCGGAATTGGAGGATGGGCTATCGACATTTGATATAATTATATATAATATATATATATATATATATATATATATATATATATATATATATATATATATATATATATAAATAAATTTGATTTTTTACCATTTGGTAAAATAAATAAATTTGAATGAAATTATTTGTAATGAAACAAATGAACTGATTCCAATGGAATAAATTCTTGATTCATATAATTGTGGCTAGAGATTAAATCGCACCGCCACAAGTACTCCCTTGAAAGTGATTCCTGCTCCGTAAAAAATATATCCAACTATTCTGCTATTCGGCGAATTTAATTGGTTTGAGGTTTGTTATTATTTGAGCTACTGAACCTTGCAATCCATAAGCTGGCTTCAACCTATCGATTGAAATAGTATGGTGTTAAGGGTGAAAGAGGATTCTCGACGAAAACCTCACCAGGTATAGTTTGTTTGTTTGGCCATAGACCATTTCAGCCGGTGAATAATTGGGATTTCCGAAATACAATTAATTGTATTGCCTCTGGCCATTAGAGCAGTTTTAAGTTGTCGGTGAAGACGTTCAACCATACCATTTGCTTTTGGATTAAACGCTGTCGTATGTATTTGATGTGAGCCAAGTAATTTAGTTAGCTCCCCAAAAAGTTTGGACTCAAACTGTGAACCCTGCAGTCGTAATCTGCAGAGAAACACCAAAACATATAAGTATACATAAGTAAAGATACATAATTATTTACGAAAGTAGGTTTGTTCCACTTGATGTTTCGCAGACGACTTCGAAACCAGGCAGTTTCAAAAGCTCTAGTTTCAAAATGGATTGAGTCCGACGTAATAATTTCTGCAACTCACTGTCTGCTTTTTGCGCTTCGATTATAGTATTATAATCCAAAAAGGAAGTGACTGCGGCCTGTTCAAAATCTGTTGCACGAGATAAAGTATTCGTGACAACGATATATCGGGAACATGTTGTACGACAGAAGTAAATTGAGAATTGTAGTCCAAATGGCGTGATTGCTTTGGATCGCATTCCGTTTTTGACTGAATGGCTCTAATCAGAGGTTTATGGTTGGTGTACATTGTAAAATCTCGACCATGGACAACATATCTGAAGTGTTTTATGCTTAGATATATTGCGAGTAATTCCTTTGCGAATGCGGAGTATTTCTTTTCCGCATCGGACAGTTTCTTAGAAAAATCTCTTAATGGTTCCCAACAATTATTATAATACTGTTGTAGTACAGCCTCGTCGGTGATGCTTGATGCATTCATCGTGACACTAAGTTTGGATTCACTTAGTGGAGGACATAACAATGTCATTCTCACCAGTTCGGCTTTAAGCGTTGTGAATTCTAATTGACATTCGTTGAGCCAAGAAAAATCCTTGGTCGTTTTTGGCTTACGTAATAAACTTGCCAAATGGCCGTGAATTGGGACGAATATTTTAGCCAGTTTTGGAATAAAGCGGTGGTAATAACTTACCATACCTACGAAACGCTGTATGCTTTTATATTAGTTGGAGCTGGGAAATCCAGAATGATACTCGATGGAATCCTGCGAAGGCAGGATTCCATCGAGTGTAATTTTATGAGTAAGGAAATCACCAGTTTGTGCTCTAAATATGCATTTAGCGGTCTTGATATGAACGTCAAACTCCAATAACCTTTGGAATAGCTTTTCCAAGTGCAGTATGTGTTCATCTCTTGTCTTCTAAAAAACGAGAATGTCATCGATTGAGACGAACACAAAGTCTCGAACAACATCGTTCATGAAACGCTGGAATGCGATTCGATTAGGCCAAATAGAGTTGTAATTGCAGTTTTATGTACGTCTGCCGGACCTACGGGTATTAGATGGTATGCTTGGACTAGATCGATTTTGGAGAATATTGTACTACCGCAGGAAATATTTCATGGAGAAATTTTGAATATGCCAATGGTCGGCAAAGTCCCAATTCTACCATATGTTAAAATTCTGTCACTGCGGCTTTATGCCGAAGTTGATCCAGTCGACGTGGTCTTGATACAGGTAAATGACCTTCCGTAACAATATGATCAACCTGGTCAAAACGAAAAAGAGTATCTGCGGCCAATGTTTATTCCGATGTAACTTGGGATGTGACGCCTAAATGATAGTATTGTCATGGCGATGCCGTTTTAGGGTTTTGGTATAATGAGAACGTCAAAGTTTAGTAGTCGGACTGAAGTAGACGATAGTAAAAAATACGACGGGAAGATCTCGAAGTAATGAATGAACCAATCGTTGGAATTTATGAGCCGCATTACGCAACCCAAATGTCATTTGAGGAAACTCAGTAACAATCTGAAAGGAGTGATGATTGCGGGTTTTCCATGTCTTGTTCCTTGATAAGGACCTGGTGATAAGCCCGGAAGAGGAATTGTATAACCACTAGATTTTGTTTTCAAATTTAATGCCTGGTAGTCATTGCATATAACCTCTTGCTGTGTTCAGCTCTGATGACTCGTTAATTATGTTTTTACTCATGTAACAGTTCCTAGATCGAAAATTGTTGTTATTCTGCATGATGGTATTTCAACATCTTGTTTCTTTTACTTCGAGTTTGGTATTTAGGTCGATGAGCTTATTGTTTTTGGTATCGACTGATAAACCGAAATGAGATAGAAACTCAGCGCCAATAACGCACCGATCTACTTTTGTTAAGACAAATTTTCATGGCATACCATATTTATTTATTGGTCATTTATTACCTTATGTATCGATCACTGTTGAGGTGGCTGCAAACAATTTAAATGTAGCTAGATAGAATAGATTTTTCGGATTCTATTGGCGGTATTGCCGAAACTTCCATGCAGACTTTTGTGCTTCGATTAAAAATTGTAGTTTATTTTGAAAATTAACTTTCATCAGGTGGCTGTTTGAGATTTGGCTACCGTCAGTGAAACGGCCAAATAGGTGTTCCTCCTGTAGGGATAAAAGCTACCACTTATCTCAAAAGCTGTAATGGTTTCCTGGTTCCCTGGTTTTTGCTGAAATGTTCTATGATAAAATGTGCTACGATCATTGCAAATGTATCATCTTTGTCGTTACTCATCGGGCATATCGATCTGGAATTTGGAATACCCTTGATTTGTTCTGTGAATTATTCGGATATTAAGAGTATTTTTATTATTAAATTTATATAAATAAAACAGTTCATCGATTTTCCTCTTTGCTCTAACAATACATTTGTGCAATTGTGCCATTGGAATTCAAAGAGAATATCTCTCTGTGATGTAAACTGCAGAAAAACAGCAATGTATGTTTCTGCCGTTATATAAAGTTGAAATTTTTGTAATGTAAAGCGTTAATCGCAAAAAAAAAATAAGGACACAAATTCCGGTTTGTGATTTAAGGCATAGTCTACATCAGTATATAGGAATGGACGACTTTGTAGTTATTCTCGAATTAGTTAAATTGCCCATCAAATGCTGTGACGTAGCTGGGCTTTGTCTTCTACACTCGAAAGTATATCGAGTATTTCTTTGTAAGAATACTAGTCCCTAAGAATACTAGGTCCTGAATGTTAATACAAAATTTGTGTTTGATTAATTATTTGTTTCCTTAAAATGTGGATACAAATATTGGATACCTAGGGTGTTAAAAGACGCGTCTTACGTATTTAGTCTCCGTTCAAAGTCAATTTTTTGATATGGTTGTCGATAGCACTCAGGTTTTGGTATGTTATTTTCCATCGTAGAACTCTTGCCAATATGATTTAACGTGTCTTTGAAGTAAGATGTCAATAAAACTTACCTTTCTTATATATAGGTTTGGGAGTACGATAGCCCTAGCTCTTGCCAGTCATCTTTTGATTGGAATAACCAATTAAAACATTTTCCAGCACTGACTGTACTCCAAGAGTTGCTTAGGGATAACACCTCAAAAAGCGATTTCTGGTGGATTTTTCTTAGATCCTCAGAGGCCACATGATTTCATTGTACTTGAGGATCATTCACCAGAATTTCTAAAGTTCTGTTACCAAAAAAGCATTTTCATCGCATTGTGGCATCTGCCAACCAAGATAACACGATCTTTGAATCGGTCCAGATATAATTTTCCACGTCTGTAAAGTCTAGAAACTTAGCAACCAAAAAAACACACACCGACGAATCACAGAATCTGTGGATTTGATTTCAGTTGTAGAATCAAACATCATCAAAGAACAGTGAGACTTAAATTGTCTCTATATAGTTTAAGCAATGATGGCTTATTCATCTTCCATTGGTGTTCGATGTCTGCAGATAGTAGGTTGTCCCAACCATATTGTTTCAACTATAGTTTCTGTAAGCTGATTTTGATTAAAATATCTGTGGGTGAAATCCACCCTAAAGGATCAAAAATGGGTGTAATTTAAGATTACGTCAAACTAGTTGGCTTCAATCCGTCGACATATTTTATCTACGTCTGCTGAAACGACATGTCTCCTAAAGATCATTAGAATGGACACCAAATCTTTTTATATCGTGTGACCAACTAGTAATTTATCATTTAATGAAGTTCCGGGCGACAACTTACAGGATCTACCGAAAACGATTTGCAGTGTCGTGCGGTGGAGCTGTCATGTTTAATGCACAGCACGGTGCGGTAGGTAGAAACGTTGGTCATCTCTTGCATATATGTCTTAAGCTCTAATATTCATGCATGAACTTGGTATATTGAGTATGGAGATCTGGGTGCTGCATAACCGTGTGGCTTTCACATTGTGCTTCTGCCTCGAAAATATTTGTTGCTATTGGAAATTTTCCCAATATGTAGAAGCTTTCCAATAATTTAGATATATCTTCTTCTTCTTAAATAGTACTTGCGAATGAGTTCGAGGTGGATGTGCCTGCGTATGTGTTGCTCTAGATACGACCCATTCAAATTTTATTAATTGCGCGAAAAGCCAATTTTGTTTTGATAATAAATTGCTCAGGCATGAATGCTTCGAAGAATATGTTTGCTCTAAAATTGCTAGAAGTTCTTCGAATTTTTGGAATTATTGACTGGTCGTGCACTGAGTCCATGCAATTTAAAAGCATGTGTTGATTTTATTTAATATAATGCGTTTAATCCAAGGATCTTTTGCCTCCGCTTCTGATCCCAACACTTTTATGCCTTGAATTATTTCGTTTGAATCATTCGTTGGCCTAATTTCTCCCAGGCAATAATTTGATTAATATGAAGTTACCACCAGCAACCCTCTGAGAATTAAAAATTAGTGAACTTGAGATATATGGTCCAAATTATGTACTGATCACATATATAGAGATCGTAAAATAAATAGCAGTAGTTCAAGCGAATGATTAGAAGTAGTCGAAGCATTTAGGTCTGGCTACAAAAAAATGTATTTCCAAATTCTTCTTGCTTTGATTCGATAGTTGAAGTAGGATTCTCTTCACTCACAACAGCTAATCAAGGACTTCTGCCACAAACCTCTAAGTTTATTTAAACCAACTTTAATACCACAGCAAGGTTATGTTTTTAGACGATAATCTTTGGATGACGGTTAATGATGCCAAGAAGCGAATTGATATATACGTACAAACAAATGTCTTAAATTTGAAATTATACTTATCGACTCTCGTTTCCTGCAGGCTTGCGGCCATTAAATTTACGTGTTGATAACTCGATATATTTGGTTGTAATAAGGCGCTAAATTTGATAATCGGTGGGTTCACCGACTATCCTTTAAAAATTGGCATCAACTGCTTTGAAATCCATAAGATTTTTCTCCCCAAATTCCTAGACAATATCAAACACTATAATTATTTTTTGAACGATGATGGCTGTGACAAGACCTTCAAACACGACTAGAACTTTTACTCACAACCAAAGGATGATGATTGATTGAAATCGATTTTTACGTAACACTATAAAACCAATCTATACAAAAATCTGTTAACTTTCTAAAGGGGGGTGTAAAAGAACATAAGCTTTTATACAACACAAAATTTACACATAGTTCTACTAACTTTAAAAATTGTTCAGACATCAATAATGTTTATTGCAAAGTATATGCAATTTTATATTTTTTCAGTATTCGCGTTTCCAGACCACTGAACCCATTATACTAGTTATAGCATTTTGCTTCAATACAATTTTAACATTAAATTCAATTAACTTAACATATAGCTAGTTATAATAAAGCTTTATTATGATAAAAAAAACAACAACAACAGCAAAGCACTAACAAACAATTTTCAGAAAATACACTTTGGTTATGCTGATGATGTACACACAAAATGTACAAAACTGAGGTATTCAATTATGTACTGCACAAATAGTAGATAAAAAAAAATTCTGTGGGGGTTAAGACTTCACAGCGAACAAATTAATTATAGCTATCTTGAATACATACGAAGGTGGATGGATTTTGTGCATTCCAAAGATTTAAGCTAGTTGGTACTGTAATAGGTATTTATGTTGGTGCATTAGTGTTGATGTACATTGGTGGAAAATTTTTGAAAATGGAAATTTCATTAAATAATCATTTCAGGGTTTTTGAACCTCGTAATGTTATGTAATATTATGTTAATAACCGGGCTCTGCAATGCTCTGGACTAAGTTTCATTGTGCAGCAAATTTGCAAATTTGATTGTATTTTCAAGATGATACCGCAACTTCGTTGGCTCTTCTCAACCTCGTAGTGGTTCATAAAGAGAACAAAATAAACATTTTCGAGTTTATTACATCTTACTAAAGTGTTAACCAAAATATGTAAAGCAATGCCTGGGTCTGAGTTGAGAACCGTCATTTGTTCAGAAAAAATTACAACTTTTCTTTAGCTAAGCCTAATCAAATATCTGTTATCATATAATTACCATATCTGTTCATTAAGACCAATATTTAAACTAAATTAATAATTTAATTTTTAGTCGACACACAAAAAATTTTCTATATTCATGATACATATATAATTCATGCTACCACTTCTAAATCTTAATTCTGCGTATCTGTCAAGATAATTACTTGTTTTGAAATCGAATATTAGAAATCAAACGATACTAATTTAGACATTCGAAAAATAAATAAAAAATCGAAAATCACTGTCGTTATCACTATGTCAAATCAAATTAATGATAAAAATATAATTAAACAGATTTATTATTGTTTTCGCATTATTTCGCCATATATACCCACTAAACCATACAATCGTAAACATCTCCAGACACGATATTATTAGTTTTGCGGTTATATGTATTTTATAAAAGTAAATGAGCATAATGTTTGAATAAGAAATATATAAATGATTTTAGAGGAAATAATTGATTTTTTTCCAATTTTGCGAAAAAAACCTCTAAAATATGTAAATGACGGAAGAGTGGCGGAAGTTTTAACTTGTTCTGTTCCTTATATTCCTTATATTCCTTATATTCCTTATATTCCTTATATTCCTTATATTCCTTATATTCCTTATATTCCTTATATTCCTTATATTCCTTATATTCCTTATATTCCTTATATTCCTTATATTCCTTATATTCCTTATATTCCTTATATTCCTTATATTCCTTATATTCCTTATATTCCTTATATTCCTTATATTCCTTATATTCCTTATATTCCTTATATTCCTAATATTCCTTATATTCCTTATATTCCTTATATTCCTTATATTCCTTATATTCCTTATATTCCTTATATTCCTTATATTCCTTATATTCCTTATATTCCTTATATTCCTTATATTCCTTATATTCCTTATATTCCTTATATTCCTTATATTCCTTATATTCCTTATATTCCTTATATTCCTTATATTCCTTATATTCCTTATATTCCTTATATTCCTTATATTCCTTATATTCCTTATATTCCTTATATTCCTTATATTCCTTATATTCCTTATATTCCTTATATTCCTTATATTCCTTATATTCCTTATATTCCTTATATTCCTTATATTCCTTATATTCCTTATATTCCTTATATTCCTTATATTCCTTATATTCCTAATATTCCTTATATTCCTTATATTCCTTATATTCCTTATATTCCTTATATTCCTTATATTCCTTATATTCCTTATATTCCTTATATTCCTTATATTCCTTATATTCCTTATATTCCTTATATTCCTTATATTCCTTATATTCCTTATATTCCTTATATTCCTTATATTCCTTATATTCCTTATATTCCTTATATTCCTTATATTCCTTATATTCCTTATATTCCTTATATTCCTTATATTCCTTATATTCCTTATATTCCTTATATTCCTTATATTCCTTATATTCCTTATATTCCTTATATTCCTTATATTCCTTATATTCCTTATATTCCTTATATTCCTTATATTCCTTATATTCCTTATATTCCTTATATTCCTTATATTACTTATATTCCTTATATTCCTTATATTCCTTATATTCCTTATATTCCTTATATTCCTTATATTCCTTATATTCTTTATATCCCTTATATTCCTTATATTCCTTTTATTCCTTATATTCCTTATATTCCTTATATTCCTTATATTCCTTATATTCCTTATATTCCTTATATTCCTTATATTCCTTATATTCCTTATATTCCTTATATTCCTTATATTCCTTATATTCCTTATATTCCTTATATTCCTTATATTCCTTATATTCCTTATATTCCTTATATTCCTTATATTCCTTATATTCCTTATATTCCTTATATTCCTTATATTCCTTATATTCCCTATATTCCCTATATTCCTTATATTCCTTATATTCCTTATATTCCTTATATTCCTTATATTCCTTATATTCCTTATATTCCTTATATTCCTTATATTCCTTATATTCCTTATATTCCTTATATTCCTTATATTCCTTATATTCCTTATATTCCTTATATTCCTTATATTCCTTATATTCCTTATATTCCTTATATTCCTTATATTCCTTATATTCTTTATATTCTTTATATTCCTTATATTCCTTATATTCCTTATATTCCTTATATTCCTTATATTCCTTATATTCCTTATATTCCTTATATTCCTTATATTCCTTATATTCCTTATATTCCTTATATTCCTTATATTCCTTATATTCCTTATATTCCTTATATTCCTTATATTCCTTATATTCCTTATATTCCTTATATTCCTTATATTCCTTATATTCCTTATATTCCTTATATTCCTTATATTCCTTATATTCCTTATATTCCTTATATTCCTTATATTCCTTATATTCCTTATATTCCTTATATTCCTTTTATAGCAATTTAAAATGTTTTACTAAAACAATGGATGTGTCTGGAAGATCATTGAGGTATACAAAGGTCATATCATGCAGTCGGGAAGTTGTCATTATATTCATAAAGCAAATAGGTCCGATTGCATGCAGCGGCTTGTTCAAGTAAATTTTTGTTTTTGTGTTAACTGGCGCTCACACTTTGATCCGTTACAAAAGTCCTAGGCGAATCGTCCTTGTTTCTTAGTAGATTTGTGATGATTGAATTGCTGTGTTTCACCATGTTCCCATTCTTTTCTTACCACAAATTTACTATCGGAACTCTAATTATCTGGGCGGTACTGATTACTATAGAATATTTTAATATTTTCCATATGGTCTTGATATTGTCCCGACCTTGGTTTCCGTGATAATGCGATTTTGGGAAATAAACGATGAATAGATTTCTAGATTTTAAAACACTATGATTTACAACTAATTTATTATTTTTCATGCAGGAAGGGAACAGTTATCCCTATTTTAGTAGTAAAATAGTAACTAAAAATGATTGCTCTCCTCAATGAGGTATTTGAAAAGCTCCACCACAGAAATAGAAATGAAAATAGATACCGCCAACATTTTACTGGGCCCCATATTATGTTAACGGACGAGCAGGTTTAAATTGGAACGTGCTGTCGCTTAGAAAACCAGGCGCGTTTTGTGGTAATATATCAATGAAAGAGTTTTGTTTAGAATTTACTTATCACCAAGTTGCTCGAAGGCAAAAAAAGCACTATCCGATGATGCGCCATGAGTCAACCATTTTGTATGTTATCAAGAAAATTTCATTTTGAAAACCACGCCTGGGATGGAAACACATCCAAATTAACCAACCATTTTGTACAAATACTAGAGATATACGTTAACCGATGTGGTTAACTTAAAGCATCCACTTCTATGGATAACACGTTGCGTAAATTTTAGGGAAATTGAGAGCATTCCAATGACCAACGATCTCACCAAAGAAAAGTAAGTTGTCAGTGGCAAATTAAAGAGCATAGCATCCAACTTTTCTTTGGTAACAACATGGAGTTACTAAAAAAACCAGCTCAACAACGAAGTTAAAATAATGTTTGATGCGTCTTCAAAGGACCCAAATAGAGTGACATTAAATAATGTATTGATTTGTTGATGTGATTGGATATTGTGGAGAACCGACCAACATAAACTAAATAAACCAAAGTTTATTATGGTGGGAAGTTCCAGATTGAAGCCGAGAAGCCGAGAAAAAACACAAACACGTGGAGGTATTGATGACCACTTTATGAATGGTTTTGTTGGGTTTTTTAAAAGTTTGAAAAATATAAAAGGATACTGTCATATATCCATCGCTACGTAACCCATCTCAAAAGGAGAATATATCAACAAAGTAATGCAGCAGCTCGAAAAATAAATAAATCTAAGCAATCGAGCTTGTTAACCAGAGACCAAACCTCATGTGTTTAAATAACTATCATCAGGTATATTCCAAGACAGAATTTTGCTAAAGACATATCAAGTTAAAAGAAAAACCAGGAAGTTCCGAGGAAAAGCTTCTTCAAAGCGTTGAATCTATTTCCGTTGACGGCACTCTACGCGTTACAGGTCGAAAAAATAACACAGTGGTTGATTACAACACGAAGCATCCAATAATCTTGCCTTCTAGTGCTCTGATTTCAAAGGAAATTTGATGGATGATCATACTAAATTATTGCATGCTGGGTCCATACTCAGCATGCAATAATTTAGTATAATCATCCAACTTGCTGGTGCCAGATAATTCATAGATGCATCTTATGTATAAGACATAAACCAAATCTGGAGCAACAATTAATGGATAACTTACCGTCAACCAAAGTAAGGTACTTGAATCCGTTCAATAATGTCGATTACTGCAGACCGTTCAAAGTTGACGCAATAAAACGTCGCGCCCACATCAAGTTGGCTAGCGAATGTCTTCAAACTATTACCTGGGAGTATAAAGAAAATTTATTGTGAGAAGAGGCATGTAACGTCAATGGATAGACCTTCCTAGGAGCATCAAATTAGTTGAAACAATGGTAAACCTGGCTTAACAAAAATGGCGCTACATCCTGCACGAGCTAAGCAAAACCAAGATTAAGTAAAATCAGATAAACTATCTCCTTTGGCGCACTGGGAACTAAAACTAAACAATATTTTTAAATGCGTTAGCAACGCGATGGGAGATAGGGATTTCTCATCGCTTGATTGCGATCGGTGATGACCATGAAAACAACTATGTTCCCCTGTTGGAGTGCCGAATTATGGCAAATACGTCCGGTTACCATGGCCTGATGAGATGACAAAATTTTTTTTATCAAAATTATCACAGATTTCTCATCAGATCGAAGCTGAGATTTGCTTCGCACGACAGCCAAATCTGAACAGTTCAAATAACGACACAACTTCCATCTTCGTTAAAATGGATTCTTTTATCGGGGTGACTATTATAACGATGGTGATGTGTGTGCGACTTTATGATTAATACATTTTCAAATTAACTTTGGTTTAGTGACGCTATAATACTTTCCACGCAGTGAGTGCGCTGGCGAACGTGTTCCGATTAAAATAAATGTAACTACTACTCTCCTGTAGTTTGTTAGTATAGTTTGTTGACCCCCGACAACATTCCTAAGCTGGGTTCAAGCGATAAATTGAGACAGAATGCTATTTTCCGTTCATGTCTGAGCTCACCATGGACATTAAGACATTTTTTGAGCAATAAAATTCAAGATTCGGCGCATTCATCTTGAAATAACGACAAACCGCAAGGCAGCCGTTAGAGTTAAAAATTTTCTCTCAGCTAAAAAAAATTTTAGATTTCCATTGCATTCGCACTACTAACGGAATGGTAGAGAGTTTCCACAGAACATTAAAAATTTCAATTAGAGCTCGGAGTAACACCAAGCAATGGAGCTCTGAGTTACCGCGTACTCCCTGATGAAATATTTTCAAGCCCAAATCTTCAACCCCCTCAAACAAATGACGACTTCATACATTCAAATCCAATATAACGAAGTTATATAGTTTAGTGACGCTACAAGTGACGTATTTTGTCAGTTTAACGGTTATTTTATTTAGTATTCGTGCTAAGTAATTTTTCAAATCTGTAAGTTTGCGCATTTTTTGCAGTTTTGTGTGTGCTGAGAGTATTGGTGGGTCACTAACAGTTTATAGATGTTTACTTACATCTATTTATTTTTTATTTTTTGTAGCTTTTAAGTTTTTTTTATTCCTAAAACCATTCAGTGACAGATGAACTTTCAAGTGATATCTAAATTTTGATCTTTACTTGATTTATAAGAAATTTTTAAATATCGACTTACCTTGATTCCATCGTGTGGAAGTGGTCGTATAGAGACAAATTATACTGAATACTCTGGTCGTCCAAATGAAACAGTAACACAATAAAGCATCAAGCAAGTCCTAAAAATCGTAATGAAAGATCGTAATGTGAAAGTGACTGAGAAAACTGAGGGCATTAAAATATCAATTGGTTATGTTATGTTCATAAAATAAATGTTATTACATAAAATTATCGATTACACAATAATTAATGAGCTTTAAGCTTTTGGTATTACCAAAAGTTATATACCAATTCAATATCAACCATCCATCCGGTTACTGTACCATCATTACTTTACCAAGTTTTAAAGATTTGAACCTAACCTTTTATAAAATCTATTTGAGATGTCTTCCAGCATCTTTTAGTTAGATTCATTTTTGGGCTCCAGATAAAAATTGCTCTGATGGAATCCATACAAAAAAAAAATCAGACGTCGGATTAGTGGTTGGCCACTAAATAAATGCTACTCTAAAGAGTCACCGGACTACTTCAAACATATATAACTATGTCATTTAGTATTTGGGATTGTGGTGGATACCTTCTTGTTAAAATCGATGCAATACTGGACCTTTGGATTGTTTACTTATGATATGCCGTGAGAACCCATTTTACGAGAAATTCATACTGGCCTTGCAGGTATTATAGAGAATACTCTGTTGAACTATTTTTTTGGCCTCAGTCAAAAAGTATCGCAAAATAAAAATACATATACAAACATACAGAAAACTATTACGGCATAGCCCTCTAATTTTCACAGCACACAAACTACTGTCTTACATAGTACTGCACAGATTGACGGCTCTGATAAACAAAATTGTAATTGACTGCTATGGAGAATTTAGTCCAGATCACTTAGTCACTGATGAAGATGAAAAAACAACTCCTAAAGTGCATTAAAAGTTTGGCTTAATCCATTGAGAGAGTTTTTAGTTTACTGTCCGATGAATATAAGAATTCTTAAAAAATATAAGCGTTTGCATAAAATAACAGAAGAAACTTTCCGATAGTTTTGCAATTAGCTTTGGTGTACTGTTCTACCGCAAGTACTTTTCCATAATCGCATAGATTTTATCTTTCATAAAAATACAGCATTTTTGGTGTCAAATAAAGTTTATATAAATTAGATTTTCGGCGATTTCATGACGTATTGGTCATAAAACGGTTAATTTAATTCATTTGTAATGCTCAATCAATTTTGTTAAAATCTAATTTATGTTCATTTTAAAGTTTTGTATTTTAATAAATTTTAGCAGCATAAAGGTGAAATAATAACTAGAATTGGTTGGCTAGAATAATACAAAGAGCTATCTTTAGATTATCAATGTTGATATGGTACGGGCCAGCAATGAGAACAATTTCAATGTTAAGAACCAATTATATAATCCAATCTAACATACATTTAAAATTTGACATAATTACACACCAATAAAGCTATTCATAAATACAAACACCTTTGGATTTTACAAAGATTTTTGCGAAACTGAAAAAAATAAATTTTGCCACAAAATGAAAAAATGTAATTAAATTAAATTCGTAAAGTTCATTAAACTTGAAACATAAAATATTAAAAGCCACAAATATATGTAGGTATATGCGTATGTAACGAACACATAAAATCAATAACCAAATGAAAAAATGTATGCTCAAACGTAAATTATGCATGACATAAAATTATCGATTACACAATAATTAATGAGCTTTAAGTTTATTTCCAAAATCAATTAATTTTATGATTTAATTCGATAACGTTAGCGGTTCATGGTAGAATAAATTTATGTATTCTAAATTACTTTTGGATTGTAAAAAGCATAAAGTTTAGTCGATAAAACATAATTATCAGCGCAAAAGCTTTCAAAAACACTATATACCATAAAGCATAACAAACAAACTTGTTGCTCCTAATAAACTCTAGTGCATATACAAAACAATAACCGAAACTAATGTCTATATAAGGAACTAACCTCCTACAATAGTATGTACATCGAACGACATAAAAAATGTTGTTTGTGACATTTTTATAAAGCTCCAATTTTTTTTGAACTGAAGCCAAAACTTTTTTTTTTGATAATCATTCTGATTCCTGGTTTTATTTTATTTTTATTTTTTTATGTTTTTAAATTGTTGCATTTCAATTTCACATATCTATATACGGCTATATGCAACCAAAACCGAAATATAAATGTAGGGTAGGTGAAAATTGTGTTGGTTTTGTATGTAGAAAACACTTGTTGGCTCATAATAATAAAGTCTCATTCTCTTTCTACGATTATAGTTTAATGATATACCCGAAATGAGTTCGGTGATTCGAGAATAAAATTTACGCTGGTAAATGAGTGTTGGGGAAAATACAGGGAAATTTACGAATCGCATATGCGCATTACGGTTTGTTATGACTAAACTTGTGCAGGTATACGATGTATCGTAAAAAAGCTTTACAATATAAAAACGGAACTATTGCAAATGAAAATAATAAGGAAACTTTTTGGGGTAGGTGATTCAATACACTGTTTATAAATAGATGTATGTATATATGAACGTTAAATAAGACAAACGACTTTGTACCGTGCTCATCTCATCCCAATATGTAAATGCCATAGTTTAATCAAGAACATATTCACATACAAATTGTTTATACATTACAGTGAAACATGAATAAAAATGACTTGGCTGGGTTTCATATTTAAAAATGTTTACGTTGATAGGTAATTGAAACCAAACAGCAACCAGCATTTGTTTTTTGTTTACATTCTAAAATCTTACGAAACTCCTACGGTTAGCAATCTAAATTCGTTTACAATGGTAACATGAGTTTACCAGAGAATATTATGTATTGCTGTTAGAAACAAAAGATGTATTTGAACGTGGGTGACTACAAATTGTGAGCACTTCTCCCCAAAAAACTTGATATAGGCCCATAAGCCATAGGCATCATTTTACCTTATTTCTATCCTTCTCTTCATTGTTCAAAGATGTAGACCAACAGTATAAAGCTTCTGTTTTCTTTACTATTTATGCATTTTAGTGCTGGCTGTGTCAGAAAAGTAGTTTTCGAACACTCAAATTTACCTTGTGATCATATCATACCTAAATGTTAATTTTTCTTTCTATACCGCCCAACGCAACATCTATAACGGCGTGGTATTGCGTCGTTATATCAAGTTTTCCATAGAGACCTCTAATGATTGTCCTTAGACAAAATAAGCTGGAGTGCATCCTACGTCAGGTTTGGCAGACATTTTTATACCCAGGGGAATAAATAGTTGCTCTATATGTTCTAGTGCTTCGTATGGTCTCTTGCGTACAAGATTATGCTATTATAATTTACGATGGATTCAATCTAACATATCGTTTGACTGGAGATATTACTGGTCGAAGATATTACAGTCGACACGTGCTGGTCTACGAATGCGCGAACTACATGTAATTGCTTCCTGTCATCATGTAAACTAATCTACTCTGATTAGTATGTATGCGTTAACTTTATGTGCATTTGCAAACCTCCTATAGATGGTATAAAGATTGACTTTTGCTTTCTGATAAGCATGTTTTAGAACAATGTCCTTTGTCTACGTTAATACTGAGCCGGAAGAATTTTTTAGATACCAGATTACTGTATTCGAAGATATGCAAATCGTGTACCTTTTAAAATACTTCCATGCGAAGCTCAAACAGAATATATGGACTATTGGTTTTCGTGGATATCTTATAATCCAGACATTTAGTTCAGGTTACGTTTGACCTGTTTGAACTTTGAAACTGTTTAATATTTTTCCAAATCTACTATACTATGTGTCATATTGAACTTAAGCTTGTTTGACATTATTCGTTTGAAGTACGTACCGTGTTTTTACCTTTCATCATGAACTATCTTCATCATAAATTGAAAGCGACGCAAGTCTATGAATAGCTTTCTTAAACGCATTATGTTGCGTTTAGCACACAGCACCATCTTTCCCCGGATGTAGTTGTACTATTCGTTCAGTATTCCATTTCTGTGGTGGAACATCATCTTCGGCCATCAACACAAGGGTACCTAGTTTTATAGTGAATTAACTCGTCCATTTTGCATGATGCTGAAGTCGTCCCAAATATTCCTTTGACCATCTAACCCCAAAATGTCTGTTGCAATCTTCGAATAAGTTGAAGATGGTCAAGAACGATTCACCTTAAGCTTGTTTAAATTAGGTTCAGGTGTTAGCGTTGCGTAATCTGATGGGTTAGTTGACGTCTGTGTAAGTGGTCTTGAAATTAACACCACTTTAATTTGTGTAATTACTGTGACCATATCTTTAAAGGTTAACGTCGAACCTCTGATCACACGACACAGGTGGTGTTTGAACAATTTCACCGCTGGCTCTTACAGTCCTCCAAGGTCTTGGTTTAATGTGAAGAAATTTCATATTATCCTGCTGGCATGCAGTAATAATGAGATCTCGATTTTCTTTGGTAAACCTTTGGCCGAAGTCTATACCAGATAATACAGCAATGGACAACCTTGCGAGCGATTTCTTTTCCACAAATGCCCCAAAATCTTTGCCGGTCAGCTGCTAATAATGCTTGTGGCCCTGCTCAAAGAGCGGAAAAACAAAGGGGGTACATTTGGCAACAACATGGGATGTGTTGCATCATAAGGCAAGCCTGCATTGCTTAGGCGTCTTCCTACTTGAATTATGCCTTCCTCAGCCATGAACGGACTCAGTCTGTTTAAACGGCTGCTTTGTGACAACGACTCACTTCTCTGGAGCTTGTTGTAATCTTCAGTAAAAGCATCTCGCTGAAACATCCACTGCTCAATATTGTATCGACTTCTCGTCGAAGTTGCAAAGCTTGTTCGACAGTTTCTGCCCCAGATAATATATCATCGCCGTAGAAATCCTCTGTTATTGCCTTTGCACCCAATAGATAAGTTAAGATGTTTTCTCGAGCAAGATAGTGTAAGCACCAAATGACTTAGAATGATGCAGGCACTATTCCGTATAACATGATAGTTTTTAAACAGATTATTTGGAGTGGATCTGAGTTGGAACACCATAGTATACATTAAAGGTATGTTTGCTCTTTATCTACGTGAACCTACCGATTTATTTTAGAGATATCAGCGACTAAAGTGACACGGGTTGATCGAAAGCGCAAAATAATTGAGAACAAGTCCTTTTGAATTACTGGACCGACCCTCAAGATATAACTAAGTGATTCACCCGAGCTTGTTCTGCATTAAGCATCGAATACAGCACGTAACTTTATTGTTGTTGATGTGCTATAGGAGGAGTATTGGCAGTTTCTTCAGTTTATCTACTGTATTGATCCCATTTAGTATTTTTATTTGTCAGACGTTTTATTGCTTCAGCCATTACTCACTGTTATAATTATTGGTGAATGATCGGATGATAAATCGTAATAATCTGTTGCCATAGCATTTGTCTATTAGATCAGGAATTTTTTTACCCGTAGGCCAATATGTTGGATACTCCGCTGATAGATAATCCAAACACAGTTCCTCCATAGCTTCATAGAGTTGTTTCCTTTTGGAGTCATCAATCTTGATCCCCATTGAGTATGTTTTGCATTATAATCATCTTCCGTAATGAATTTATTGCCTAGGTGGTTAAAACAATCTAAGAATTGCTTCTTTTTTATTGCATGTTTTGGTTGAAAGTACACTGATGATATTACAAAGTTTCCATGCCACTCCTCCAGGCAGAAATTGGTCGCTTGCGGAATATGGTCTTTGTCATATTTCAGAAGTTCAAAGTCTTTTAATCAATACAGCTGTACCACCATGTGCTTTACTATCAGGATGTTCAGTGTCGTATATTTAATACCCATTATTTTGAAAAAGGTTTTTTTGGTAAAGTGTGTTTCTGATATTAACTATACGTCAACATTGGGCTCGATAAGGAATGCTTGCACCTATGTTTTGTGTTGGTCAAAGACGTTTGCATTCTATATGGCCATTTTGAGGACAGTTATTTTTGGTTTTTCACATATAACTGCATCAAAGTGTTCTTATTTTGCATCACTAGATCCATGGTTCTCTCCATCATTGACATAAAGCTTTGTCTCATATCTGTAAGCTGGTTTAACGCAGTTAAAATCTTTCCATCTTCACTAGTTTGAACTTTTCGAGATATGAAATATTGGATGTACAGCACTATTGACGGTCGGCTTTTAGTTTCTATTAGTGTAAACTTCTTCTGGTTGCACTTCAAAATTAGTTTTATGTAGCCGAAACAAGCGTTGTTCAGCACTCTGCCTTGGATTGACTCTTTTTTCAGGTTTATTTATACTCGGCATCCTCTATAGTTTGCCGTATGATTTCCAGCGTTGTTGCTGCATCTTTTTGCAGGCACATCAGTTTTAGTTTTTTTGTATTGTTTAGAACTATGAAGTCCACCATAAATAACACACACATAATTTAGCGGGGAGTTGGCTCTGGTGTGCCCATATTCTTAACATTTAACGCACTGTACTGGTTTTTTCATGTTCTTCGATAGTGATGCGACGAAATAGTAGATATCTCAAGTTATATATGCTATGCTTCCGTTTTGGCTATGAAAACTTATCTCAAGTTATGATGTTTGATATTGGTTTGGTAATGAAGCCTCCAGCAACAAACGCAGCATGTTTTGGGCCTAGCTAGATCAAAATTAGAAAACAAATAATTTTGTGGTTTACTGGAAATTCCAATTCGGAATTTATACGCACTTAATTCGTCCTTGCCGTGAATCTCTTTAAACACCTTATCAATCCACTTAGAACAATAATAACGGCTAAAATACCAAAAAGTAATACCATAAAAACGTTGGTGCAATTATGTTTGATACCGCTAATGTCGGAAACTACATGCCCAATCTGACTCCAAATTTTGGATCTATGTTTGTCCTGGCTGTAAGGGAGTTTCTATTAATTATGGACCCGTTAGGTAGTGCTTTTGCAAGACGATTAAATGATCCAGAAATCAATTACAAGATAAGGTCAAAATTAATATTGGTGATATGAGTGTTGAATGTCAGTATTACCATGCATTGAAATTTAAGAATGAGTCTCCTGGAATGTGTTGCATTTCCGAAAAATTAGTTTTACCACCGCTAAATTCACCACCCAAACCATTAAAATCAATCCAATTGCTGCTGGGTCAAACTTCAAATTTAAATTTATTTTTGAGAAAAATAAAAAAATTTAATTCTTGTTTCCAAATGACGTCGTTTGCTGTTAAAATTATTTTAAATTCAGATGCTCAAGACCGTAAATTTGATTCAATTTTTAAAATACAGGAACAATTATATCAATAAATTGTCCTATTGTCGCATCGTTGAAAATTTTCATTGCCAAATAAAATCAACGAATAGAATCTCCAAGTTTGAGTAAAGTGGCAGTGGTTATGGTTGGAGATGCTTTTGAAAACTGAGACATTTGAATTTTGCGCAGAGACAACAATCTTTAAATTACACATCGTTCATATACACATCGTTCATATGGTGCACTGTAATATGACTCTCCAGTGGGTATTTGATATCTTGTACACATTTCTCTCTTAATACAAGTGTGGCCTTTTTGACTGCTTCGCGCATAGAGTTAATAAAATATTCAGCTTGTCTCGAAACTAAGTAAGAATTTGAAATTTTACTTAGTTTTGAGACAAATTTTTAACACAATCAGGTTGTCTAAACTCTCTCTCTAAATAATTCCCAATCCGTATATTTATTAGTGAGATTAAGATTCATTTTTCTTTTTAATGACTACTGTACTCAGAGTCATTAAGACCGGTGTGTGATCAGAAGTAGGGTATTCAATACCTTCAACTTCAATGTAATTCGATGCAATTCCTTTCGAGATATAACAATTAATTAAATCAGGAAGTTGGTTGATGTCTGAAGGCCAAAAGGTTGGCTTACGCGATGAATGCAATTCACAACCTGAAATTTCCATTGCACTTAAGACTTATTTTCCTTTTGATGGTGTTACGAGTCGTGATCATCATGCTGTGTGTTTCCCGTTGTGGTCACCTCCTATAATAGATCGCCCCTAAAGTTAGTTTAGCACCACCATGGTTCATCGTTGTTGTATTAACTTGCATAAATGCCTCTGTCAAAACTTGAGCTCTGACGATATTGAAATCTCTAACATTGCTCCCATTAAATAGTGGTAGCAAGGGCTCCTTTCAGGAGCAGGTTTTGATTGTTTTGGTATTTCATTCGATTTTGGTGGAGATACTGTTGGGAATGAGATGATTGGTCTAGATTGAGTGATTTCATCCGTAAAATATTCATTGTTGAGATTTTGTGGGCTCTGACTTCTAATATTATAGTAGGCATAGAAGGTTTCATTTGCCTCTCTATATTGTTGCAATTCTGTTTTGTAAGTTAACCATAATATCTTGGTATTTATTACATTGTATCTCGTATTGCTGGCATTTAACTTTTAATTCATTATTCTAGATGACTTTTGAGGTCATTTCACTGCCGTATTGACGCAGGCGGTGTCTTTGCACTTACATAGGAGAGTGTCTGAGATTTGTTAAAGGTAGTAGGTAGCTCAAAGTTATCACATATTTAAAATTTAAAATTAGGCTAAAGTAGTGGGTGATATATAACAAGCAGTGCTTAAATCGAACTGAAAAAGCGTTACTTCTATTATACCCTAGTATAATTTAATCTCAAAAATTTTTTTTGTTTCCGTATTACATTTTTTCAATGTTAATTTAATCAGTTTCTGGATATATTAAAATACCTATCGTAAATTGCTTGTATACTTTCAGGTTGATTCAATAGTGCTGTGCTTTATTACCGGACAGCAAACTTTTAATTCTTCTCACTGCTACTTTAACGCGCCTTTCAACTGACACTGAGCTTTTTAATGCTTTTCTGCTAAATCCATTTACGGTCATATTAGAGAAAGTTCATAACATACCATAGAAGTGATTTAAAACCTGTCTGCTTATGAGCTTAACTTTTATAACCTAATGCAACTGTAATACGTTAGAAAGAATCAGATCATTTGAGGGTCCAGTATGAAATGTATGGTTTCTAGAAGATATTTTAAGGTCAATTGTTACTGTGAAAAGCAGTCGTGTTTTAAATAGATTAACCGTTGAATGCTATAGTTTGGTCTTTTTATTGCATAAATGTTTCAGTATTCACATAAGACAAAATTAAATCAAGCGTTCGATGTTAACTATACTCTTAATGTTATTACTTTCCAAAATGTTAGTAAAATGTTTGTGCTATACCAATCTTAACACTATTGAACTTGAATCGATCGTTCTAGATTTCTAAATTTTTTAAATCTTTTGACATATGCGTTGCTCAGGGCTATATAAAATACTGCACCGATTTAAATTTTTCAAAACTGACACACCCATAATTTTTAACGATACAATCTAAAATATATTTCCTGAATACACTTTTAGCATTATAATGTTCTCCCTTTAAAGCAAATAGAAAAAATGTCTTAGTCAATATCCCACAAATTGTATCTAGGCAAGGCGCAAAAAAGTAGCTTTAACTCTTTATAACTGTATGCAAAATAAACAAAATATACATAAATACATATATACTGAGTGTGCAAAAAGTACTGTGACGGTTGTTACCTCTTGATGGTTGTTACTACTCTAGCCATTTTTCAAAGATTATGGAGAGCACTTGAAGTATTTGTTATGATTAGGAGGCTTATTGTTGTCTTGTTTTCATAATTACTACAGTTAATTTCCATTACTAAGGTACAAGTTTTAGTCGAAATGACGAATTGATTATATGAAGAAGTTTTTGCGCTTTTTTTGTGCAGGTGATTACCTATGATTGCAATGATTCTTCTAGGATAACAATTTGATACTTAATTTCCCGCGTAGTTTTTTATTAGTAGTATTTGGCCATTTGGTCCTTTTCAATATTTAAATAAAAATTCTAGCTCTGGAATATGCTGGATTACTCTAGTTTTATTCCAAATTACAATTGTTAGTGGTAGAAAGTTTTGAACTGGAAACTACTGGCTATTTCTGGAGAGGATTCGGGTCTTCTTTTATTGCTTAAAAGTTTTTTTTACTATTCTGTCTCTTTTGTTAACTCCTTATTAGTATAAAATATTTTACTTTCATTATTTGAACAAGGTTCAAGGTTTGTCATCTTTTCCATTTCTTTAATTTTGTGTAATTATTTAAGGATGGTATAGAAAACCTGGCCATTTTTAAGCTGGATCTTAATCGTGAATATGTTTCTTCTACTGTTTTTGAATACAATTTTATTTCTACGAGCTGTATGAGATATAATGGTCACCTATGATAGAGCTCTGTGTTATCATAGGAAGGCTACATTTTTAAACCTAATTTGAAATTTGCACATATGCATTTTTCGGGTTTTTCCCTATCTGCCACCTACGGAGGAGTCCGATTGGAGAAATATTCAAACCCCTACATGTTGCGTAAAGACCGCAAATAAAAAATACTTTAAACTTGTACTTAACCTTAATATTATTGAACAAGACAATAAAATTGTATGTGGTACTCTTAAGTCGGTACAAATACGAGGGTGGTCTCAGAAATACTAGACCTTACCAAAAAACACAACAAATTTTGGAAAAATATTTTTATTTCTCTACATAGTTTCTTTTAGATGACTTTGATACCCTGTTTATAGTGACAGACTCATTCTCAGAAAATTTGGACAATTTCACCAAATTGAGTGTGTAATCAGATCTGTTGGTTAAATTCCCCGGCTGACACAGTCCACCTGATTAAGATTTTTGGTACATGCTGCCAACGATTTCTCGGTGGCTTGTCGATTATTAAACTCAAACAATTTGCTACGTTACAGTTTCATTTTCTAGGGTTTGAAAATCGTGATAGGATGATATTAGAGTCGGTCCAGGTGTAATATGAATCCTTTGCGGATCTAACATGTACTACCATCATACTGAATGCATCGCAGAATCCATGATACTGCATGCAATTCGTTGGAAGCATATGTTTAAATCGTAGTATGCGCACTGCAGGAAGACAGCGTAAATCATTTCGTATAGTCCCACTCTATTTTTGTCAGTTATAGAAATTGCAGAGGTATTTTAGGTTATACGATTCCCGGTTAAAACCATCCAAGAGGTTCGAATATCTTGCACCATTCTGAACTGCCAAGTACTGCCCAGTGTCTTAATGAAAGCTTCAGAATCTGTATAAATAGAATACAATCCGTACCTTGCTTTAAGTATAGCTCCGAACTCCGTTGTCGTAAATTGAACCCAGCGTGAAAAGGCAACGCGGGTTCAATGCAATTACAATAGGTCAGAAAATCATCCACGTAAAATCTTATTTTATAACATTAACTAATCTTGGAGATATGCCCTTGTTGTTGGTAGCGGCTTGGTGTAATGATCGGATAGCTAGATACAATGAACAAGTGACCATTGGTCACTGTGTTAATCTGTAATGGTGCAACTTAGATTGAAGAGTTCCGCGTCATAGGTTTTTGGTGTTTCAGATCGACTAACACCCGGCAATACATCTTCTCTATCTCAGAAACCATTGCTATTTTGTGCTTGTGGAATCTGTCAGGAATTGTAAAAATATCCTCCCGAATTGTGGGACCTGTTTTTAGGACGTCATCCAATGATAGTGATATACTTGATTTGTATGAGCCATCAAAAGCAACTCGAAGGTTGAACCGCTTTGCTATGATGTGGAAAAACTAAATGTCAGACCCACTGCAGCTTAACTTCATCGTCTACTTTACTAAATAATAAAAGCAAAATCCATGGATCTCTTGTTCCACAACCTGAACCTAACACTTTCCAACCACGAATTAATTCGTCAGATGTTTTGGTTAGCTTCCTAAGTGAACTTGATGAAGCATGTTGTATAACTGTTTCGCCAAAATGAATTTTTTTTTTTAGTTTCTTCCATGCATCTACATAACTTGCGCCGATAATTAAGAAATAAGTTATTACTTGAGTTGGGCTTCCTTTAAGAAATCCTTTGAATTGTTGGAACTTGTGTACTTGTGTAATTTTTTTAAAATCAAATTTGTATTAATTTTAAAGTTTTGTGTCAAATAAAGTGTATATAAATTAGATTTTCGGTGATTATATGACGCATTTGTCATAAAACGGTTAATTTAATTAATTTGTAATATTGAATCAATTTTTTACCGCTTGATCACACGGTCTAATCAATCAATCAATCAACAGTAATATACTGTTTGACAATGTAAATGGATGCTGGCGTTGTAAAGATATTGACTAAGTTACTTGCACCTCTTGGTTCACGGTGAAGGGAAGATAAAGTGCCTTTTTGTGTAGTACCCACCAAGCCATAATTCCCATGTAAACACCTAGATGACCTTTGAATAACCTGTAAAATTAAACAAAGGTCAAAGTAAAATCCATGGATCTCTTGTTCCACAATCTGAACCTAACTCTTTTCAACCATGAATTAATTCGCCAGATGTTTTGGTTAGCTTCCTAAGTGAACTTGATGAAGCATGTTGTATAACTGTTTCGCTAAAATGTAGTTGGAACATTTGTGTACTTGTGTAATTTTTTTTAAATCTAATTTGTATTAATTTTAAAGTTTTGTGTCAAATAAAATGTATATAAATTAGATTTTCGGCGAATACATGACGCATTGGTCATAAAATGGTTAAGTTAATTTGTAATATTGGTTCATGGTTAATCACGTTGAAGGGAAGATATAGTGCCTTTTTGTGGGGGTTCCCACCAAGCCATACGATAGTATTCCTATTTGAACATTAAGATAACCTTTAAATAACCTCTAAGATTAAAAGGTCAAAGTTATAGATTTTATTATAATATATTTTAGGCACTCGATCATCTAGAACATTTTATACACTCTGTACTTATTATGTATTCTTAAAATTGTCTTGTCTTACGAGTATTTATCTAAACCATTTTTTTATATTTGTTGTTGTAATGTTCTGCGAATAAATAGCAAACAATGTACCATTGTTTATTTTTATTAAAACAAATTGACCCTTTTTTCCTACACAATTACGTGACATTTGAAGTATTACCTATATATCCCATCTATAAGAAATGGCAAAACATCATCGAAGACAATACGCATATATACGAAAGTGAAACACAATTATTTATCCATCGACATTATTTTTAAGTATATATGTGTTTAGTATTACGTATTTGGCACCACGAATAGCAAAAATTTTCATCATCTTAAAGACGAAGGCATCATTTATGCTGCCACTCGCACAATATTCCGTTTGATATGTTATCTTTGGGGTAGGAAAAATGTTATAAGCATAACGTAATACTATGTAACGTAATTTATTCGCTATGTATAATGTGTACATAAGCATGTTAATTTACGAATATGGAATAAAGATCGAGATAATTCATTAGACGTCATAAAATTTTAAATTAAATTTTGGAAACTAGATTTATTTTTTTTTGTGCCGACATAAGATTTGAAATTGATATTTTTTTTGGTAGATTTATTTTTAATACATACGTGGTTCAATATTGTAAATTTAGAAATTTGATTATGGTTTTTAAATGTTGGCAAAATTGTATTCGTTACGGCCGCAAGGGAAAGAAGTTTTTAAATCATTTCATGTCTGTATTTTTACTTTTCTATGAATTGGTGGAAAGTTTACTTAACAAATGTTCAATCTATCTGTTGAGTAGCTGAATTGAAATTATTTTTGTTTTGTATATGTATTGAATTCATTCATAACTTATCAAAAGATACGAAACATATATTTAACATCAAAGTAGGGATTTTCGAACATTATGGTCCTTCGAGCCGGATTTTAACATTCTAAAGTCTATCACTGGATTTAACACGTTCAACCAACCATTAACATCCAAAACTTTGAAAATTTCAGTACCTTAAAGGTCTTCTACATGGTGAAGCCGCATCACTTCTTCGACATAAAACCATCACAGAAGCTAATCATATTGGTATGTTAAATAAGTTAAAGGAACGCTATGACCGTAAGCGCCATATAATCAACTCTTTAATCTGCACATTTGTTGATCAGCCTCCCATGTCCAACGCAACTGCTAACAATGTGAAAAAACTTATGGATACTTCGGATGAAGTAATACGGGGTCTAAAAACCTTAGGTGAGATTGCTGAAACCCGAGATCCTGTGTTGATTTTCCTGTTGGTGCAGAAATTGGGCGACAAATCAAAGGGATAAACCTTGCAGAAGCAATTACTGATATAGACAACCTCCAATTTGGAAATTTTTGGAGTCAACTAGTATACAGCAACCAGAAAACAGCCATTACAACGTGTTGTCAAAAGACATATTGTAACCGGAGATCTGATTTACCCTTGTGCATTATGCCATAAAATAGATCATCCGTTACTTATATGCAAAAAATTGAATCAAATGGATGTTCTTAAACGTTGAGAGTGGGCAAAGAATAGCCAAAGATACTTCAATTGTTTAAGCATACGGCATCAAATCAAACAATGCACTTCCAATTGCACTTGTCAAAAATGTAGAAAAAGACATCACGCATTACGTTAAGGAAACCAAAATCACAGGCAAAACAACCCAATCAGTAGCCGCTTCTGAGGCAACATCCCACTGTTCTCAAATAATCGCCAAACATTCTATTTTCTCATTAACAGCAATTATTAAAGTAATCGATTTTACTGGAAACTCTATATCTGGTGTCGTGGTCTATTAGAATCGGACTCGCAAGCCAGTTTTATAACTGAGGCGTGTGTGCAAAGACTGGGGTTAAAAAGGAAAAACTCGAAAATTGCTGTTGCTTAGATGCTCTCATTATATCTAAGATAACTTCACAATTGCCTCGCCTGATCATAGTGGGCCTCGATCTTGAACGTCTGCATAATCTACAACTAGCTGACCCACAGTTCTACAAGTCAGCTGGAATAGACATTTTAATCAGTGCCGACAATTTCTATAGTCTACTGAGAGATGGCCAGAGGACAATCGGCAAAAAATCACTTTCCACCGCTATCCAAAGATTGAGAGGTATTGAAGGCCGTTTCACTCGGGAGCCCGAATTCTATACCAAGAGACTATACCAAGACTTAATGCATGAATATCAACAACTCGATACAGATTATTATTTACCTCATCATGGAGTCACTAAACAATCAAGCTGAACAACGAAGGTAAGAGTTGTATTTGACGGGTCCGCCAAAACAACATCTGGTATATTATTAAATGACTGTTATTCAATCGATCCAACCAATTTGTCATAATCGCTGATGTCAAGAAAATTAGGCGCAGCTTCATTTCTAACAACACGGGTCCTTAAAAAGATTGCCGATGATAACCAGTCAATATTGCCTATATCCTCAGAAAGGCTATATTTATATTTAAGCAAACCATATCTAATCTGATTTTCAATCAGGGGTCAATCTCCGCAAGTGGATGTCCAATTCAACAAGCATTTTGAACTCAGAAAATGCATGCCTAGGAATGGACAGGAAAACTATAATTAGCGATAATCATGCAAATATAGCGCTAGTCAAGGCCCTTGGTATCAACTGAGACCCAATTACTAATAGGTTCACATTTACTTCAGAACTACCACGCAGAGACATGTTCACGAAGCGGACTATAGTATCTGAGGCCAGTCGTCTGTTCGATCTCCTCGGCTGGATGACGCCTGTCATTGTGGTCGTAAAAATATATATTCAAAGGCTATCAATGTTAGCTGGGATGACACTCTTCCTCAAGAAATCTCGAAGCAATGGCAAAACCATTCGAATCATCCGTGGCACTGGAGCAAAATTGTAGGCAACAGAACTGCTAAATTTATATCTACTTTATCGCGCAGTTATTGGCAACACGTACCCTCATTGAATAACCCGGTAGATTGTGCCTCTCGCGGTATGTAACCTCATATAGTTGAGCAAATATCAAATATGGTGAAACGGTCCGGAGTGGCTTAGTCAATCCAGTGAATTCTGGCCACCACAATAATCTAATTACGGCTCCGTTGAAGAAGAGAAAGGATAAAATATTCACATTTGATATTACTAATACTTAAATACTCATCTATAATCAAGCTTCAAAAAATTTTAGCATTTCTTCTACGATTCATCACTCGAATAAAACACAAGATAAAACCGAACTCCAACTAAGATTATTTGATGAGAGATTAATTACTAACAGCAGTACATATAATCTGCTAGCATGAGCCAGCTAAATACTATACAGAGCATATTGCGCAATTAAAATCAAATAAAGAAGATTAGCAAAACCAGCAATCTCCAGTCTTTGAGGCTCTGCTTAGATTATTCTGGGCTTGAAAATGCAAAAGTGCCATTTTTCACCAGATATCCCATCATCTTACATCTAAAGTCATAAGGATTAGCTATTTAATAGTCCAATCAGTCTATATTAACAATAAACACGCAGGACCTTCTTTACCACTTGGAATTACTATAGGTAAAATTATTGGATCCCAAGCGGTCGTAATTTGGTTCAAGCTTTAAGCAAATGCGTTATCTGCGTGAAATATACAAAGTTAAATTACTTGAAAGTAGCTAGTGACATGACAACTGATGCCCTCTTAGTGGCATTGAAGCGCATTGTTCTACGCAATCTGTTCCACGAGTCTTTCAATAAATAAATAAAAAATTCAGAATTAATAGACAGTTCAGACAATTTATTTCTTGACATTTTAATTCTCCAAGCTCGCTGCACTTTGGTGGAGTCTGCCATAAAATCAACAAAATATCGCAGCACCAAACTCCAGACCCATCTACGCTTTACAATCTAATTGATATTCTTACTCCATCCCACTTCCTGATTGGTCATTCATCTACGAAGATACCTGAAAATTATATTACGAATTTAAAGCTATCTTATCTTACCCGACGGCAAATGGTGCAGCAGCTTACCCAATACTTTTGGATGGTACTTCGAATATTTGACTTCTCTACAGCAGTGGTCTAAATGGCGAACCAGACAGGCATCCATCCAGAAATATGATGTTGTAGGCAAAAATTTACGAATCAACCAATGGCTTTTAGGTGAAGTCATTGAGCTCCACCTAGGTTCCAACGGATTAGCGAGAGTAGTTACATTGAAAACTCGCAACAACGAAATAAAGCGGCCGACATATAAGTAATGTTTATTGCCAATATCCAGAGAAGACTCCGTTAATGAATAAGAATATTACCGAGATTATTCATTGAGCTATACAATTTCAAACAACAAAACTAAATTTTCCGCTTCAAAATAAAATTCAAGGTCGCCGTGTCATCTCTTAATTAGCATTTATTGCACTTATTCATTCAAGAGGGGTGTATGTTGAGGAGCTGATTTAAAATTATTTTCATCACTGGAATTGTTGGCAACTGCTTTAAGTAGCTTTTTTAAACAAAGTAAATGTTTGCCTAACAATTAATGCGATGATCGAAATCATACAATACCTTTAGCTCCTACTATTTGAACGCTCCATAGACTATTGAAACTGTGTCTTTTTTAGATTTTTATGCTCAAGTTTAACATGCTAGCTACTAAAAAGCTTAGTCTTAAAATTAAATAAATAAAAATTTCTCTTCTTCCATGTGATCTATATTTATGATAATATGATTTATTCCCCAACATTTAAAATCATATAATTAATCCATTTAAATCTCTCACGTTTAGTGCAACAGCAGCAGCAGACTATTTTATATCATAACATTTTAGAATGAGGTTTTTGCCTTATATAACCCACAACAACTACGTCAAACACACAAACAAAATATTATTTATTCTATGAATCTAGTCACGAATCGGTTATCTATCCCTATACAGTATTGTCTTCGGTCTGAATTTACTTTATTTTCAGTTTTGTGTCACATAATGTGCCGAGTGTAGGATATATACGATGGGATTAGAAATGTTATGGTGCGGTGGTAGTCTAAGCCGAACCGCAACCTAAATATTTTATTTCAGTTATATATATATATATATATATATATATATATATATATATATATATATATATATATATATATATATATAATTAAACATAAATTAATTTAAGAGTCGAGTGGAATTTTGGGAATGAGATCTATGTATTATTAGGTACATATTTATAAGTTACATTCTGCAACCATTAGCCTCTTTTTGCAAGAAGTTACAGAAATTATTCGTAATACGAGTATTAAAAAGATAAATCTTTTCATTGTTGGAGATATTAATGTCGACATTCTTAAATTTCTAAATATCTGCAATGATTATATGTATCTCATATCATTCTTCGGCCTTGAATGTTTCGTCTACTTCTTGCATTGATCATGTCTATGCTCACTTTAAAGTTAATGAACTTTCATGTCTTTCAGTTTCAGCAGTGGATGTTAAAATTTCCGACCATCATCTTATTGAAATAACATTGAAGAACCTGGATTTTTCACCTGCTCCCTTCAATTTGCCATTTAGAAAGCTCAATATGAAAAGGTTATTGCATATTGTTGACACTGAGGACTGGAAATGTGTTTTTCACCTTGGCGTTCCATCTCTAGCTCTTGGCCAATTTCTTAGCAATATCTCGGATATACTTAGCCAATACATAAAGAAATCATATAATCTATTATATCCCCTAATGGTCAATGTAATACTTATAGTATGGTAAAAACCAAAAGTTTACAACCTTGGGTTTCTTTTAATCTTGCCAAAAGTATTAACCAAAGAAACAAATAGCGTAGCAAGTTGAAAAGCAGTTGAGAAACTTATGTCAGAGATTGTAACAAAATCAATATTGACAGTAAAAAAGAAACAAAAATGTATCACTCTAATCGTTTTCATGTTGGTGATTAAAAAAACAACTGGAATGAAATTCTTACTAAGAAACCTAAGTCAACATTAATTAGAAATATTCTCACTGATAACGGTGAACACTTTACAAGTGATGTCGATATTTCCAATGAGTTCAATTGTTTTTTACGATCATAGATTAAAAATTAAGAAATAAATTTGCTTCGGTAAATTTCCCTGATAATTTTGATTTGCCATATGATGATTGTTCCTCATATTTTTTTATAACTTCAGTGTCCACAAATAAAATAATCGATACCACTAGTTCGCTTGAGCCAAAATATTCAGTTAATAATGATGGCCTCAGTAATCATATTTTGAAGAAAATTATATAGACATGTCAGGCCTGTTATTGTGCACATTTTTAATTTATCTTTCGAGCAAGGATTAGTTTCTGATCGACTGAAAACCGCAACGATTTGTTTAGAAAAGGTAAGCGTAAGGATAAAAGCAATTATAGACCAATTGTTTTGCAGCCATTAATTTTAAAAACGCTTAAAAAGGTTGTGAAAACCAGAGTCTCTGTATTTTTGAACAAGTTTAATATTCTAAGTATTCACCAACATGGCTTCCGACAAGGCATGAGTACTGAATCAGCCTTGCTGGAATTTTTGAACACCATTTATAGCGGTCTAAATAGTGGCAACACTTTCGCTCGTTTATTTATTGACGCTGCTAAAGCTTTTGATATGGTGAACTAGAAAATGCTTCTTCCTATTTACTCTGACATTGGAATTAGAGGTGTTTTTAATAAATGGTTTGCCTCATATCCTGACTATAGATCAGTAAAAGATAGAGTCAGTGATACGCTAAGTGAGTCTAGAATCGTTAGTGTTGGTGTTCCACAAGGCTTAGTGTTAGGCCCGATCATATTTTTAATTTAAAACTAATTCCATTTTTAAATTGAAGTTGCAAGGTTATTCTACCAGCTTTGCTGATGACATTGCATTAGCTTACATTGCAAAATCTCCTAATAGTGTCATTTCTATGATTAATTCTGATCTTAAAATTGTAAATCTATGGTTTGATTAGCAATGTTTAAATTTAAGTGATAAACCGAAATTTGTGTTGTTCAAATTGTCTAGGAAACCAGTATAGTGGCTAATGTTGACTCGGTTACTTACCAAAATATGTCAAATGTACCGCTGCAGGATGCCACTCTGAGTGTTTTATTATTGAATTAGTCAACATATTTAAATATTTAGTAATTCATTTAGACAGTCAACTTTGAAACTATACCTATCTTCAGCTACTAGATTTTTTTTCTCGTACGTAAGTTTTGTCCTGTATCCATGCTAAAAGCTCCATACCATGCACTAGTTATGGCCAAATTAGAATACGGTTTATCTTTTTTGGGTGGTTTCTATGCTACTACTTTAAATCCTTTATATGTTTAGCAGAAAATTAATTTGGAGAATATTATTGGTCATCTTAGTCTTTGTGTACAGCTAATAATATCTTACCGTTACAGCAATTGTTTATTTATAAGGTTCTAAGATTGTTCTTTAGGCGTAGTGGGTAACAAAGTTTTGTGAGACGTCTTGTGAGGTACAATATTCGTGATAACATTAATGTTTTTTGTAATATACCCCGATTTTATAATGATCATTTTCACCGCTACTTCCTGGTTACAGCTCCATCGTTTTTTAACGCACTGCCCATTTCCATTAGAAGACCTTTTCTTCAATTAATGTTTGATTCGCTTCTGTTGATTTTTGAAAAATATTTCCAAAAAACAATATATATATATATATATATATATATATATATATATATATATATATATATATATATATATATATATATATATATATATATATAATATATATATATATATATATATATATATATATATATATATATATATATATATATATTTATATATATATATATATATATATATATATATATATATATATATATATATATATATATATATATATATATATTTATATAAAGTAAAATTCCGAATCACTGGAAAGAAAGGTACAATCTCAATGACACCGCACCGCACGGTATTCCAGCGTGTGTCGCCGACTTTACGGATTGTCAAACACAATGTGTTCGAGCCGTTTCAGAAAAATTACACTGATCGGTTTAACGTATTTTGCTTGACGCTAAACTTTAAGGTTATGTTGCCCGAAAAAGTAAAAAGTTCATCTATCTTTTCTGTCCGACTATAATTTTTTTTACTTTGACATTTTAACGAAACGATTGAACCTTTAGAATAATCATGAATCAGGAGCAGTCTTCTGCTGTCATAATAATGAAACAATTTTCTTGTTTTGGTACATAATTTTATGAATTTTATTCCGTAAAGCTAGTTACGGAGCTCGAGCTAATAAATTGTATAGCTAAATTTTGACATGTCTAATTAGTTTTATGTCGTGTCGTTTCAAATTTCAATTTTCCAAATTTTCATTGCTTTCAAATTTTTTAGATTTTATTTTAGATTTTGATATTTTTTAAGATTTTTGGTTTTGGCATCAAAACAAGGGTTTTGACCACCAACACGCACCTTTTACTCCAAAGACTTCGAGTTTGATGGTACGTCTTTTGAGCTACTTTCTTCCTCCGTTAAAAGCGCCTATGCATTATATTCGGGTGGTCTTCAAAATTTAAAATTATCTGAAAATGACTAAAAATTAATCCCCATTTGAATAAAACCCCTTAGCGCTATAATCGATTTTTGTTTTTATAATGACATTTTTGAATGAGTCTTTGACAGCACGTGCACATGCTCATCAATCTTGCAACATTTATTATCGAGGATAACGATTTTTGTTCCACTTCTCTACCATCGAAACAGCATAAACTTCTACATTCGAATTAATTATTTCATCTGATTTTAAAAGAAGCTTATCATTATCGTCACTGAGACCCATTCTTCGAATTTAACACTACTGCATTTTAAATGCATTATACATTAAAAAAACTATTTGTAATTTTTTCTGGCCAAAAGTACTCAAATTTTTCAAATGTATCAAAAAAACATTCATTATTCATTGGCCATATTTAATTTTTGGAGCCACAAATTTAGATCAAAATCATCGCAAAGATAAATGGCTGGTGCAAATTAATAATTTTAAATTCAACTTTAGAAATTAAAGGCCTTGGCTATTTTGTCAGCTTCAACGTTGTTTTACCAAGCCACTACCCATTATGACACTGTAAAATGATTTAGCGCTTTAGGGCCCCCAGTGTTGTCTGCCTATTTCGGTCTGAAATAGCTTTTGCTATGTATTCATCATAATTATTATTATATGTTTTTTGGAATGTTTTGGTTATTTTACTATCCAAAGGCTGTAGTAACCCTGTCATTTTAATCGGTATGATTGCGATAATATACGGTGTGTTTTTCAAATTATAGTTAAAAAGTCTCCACGGTTTTTTGGTACATTTTTGAACAAAAATTTTCTATAATGAAAATAAATTTTAATCAAGTACATATTGACCATTATTATCTACGACCTCTTTCCATTTTTCGGGTAGCTTCATAATTCCATCGGTGTAGATCTTCTGTGGTTTATCGTCGTAAAATTTGGCTAAGTGATTTTCAGCGGCGCTTCGGTCTGCCAATTTGTTCACCATCAAGAGAGTTTTGCAGAGTACGAAACAAATGGTAGTCAGACGGTGCAAGTTCCGGGCTATACGGTAGATGCAATAAAACTTCTCGACCAAGATCCTTCAATTTGTTCCGAGTTATCAAAGATGTGTGTGGCCGCGCATTGTAATGATTGAACACAACTCTCTTTCTGTTGGCCAATTCTGGTCGCTCTTCCTTTCGTTCAAACGGTCGAGTTGTGCACAGTACAGGAATTGATGGTTTCACTACGTTGCAGCAGTTCATAATAGATAATTCTCTTCCAATTCCACTAAACACTCAACATAACCTTGTTAGCCATCAATCCGGGCTTTGAATGCGTTTGTCTGACCATGAGCGCTTACGTATGTTATTCTCGTATTTCACCCATTTTTCACCGCCTGTTACCCGCTGTCTCCACTATGAAATTTTACTGAAATTTTATTTCATTTTATTGTATTTGTTTCTTTCAATGCATGTTTTCCAAATTTCTGGCGGTGAAATTTCATCACTGGGCATTTGCTTTCATAAAAAATTTCATGAAAACTATAATAGAAACTATATAGATATAGATCTATATAGATATTTCATGAATTTTTTTTTTTGAGAAATTTCAGCCTGAAAGTTTTCCGAAAGTTTGCATTTTTGTAAAATACGCATACATTGATCAAATTGATTTCATGAAAGCCAAATTCAGTAAAATTGCGTTGTTTTGTCTTAGGACATTCAACTTAAAATTTCCTTGAACCACTCTTAAACAATGACTACTATTTTCAACTCAGTGGGCTACATTTCTTTGATACTACTTGTCAAATTGGTAATACATTTCCAGTGTCGATGCGAAATTAAACTATTTAAGTCATCATCGTCAATTAAAGTGGTATTTTTAGCAGACATTTCAGGTTCTGTAATATAATTTTTCATCACGTACTTTATTGGGTGTTTCTACTTTACTTATTATACCCATTTAAGTTTTTTTAGAACTTAATTTTCCTTTTTGAATCTTTCCATATACCGATGCCAGAGTCAGACGATTCAACAGAACATTAGAAAATACATTGCAAACATTAATTTTCCATTTTAAATGTTTTATCAAATCCTTTTGCCTCTTCTGAATTCTTTGGATTGTTTCGAAAACTTTTCCACTGCAAAAATTGGCTTTCAATATCGTATTGTGAAATCTACAGTGGTATTCTTCATTGTAAGTAGATACGGAAAAGGAAAAAAGCATTAACTCATACAAGCCACAATCTAGTAATTATAGTAAAAACCTCAAAATTGACCAATAATGTACATGTGTTTCCAATGTCTATCTGGTTTTAGCCAATTACTGAATTCCTGTTTCGGATCGAGATTATTGCTGATCCCACATATATTGGCCTTATCATGTATGCTATTACAATGTTGGGCAAGCAACAACATTTTTTTGCTATTTATTTCTATCTTTACCATTGTCCAATGGCCTTCGTGCATCAGTGGTTCCTTATCATGATGAATTTCCATCCGTAAAGGTATTGTAACTATAAATCCTTTTTTAATTGTCCCGTAAATGCAGTTTTTTCGTTTCGTCGGGAGAAATATTAAAAACTACAGCTATCTGATACTGTAGTATGGTGCCTTTGTATAACAACTGGATAATCATCTTACAAATATATCAACTTATCTGTTTTAATAATTCTCGATCCAGTACTTCAAAATATTCTTGTTGCAGTGTACTCTACTTTAAAATATCAATCCTCTTTTCAGGTCGTTAGAGAAGCAAACATTTCTGAAATATTCAATGTATTTCATTGTATTTTCGACGAGCATAATACTCTTACGCCATCGCATACAATGTCGCATAGGTATTTATTGAATTGAACAAGCAAATTTGGTCAATTTACCTTAAACATCTCTAAAATGTGTTAAATAGAGTTAGTATAAAAAGCAGGATTACACTTTCCGCCATATATCCTATATACATTGTGACTTTTACCCAAAAACGAATGTATTTCTCCCAAATCTCTTAGATTTGGCATTTCAATAATGTCTGATAATCCTGTATTCGATGCTCTAATACTTGTTTTATCTGTTACATGACACGAACATAGTCAAACTATCTAGTTGCAACTTATTAGTTAGCACTTATCTAGTTTGACCATCAGACCGTGTTCTTTAAGTATTTTAAACTCTAATTCTAGAACGCACATGTGTTTGTCTAAGGTTCTAACAATATGCATTGAACCGCCCTCCATAATTTATATCTAGGTCTGCAGACTTGACCATGTTGGAAAATTTGTTACGTTTGTATGTATGATAGCGACTGTAGCAATTATTCAAAAACTTTTTGATTTCTATGGACCACCTCGTTCCGTGACAGCTGCTGATTTTTTGGTCGTATGGTTTCTTGAAAAAACAGCTTTACGAGAACTAACTGCAAAACAAGCGAAGGCTAAAAGCAAATATTCTAACAGAAATTGCAAATTTGCTAGTGACGTTGCTCATCTTAATACAAAATGTCTTTAAATAATTTTAAAAATTATTAAAATGTGGACGCTCTACTTAGTTAAGATTGGTATTCATCTTGAAAACCCACTGACCAATATATTGTGAGGGTGACTGTTTTAATCTTCGCAAATTTTCAAAATCGTATTCCCTCGCTAGGACAGTTTGGCTTGCATTTTTAGGAATGTAAGTTGGTTTGAGTATAAATTTATGCGGAGGACCTTAACGGATTTAAAGTTTATATTTTCTAGCAAGTTATTAAAAGAATTTCTAAAAACTTTCAAATTATGAACAAATAACACATAACCTAACATTCCATAATATTATACTAATTTAACGTGGCAAATTCATAAGTTTGTTTATTTAACTTTCCAAAGTTTTTTTTTGTTTTAGCACGAACATGCCACACAACACCAAAATTATTTTGCTGAAACTATAAAATCTTTAAAAATTAACACCTTCATACCCTTAAACAAAATAATAACAATAATGATAGTAATACATTTTGAATGGCGAATAATTTTTTTTTCTCACTTTATTTTGTAAACTCTTGCACAAAAATACATTTATAAACGTATTCATTTTCAGTTTAAAACACTTTCAATGTTTAACTTAACAGAAAAAAAAGGAAAACAAAACTTTTCATCTCACCGAAAAAAATTTGTCGTGTAATAAAAATGAAAAGTTGGAAAACACATAAAATGACAACAAAAACAAACATTTGTGAAAAAACCAGATTGAATCGAAGAGGGTATGAGAGTATATAATAATAATAACAAACGGGCCATTGCTGGCCGTACCTTATCTATATTCTGGCTCCATCGCTACCTTAAATTCTCCAATGCTACTTTAAATCCTCGAAACCTCACTAAAATGGTCCATAATGTATCTTGGATTGTCGGTCCCACTAATAATTTGTAATTCAGGGTTATGCCGGTGGATGTCGAAACTGATCCATCGAACATAACTCTCAGTTTTGTTGTCGCATATTTTTCACGTATTACTCCATGGAGTGGGAGATAACAAATTTCTTTTTCACAATTCTCAGATTCGTGTAGCATTTCTCTCATATGACCCATTTTTTGATATTTGTCGATAAATTATTTGTCGGTACAGCTTCCCAAATTCTTGATTTCGGTTCATTTTCCTATCCATGGCCAGTAGTTGCAGCAAAGTAATATGGTACGATTTTCCCAGTGATGGTGGATTCGGTTTCATTGGTAGTTGAACAATATATCGCCCGCTTTCATATATGTTGATTTGAAATTCGACTCGCATGCTTCTTCTTCTGATGTCCAGGGAATTTTTTTCTTTTTGTTTCCAGAATTTTTGTAATGTCTCGTTTAGACTAATTTCGTCTTTGATTGCTAAATGGAGACTATTGTGTAAAGATGGATTTTGCTCTTTTTTTTATGTTTATTGGTTGTTGTGCCTGTCATTACACAGCCAAAGATTGTCTTTTGAGCGACAATATTTGGTGCCAATTCTAGTTGTTTTGGTAAATATGGAAAAATAATCGGCTCCTATCAAAATGTCGATTTCATTTCTTTCGTTAAATTTTGGGTCAGCAATTTGATTAACTGGCAATTAATTATAGGGAGAATCAACGCTTTGATCTATAAACGTTGCGACATACCAACTCGCGAATAAATGGTGAATACAGTTCTTCCGAGCGTGCAGACGTTTGATGTCGCAATTTCCTCTATCCGGAGTCGACAAATATTGGTAGTTAACTTCAACCTGTTAGCGCAAGCTTGTGAAATAAATGAAGTTTGCAATCCTGAGTCTAATAGTAATCGAAAGAAACTTTTTCACCCTCATTACGGCCTTTGGAAAAATGATATTACCGAAGGCACAATTGTTTGTTATTATAGTTTATGGAAGCTGCTTGTTTCTGGTTGGTCAGCTACTGATTTCGATGATGCATCTGCGTTAATTGTGACTGAATTGGTACTTGTATTTTCAAGGTGTAGTAAAATATGAGGTCGACGTTTACATTTTAAACATGAGTGAGTTTATTTAAATAATTAGACGCCAGATGTTTGTTAGACAATTGAAACATAATTTCAATTTTACTGTTAATTCACGTCAATCACTTGAACTCATGCTCTTGAATTTTTCGCATTGATATAGTCGATGATAATGTTTGCAATACACGGGATAATCCATTCCGACTGTTTTATGTGACCATGCTTCTCTGGTCTCTCCATCAGCTTTACTAAAAATAATATAGATGAGCCATCCATTACACATTGTGGCATCACTGCCTAATGCTACTATGCCTCTGTTCACTTCATCTGAACTATTGAATACTTGTAGCAGTTTTTTAACCGGTGTCTGTTGAACTGCCGATTCAAGACCAGTTTTCCCTTGTCATACCTGTTGTGTATTTTTTCCCACGCTTGAATATAATTTACCTCTGATACAGTTATGTGCTTGATTAAGTCTGCAGCGTCATCGTCCAATTGTCCCTTTAAATATTAGAATTTCTGTACGTTATTAAATCCCAGCTTGCAGTGTACCGATGCCGTGAAATTATCTTTTTAAAACTCAGAAAATCTTCGTAGTTTCTGGAAAATTTTGACAATCGTAGTGTTGGTAGTCGCACATGAATATTACTTTCGTTTGATGTCCCTCGGATGGTTTAATGACGTTGTGTATGAGGACTTGAAAACTCGTTTTATTCGCGTAGTAATCTGGACATCATTCCCCCACCGCTCTTGTCCCTGATGGTCTTTCTGAATGATTTCTTAACATTCAGATATTTCGTTTCGTACTCAGTGAGCTCCGAAATGACATTATAAGTTATAAGCCAGTTTAGTATCACATTCCAAAAATTCGGAAAATGCTCGTTCTAAGTATTCCAACCGCGTTACTATATCAACACGCGCTGTTCTTTCTGTGGTTTAATCGGCAAAGTTGACCAACCGACTGATAGTACCCTTTGATATCCCTCGTTTTTCTGTAATTCCTTTTACTTCTTTGTCTGTCATCCTGAACTGATTTATGTTATAAATTCAATCAATTAAATTAACTGTTTTATGACTATTACGTCATGTAATCACCGAAAATCTAATCTGTATACATTTTATTTGACACCAAATTTTAAAATTAATACAAATTAGATTTTAAAGAAATTGATTTAACATTGCCGTTTTATGACCAATACTTCCTCGTTTTCCTGTGGTCCCTAACTTGAACCAAAACTGTCATTGTAGCTTCGCAGTGACAGTTACTGAGAACATATTTAGCAGCCGACTGGCATGATCATTCTTAGATCTATTAAGGACATATGGTATTTAATTTTAAGTATTCGAGTGTTAAAAGCATCTGGTGTTATTTAGCGACTGCCCGTTCCATGCCCCAATCGTTAACCTCTTGACCGTGATTAGTGAAATTTTGGATTTTTGATAAAATATATTTTAAATATAATTTTAGTTGATATGTTTAACAAACTACTAATTTAAGTATGTGGGTTGTCAGCACAGTAGCCCAACCTTTGTTTAGTAGCCTCGTATGACAAGCCAACGATACTGTGGTTAAAATCAAAGGCTTTTACCATGCGTGGGAGTGGCCCCCGATTACAGTGACGAGAGCACACAAAGAGGAGCAATTTATAGTGAAAAAAAAACTTTTTATTATTTCAAAATTAATGGCCAAAGTTTTTCCAAACACTGCTATTATTTTACTTTATTTCTTAAGGCAATTATTAAAATTAAACCAGCTGCGATTTTAAAAAACGATTTTTCAATAATAAATGGTGAGTTTTACTTCTATTTTATGATTTTTCACATTTTTATTAGTAGTTTGCATCGTGCGGATGATTTCATCCGGGGTCCATAACTACATAAATCGTTTATGTATCATAATGAAAATTGTGTTCCGGAACGTAAAAAAAAAATAACAAATTTTACCCTATTTCTATTCAAACCAGAATAATGCTACCCCAACTAACATTCATATTTGGCAGGGTATGGTATAAACAATTTTCTTTGTCGTCATTTTCTTCATTTTTAGTGTTGTGCTGTACCATAAAATTATATACTTAAAACGGTGTATATAGAATGGAAAATTCAATTTTTTTCTCATCACTATCAACCATAAAAATAATATTTGATTTTTCATTTTAAGCTTTTCAGCTTTTTATATTGTTCACTATTATGGGTTGTTGAAATATAAAAGAACTTTGAGCAAAATTTTTAAGAAAATGGTACAAAAGAAATATTATCTTCGCATAAAAAAAAATCTCTAACTCTAACAATATTATAGCTTAAGTAGATAAATTTTTTATTCATCTATGTGTTCCTCCTAACGTTTTGTAGAGATGTGTTGGATCAACTGTGTACATATAGACAGTGAGATAGTTACAAAAGGATTATGGAATGGCAAATCGTTTCCAATGTTTATGGATACGAATAAAAAAAAATTTAGATGACAAATTTTTCTTAATAAGTTTCTAAATCAGGGATCCAAATATATATGGGGGGAACATCAAAATCTAGGATCATAAAATTATTATTTGTGTATTACACTGATATATGTGTAGGGATAACATAATATTGATCATAAATTTAAAATGTTCAAACGATAGAAATTATTTATGTTGACTATATGTTAAGTTTTATTTTAGACGATTAGGTTTCAAAATGATCAAAAATGATGGCACTAAAAAGAATTACCCTGGATTTTTTATCGTAGAATATTGGTTTGTTCAAAATATCATCTCATATCCAAATTCTCAAACCTTTTGTAGAAAACCACTTTATCTAAACCCAAAAACAATCATCAGTACCCCATCAGTAACTTTTAGTTCAAAGTTAGACAAACAAAAAATTTTAATCGGTAGCGTTAGACGAGTTATGTCGGTCAGACATAATTAATTTTATTTTTTAATTTAATTTAGGAATTTATTATTATTTGACATCAGCATAATTTGATCAAGTGTTGATCACGTTGTTGGTTTATTTGGTGTCAACATAGTACATTCTTGTTGTTGTTTCTAAGTTGAGATTCTTATGGTACCAATGACTTGTCCGCTAAAAGCGTAAATGGACTGGTTAACGTTGTTGTATTTATGAGTTTTCTCATTGATATGACTCCTTCCCTCTAAGAGTAACGTGCCAATTGGATAATGGGCTTTATGTGCATGATTTCGATGTCGTTCAATGGCATGTGAATGCTGTAATTTGTGTAATTTTTAGGGATAGTAACACGTTTATCAGGGTAGAAATTGGCAGTGCATGGTTTCTTGAATATATTGAAATATTCTTCTGAGGTGATAACGCAAGTTTGTCGTCGTTCGTTATGTCCTGTAAGATTTTTCAATGTATTCTTCATCGTTGTTTGGGCTCTTAATTGATTAAGTATATGAGCTGTTCTATATGAGCTGTTACGCGTTTCTTTGAATCGAAAATGATTGCTTCTTTTTTTACGGGTACCTTTCGAGGAAAGCTATAAAATTAGAGCGATAAAATAGAGACCGGTAAATCTTTTCCTATGTTTCCTTGAGAAAGGACTGTTCCGATTTCCACATTACTTATAGCATCGGTAGTTACTAGAAAGGGTTTAGTAACATCAAAGGAGTACATAGTAATGTTTTGCAATGTTCAAAGCATTGAGTATATATGTCTCGTCCAATATTATTTTTTTGTCTTTTTGCAAACATTCCGTCATGGGTTTTGTGGTTTTGGCGAAGTTAGGAATGAATTTCCTATAATATCCCATGAGTCCTAAGAAACCCTTAATTTATATCTCAGTCTTTGGAATGGGAAAAATTTGTATGACCTGGATTTGATCAGGGTAACGTTGTTCTCCTTTTGAAGTTACTAGATGTCCAAGGAATGCAATTTCCTTGTGTAGGAATTCGGATTTATCGCTTGACGAAGTTTTTGGAACACTTTAGTTAAACTTTTTATATGCTCTTGTAGGGATGTTAGGAAGTTAATGATGTCATCAATGTAGCATAAGCATATCTTCCCTTGAATATATCATATCTTCCCAATGACATTGTCCATTACCCGTTGAAAAGTACTGGGTGCTTTCTTGAGCCCGAAGGACATTCTAATATATTCATAATGTCCAAATTCTACAGAAAATGCAGTTTTTGGTACATCTCTGAGATATACTTCAATTTCGTGAAAATCTGAAGATCCAGAATAGTGGATTATATGCACTTGCCAAGTTTATCAAGAATATCGCTGATATTTGAAAGTGGGACTCTGTCAGATACAGTTTTTTCACTAAGCTTGCGATAATCTATCAAGTTTCCATTTCATTTTTCCTGATGCATCTGCCTTTTTGAGAACATTTCATATAGGACTACTCCAAGGTGAGAAGTTCGGGCGAATAATGCCTTGATCTAGCATTTGCATGATTTGTTTTTCAACTTCCTCTGTGAAATCGGATTTTTTGTAGTTAATGTCGATATCAATGTTTGATTATGTTAGTGAATGTAAGTTTTTTGTTTTCCTTATGGAAGATTTCTTTCCTCTGTGTTCCAGTGTATGGTTCGAACCAGGTGGATAATATACTCACTATAAGTAGATATTTGTTCGTATATGGTTTGAATTAGGGTTTAAGTCGTAGTTATTATCACTTTGATAGTGTTGAGTATAACAGTCATAGTCGTAAAGATTTGGTTCTTGTGGGTAATATGTATGTGGCTCATACATTTGTTCTTCTATATTGAGTAATTCCTAAGACTGGAATATCGGTGGACCATGAGATTGGAAGAAATTTCGGGGTGGAAACTGTAGGTTTGAATTCCTTTGAAATTGAGGTTGTTGTCTATATGTTGATTGCTTATATTTATTAGAATTTGAGGGTGTGTCCATAGGTTCAATTCTGTCTTTAGAATTTTGGAGTTAAGGTGGAAGGATACTTCTATTAGGTTGAAATGGGTGAGGATTTTGTCGAGTAAATGGTCGGTGATTAAAATATTGTTGGTGTTGGAGGAAAGGATTTCTTCGATGTTATTCGAAACTATTTCGGAATTGTTGGTTATAAATTGTTACGGGCTTAGGCGGTAATCTAGGTGGAATGGTATAGCTTGTTTATATGACTCTTGTGATTTTTGTTTCATGTACCCAATATTTTAATCTTTGAGGCAAAAACTGAGTGCTTCTGGCAAGGTATTACGTCGCATGGCATGAATCATTGAACCCATTGGTTCTCTGAGTCAAGCAAAAAAAAATAAATAAGCACTACATAGAGCTACATAATGATTATTTGGCTGTCATTACTGTCAGTCTGTTGGTATCGGAAGGTGTGTTGATGTTGGCACTATTTGTCATTGTATTAGAACTATCTATTATTCTTGAAAATAATTTCTCAACTGTCTCCGATCATTGGGACAATCTTTGCAGATCTCGTATGAGACTGGTTTCATCGCGTTTATCTGCATAGTGTGTTACTAAATTGGTACGAGTTTGTTTCCAATTTACTTCCGTTTCCTACATCAATAATAAATCGTTGGAGTTGCCGACTATTTTATTGCGAATTACATTTTGTATAATTATTCTACATTTGGATAAATTCGTATAAACCGTTTTTATCTCCTTGATATGGAGGTAAATTCATGATAGCATCATGGATTTTAATTGATTGATGAGACGATTAACGGTATAGATTTGGTGTGCTTCTTCTATCAAGATTCGAGAGATTCGAGAGGTTCGAGAGGTTCGAGAGATTCGAGATATTCGAGAGATTCGAGAGTTTCGAGAGATTCGAGGTTCGAGAGTTTCATGAGATTCGAGGTTTGAGATTCGTGATTCGAAATTTGAGATTTGAGATTTGAAATTCAAGATGCGAGAAGCGAGATTCGAGATTCGAGAGATTTAAGAGATTCGAGAGATTCGGGAGATTTGAGATTCGTGATATTCGAAATTCGAGATTCGAGATTTTAGATTCGAGATATTCGAGAGATTCGAGATTCGTGATTCGAAATTCGTGATTCGAGATTTTAGATTCGAGATTCGAGAGTTTCGAGAGATTCGAGGTTCGAGATTCGAGATTCGAAATTTGAGATTCATTAAATGCGAAATTCGAGATTCAATAAATGCGAGATTCGAGATTCAAGATTCGAGATTCGAGATTCGAGATTCGTGAGATTCGCGAGATTCAAAATTGGAGATTCGAAATCCGAGAATTGTGATTTGAGATTCGAGATTCGACAGATTCGAGAGATTCGAGAGATTCGAGTGATTTGAGAGATTCGAGAAATTCGAGATTCGAAATTCGAGAGGTTCGAGATATTCGAGAGATTCGAGGTTTAAGATTCGAGAGATTCGAGAGATTCGAGAGATTCGAGATTGGAGATTGAATATTGGAGATTGGAGATTGGAGATTGGAGATTGGAGATTGGAGATTGGAGATTGGAGATTGGAGATTGGAGATTGGAGATTGGAGATTGGAGATTGGAGATTGGAGATTGGAGATTGGAGATTGGAGATTGGAGATTGGAGATTGGAGATTGGAGATTGGAGATTGGAGATTGGAGATTGGAGATTGGAGATTGGAGATTGGAGATTGGAGATTGGAGATTGGAGATTGGAGATTGGAGATTGGAGATTGGAGATTGGAGATTGGAGATTGGAGATTGGAGATTGGAGATTGGAGATTGGAGATTGGAGATTGGAGATTGGAGATTGGAGATTGGAGATTGGAGATTGGAGATTGGAGATTGGAGATTGGAGATTGGAGATTGGAGATTGGAGATTGGAGATTGGAGATTGGAGATTGGAGATTGGAGATTGGAGATTGGAGATTGGAGATTGGAGATTGGAGATTGGAGATTGGAGATTGGAGATTGGAGATTGGAGATTGGAGATTGGAGATTGGAGATTGGAGATTGGAGATTGGAGATTGGAGATTGGAGATTGGAATATCTCGACTTGAGAAAAGTTTTATTAATGACAAAACATTTTATTAATTTTATAAAGATTTTAAAGAAATTATTTCAAAACATGTGTGTATATATAGCATTGCGTATTTTGACAACATAAAAATTAAACAAAATTTCTAAAGAACAAATAAATTAAAGTTTCTTCACAAAACCAAATTCCATATCTTATGGTATTTTACGTCTAGACACAAGTTAATATAACTTTCGATTCGAAACTTTGCACATTCGGAATGTAGATGAAGAATTTTTATATTTTGCTAGACGATAAATTAGTTTTGATAAAGTTACTTCATAAAATTTAATAGATTAATACTGTAAAAGGCGAAGAATGTGGAATTGTCTATTTCTAGTTTATTATAGAAAATAGTTGATGAGTGTTTCTCGAGAAAATAGACTTTATGGTGATAGAGGTTTAATCAACTTAACAAGATTAAGAAAATTTGTAATTAAGCTAATATTTTTAAATACCCAAAGTATCGTTTTGCCATAGAAATTGGTTGTTTGGAAATAATAATCTACACCCATTCTTTTTAAAACAGCTTTCCATTGTTAGTTTTTGGTGTCATCGGTATTTTATGAATAAACGAGTATATCATCCTTTTGTCATAAAATGCTGACTGACCATCATCATCATCAACAGCAAAAGTGTTTCACAATTAAACCATAAAATAATACATTTTTATAAAGGATTTTGATTCGCCACTATAAAACTCATCATCATGCACGGCATGATTTTGGCCAGACGTCAAAATTTGAATATGTACATTATACTATATTGTCCTCATCTATGTGATGAGACGAATGCGGCCAGCAAAAAAACAATCCAAAAAAAATGATTGATATTCATTAAAAATGAACCAAACGACCTTAATTTATTCTTAATTTTACGTTTTTTGCTGTAGGTCTCGTCGGGCTTTCTTAATTTTGAGTATCTTCCATTTTTTATTCTTCTGTTCGTTTCCGTTTTTTCATACGTTTTAAATAATTAAATGGGAACAAGACATTCTCCGTTTAACCATTAAAATACAGAATTTGTTCGGTTCTTTGGTTTTATATTATACATAACCTTAAAAATATTTTTTCATGTTTTCTACTGTATTTGGTTTTAAGACAGTATAGAAAATTCCATTAAAAAACATCGGCAAAACAAAACAAAAAAAAAGAGGATCTAAAGTGTAAGAAAATGGAAAACAAAAAATGTAATTTCCGCTTTACAAAAAAAAAACTGAACCACAAATCATTTGTAATTTAAAATACAGAACAACAAGAAGCAGAAAAAGGATTTTCCCTACTTTTGCCATTGTCCCTTTTAAAGGATTTTACAATATGTGTGTTGTGTACACATATTATATACCTATTGTTGTTAGGATAATGTTCTTCTTTCGGTTATGGTTTAATTTAGTTCCCAGAAAATTGATTTTCAATTTTTTCTTTTCTTTTTCGATTCACTAGAAAAAAGGATGTTTTGTGGTTACTGGCTAGGTTTTAACATTTTAATTTCTATGTGCTTTTGTTGTTGTTACTAAGATTATGGTTGATAGTTTTACATATAAATATTTAGTTTATAGTGGTAGGACTATTTAATGGAGATTAAGTCAAATCGGATATTAACCGTAATGAACAGAACTAATTAAAGTAAATATTGGTGGCAACAAAGGTAAATATTTAGGTAAATAGCTACACTCGATGTAAACAATATATACCGGGAGTTTTTTGACCTGAAACTTTTAAGTATCTCGAAAAGTAAGCACTTTCGGAATACAATGACTCCGGAGAGCTTTTCATTAGAGGGCGCGTGCATCAATTCAACTTAGCCCGATTATGATTTATATTTAATCCATTTATATTTCCAATTTTTACACGAAGTTCAGAATTCTTGGCTAGGTACTCATATCAAACCGCTAATAAGTCAATATATGCACATGGCTCAGTGACTGATTCGGTTTCCTTAACCAATCCAATTTAGGAAATATTGCCATTTAACGAAATGTAGAAGTGCTTTTAATCCACAGCTATACAACTACCACTGCGACTTGAATGCTAGATCAATAATCAAATGGTCAAAATAATAAATTTTGTTATTGCCAAAGGACATTTGCTTGAGTGCGTACTTTATAAGTTTTTTTGATTCACTGTAAGGACTAAATCGTTTCAGTTAGCACCTTCGATAATTACACAATTCTAGAACCAAATTTTAGTCTCCCAATAAAACATAATGTCATAGAACATACAACGGATAGTGAACCTAGGACATCGTTTGTTACCCCAAATGCTTAGACCCAGAAAAAATAGAATGGTGCAGTTTATGCAGTTAAAAATCAACTCTTAATGAAAAATCTCTTTTGAAACCCTCCCCCGTTGGGATTCGAACCTAGTACCTCCCGTCCCAAACACCGTAGCTTTAACCACTGCGCCAATTGCAACTAGTGTGCATATTGCCAGTAAATATATAACATTCGTTTTGAACTGGTTTAATCAGTTTTATCAAACTTACATATGATGTCAGTCATCGAGGAGCTTACACCAACTATAAACTTATATCATCAAAAGTGTTTCGGCCAAGCATGTAGAATGATGTAAGGTCAAATTCATAAAAGTATGGTCACTTTCTAATTACTTCTAGAAGATAATATTTATGTTTGGATTTTGATGAAGCCCTACCGCAATACTCTGGGTACAACTTTGTTTTGACAAAAAAAAGTCACTGGTCGTATAGTGATGGTTAAGGTGTTGACTTCAATACACCGCGGTCGTGAGTTTGTTCCCGAATATGATCTGAAAGATCTGGTAAAAGATCTCAGTAAGGGTCAACTCTGGCCTATAATGTCTGGCCTATAATGTTGTTGATTTTTTTTTGACAAAAATTAACCGATTTTCACTTCATTCCCTGAAGTCTTTCCATTTTGAAATTTAAAACCCACTTTAATGGTATGTGTAAGCCATTGTATTTTAGTATGTTGTATGCTATTTGAAATTACGACTGATCAATGAAGTCAATTCGAGAGTAATCTTTTTCAGAAGCTGACAAAATCGTAAAATTATTAATAAATACGAACGATGTCGTATCACCCAAGAAAATGGAATGGTTGGCTGATTGAACGTCAGTTTGTAAGTTTTTACTGTACATAATTGCAAAAAGAAACAAAGAGTACCAAAGAAGTACTTCAAAATAAGATTCAGGATTGTATTCATTGCGTTTAAGATGCAAACAACACATAAAACTGGCACCATAAATATGGTCTAAAATTGTCTAGTCATTAAGTTCAATAGGCCTTAGATACTTTCGGCTGAGCAAAAACCATGAGTGGATTAAATTAAGAACATTAGAATTTGGTGGCCTCCACCAGTGCTAAGCGGATAACAGTCCAATATCGAAAGCTATATCAAGTCGTCATTCCTTTTTACAATCGTCGAGTATTGACGAGTTCTTCATTTTTTTTATTGACCTTATTTCATCGTCATATCATTGTGCATCATCCTGATCCTTTCAAACAGTTGTTTCGTGCTCCAACCACATTTATTAAACCTCGTTTCGTCCTAGCAGATTTATACGTCCTTGGCAGGACTTGTCTATTTTCTTGATAGCTGCGTTATATACTCCAGCTTCTAATAACATTGCTGATAGATTAAAATATGATACAATTGTCCATTGTTGATATTGTCCATTGTTGATATAGCTGAGTTGTACCAATGTTTTCAAAGTAAATTCTGGTTGTAGCATTTAGAGTGGTGACATCAATTTTGAGAATTGTTGGTTACTGTCGAAGGTACTAAAAGCACGCTTAGTAGTGGAATAATCGTATACATCAATCTTGACTAAAAGCACGGCCTAATTTTCCTTTTTTATTTGAGGTTGGGGAATGGTTTTAATTTTCTTTACGGCCTGTTTTACTTGATCATCTACTTGATCTCGCAACTAAAGCTTTGGTAAGTTTTTCTCTCTCCTCGATAATTTTTTAAGTACATTGCGTTTCCTGGGATTGGATTTTTAACTGTGTATAGTCGACAATACTGTAGTTGGTTTAGTAGTTACGTCAGTACTCTGTTTTTCTATACAATCATCAATCTCAAGCGGTGCCAATTTTGTTACTGGTCTTTTTATAAGAGCTATTCCGGGGCCGCGGAACAATTCCAGCTTGCCCTGGGTGAATGTCTATAATCCGTCCAGTTATCCATATTGATGGTGGAATGTTATTGTTTCGAACAAGAACTAATTGTCCAACCTTTAGGTCAGGTGTCTGTATGGTCCACTTTGCTCATTATTGTAATTGATGCAAGTATTCTTGTGCCACTTTTTCCAAAAATCGTTCCTCATTTTTTGAATTAGTTTTCATCTGTAACGTTGGGTTCGGGTTGAGCTATACTATAAGAGATTTCTCAATTAACGTATGACCAGGAGTTAAAAATGTAGGATCTCTCGGTCATTGGGTCACACGGTCGCAAGGTAACCTTTATATGACTTATCACCTTTCCCCTTTGATACTCTAACACTAAACGGCCCGCAGCGTAGTCAATTCCTGACTTAAAATAGTCTCTGCTAGACCGTTGATTTTGATTCTAATAAATTACCCATTACTTGGACGCACTGAATCAATAACATCTCAAACATTTGGTTACTTGTTGTCTAACTAAATTTCTGCCATTTATAATCCAGTACTTTATTTTGGTTTGGGCTAAAGTGTTTGGGCTAAAGTGCCTTCTTGAATTGTTAGATTTACAATTGAATGCGATTGTGGAAGTCCCCAGTCTTAGTAATCCATCCTCTATATATGGTGAAAGTGATAATAATCAACTTTTTTTATCAATCGGGTTGTTGTTTTCCAAATCATGAATTTCTTTCTTGTATTGACTCTGTTGGGCATTTTGAATTAACCGGTGGAGAGCCTCATCTCTTGTGCTGAAATTATTTTGTTGGGTTCAAATTTCACCAGCTTCTACTTATTAATAAGTCGTTTACAATATGATAATCTTCTTTGATTCTTCTTTAAACTTGAATGTCTCATGAATGAGACACATCGAATATTTTGTATCTTTGTTGTTTTGGCTACTGCTATATTAGCTTTCTATCTGGAATGTCTTCTGATGTTATTTCCGAATTCTGAATTAGCCAGTCTTTTTGAGTGTGTGTTAGCCAACATGGTCCTCTCCACCATATTTGATGTTTCCCGAGATTTTCAGGTCCCACGCCTCTTGAAGCGCAATCGGCTGGTTTCTCACTTAACCTAATATAGTTCCAAGGGTTGGTTATCAGACTTTGATTCATGGACAATCTATTTGCCACAAATGTTTTAAGCCTATGTGCTTCGGCTTTAATCCGTGCAGGTATACAATCGTTGAAGCTGTCCACGCGTATATGTTGTTATTTTAGGAATTCTGAGATTTTCTCACATTCTTGAGTTATCTCGCCAGTAATAAGGCGTCGCACAATTCAAATCTGGGAATTGTTAACTTAGTTTTTATTGGTGCGACTCTAGTTTTTGATATTAGGAGGTGTGGTTGCATCACAAAACCCCTGAAGTTCTATATCTGATAGTGTTCACCTATCTTGGGATTTTTAGTTGTTTGAGCAAAGGTAAAGATTGTTTATAATTGCTCCATTTCACCGCAATATTTTTTGGTAATTATTCATCCCAACGGATCGAACATTTGCGATGCCTCGTATAATAATTTCCTCTAAGTAATTATTCCTGACTTAGTCCTGTTTAAATTTATTTTAAATACGAAGATGTCTAAATCAGGGTTCCATGATATCCCTAATGTTTTTATCGTTTCATCTAATTGTATGTCCCTTGTGCCGATGTCCCTTGAATTTTCCGGTATCTGGTTTAGTAAATCAGAATGATTTCTTGCCCATTTCCGTAGCTGGAACCCGCTTTTCTCTAAGAGGATTAGCAGTTGTTGTTGCACAAGAGCTTTTTCGACAGAATTACTACCGGAATACACATCATCTACGTAAAAATCTTGTAATGCAATGTCGGCTGCTTTTGGGAAATTTTTTATTTCATCGTTGCTAGCTGTTGTGAGGTGCGGATAGCCAAATATGGAGCACTCGCCGTTCCAAAGGTTACCGTTATTAAATTGTATTCTTTAATGGGTTCCTGTTCAGTTTCTCTCCAGAGTAACTTTTGATATTTTTGATCATCTTTATATGTACTTGTATTTGAGGATACATTTTCTCAATGTCTGCTGTAAATACGATTTTGTGCTTTCTCTATCTTAGTTAGATTGAAATAAGTTCTTCCTGTAATGTTCCTGTTGATTTTATTTCAATCTTCAGCTTTTCTCATATGTCTTAATTATGTACTCATTGATACATTTTTTATAGTCATTCGCAAATTTTGGTAATCTTGCGAATTTTTTCTTTAATTGCAGCAGTCTAGCTAAAGCCCGTTGATGGGTTTTATTAAAATATTCGTGGCAAAGTGGTTCATCTGCCGTCGATACTCTATTTTCTTGTACTTCTTCTAACTCCCAGAATCTTTTTAATCTGCTGTCCAATTAAGTTTAAAAAAACTAAAAAATTCTATAGTGGACCGAATATAAGCTAAGCTAATTGAGTTTTTTAGGCCGCCGGTTCTCCTGCTTAGCCTTTTACCACATCATTTTTTAGTATGGGTGGATAGTAGTCTGCACCCAGCAGAATGTTTGTTTTATTTAGCACGTTAAAGTTTGGAATTACCAATAACAAGTTAATGATGAGGCCAGTTCGAAGCATTGAAACTGTACTCTGGTAGGTTTCCCATTAATTGGTCTACAATTAATGCACTTATTTCCAATTTAAATTCAGGTGAGAATCTAGGCTCAATTTGAAACTTAAGCCGTCGGTTTGATTTTCCAACAGTTACTCCTCCTATTCCTTTAGACGTGCGTCCTTTTACTTTATATGTTTAATTTTTTTTGCTTCCTTCCTCGTTATAAAAGATGCTTGAGAGCCCGGTATAAAGTCAACAAATTGAATAAACATTAAGGAGTTTTCGACAATACTTCTACCAATTATTGTGTAAGCCCCTACCAGTGGTAAGCAAATTACAGTTAAATATCGAACGCTATATCAAGTAAAATCACTGATATAACATTGGTCCTTCGAGACTGATCGACCACAATATTATATCAGTGATCAGTTTATTCAATTCAATTATGTTATGTTATGTTCTCGTTCCTGAACACATTTTGATATAAAACTTTATGATCGCTGGTTTGAATCAAATCAGAGCTGCACTGGAGCATCGTATAGCTGCATTGTTTGGATCAAACAACTTAACTTAATTGTTTTGATACCAAAACGTGGCATTACGTAGAATATCATTGGCTGATCGTACCTCCATTCATCCCACAGGAAAATATTTTATGGGTAAAATACAAATGATCCTTTGTCGTAGCTCACTTCTTTAATTGGAAGCAGCAAAAGTCCCCTATAGAAAACCACGTAAATCGCATTTTAAAGTCATGGAAGCCTAAACGCCATTTGATTCAAATTCGTATATATGATCCATAAAACCGAAACACAAAATTCAACATTTATTATATATTTTCGTATTTAATATGCAAAAAGAAATTGCTGTAATATAGGCCCCTGAAGGTATCCATCCTACAAAGATACAAAACCGACACACATAATCTTTTTATGTGAATGATATTCCTGCACAAGGATATTGTTAATTTAAAATATTAGAATGAAAAAAAAATGATGAACTTAACTTCATTAAATTATCCTTTTATTTCTTAGGATATTTCTGAAAAGGAACAAAATCATAAAATCATAAAGAGCATCTCATCTATTCATTTGATAGCCTCGAGCCTTTACTTTAATGAATTATACTAATTTATATGTGCTGTTTATACGAATATTTGTTGTGTATATAAGAACAAATTGAGTTGCTGTTTTTCATCATAATAAGATAATCTTGAATATGTCTAAATTTGTTTTCATTTAAATTTTATCTTAGTGATTAAGGATTAAGATAAACATTTTCATCATATAAGACTTAATATGTGATTGTAATCTACATATTATGTAGTATATATAAATATATACACATATTCAAACCCACCCATACATGTTGTGTAAAGGATAGAGGAAATCCTTTGACAACTCACCAGTGACTTCATCGGTGAACTAAAATACACGCTAGCGGTCATCGCTAATCATCGAAACCCAATAACCTCAATGTTCCAGCAGTGGGAAACTTGGCTGCGTAAGATTAAAAAAGATTACTACAAGTTTGTTCAATTGAACAAATCAAGTGAAAAATTTCAATCGGCAGTAGGTACCATATATCTAAGACAGCAATAAACAACCTTTCCGAAAATGTAAAGGATAGAAATAATGTTTATGGTGAATCAGAAAAAACTCTGAAGAAGAACAGTAAAGTGGGGGCCGGCAACCAGACACGAGATAATGCGTTCTAGCGGAGGTTGCACGCATCTATACAAGAACTTTTTTTAGTGAGACGCCACTCATTTCGGGTAAACAATTCGGCTTAAAAAAAAGAAATATTCATAGCCTAGACCAAGCCTAATTTAGGCAAAAAGAATCTGATAACAAAAATTCTGGTGATATATAAATATTTTGGTGAATTTTTAGACCACATTTGTATATATTTGTTTAATGCTTATATTTCAAACTGTAAAGTACAAACTTCGAAGTCATGCTTCCTTGACACAATTTAACTGCACAGTAAAATATTTATAAACGTGTCGTTATAACTGTTCTACCTTGCCCTTTATTCTTGTTTGAGATTCTTTACAATTCAAACCGTTTTTTTGCAGTTCAAACCTCACCTTTCGTCGGCCAGGATGAGATTCAAACCGTTGGACATTATGTTCACACACCAAAACTCTAACCATCCGGCTATTGCCGATTCACATGTTGATGATGTTGTATGCCAGCCATAACGTCACATTACCCTCTCTTTAATTCTGTTCGTCCCGAACAGATTCATCTCCGCTTCCGGTTTTGTAACGTGTTAACCAACTTTGTTGTAGTTTTGGAGATTCTCCTTTTCTTCGTTTGGGATTAAATAGCCAAACCAAATCTCGTTCCACAAATCCTGGGCAGTTTGACCGCAGAATACATCGTGTCTTCATTCGATAACTGGCCTTCACTATGTTATGTCTTACTGCATCGTGAAAGTTGATCATCCTTTGCCTTAAATCTACAACGTAATCTTTTTTGGCGACTGACTTATTTGCTGGTGAGCCTAATTTTATATCATATGAAAGTCGAAGTTCTTTACCGAATTCAACCACAGGTGGTGAATTTCCAGTTGTATCATGTACAGTTGTGTGATACGCCATCATGAATAGTGGAATGCATCGGTCTCAATTACCCTGGTTGTCATTGACCTCTTTACGTAAATGCTCTTCCAAAGTTCGGTTGAACCTCTCTAAGATTCTGTCTGATTGTGGATCCAAAGGAGTAGTCCACGTTTTCTTGATTTTAAGTACTAGATATAGTTCCTAAAACACGTTCAATTCAAAATTACGTCCTTGATCAGAATGAAGCTCCAATAGTACTCCAGATCTACTGATTTAATTGTTTATGGATCTGCCTTCGATCGTTCGAGCTTCTTGATTTAACACCGGATACGCTTCAACCACGTATACCGTATGTATCGGTTTCCATCTTTTGTCGTGGGAAATGGCCCAGCAATATCCGTAGCGATCCGCTCAAATGGAGCTCCGATATTGTATTTCTTCATCCTTCCTCTGGTTTTCGTTTGGGGGCCGTTAATATACTGGCAGCACATATCTCAAACTTCTTGCACCACTCTTCTACAACCCTTTGGCAAGTGACCCAATAGCATCGAAGCCTTATAATGTCCAATGTTTTATTGATGCCTAAATGTGCTCCAGATGCTCCTTTGTGAATCTCACGCAGAACTTATTTTATCTGGTTATTGGAGAGCACGATTCAATAGCAACCCGTTCTTTGTTGTTAATGATTGCCACTGAGCCCAATAACCCTTATCCGTAGCACTTTCCATTGCGATTTCATCGCTCTGCGGTCTTGTACTTTCCTCCATCCACTTGATCATTGGTGCGATGGACGCGTCTGGTTCTTTCACTAGCTGCTCCTTGGTCCAGTGATCTTCTGCAATAACTTTGATCCTTCTGATTTTTACTATGGGGTTCCTTTCTTCTTGTCTAGAGCAGGGTTTACATTGAAGATTGAAAGGCCTCCTGGACATTCCATCTATATCTGTCTGACTTTTTCATTTTGTTTCTCACCACCCTTTTGCTGCCCCGTTCTGCCGGTTGCTGGTTGTTTACAATTCCTGATGTAATGTCCATTGATTGGGAACGAGATCTCCGTTTGATGTTCTGGAAGCTTAGTTGTAGTCTTCCAAGTTTTGCTTCTATCATGGCCTCTATTCGAGCTATATCTTCTACTTTAAACTTCCGCAGTTTAAAGGAATCCGTGGTTAAGCTGGTTCTGACTGCTTCGTATTCCAAGGCTGATGCTTAGACCTTTTTTATAGTCTTTCTTCGAAGTTTTCGATTGGCGAATCATCATCGAATGATAGGGTTTCAAAATTCCTTTATGGTCACTGATCTTCGCTTTCAAACAAAAAAGAACCGTCAACACAGCCTCAAATCAGACAACTTGATTATATCGGGCAATTTTGCCCGATATTCGTCATATTGCTGGTTAGGAGAATAACCTCGCTGATTTGTTGTCCTGGATAAGTTTGGTACATTTACGGGGCGAAGGGGGCGAAGTAAATTTTGCAGACTTGGCAGCGGCGCAGCAGCAAGATGCGGAATTGCAGTCAATGTAGAACGGTAAATCGATAAATATTTCATTATCACTAAGTCAGTTATATTGTGACATTTCTTATGTTCGAGTACGAATGTCGTTCGCGGCACACAGAAATTAGTGTGTGATCGATTTGTGTGGCCGTCGATCAACAAAGATTGCCAAACTTTCGTAAAGGAATATATATGCAATGTCAAAAATCGAAAATAAGACGGCACAACAAATCCCCGATTTTGAATTATATCCACCCAAATTTCCGAATTTGACATATCAACATTGACATTATTGGATCCACCTTCAGCTGGGAATAGATACTTCGCTTGACAGTCATTGAAAGATTCACTAGATAGCCCACTGCGATTCAAATGGAAGATATTACAGCAGAATCTGTTGCTAAACATCTTATCTCAGGATGGAAATTGCAACCACGCCATATCATCCGCAGGCCAACGGTATAATTGAACGTTGGCACAGGTCTTTAAAAATTGCCATTAAATGTTATCAAAACGACGACTGGTCAAACTAGGTGCAACTAATTTTGTTGGGCCTACGCGTCGAGTTCAAAAAAAAACTTAAAAGCATCTTCGATGGAACTGGTACTAGGTCGGATTCCAGGAAAATATTTCTGCTCAACGAAAAACAAAAACAACGGAATCTGAATTCGTTAATAAATTTCGGAAAATGATGTCTACTGTTCGACCGGCAACAAACACTAAACACGACAATGCAAAAGTTTTTATACAAAGGGAGCTTTCAAACTGCTCGCACGTATTTGTGTGAACCGATTGCGTATATGTGCTCCATTACAGAGCCCATATACAGGCCCATATGAAGTCGTAAAGCGAAAAATATTTTATTGTAAAAATCAACAATAAACGATCAAAAAATTCTATTGATTGTCTGAAGGCAGCTTTTAGTATTGTCAACCTATTGTAAATTGTCAATCTTATAACTGTCATAATTCTGTATTAAGATAACGTAATTTTTAACTAACGTTTAGTTAATTGGAATTTCATGGCTTCCCTAATGTGGTCGAACTAAAAGTGTATGTACATTTTATATTAAAAATAAATCTATGTATAGCTTTTGTAAAGACACCATTGTCTTCCGAGTTTCCAAACGAGCAACCAATATACTAACTAAATCCATTAGTCATAGATGTATCTTCCACACAACCTCTAAAAGCAACAACTTCAACTTTAAAAGCAACAACTTCAACTGTATAAAAATACTTTCAAATATAAAATACAGGATCTAGTTGGTTCTATTTGATGAACTGGTTATTTAAATGGCGGCCATTAAAAATAACTTTGCTAATATAATAAAAATTGCTACAATTTCACTTAGTTTCCACGCGCAGTGCCATTAGCACGTGCTCACACTAAAACCGAACATTTAATTTAATTTTACCAATACAATACAAAACACTTTATCATCTAGAACCTCAATACGCGAATCGAACGAAACAGCCATCTTGTATACAATTATTATATTTAGAAGAGGAGGTACATTATCTATAGACGATACACTGATTAATTTTTATTTGGTGTGCTTCAGCATTTATTATTATTACTATTATTTTTATGATTTTGTAACGTGAACCAATAAAATTATCTGTATAAAGTTTTTTTTTTTAAATTATATTACTTGTATTACCTCTTTTAACGATAAAGCGATGAAAAGTTGGCGTGATTCTAAGATGAGAATATATAAAAATGATTTTCATATTTTTATTAATTTAAAAAGTTAAATTAAAATTTTTATATTGATACCGAATATTAAGTTTAAATGAAATCGTATATATGAGAATAAAAGCTCAGCAAAAAAGTTTCAAAATCAGAAAAATAGACGCTATTCAAATTCATAAAGAAAACAACTTTTCGATGTTTATTATAAACACTATAAAATTTAATTAGATTTTGTAAAGTTCAAGATGAAAATGATATAGAAATTTTAAAAGCTTCGCTTGTAACTGAACGATATTTGCCTAGAATGAAATGTTAGATTTATGTTCTTATATAATTCCAAATAACAACAATTTCAAAACCAATATAATTTTTTCTTCCTGCATGTAATTTTATTTATGGTCCGGTTTATTTTAGTCAAGCGCCGATGAGAATTATTTCAAAGACATCCTAAAATTTTATAGGTTGGATTTTAACTTTCACAAGAAATTTACTGGTGTTACGGCGGTTCCTTATATAATTTGTATACTAAACATGGAAAGCTCTCATTGTGGTGCTTTTGATCTGAATTATTTACTGCAGCCATTTGTTTATATCAAGAGCTTTTGATTAAAGTATCACTCATAAAAGTCAGACTAATGTCGTGGGGAAGTACTGATAATTTTGTGGGATAGCCTTTTGCTTGATTTCTATATTCGAAAATATATAGCTTATTAAAGAGCTTAGTATGTTTCCCGTTACAGACGTGGTGAAATCCCAATGCCTGCGAATTAAGAGGGTCACATTACTTAGAATAAAAATAAGTCGTAATTGCATGATTTGTAAATCATGGTGGATGACCGATTACTCTGACTGATCGCCCTACTCAAACTGGGATAATTGGCCTGAGTATGGCACATTTATATTTTATTTTTAATTCACATTTTTATGCTGTAAACACATAACATGTTATACAGCTTTTATGTGTCTGGTATACATATACACAAATCACCTTTCATTGTTACTTCCGTATTTAGTAACTATATATAAGATAATAAAAAAAAATAGAATAGTGGACTAGCTCCGACCCACGGTAGGCACCTAAATAAACATTGGTCCTTCCAAATAAAACCAACCAACGACAAAACAAAAACTTTTTTTGTTAAAGCCAAACACCAACCAGCAAAAACGTTAATATAATCTTTGTCACAGCGTTTAAAACAACCTAACTCATCGAAGTTCTCAGCCAAAGTCAAGAGCTACACCAGCAAAACGGAGTATCGCAAATAAAAAAACAACCGACTATAATAGATGAATTAATTGCTCAACAAATCATAGTTAAGGACAAAATTGTTCAATGCGAGAGCAATTCCAATAAAGATGGAAAAAGCCGCAAGACGAAGAGATATTTGGAAACGAAGATAAAACTACTGAAAAAGCTATTGTAATGATTAAAAATATAAGTTAACCAATTACTAATTTAACAAAGATTTAGCATACAATATTATTATATTCATTATTATATTTGTAACTATTTAACATAAATATTAACTTTGTATACTGATTAATGTATAATTGTCCTGTTCGCTCCGTTGTCCAATTAAAAAGAACTCTTCTCGAAGATCTTATTATCACCTCTCGTCAAGCAAAAACAGGTTTACAATTTATATAATTATACAATATTATTCTTTTATAAAGTTATAACACTAATACTATATAAAATAAAAAGAAGACGCGTTCATCATAATTATAACAAATAATAATAAATCATGAAGACGCGTTCATTACAATAATAAATAATGAAGACGCGTTCATTACAATAATAAATAATGAAGACGCGTTCATTACACCATCCCCCTTAAATGAGAACAATTGCAAATTGTTCTTAAAATTACAACATTAATTTTATATAAAATACTTAACTAGAAATTCAAAATTTTATAAGAAATTTAGTTAATATTAGAAATTCAACATTTAAATTTTTTATTTTTTTTTTTAATATAATATTTTTTTTGTTATTGTGATTATTTATTAAACTAATGGCTGTTTAGGTATTTATTGGAATTAATATGAAATAAATATTTTATAAAACAAAAAATAAAATATATGTGTTTTTCTTTTTTTAAATTAATTCCTATTTTATGTGACATTTTTTTAATCGATTGTTATGAACCATGCGTAAGGAATTACCAATTTTGATGGTAGAATTAACATTAGAGTTTATTGAATTAATTGTATAGGGCCCAAGCCAAATTGGCGATAATTTTGATTTACGAGTCTCATTTTTAAGCCAAACTAAATCATTTGTTTTAAATATTTCGGGATTATCTCGAACATCATAATTCATTTTTGATCTGCCTTTTGATTTTATTATATTTCTTCTTGCGATTTCGTAGGAATTTTGTAAGTTGAACCTGACATCGGAAACCAAATCGTCGTAGTTATATTGTACATCAACTTGGTTCGAAATTGAGTTTGGGATGTTCGGTTTACGTCCAAAAATTAGTTCGAATGGCATATATCCAGTAGTGCAATGTGGTGTTGTATTATAGGTGAACATAGCATACGGTACCCATGTATCCCAATTGTTTTGGTCATTTTCACTAAAGTTTCTTAAATAATCACCCAAGGTCTTATGAGATCTTTCAAGAGCACCGTTGGATTCTGGATGGTAGGCGGTAGTATTAATTTTTTTTATTTTGAATAGTTTACAGATTTTTTTTAAAATTTCACTCATAAAGTTCGATCCTTGGTCGGTCAAGATTGATATTGGTGCTCCATAAATGCATATAAAGGAATAAACCATAGCTTTGGCTATCGTTTCTGCTTCAGCGTTTTCAAGTGGAATTCCTAAGGAATATTTAGTCAGATCATCTTGGATCGTTAGGATGTATCTGTTATTGGAAAAAGTAACTGGAGAAATCGGACCTACTATATCTAAAAATATTTTCTGAAATGGGAATTTAGACGTAGTTGTGATTTGCATTGGCATTTTTGTGGATCTAGAATGTTTATTTTTTTGGCAAAATGCACAGTTTTTTATAAAACTTTTAATTTTAGATAACATTTTATCAAAATAGAAATATGATTTTATTCGACGATAGGTTCGTGTAAAACCTTGATGTCCACCAAGAGGACAAGAGTGGAATTCGTGTAAAATTTGGTTAATTTCATTTGTATCAGTAATATGTTTGATAGTTGATGTGACTTCTTTTAAACAAGCTGGATCGGTTTGATTTAACGAATCAACACTAGAGCAGGACGGCATTAAGGTATTCACAATATTATTCGTTGAATCGAAACTAGGCTGAGACATGTTTGTATTATCAGGTGAAGGATCATTAGATTTGATAATTTCTTCAATATTATTTTTATTCGTTTTTTGATTGTGTAGCTTTGATTTAGAGCGAGTAACGAATATTTTATATATTATAAAAATATATTCGTTTTTTGATTGTGTAGCTTATATATTTGGTGTTGAGTTATTAATATCATTCAACTGTATTCTACTAAGTGCGTCCGCATTTTTGTTTAACTTGCCAGGCTTGTGTATTATAGAAAACTCATATTCGGCCAATTTAAATTTCCATCGCATAAGACGAGACGAAGTATTTTTCACGTTTTTTACCCAGACCAAAGGTTTATGGTGCGTTACGAGTGTAAACTTTGTACCATAAATGTACGGTCTAAATTGATCAACTGCGAAAATGATAGCCAAAAGCTCTTTTTCTATGGTAGGATATTTGTACCTTTCCGTATAGTTAAGCGTTCTACTTGCATACGCAATAGGCAGATCAAAATCATTAACTTTTTGCGAAAGTACAGCACCAAGGGCTACGTCAGATGCGTCACATGTTATTATAAATTCTTTTGCAAAGTTGGGATATTGAAGGATCGGAGGTTTAATTAAAGCATCTTTAAGATTACTAAAAGCCTCGTCACAAAATTCATCCCAATGGAAAACTATATTTTTCTTTAAAAGGTCGGTTAGTGGTTTTGCGATTTCCGCGAAATTTGGTATAAATTTTCGATAATAACCTGATAAGCCAAGGAATGATTTTATATCTTTGACATTATTAGGAATTGGATAATGATTGATAGCACGAATTTTATTAGAATCAGGTTTTATACCTGATGACGTAATGACATGACCAAGATAATTTAATTCTCGGCGAAGAAACTGGCATTTCGATGCGTTTAATTTGAGATTATTTTTTCGAAAACAATTAAAAACGTCAATCAACTTTTCATTATGGTCTTTTAAATTTCGGCCGTATACAACTATGTCATCTAAGTATACAAGACATTTGATTCCGGTTAAACCACTTAAAATAGTATTCATCAGCCTTTGAAATGTGGCTGGTGCTCCTTTCAATCCGAAAGGCATTCGTGTAAAATGATAGTGACCTCTGTCTGTGCTGAATGCGGTTTTTTCTTTGTCCTCGTAATTTAACGGAACTTGGTGATAACCACTTTTTAAATCAATCGTACTGTAGTATACGGAGCGACCTACTTGATCAAAAATTTCTGTTATATTAGGAAGAGGGTACACGTCACTAACAGTGATATCATTTAGTCACCGGTAGTCTACCACAACTCTCCATTTTTTAGTGTTATCGGTAGATTTTTTCGGTACAACCAGCAGTGGAAAATTCCATGGGCTTTTGCTATGTTCAATTACACCATCTTGTAGCATATCTTCGACTTGATTGTTAATTTCTTCCTTTGTCGTATAAGGCAAACGATACTGCTTGATGTAAGTGGGAGGACAATTGGCAGGAGTACGGATGAGATGGCTAGTTGCATTTGTGATAGATAATTTGTCGCCTTCGAGATGAAAAATATCATTGAATGATCTACAAATTTTTAATATTGATTCTTGTTCTTCGGAATTGAGATGTTCTATTGAGATTTGAGATTCGAGTTTCTTAAGCCTTTGATCAATTTGGTTTGACCAATTATTTTGAAGAAAGAATAATTCATAGTTTGAAAGAGGCTCTATATTAAGATTAATGTTTTGATCTACTTCTACGGATTTTTCACTAGTATTTGCAATGCTAACTATAGCTTTATTATTCTGAACTTTAATTATAGAGTTTGCTATGAATACACTGGGTAATATTTCGTTAGAAGATCAGAGAAATTCTGAATTATCTAAAGAGTTAACTGTAATTTTGACTGTTGCTTCAGATCTAGGTGGCACAACTATTTTATAATTCTTTGAACAAAGTGGTACAAATACTGAACTTGAAAGAGTAGGTATTTCTAGTATTTGTTTCGAAAAGTCTAATTTACATTTATTACTTGTAAGGAAATCTTTACCAAGTATACCTTGACACGGAATAGGAAAATCATCGGAAACTATTTGAAAGTTGTGATTAACGACTAATGAACTAGTTAGTTTAATATTTCCATTACAAAGGGCTAAAGTTTCAATTAGTTCTGACGAAATGCCTTTGATAGTACACTTTAATTCCAGATTACAATTAGTTTCGTCTTTTATAATGCCAACTTTTAGAATACTGATATCGGCCCCAGTATCAATTAAGAATAAGGTCGTATCAGGAATGGTAATATCTAAAACAAGTCTGACAAATCGTTGATCTTGGAAATTATTTGTAATAAATATACAATTTTCAGTATTTATAGCTGTATTTGCATGTGTATATGAGTCAGCTGGAAGCTTTTCAGAAGATTCGACAATTTTTGAATCATTCTTATTTAGATGGAATTGATTTAGTTCATATTCAATTGGATTGGTTGAAAATTTTGACTGTAAAGACTTCATTGAAGTATCAAATTTTGGATCAACAAAAGAATCTTGAATGTGAAAATATGGTTCAGGAGATTTAAAAGTATTTTCTGAATGTAATTGTTTTGTGTAAGGGTTAATATTTCGTTCTAAGGCTTCGTTATTTGAAAAAAAATCATCTTCATTTCCGGAATATAAAATATTAAGACTATGAGAATTTGAATTGGCTTGATTTTTGGAACACTCTATTTTTTTAACTGCTGGACTCGCGACCCTGTGTTCGAATTTGGGTTGAGTCCACTGGCGTTTCCCCAATTATTTGAATTATCAATTTGATTTTTATTTAGTAATTCATCTGCAGCTTTCTTTTTACGACACTCTTGAATATGATGACCTCTGTATTTACAATAGGCACATACTAGTGTCGTGTATTGGTTTCTTTGTTGAAATGGTACTACATGATTCGGATTTAATGGAAAATTATGAGAAGGAATAGTTGATGAATAGTTGGGGTTTGTATAGTGTCTAGTGAAAGGACGGCTAGTATTATTGTTGGTAGAGTTTTGTGACCTTTGACGTGCAAAACAATTTCCGAACGAATGTCCAGATTTATTACAATAGCGACATTTCAAATTAGAATTATTATTATTTTGTCGAGAATTATTCGCAGTTGACGAAGAGGCCAAATAATTATTTTGTTTTAAGATGACTTCTTCTTCAAGTGCTTTTGATACAGCGTCATTCATCGTAGTATATCTGCAAGCTTTAATTATTAATTTGAAGGATTCTGAGAGACCTTCTTGAAAGGCTTTGAGCGCGGTTTTAGAATTTAAACTTCTTATATAATTTGCTGCTGCTGCTCCTTCACTTCGAATGCAAGCTTCGTTAAGTAGCGAGAGTATTTTTTCAACTCTAGATGCAAAAGATTGCACATCTTCATTGTGAGCTTGCTTAATATTTACCAATTCTACTTGAAGCTGTTCTATAGATCTTGTTTCAGAGCATTTTATTTGAATTTCGGCTTTCAAAGCTTCCCAAGTATCCCAATCTTGATACTGTACAATTTCGTAAGCTTTGCCAGAAAGTTTAACTTTTAGGAATTTAAGAAATTTGAGTTTTTCGTTTGGTTTTAATGGATCGTGAATTAACTCACAACAAGATACAAACTTATGGACTGATAGAAAATCACCATTAAAATCAGGAATAACTTGTAATGCAAGATTTATATCGAAATCACTCATTTTTGAAATAATTAAATTTTCTATATTTACAGAAAATTGTTTCAATTCTTCTTTATAATTTTTAAAATACGGTTCAGATTTAGGAACGATTTCGTCTGAAGAAATTTTAAAATGACTTGGCGAAAATGAATTAGAACGACGAGCTTTTACGTTTTTAATGTTAATTTCAACACCAGTTTCCAAATTTTTATTTGATACGAATTTTTTTTCAATTACATCAGTATCGGCAATTGATTTTAATTTTTTATCTTTTTTTTTTATGGGGTAATTAGGTACTATTTGTCGCGATCTCAATTTAATTGTAGATGAATTATTTGATATACCGTTATCAGACATTAACACAAGTAAAATAACATAATTCACTCAAAATAGATTTAAATAGATTTAAAAGGAAAAAAAAATTGCAGCCATTAATTTAAATCAAATAATCACTTACCCAATATAATTTAATTTGTAATAATAATATTTGTGATGTTTCGTCTCTTGTGTAATAATATTTGTGATGTTTCGTCACTGGATCCGTTAATTGTAAGGTTAAATATTCACCCATATGATAAGATGTGTAGGCGATGTATTGATGGCTATTATTTAAATTCATCCATTTTCTTGATGCGAATGTTGGAATAATATTTAGACTTTGCAGCAATTGATAATTATGAATGAATTAATCAGTATAGATTGTTTATTGATATTTTATTATTATTATTATTTTTTTTTTTTTTTAATTTGTATTGGAATATTTTTAAATTTATTTTTGTAGTATTATTATGTTAAATTATGATCTTAGTTATGGTACCTACTATTATTATTATTATTATAGTACAACTTATTAGATTTAATTTTTTATTTTGCCTCGATAGCATGGCATACCGCTGTCACCAATTTGTAATGATTAAAAATATAAGTTAACCAATTACTAATTTAACAAAGATTTAACATACAATATTATTATATTCATTATTATATTTGTAACTATTTAACATAAATATTAACTTTGTATACTGATTAATGTATAATTGTCCTGTTCGCTCCGTTGTCCAATTAAAAAGAACTCTTCTCGAAGATCTTATTATCACCTCTCGTCAAGCAAAAACAGGTTTACAATTTATATAATTATACAATATTATTCTTTTATAAAGTTATAACACTAATACTATATAAAATAAAAAGAAGACGCGTTCATCATAATTATAACAAATAATAATAAATCATGAAGACGCGTTCATTACAATAATAAATAATGAAGACGCGTTCATTACAATAATAAATAATGAAGACGCGTTCATTACACTATACACTGAGTTCGTAAAAACAGATGAACAGATTTACAACTTTCTTCCACCAATCAACAAAACTCATCCATACTCTAATGAAAGAACCATGGTGGCAACGACGTATAAAAAGCTTATAGAGAAAATGAGCTAGCTATTAAATACTGGGTCACTACTAACACCGACACCATCAAAATGAGAGAATTATTTAGAGACATAGCGAAAGCCAAAGACGAGTTGGAAGGAAAACAAGGCAAGCAAGTTGTACAATTCACCATACAGTATATGCAACGTACTATGACGGCTCCCTTCGGACGACTGTATACCAACCTTAATGATGAATATATTTGTAATATACAGCAACCACTGAATACGTATCACTCAAACACAAGCAGTTGTGAGATGCAATTTTTCCAGCAAACTGGTAACGTGCCAAATAGTTACGAGATTCACAAAATGGACTTCACCTCATTATGGATTCCGCTACGTCGACACAACGTATGGATCTTTGTAATCAAGTCAAAGGATCTTTATAATGGATGCTTTCAGGTCCGCCATCATAGATACCGCTACCTATCGGTATCATATTTGATTATACATGTTGCCAACATAAAATGAGCCGATTTTCATCACTATATAATTGGTCGCTGCGTCATGTATCGACATATGAACCCCGACACTTACCTCAACAGTTATAATGAATTCAACAATATAACTGTTGAGTACTCAACATGTTGATTTTACTCAATATGTTGTCAACAGTTGGCGAACCTGAAAGTGGCCTATGTGATTTTTGAAAGTGACAATGGTATAATCGAAACAACAACCATATTCATTGAAGGAGAGGAAACCATGCCTCGTTTTTTTTGCAATTCGACTAGCACCTGTTGTACCCCTGCCAATGCTGAATCCAAATTAAAGTTAAGAGGTCGTAAAGTTCACGTAATTGTAAATTTTCTCCAACAAAATTAGTGCCGTTGTCCGAGAGTATAGTTTTACATAGCCCTTTTGTTGTATTAACACGTCGTAGTGTTCCAAGAAATAAAGATAAATCAGAAGTCAGTTCGAGGTGAACCACATTTGGGCGTAAACAAACAAAAACAACTAAATACGTTTTTGTAGGAGCCTTGCTACGAATATGATGGTGTAAAGTGGTCAGCAGGTAAATCAGCTATCTGTCGGATGAGCCATCTTGTCGAGATTTACCGAATTCAAAATTGCACATCGAGACTACACTGCTGGACTGCCGCCAATACCACTAATATTGAAGTATGATGCTGTAGGTTTGATACCAAAAAGACTGGCCAAAGAATCAGTCATGAAGCTTAGCTGTGACCCAAGTCCAAATGCAGAAGAGTATGATGGCTCGTTTGACGTATTCGATAGTGTGAAGCTCTCAGGTAGTTTTTACAGAGTTTTAATTTTTCAATTTCCTTTGGGCATTAGTTAGCTGACTTTGATAAAAATTGATAACATCGTAGAATTGAATGTCCTCCCTTCTTACACAATTCGCAATTGTAAGATTTTGCTACTGTAAAAATGAAGAAGCAGTTTGTTGAGATCGGTTAGGTTTTATTGTTGAAGAACAAGCCATCAGTTTCGAAATGGAATCGATTTTAATCGAGTCTAAATTTCCACTTCAAATTTGTAAAAATCCACAAACATCTTTTAAAGTTGGTAAAGCATTCCGCGATGCTTCATCTCTATATTTGGCTTTAATAGCTTGGTTGAACTTGGTGTACATCAAATATAGAAATTTTGTCCCTTTGTTGTTCACTAACTCGTAAGCAACTGTGCCTATTTGTCGGGAATACTTCTCGTTCCAAATAATCTACAAAATTTATAACGGTAGCAGTCCACTGCGGTTTAAGTATAGTGCAAACCGTGAATAGTGGTCTAATACTATAAAATATATGTGTATTACCCAGTTAAGAACGGGGGACGGACCAATGAAATCCAGATTTTGAAATGGTCCCAACATTACTGATGTTGACATATTTGTTAGCTTACAAACTTGACCCATCAAACTTGACCCATGGAACCATCTCCAGTTATAGCCGCAAGGCTTTCAGGTTGGAGTACAGTCTGGATACTGGGATACTTTGACAGGTTGATGAATTAAGAGCTTTCCCTTAGCTAGTTTTATATGTGACAATTGATTCAAACTTTTTTTATGCATCTTTGTAAATCTTGATATTCGTTATCTGTTAAGTTTTGGGACTGGAGATCTATTTTAAATGGAATATCTTTCGTATCCAGCTGTGCAATTAAACTGTGATTCCTAGACAAAGCATCTGTAATCATTTAAAACATTAACTTTTATCATAATTCTTGATAAAATTACGGAACCAACCACATATTTCAAGAAATCGCCCAAAATGTTTAATGGTTGTTGGTGCCGAGACATCTTGAATTTTTAAAACCTTCTCTGTTTCAACCTTAATTTCAACCTTAACACATCGATCCGCTATGATATGTCCTAAATATTTAGCCTAAGAGTAAGAATTTCGATTTTTCTACATTAATCGTCGAGTTTCCTGCCTTCAGTTGTTCTGCTAGTACTCCTATAGCAAATGCTTGTGTTCGCCGAAAGTATAGCAGATATTACTAGTAAATCATCTAAGTAAAGGAAAATTCGATCATGTAGTTCATGTGAAATTATGCAATAGTCGACACGGTTTGTGCAGAATTATTCAACCCAAATGGCATTACCTTGAATTGCTACAATGGTCGACCAGGAACTGCGAAAGCAGTTTTTTATCTACAAGATGGTTTGAGCGGTATCTGCCAAAATGCAACTTTGAAATCTATATATCGGCTAGAGATGAAATGTGTGTTATATAAACGACTAAACAAACCGTTAATTATAAGTAATGGATATAGGCTTCCTATTCCGTGTCTGCAATTACCTTCCTTGCATCTAGACAGAAACGTAATGTGTCACTGCTTTTAGTTACTACTGATAATACTACTGAATAGGTTCAAGGGCTGGCAGATCCCTCAATTACATCTTACTGTATCATACGCTTAATTTCCTGGTCCACGTTCTTTTGGACTGGCGGTGACACAGCATAATAGTGTTGTTTGATTGGTTTTGCATCGCCGCTGTTGATTTTATGTTCAACCAAATGAGTTTCCCCATGTCCAAGCTAAAGTGAGAATGGAAATTTTGACCATATTATACTGCATTTGCTGTTCTGCTGTAAAAATATGTTGGTCTACGTCTACTGATTTCTTAGTATGTGTATCTTTTGGTACCACATCAACTCTAATATGCCAATTTGGAGGCCAAAAATCTTTCAACAATCGGTTCCTTAGTATACAAGAAGATCTCTACGTAGATCAAACTTCACCCCGACCCCAAAAAACACAGAAGAAGCAGTAAGCAGTACCGATCAGGAGTTGTAAGGTATTTGGGCGCCACTTTGTAACATTTTGTGTTTTTAAAGTGTGAATATGAAATCCACTTTTACACATAGCACGTTACATAGAAATTTGACCACAGAGATACTACCTCGGCTTTATATATCCTGCTGCTCAGAAGGGAGATATGTTGGCCCTGACAAACCACCACCGTGAAAAAAAAACATAAAACAACTTCTCCACCCACATGATGAAATAACTCATCGTACATGAAGCTTTTTTGTTTATTGCCCACTATGTGGGTCGTGACGTGCCACAAATAAACGCAGAATCGTGATACCGATAATCCGAGAATTTAACTAACTGGCATCTCGTATCGTTAATTCCACCCACCAAGAATTGGATCAGGCTACCCGCAGTTAGATCAACGATATTTGATGCAGGTCATCATCGGCATTTTTCCATTGCTTGAATTATTTTGTGCCGTTCCTTGAAAAGTAGAAATTCTTATTTTTCTCAACTTGCTGATTTTTGACATTTATTTACTGCACAATATAATTATAGGTTAATGGAGTCAACTATACAATCGATTTATAGATGCATAAATCAATGAAGCTTTTTTGTTTATTGCCCACTATGTGGGTCGTGACGTGTCACAAATAAACGCAGAATCGTGATACCGATAATCCGAGAATTTAACTAACTAGCATCTCGTATCGTTAATTCCACCCACCAAGAATTGGATCAGGCTACCCGCAGTTAGATCAACGATATTTGATGCAGGTCATCATCGGCATTTTTCCATTGCTTGAATTATTTTGTGCCGTTCCTTGAAAAGTAGAAATTCTTATTTTTCTCAACTTGCTGATTTTTGACATTTATTTACTGCACAATATAATTATAGGTTAATGGAGTCAACTATACAATCGATTTATAGATGCATTTACATCCAAGATATAGGACGTGTTATTCCAACAATAAGCAAAGAGATCGATGACACCAATAATGAACTTATCGCTCAACGGTAAAACAAAATGAAAAGCTCAAATCCATATCATTGCAAAAAAAAAATCCTTTTAAAATAATTGAATAATATTGCTAATATCCGGTACATTCAAACTTAAATGGCTACGTTTTATGTGTCGATTTCTAGTACTTATCTCGCTTCATGTACCCCATACAGTTATTGAACGGAAATTCGATTTTGGAATATAAAATAAAAATTCTCGCTAGGTACGAGTTCTGATAGATTTATACAAATTGTATCAGATTTTTTTTTAGTATATAAACGATACAAATTTATCAGTTTGTTATCAGTTTTGCGATTTGTTTTGTCTTATCACGTTACATAATATATTTGTGAGTGTATTTGTGTAAATCGAAGTAAAATTCCCGCGCAAAATGTTTTTTTCAATTGATAAGCCATCTCTATTTATTTTGGTAATTTTAATGGTGACACTGTTCGAAGAGATTTATTGTAATCCACAGCTAGGTAAGAGTTTTATGATTATACATATGTACCTTAGTAAATTGTTTATGGTTGTTAAATTTATTATAGAAATTTTGGGAGGATACGACATTATCGGAGTTTGTATACGAAATTGTGCTCAGTGTCAGACGATGCTCGGAAAATATTTTAACGGACAACTGTGTGCGGAATCCTGTATGAATTTTAAGGGCAAAATGATACCAGACTGTGAGAATGTCCAGTCGATTGCACCATTTTTGAAACTCGAGTGAAATATATTTTTTGACCTATAAGAACTGTTTATATCCTTAAGAACTACTAAGAAAATAAAATTATTTTAATCCTAACAAAAGTTAATGTTTTATAGGCCATTGTCAAATCTCATCGTAATAATAATCTGACTAAATGGTCTTGATGCGAAACTATTGTTTCATCTTTGATTTTTTGGATTCATAAACGATCAGGAAATCTTTAGAACTCGAATATAATATCTTTTGTTTGTGGTTGGAGGCAGTACCATGAATCGAATCATTCACTAATTGCCAGCTTACATAATTTCTGGATTGGTAATTTAGTGGTTCCACCTAATGTATTTAAGGTAACTGTTCGTACCAAACCATCAGTGCTAGCAATGAGTTGGTGTTATGCGACCAATAAACCACCGCGTCACAGCTTTACTCTCATCCTTAATTATTTTAGGTTAGACAGTATACATTTGTTGAAATTTGGACCGATGTTGCAGTATATAGCCAAATACTCCTTCCTTGTGGCATCTTAACCAAAAATGCTGTACCATCTGTTTGATAAATTGTAACCGTTGTAATAGGCCAAGTCAGATCGATATAAATTTGAATCTATCAGTTAATTGTTAGGGTGACTAATAAGAAGATGTGCTGAAGTTAGGACATCTACATCGTCACCTACACGAGACAGTGGTCTCGAACTTAAAATTCCTTCAAATTATGTTATCAACGTGGTAAATTTGCTTATTTTTAAAATGTTCTTGCCTATACGATTCGTCTGAGGTGATTTTTAAAAATTTTCAACCGTTTTCCAAATCTCTCAGGAACTGCTTTGGTGTTCCACATGGCTCTCCTATACGCTTTAATATTTAAAGAGGCATCAAGCACGTTGCATAATGAATATTTATCTTTAGAGAACCCATCTGAATTTTGTGTTTGAGCTACTTCTATTTGCCCGCTTTCAATAAAAGAACTGATCAACGCCAAACAACAAATCAATTTCCCCTGAAACGTTAAATGATGAATCTGCTAACTGGATATTCATTAGGTATTTATAATCGGGCAAGTTGAGATTGACTTGTGGAAGCTTTAACGTAATCTTTGACATTTTAAATGCTTCTAAAGTTTAATACTGGTCTGAAGTTCCATCCAGTAAACTTAATTTTACTGCTTGTAATTTTTCCAATATCAATTTACCCAAGTCCAATCACCAAACAACATCTTTGTGTCGCTGTTATTTGATATCGCCGTATTAATGATTCCGACAAAAATGACATTTGCGATCTACTATCGAATAATATTCTGCACTTTCTAGTAACTTGTCCACCATCTGTTTAAAGATTCACAATGGCTGTTGGAAGAATTGTGTGGCCACTAGACTTAATAAAAGTCAACATGATTGGAGATTTTGATTTGTGGATGATGGTATCTCTGAGTTATTGTGAGCCAAAGACGTATCATGTTGTTGTATATATAGTAGTGTGTGATGCTTTCTCGCAAATGAGTTATCTACTCCTTGATAAATATCAAAATTCCGGGTGATTTATATTGAAGGAATTAAAATATCGGCTGTCATATTCAATTAATTTTCTTCTATCAGTGGCGTTTAATTTTTTAAAGCTATTACATTCTGCTAACTTGTGAGTCTCTTTTTGATAACAAGAGCAGGTCAGGGTAGCGAAAACATGGACGCGAGCTGACACTTTTCGAACCGTTGGTTTAGATTGGACTTGTAAGTTTTAAATCATCAAGGGCATTTATTCTTTTTTGAAAAAACTGACAGATCTATTTTATGGAAGGAAATTCTAGGTCATTTATTGCATCTGTTAAATTTTTTTAATATCACTGTTTAATTTATTTAGGAGCAGTTTAATTATCCACGGGGTCAGAAGTCTGATTTTCGGACGAAAAAGTAATATTGGCAACTCTAGATAAAGCATTCAAGAATTATCGCAAAGTTCTATCAATAAAAGCTTTAATAAGAGCCGTCATCAGCCAAAACAGTAAAGAATCAACTTAAAGAAGCACTCGATAATAGAAGATCACCTTTGATGTCTAAGAATGGAGTACGAATTAAGCTAGTAAAAACTGTAAAATATTTTAAAAGTCTTGCAAAAATCAAAAAGGTATCCTTCTTGGTATTACAAAAGCTTACAAAGCTGTATTATCAAGTGCCGTTGCTTTTATAGCTGTGTAATACCATTTGAAATATTATCACAAAAAAGAGTTGCTCGATTTAATCTTAGGAAAAGCTTACTTTAATTGGCTCGCTCAAGAGGCAGATTCGCTTTTTTAGATCAAACCACTTTTCGTTTAAGGGACAGTTGACCTGGTACATTACGGATACCTGCTGCTCATTTTGTGCAAACCCAAGTTTGTCTAACTGAATAAATGATTCTGATCCTGGAAGATTTTCTATATGCACGGATACATCTCCGCTCGAAAATTCTCATTTTCTTCAAGTAACTATGTTTGCAGTTGTACCAAGTTATCGAGCATAATTGATCGATGATCACCTTAAGGTTTTCATCCATTACCACTTGCGGTAAATATGGTTTATGAATATTGCAAAATTATTTGCGTTGTGCCGAGTATCTTGCCATGCACACTGCAACGGGTTACGAAATAGGATTTTTTCACTGTAGATAATTTAAAGTAAGGTAAATTGCTTTCGGTACCTTTGTCGTTATTTCGGCGATATATCCACTGTATCCATTGATTACAACGATTACAATGTCATCGACCTATGGTTTTGTTTGTACCAGGCTACTGTTTTACAGCGGACTACTGAATAGGTCGGCTGTGTATAAATTGTACAATATGGATGCAGTACTGCCGTGTTGTACTCCGTTTTTTTAGAGAAACTGGATATTTTAGTGAAATTGGATGTATCAAGATCGTTCGTTGTGACGAATTTACTGCCATAAAGCATTTCAATTATAGGAGGTGTAAAATATTGTTGGTAGATGTTTTGTTTTTGTACTCCATCCAGGCCCACACAGTTTGAGCGATCGATGTTGAGCCTTCTTTGTAGCCTTTTCAGTCTCCCCGACCTCAAATGTGGTGGATGCCTTTGTCCGACATTTTCCGCTTTAATCTTGGCTCCTGTTTTAAGCAATGTCCAGGTTTGATTTTTAGCACGCCATGTTATTTTTACGCTGAACCACCGGACTACTATTTTTGATGTTATGCGTGACAAGCTGAATTATGCTGATGTGTTAGCCAAGTTACGTGTCATCGATATTGTGTGTTGTTGGAACTATATTTGGTACTTTTTGTCGTTCAGTTGTTTGTTACACATATAATATACATGGCAATTTTTTTCTGTCAAATTGGCCAATTAACGTTTCACGTAACATTCTTCTTGTGGAATAGCCGATTGGGTTATTGTGAATTATTGTTGACACTTGTCCTCTTATTATTTTAATTTTGATTTCGATTGCTGGTGGTCATTTTGCTGCACAATTGCTTCAGAATGAATTGGTATACGGGGAAGCCGCGAAAGGAGGCTGGATCGCAGTCTTGCTTGCAATTGATGTAATATATGGTCGTGGTGAAATAAGCTTTGTCAATGCATGTGTCAATGCTTGTTGCATTTGAAATTGCATTTGATTGATCTATACCCGAAGTTGGAAGCGGTGTAGCGGAATCTCTTGCAACTATTAAATTGCGTGATCTTAAATATTGCAACTGATTAATTTGATAATTTATGGCTTGGAAGGTATGCACCTTGGCTATTATGGTGTTTGGTTCAGACTGTATGATATAATATTGGCCATTGAATTTTATCCTTTCTGTTGGTCGTTTTTGTTTTTGTATCTGCCGAATATTTGTTATCATTGCACCACATTTCACCTTGATTTCTTTTTTAATCTCTTGCATCAATTTTAGTTTCAATTTAGCGATAAAAATTTTAACTACTGGGATTCGATCCACAAACTAGATTAGGTATTCGTTGACAATTCTTGTGGTTGTTCAAAAAGTAAAAGAACAGTAAAAAAGCTGTCTAGGTCAAATTGCAAGAGAAGAAGCCATTTTGGTAGTTTAGAAGAATGTGACGAGCTTAAGCTCAGGATTGAAACTCAGGATTGATTGAAACTATGTGATTGCAATGGCCATTGAAACTAGCTTAAAGCTGTCCAATCATGCTAACAATCAAGGCGTGAATTAACCTAAATTCACGAAAACGTTGGTTTGTTTATATTTTTAAACTATAACTCCATCACCATTGTAGGTAGTAGGACTGAGTATGATTAGGAACTAATAAATAATCTATCATTTCGACCATTTCAGATTTTAGTGTTGTGCTGGAATACCAAAGTAATCTAAATCTTTTTACGCTGAGAAATAATCGAATGACATCATATTCCAGATTCCAGATTTCAAGGCTAAAGAAAATCGAGTTTTTGCCACTAAAGTCTCTTTCAATGCAGTATTTTATGCGTGATATACGTGTCTTTAAAATATATCGTGTCTTTAATACCATCAGACATTAGTATATATTTATCCGGAACTAGCCCACACAACTTGTCAGCATTTGCATTATAATTTGGCAAGAGAATATTAAGGATAATTCATATCCTAATCAATTGCAACCTCCTCGGCTAAATTATTTAAATTATTTTTAAAGGTAGGTTAGCTCAATCAGGGAATCCAAAGGTCACAGCACTAGACACAACATTTTAAACATTATGTAAAACCGAAAGTCAACCCAAAAACAATACAGCTTACATTTTTTGAAATCTTGGTTTTTATATTAACTGCATCTTACAAATGTTTAAATTTTCACAACTTTATCCTCATAATTTAAGGAATCAATTTGGGTTCTAGATTTTCCCATCGTGTCTGTTTTGAACTTTAAAGCATCGTGTCTGTTTTATACTCTAGTTATATATGGATGTTACTTTGCAATTAGGCCAGATACATAACATACACTTTTGGGTATTACATAGAAAATTTCCCAGAAATATTCTGAGTATGTAAATTTAATATCTTTGATACACTAGAGAAAAAGTAACACCAAAAGTGGAATAAAGAACCTTAAAGAACCTTTAAGAAAATAAGTTAAACATTTCAAACGTTGCTCGGCAACAAACCAGTAGAAACAATTTACACGTCTTCTTAAAATAAACCAAACGTATTGGCCATAAACCTTGTATAGCTATGGTGTGAGTATACATTTTTTGCTTCTTCCATAACGTATCACTAACGAATGAAATTTATAGCCAAATTAAATAAAAAATCATATCAAAGAAAAAGTTTTATGTTGCTGAACATTAACAACCAACGCGCCAGCTAAAATTATGATGATAAGAATGAGGTAAACAACACACGCCATAATACTTTAAAATTTGCAAAGTTTGGTTTGTTAAACCGAAGCGTGGGTACATACACCGATAGCAACAAATAAGTTTTAAAATATAAGAAATTATTTTGAACTTTTTATTATATTTTCTAAAAGGGTGTCTTGGAAATCATTTTTGAATTTTTTATTAAAATGTTTCTTCCCATTATTGCATTGAAAGGTTAAACAAATTATATATTCTTACTAAAAATATAGCATCTATTGATATGTGTCGTTTGATTTTTAATTTTAACAGTAATTTAAAAAATTTACGTGGGCATGATACGCTGAACTTAATATTAACTAAAGCCATAATGAAAGCCGTCATTTTGCAGGAGCGACGATTGCTGCTGGCGACGATGGCTCTTCAGAATTAGAATACTACTTGTTTTCTTTGGGTTGTCCAGATTAATAGGATGAGCACGCTTGTTGATTGTTGATACAGTACGGGCAGGCAATGTCCTGTAAAACCTATTTATTATTATGATATATTATATAATTTTTATTTTATTGCAGTTCATCAAAATCGGGCCACTACTACGCGTTTTATTGAATATTCAATCAAATTCGTAAATTTGCAAAGGCTTACCATTTTGCTAATTTTTTTGAATACCAATTATTTGTTGGAAGGTCATTATATTTTATAGCAGTATTTATACTGAAAACTAGGGCATTTTTATAAGGTATCATTCATCAAAATCGGGCCACTATTACGCGTTTTATTGAATATTCAATCAAATTCGTAAATTTAGAGATCGCAGTAAGCATTTAAATAAATGATTGATGCGTCGAACTGCCAAAACATTTATCAACGTTGTAACTTACATTAGATCATTGTAGTGACATCTGTCCCCACATGATTATACCATTATTATATTTTAACTACTAGCGTCATCTATTAATGAAAAGCTTAACTTTATTATATCGATCATTAATTTTTTTGGACACACCTATTCATAAAAACTGACCTATTTAACATTCAAATGTCAAAAGACTACATCAACAATTAATGTATTTGGTCACAACAAGTTTTAAAGGTGAATATTTGTAATTAAATAAATAAAATTTTAATTATGTTGTATTCTTTTTATTTTAGTGAATCATCAGTAAATCATTGAATGTAGACCACCGACTTCTACGCAAATAGTTTGGATAATTTTCGGTCACCGCCAATGTTTTCAAAAATTATCATCGCACCATTGCACTATTTCATTAACCAAATAAAGATGAGGATCACTTAATGGCATTTGGTTAACCGAACGGAGTTGTTCGAAAGATGAATCGAATAGCCACTTATAAGTTAAAAAATGGAAATTAATGAAATCTAAGTTGGAAATGGTGCATAACTCGAAGCATCATAAATCGACGAATACATTAATTCAATAAAGTTATACCATCATGTTCAAGTAGTACTGCATGATAAATGGTTACTAGAAGTGCCCGTTTGAATTGTGACACTTATCCACAGTGTAAATTTTGGTACACTGTGGAGATATCAGTGAAGTTCGCGGAAACAAAAGCGTAAAGTTTGGGTTTCAAACTCCCAAAGCACGGACGTATTATTTCATATATTTAAATTATGCATTCTTAAAATGTAGCTGGCCATATGATGCAATGTTATGTTGATAAAATATGTATGCGGTTATGTCCCCAATTTTTTTACAGATATCAGATTTTCAGGTGAAATGAATGTTCAATATTGTAGTCGTTGCTAATGGTTTGAAAGGTACGAATAAATACATAAATATTTATTTACGGGTTTGTTCATTATGCAAAATTTGACAAATTATTATAGCTCAGCCTAGTTGTAAGTATATGACCTTTAACTGACATTTAAAACTAATATGACTTTGAACATAAACTTACCTCTAATTAACGTTGTCGATTCTTCTTACGAACACGAAAAAAACGATAAACAGAAAGGTTTTGAAATTAAAGCATATGATTGAGTATGACATATCATAAATTAATAATAGAGAGTGGTCGAGAGGTTAAGGCTTCATGTGCGGATCGTTCTTGGGCGTAATGGTGAAGGTTCGAAATGCACTAGTGGCAAATACATTTTTATTTAACAATAAACAAAATTGAAAATTCCATTTCGAAATGACGTGGAAAATTGAAAAAACAGATGGGAAAAAATGGCGAAAAATGACCAAAAAAATTTCAATTTTATTCATTATTTCTACCACTTTTAAACGTATTTTTTTTTACTATAGGCGACAGTAAAATCTATCGTGATAGCAAATGTTTTTTACGAAAATTTTGAAAAAACATTGAAAAAGATTTACTGTCGCGCAAATTATTTACTATACGCGATAGTAAAACTTTCGTGATAGCAAATGTTTTTATGAAAATTTTACAAAAAAGTTGAAAAAGATTTACTGTCGCGCTATCGAGCTCAAAAAAATTTTACTATACGCTATCGGCTATAAATTTAATTTTTTCTTCCACTTTTTTTTCAACTTTATTTTTTTTAGCTAGGCCCGACTCCATTTTGAAACGACTACAAATTATATTAAATTTTTTGAAATAAAAATTGACTTTGCCGCAAAGTGCATTTCGAACCATGATCAGTACGACAAATGCACATCCTACACCCGGTCTTTACCACTCGACCACACCCCATTATTGAAAATTTCGTATTTATACGTTTATTTAAGTAGCTTGTAATATTACTACGAATAAAACATTCAACATTCACAATGTCACGATGAGGAAAAATCAACATTTGTGCACATATATTTTATTTGTACTCAACATTTAGGAAAACTAATTTATGATGTATAATTGACAATTGGGCGATGAGAATGATTAAACAAATAAAATTAAAATTTCCCAGCTTGGGTTTGAACTTCGTATCATATTGTTTGTGTTGAATCGCCCGTCATTGCTAACACCTGCACCACTCCAGTGTACGAAATTTATTGGTTAAAAGTTTATTTACCTTTCAAAAATATTCTTGTAAATTTACTTGTACTTTAAGTAAATTTATACTTACCCTTTCTTATACCAATAAGAAAAGACATCTGATATCAAAGACACATTTTAGATAACAGCTTTTCACCACAAAAGCTCTAATCAAAAATTATGTTACCGTTTGATATTGACTGACATCTTTTTAAAGTTTTCTCTTATCATCTTAGCTCCAGATATTTAAAGCTTTTACAGGGGGGTTACAAAATAAAAGCTCAACATCTTATTTCAACTTTACAGATTTTAATATAAAATTTATTTGATTTAGGCACAAAAATTGTTATTTGACATTTCAACGATATATTTAAACATTAAAAAAAAGCTTTTATAAAATATTAATTCTTACATTTGTTAGGAGCCTACATAATTTGGAAATATAATATTCTATTCGAAGTAATTCTAGACACTTTGGACATATATATCCGAACGTGCGTAATTACCTACCCATCCGATTGTGATCAAAATCATTCTTCTTCATTGTCGGCTTCAACTAGTGCGTTAGCTTCTAATACACGAATCTTATAATCCTCGTACGTTGGAGTAGACTAAAGGAGTGAAGTATTGAACAATTAATGATGATTATGATGGTGAATAAATTTAATTAGTATAAAATGTATGTAATGAATAGCGATTAGTTGATACAATGGATGGCATGCAACTTCTACATGAATAAGATATGTACATAAACGTCGTGTGTCTTAATTAAAATGTTTTATACAGTGTGTCCTTATTTCTAAGTCACGCTTCCAGTCACCAATTAAATTATTTAATTTTAATAATTCCATAACCGGGAGTTAAATTGTTATTTTTGTTGGTGAATTAACGTTGGTCTTTACACACGGGTTCTATATGCATTGTGGATCTTTTGCAGGCAACAGGCTCAGGCACTTTTATATTATTATTATTATAGGATTTCTAAAAATTTTGTGGTTTTTTTGTACAATGATAAAATTTTAAAAATGTCTACCTTAAACCTTAAAAATATAAAAATAATATTACAAAATCATATTGGGGGTTTTACATAAAATTATAAGGAGGTTGTAGAGCTTTAACATAAAAAGTTCATTTTGGACAACAACAATACAAAGCACACAAATTTAGGTTTATACATTTAAATATTATAATTAAATAGAGCAAGGATGAGACAAGTGTTTAATTGCTAACCTCCCAAAGATTATCTTCCCATGATGGGAATAATCGTTTAAAGCTTCTCGGTTCCTTTCCTTGATGGATACGAATAATAGGAACAGTTTCTTCTGAACGATCGGTTGGATCAGTAAGAATGTATTGCTAGAAAAATAAAAACCCATTAGTAAATTTCAAAACATGTTCGTTAATTTTATTTGAAGTTACCTGGGCCATTTCAACGGCCTTTGATTTTTCTTCTTCAGTCGATCCACTTCCTTCCCATACATATACCTCATCGCCACCATCAAGTACCATGATATCGTCTTGTTCTAACTCTTCTTGAGTGAAATCACCAATTTCTTCGACACGGAATTTACCGTTACGAAGAATTCGGCAATGGAATAGACGTGGTTCTAAGAAAGGTGCACCCGGTGGATCTAAATCGTGATCATATTCTCCTTCACCTCCAAGTGCACTCCAAAACTCTTCAGGTTCTTCTCCTTCATTGATCGATTTGACTTCATGATCGGGCGATAAACGTTCAACAATACTATCGGCCATTTCACGTTCGAACGAAGAACATCCTTTACCGTACCAAACGTATGTCACACCGGGAGTTTCCAAAACATAAGCATCATCAGAAGCGAGTGAACTGGCGTTTTCTGGTAATTGATCGGCACGTACATCTTCAGCACATGTACCACGAATGCGGAACAAACGAACACCATCAGCATCGTATGTGTCATGGTCATGGATGTTTTTGAATCCGGATGCATGTCCACCAGTGAACACAATCATTTTACCCTTGAATACTTTTAAGAAATGTCTTGGCTCGTTACCTTGTGCTACACGTACTTGTATAGCAGCACCACCTAATTCATTGTCCAAACGTACAGCGTGGATCGCAGATGCTGCTTTCTCATCGATCGACGATTGTTTACCTTGCCAATAGTAGATAACAGTTCCTTGTCCACCACGACGATTACTATATTCGTATTTGATGACATAAGAATCACCACCAAAGAATATTCCATAGTTGTCGGGATCGAGAGGAGCCAAATCCATGTTTTCAATTCGCCACACCTCTACTTCACCTTGGCCATTATCTGGCATAAAACCAATAGCACGTCCACCCGATTTTTTAATAGCATGGAAAATAGCTGGATCAACGTCACTATCTTCGGCACTGTCCGAATCATCATCGTTGGCAGCACGAATAAGACGTGAATGGGTCATTCCACGATCACGCCATGTTGAGAAGTATTGTTTAAATGGTGTTGTTTCGGCACCTTCGACAATACGATGAACTTGTGTCCACGATGGATAATTCTTTGATGTAAGGAAACCGTTAGCGCGATTAATACTTTGACTTTTTTCTTGGGCCGAAGCACCTTTACCGATCCAAACGTATATACCGGATCCAGTATCTAAAATAAAGCATTCCGTTGTCAATAGTAAATCTTGACGTAATGGTTTTGTTGCAATTGGATCAACTTTAAGCGAACCAGTATCATCAGATACTTTATACAATGTAACTTTGCTAGCATCAGCACGCTCGAATGTTTCATCATCTTCGCCGACTGTCTCATCGGGAACTGTTGACGGTGAACCTGAACCAAGAATTTCAAAGAATTGTTCTTGATCGGCGGCCGACGAGAATTCATCGACAATATGAACCGAAGCCCGACCGTTATGATCTTGATCTCGAATTTGATTGGCCGCACTTATCGCTTTAATTTTTTCAATACGTTTTGCATTTATACCCACATAAACGTAAATATCACGTCCATTGTCCAAAATGAAGCAATCACCTTTGTTCATCGCCGAAACCGATAGATCGATTTGATTTACACGAACATTCTTTTTGCCTTTTACTTGGAATAATCTCTTGTCACCTTGGGCATTCGTTTGTACTTGATTAAAGCCACTGGCGACCCCACCATCTTGATACCGAATACCATTTTTATAGTAGCTTAAGAATAGTTGTGATTCATGGTTTTGAGTTTCACGATGTTGAATGGGCCCACCGCCGAGTGCATCGTCTAATTGAACGGTGTATAGAGCAGCGGCACCACGTTCATCTTGCGACGCTTGTGATCCCAACCAAAAATGTAGATCCCACGAAAAACGATTTTGTTTATCAGTTTTTGTGTTTAGAACGATGTAGGCGTCACCGCTGAAAAATTTGCCATAATCACGTTTTGGATATGCAACAGGTTCAAAGTTCTGAAAAAAGAAAAAATAAAAAAAATTATTAATTCATTTTGAACATTACCAATTTATAAAATTTAAAGTCTATATAGATATGCGCCGCGACTAGTTGTCGCCAAAACAGTTAAAGCAAAGAGACTTTTAAGAGATATGGGGGATAGAACTTGGCAAAAATATTTATAGTTTTTATTCCTATCTACAGATTTTTACGTCGTTTATGTTTCGCCCAAAATATTTTTCTGCTATACATGAACACATGAATATACATAAAAACTAATATAATGATAACATGCGATAACATTTTCCATATGGTAAATTTATTTATTTACTTATGTACGATAGGAAACCCGCAGTTAATAATTAAATTTTTTTTAATTAACTAATTGGTAATAATTTTAGACTTTCCAAAATTTAACAGGTGAAACACATTACTTATATCGGGAGCTTGGTAGAATGTAAATATAGTACTCAAAAAACTGCACTCAATATATAAGTCAGTGTCAATGACTGTCGTAATGTTTAGTTTAAAAAGTTACCTTAATTTAGAACCGCCAAAAAATGAAACCAAAATCATTACCACCTAATTGTGGTCAAGTTTAAACTTCCGCTATTGCACTTAGAATAATTTCACTCAACATGTATTTACTATTTTGAATTTTACTCATATTATCTAATATTAATGCAATTCTATAAAAATTTCACTCAAACTTTTACATGATTTTTAATTGGAGCTTTTAGACCGCGATAATCTTTCCATTCGAAATACTACCCATGACCAATAATAATTTCAATTCATGTGCATCCAAATGAGTGATTATTATATTTCTTAAATATATTAGTTTCACTCAAAATATTGCACTCATAAAAAACCTTAAGAATATTTTAAATTAGTTTTAACTACTCGTAACTATATTAGAAAATCCATACAACGAGTTAAGTTTGCTATAATTTAAAATCACTCAAAATGTACATCATTCAAATAACATAGAACCAAATGAAAGAATGACCATTATTATCAAATTTCAACCGAAGTGCTTTTACTAAAAATTAAGAAATTCAGTTAATCCATATTTCGAGTACTACCATAATAAACTGTCACCTAATTTTGAATTGAAACTCCTAGGCTAAGATAATATTTCCACTCAGAACCTCATAGTGACCAACAATATGTTAAGCTCCTTGCAAAGATTTTGTAGGTTTTAAAAGTGGTCAGTTACTTTCTAATATCTGAGATTTCAAATCTAATATTAATATTTAATACCGCAGTTCTTCTCAATTAAAATGTCATATGAAGTTTCCACACAGTTATTTCCACTTTATTTTCAACATAAATAATATTTCCACTCAAACACCTGTTCTGCTGCTAATATCATTTCCAGAATAATGTAGTTTCAAAAGTGATGAATTGCAAACTAATATATAACTGATCTAAAATTGGCCTTCTTAATTTAGATGCCATATGAAGTTTCCCGCACTTTTTATGGGATCCAGCATGCCAGAATGAGTGATTCCCAATGTCAGGTATGCTTAGTCCAGTGGATTTCTTCATGTTCGGCATTGCAGCAACGTACGCGAAGGGTGGATTGATGTTAATCGAAGCAACCTGGTCGCCGGTGTTGGTGAGAAAGGTTCATTCGAAGATTTTTCTTGGCCCTGGAGGAAGGCTGATTGAAATATGGCTGGGCACATTTAGGTTGGTTGGGTTTATAGATTGGAATAATTTTGGTTTATATCTGTGCTGGAGGAAGAATAGGAAGGGTGATAGAGGCGAGCGCATGCATTTACTATTGCTGGTTGATACTTGATACCATCTTGGGAGGAATTGGATTGCTGGGAAGTAACAGTTTGTCTTGGCCAGGCGCCTTTTATGAATTAGCTCTTGAAAAAATTGTCGCGGTTCTGGATGGAGAATGGCATTGCTGCAGTAGGTTTGGGTTGAAGAGAATTGAATATGATTCTTTGGTTGTGTTTGGAGCTTGTGACTCGATTTTTGGAAAGAAGGGTTGGCCTTGTCATTTGCCATGTTTAATCTTTCAATTTCGGTAGTGTCATTTAATTGCATCGGTTTTTGGAATAAAAGCTCGATCTTTTATTTCGAGCGAATCTGGTTAGGGTTGGTTGAGAGATTGAACTGATTGAATGCGGTTTGTGAGTTTGTATTTTTTGGTGTCTGTGCATTTTGAGTTGGAGGTTGAGTTTAGCTTCTGCGATAGTTTGTAGTCGATGTGATCGCGGTGGGATTCCTGTAGAATTTTTACTTGAGCTGGGGCCAAAGGCTTAGTTGTTGGATTGATGCCTATTGCAGAGGCAGGTAGAAGGTGGTTTTATGACTGAAAATTTGTGAATTCTGTTAATGTGGTTTTTGCGTGGCTTCTAGAGGCAGTTGGACCTGCAGTTGGGAGATTGTGCCATGCGTGGGGCTTGTTGGGACATTGGGGTGGTTTGAAGGAATATTCTTGTTTGCGCTTGTGGCGTTGTTGGGGATGGTTCAAATGCAAGGTTATGTAGGTCTCCGGTTGCGGTTTAATTAAAGTGTTGTGGATGGCTGAAGGGGTCCATTTTTGGCTGTATGTTTCTGTAACTTGGGTAGTCTGTGGATTCGTGTTGTATTATTGGTGTTTTCATTGGTTGTTCTGCCGTATCTGTGAAATTAAAAAATTTTGCTGAATACTTGATAGTACACTCTAAATCAATCATTCAACCAATAAGAAGTTTCACTCATTTACTACATTTACGTCATTTGACATAAGTTTGGGATAAAAAGGTGTTAAATTTGGTTAATAGGTTTTTAAAAATCACTAAAACTGTACGTCACGTTAAAATAATATATTACAAAATCAAAGTGGCCCTTACTTCTAAATGTCGAACAGTTTAAGAAAGTACTGCTTATAAACGATGACACAAAATTTTAAATTGAGTAAAATTAAAGTATATTGTTGCTTAAATTTGGATTACAACTTCCATACCTAGATAATATTTCCACTCTAAACCCAATTTTGCCAATTGATAATTTAATCTGACATTCATAATTAATATGTCAGCTAAATTTTCACTCATTTATTACATTTCATGGTTTTGCTCAAAATATTGCACTCCTTAAAAATACAAGATTAAGTTTATTAAACTCCATAAAGTTGAACGCCAGTTAAATTTAACTTGAGGTTAAATTTACACGATCTTTTTTAAAAATCACTCAAAATATATATCACACCCAAATAACGTATAACGAAACCAAAGAACGGTCATAGTTTATGTAAGTGGTGCTCACAAACGAATTTGACTCTAATAGGTAAAAATTTCACTAATTGTATTTTACTCATACTATCCTAGTAGTATTAAGGCTAACTTTAGCTAATAAGCTAATACTAATTTTGATCTTCATGAAATTTAAAAAAAGGAATTAATTATTAGCAAATATTATTTTAAACTATAGATATCTAAATTTCACTCAAAATACATTAAAGCTTGAATAGGTAATAATTACTCAATTGCCTAGGACCTTTCACTCATTATTTGGTAACTGAATCTTATTCAATATAATTGTATGTATCGTTCAATCAATTTGCACTTTGAGTAAACTTGAAATCTAATGTTACTTTTTTTCTATTGACAGTAAATGATTTAGTTTAAATTTCCACTCATAACCGTATAAGATAGGTGATTAAAGTTTAAAAAGACAAAATTGTACCACCTACTGTCGTAAACTGTCTTAATATGTTTTAAAATGTATAACCGATTTTTATTGAATATATTGAGTTATAATAAGTTTCACTCAAAAAATAAAATTTGCTCAAGTAATTTTGTAAAATCGTTTAATGATTTAAAAACCACTCAACATTTTAATCACTAGGAATAGAACGAACTAAAGTAACTCCGATGACATAAAAACGTTTTCCGCTCAATTTCTTAAGAACTTTTTTGCAGTTTGCTAATTAAATTCCACTCAAATTTTGTAGTTCTAAAATATTTATTGCATTTTTGAAATAACAAAAATTTCACTCAAAAGTTGCATCCACTATCAGTAACGTAGTACTAACCTAAAGACTAAATGTGGTAACAGTTTATGAAAGTTAGAGTTTAAATCAGTTGTAGACCTATTCGGTTATACAAATTCACTAAATATTTTTCACTCACAAGAACCTTCATTATAATTATTTACTTAATTTAATTTATGAGTTTAGTATTTAAACTGCATCGAATGCACAATACTTAAACAAGAAAATTCAAGTAATAAAATCATATTCACATTCAAGTTGTTAATTTCCGGTACACTGAAAACTAAAACGTACTCAATTATCATTTAAAAAATATCTCGAAGAACATAACAACGTAATTTGCACGTAACTTGTGGATTACAATGAGGTAAGCTTACAATTAAAAGATTTCTAAAAAAATTAACAATAATTTAATTTAATACGGAAGTTGAAAATTCACTCAAAATATACAATATATCAGTAATTTAGTTAGTAAAACTAAGTGATTTTAATGGGATATTGTCTACGTTAATTTTATTTTCACTTCCTGTATATAATTAGATAGAGCATAATGTCTTTTATATTTTAACCCTTGAAAAATATGTTATTTTTATTTTTGAATGTAATTGTCCGAATATTGAAAAATATGCAGGATGCTATCGAGGATACTACGAGCCTATTACCACACTAAATTATAATATACAAATCACGCTACCCCTACAAATTATTACCCCTTATAATTATTAGTTCAAAAACACTGTGCTCAGTGGATGAACTGTGGTCACAACAAGTTTGGTCCTAAAGCAATTACAGTTAGGTCTCAAGTAATTAACGACAATATAAAGTAACTTATTCAGGTTCACTAAGAGCGGTATTGAAATTAAATACCAAGTAAGATATCAATCACCTTGAAGTAGATTCTCACTAAATATCAAAGGCTTAACGTCCGTTTTCTCTTTTCGAACCCGGTACCTCCCATCCCAAACACCGCAGCCTTAACCACTGCGCCAATTGCTCGCTCCAAAATCTATTGTTTAGATTTAGATAAAGAATCGTTCCAAACTTGTAAGTTTGAGTTGTGGCTTTGGATAAATATCTCATTTATACAGGTCCGATTTTTGGCCTAATTTAAGCATGACTAGCTGGATGCATTACATTTTTGTCATGGCCTTGGCTAGTTGTAATATTTAAAATATATGTGGGGCCTAATCGTTTGGAAATTTAGGTCTCAGAGGGATGGCTCCGTTTTATGACGTTAATTATGATAACCAAAGTTCTAAGCTACCTGGCGAGTAAGTGGTGCCATTTAATAAGCTTTGCCAAACTCATAGCGTTTTTTTCAGGTTAGGAGCATATTATCTGTATAAGGAGCGGCTTAAGCAGGCGTTAGTCTAAGATTCAGCATGCCGCTATATAACTGTGCTATAATACTTTACTGGGCTCCTAAAGATGTGAATTATTCACCAGTACGTGATCCGAACATGTTAAAACCTTGGATTACTACCTCGAATGGATCATAATAATGACCTCATACTTGTATTTGGACCACGTTTTAAAAATGGGAACATAGAACTTAGTAAGCCTCTTGAGTATATCACGCAGCCACCCAAAACAAATGAGATGATAAAAGATTTGTTGTTGGTCGATCAAGAAGGCGTCATCAATAATATTTTGCGCAATAAATTCAAAACCATCGCATTAGCAATTAATATGCGACATCTGGAGACGGCCACCAAATTTCACAAAGAATGGTTCGAAAACCAGTGTTATAGTAGATTTAGAAAGCAAAGGAACTGCGGGAAAAGTGGATAATGCAGAAAAATTTTAATAGCCCAATGGAATACCTAAAGCTAGAAGTGAAACTAACAAAATTCTTCGATACAAGAAAAGCGAATTTATTAGGAGCTGCATCGAAAACATTACCGGCCATGCGCTAAACGGAAATTCGATAGATTTTTTTGCAAATGACTTGTATCTTAAAACAGATGTGTTCATTCTAGATTCATCGGCATCAGAGACGGGAATGGTGAACTGAGACCAAATAATATTGATGTTCTCTCTCGGTACGGCAGACCCACTTTCAAAATTTATACTAAATAAAAATGACGAGGTAACTCAATCAGAGCCTGCATAGCTTTTAAAAAGGAGTAGTACTTAAGCGCTACGATTAATATCTGGGATAAAAAAGAGATACCTCAAGATTGGAAAATAGCCTACGACATAGAAAAAAAACCATATAAGTTGTTGAAAACCCGACCCAAACGTTCAACCTGTGATCAAATTTTTACAATCAAAATAGCCTTGGGGAAATGCCGGAAGTATAACATCAGCATGAATCAACTCCACATCGATTTCTAATAAGCATATATGATTTGGAGCATCTGATTGAATCAACCGCGGATTACCCAAAGAAAGTGACATTTAATAAAAAACGATGGAACCTGGTCTCATCCATTTGAGTTAACAAAAGACTCCGGTTTAAAACTCAACACACTCCAGATAAAGTTTTAGCCTAAATCTAGGCGCATCATGTCAGTTTTAGAAAACATCTAGGAGCATGGACAACTTTTAATATCGCGGGTTAAATAAATATTTACATTGTCTCATTGGAGAGGAAGGTCATACGTAAAAGGTCCCACAAAAGTCTCTGAGTTATCGGGTGAATTTTTAAATCAGCTGGTGAACAATAGAGGGGAAGATTCAGACTGCACAGGAGTGACGAGGTCAAACAAGATCTGCGAGATATAGAAGGCTGAACCTTGAGGCAGTGTAACAAGATAAATGGTGGTGGTCTATGTGGGCAGCAAAATCCATTAATGGTGTGTAAAACGAGAGAGAAGATATTATCAATCTTAATTATATCAACCAAATGGATAGTTTTTATAATAATATCGATGAAACGATATAAAATGTTAATATATTCTCTTCCTGTATGTAATATTTTCCTTATATTCTCATTTTAAATATGCAATAGAATTTTATGATATAAACGTTTTGAATCGAATCGATTGAATTGATTGCAAATGATTTTTAAATTTTGCGAGGTCATTTCAATGTCAATATTGCAGTAAAGACGTATCATGTATACTACTACAAGTCTCAAGTTCACTTGGTTAAAGCATTAAATGACTTTGTGCGAGATATATGAAAATGTTTCAACCGGTTTGTGTTGATTTTAATGAAGCAACATAAAATTTAATTATTATCGATGCATGAATCAATTCTTTGTATTACGCCACATAATGAATCGCATCAATTTGAGTATTTTACAACCCCCGTGGTCGGAGGAAATTCACATGACTAACAATATAAATAAAATGAGTGTGGTTGTCTTAGCCACCAATACCCTTTAAATACAATTTTAGCATAATCATTTCAAAAACGTCAACAAAATCAATACCTAAACGTTGTCGTTTTCAAATTGGCTTACGTCACATCTACAGCAAATTTTAATGGACTACAACAATTTAATAAATTTAAGATACAAGTCGTGCAAGTGAATGAATCATTCAGTTAAATTACAAAATCAAATATACGCTAATTACGTTTAAATCAAACACCTGACTAACGCGGGGCAAGTTTTACGAGATGAAACTAAGTATCAATACGGTGCTAGTAATGGGTTAGGTATAGTTCTGTCATATGTAACGCGTTTTCTTTTTTTTATTGCTTGGGTAATTACCAAATATAAGCCAAATTACAAAATATAGTACAATAAAAAATGAAAGTTAAACCATTAAAAATACACAACAACGATCATGTTCGATGACGTCATGTTTGACTATCATTATTTTGACTGTCGAAATTATTATATTATGTCATCGAAAAGTTAAAGATTTTCGATTTTTTTGTACATGTGCACTAAAGATTTGGTTCAACGCACGAAATAATAAAGGGTGTCCCAAAATTCACGCTAGATTTAACTTTTACGGTATTTATGCGGTAAGTTGTTAGTAACAAAGTGATTTCGCATCCTAATAGTAAAAAATTCACAAGTGATTGTGAGAAACAAATGCATCTACAAAGTGTCACTGTTTAAGGCAGATTATTGCCTGGTAGGCCTCATCGGACTATTCGTTATTTGAAAATACGACTGGTCTAGTTGTAGTTGAGTTGTGCGTACCTAAACTTCCTTTGCATCCATTAGGGGAAATCTGATGGGATCCATGCAGCAGCATAACGTTCAGTAGAGAACATATGAGCATAGTGGGGCTTGATCAACCATATTCTCACAGAAATCATCCACAACAGCAAGCAGCTGTTCGACAAAATGGAGCATCGCAATTAAGCAGTCATTGGCAATACTATGATGGCAATTATGCAAAGGATTAGAAAATACGCCAATCATAAGTATTTCAATTCCTTGTTCTCATTATCAACAATTCTCGCGGTGTCGGCGGGAGTGCTATGACACTGCAAATAAAATGTGTTTTTGAACGGTTCTGCAAAAAAACTTTTGGGGTGTGTCTGAGTGACTGTTTAGCACAGTTGAACCAACAAATCGATCATTATACGCGGTATGCACAGAGAGCATGTCATCGTTTTTTTCGGCTGATACAGAATGTTAAAAAAATGTATGGTGTACAATGCCGACCATTGGCATCGGCTCCATTTCTAGGAACTAAAGCAACGAAGCCAAAAAAATTAAAACAGTGTTACCTTTAGTAGCCAATATAATTCAGAATTACTCACGGTAAGGGATGGGGCTTACCTTAGATGACTGCTAGATTACTAAAATGGAACATGAAATAAATTTGCTAAAAAAGTACGATCTGAAAGGACACCGGATGTGGTAGAATAACCATGCCACCTACTTTGGGTGTGGTGAACAAGGAGTATTATATCCACATTGTAGACTGTGTCGAACGAATCTGGAAAACTCACGGAAGGGGTGAGTGTAAATATTTTCTCTACTTCCAGACAAACACAGCAGAGCAACGTATCTCATCAAGAACGGATTTTATAGCCTGGTTTACGAGAACAGACAGTACTCATTGCAATAGCAAGTAGTGCAGGCAGATATATATATATATATATATATATATATATATATATATATATATATATATATATTCTTAGCTTGACCGTTTGTTGTCATTGGGAGCTTGCAGTTCGTGGAGTTTCCCTGACGGAATGTAAACGAGGTTAAGAATGGTTAAGAATGGCTAATTCTTGCCATTCATCGATTGACTACTTGGGTGTCTAATAAATACCGGATTTATGTTAAGTCTGGAGTTGCAGATGGTATTCTGAAGGGTGATGAGGAAGAGGTGTCGACAATCACCAACCACCAATCACCAATCATCTCATATGTCTATGATGTAATTATAGGATGTGCTATTTGCAAGGAGTACATTCATGTTAATTTCATAGATAAAGCACCTATGGACAATTTTAATGAAACCAAGCGTTAATTTCAGATTTCTTTTTTAGATTTTCTTAGGCCATACTCTCGTCCTAAGGATAAAATCTATGCGTGGTGCCACTGTGAAAAATGTCTACAAACTCTTGGAAAGTCAAGTTTTTAGTGTCTTTTCTGTTTCCAAAACTATAGTAACTTACAGTGACCGTTAATTTTTCGTAAAACAGTTCAATTATCTTTTACAGAAGCATGAAGTAAAGCACCAAGTGACAACTAAATATCATCTACGACCTAATACTAGTGAAGAAGTTAATCGTTCAGTGTTATCTGCTATTAAAGCTTATGTTCATGACAATGATTGGTGCAATAGAGTACAAGGTTTTCACCATACTTTTTTTTAATGAATACTATGCCATCAGAGTGTGAGTGTCAAGGTCGTCAAGAGGTGGCAGTGGGTACTCACACCTGGATTTCGTTACAAACTTCTAAATTTAACTTTTTGAACATGTCAACAGCATATAAAATAAACAGTGAATTTAAATAAATCAGATTCAATTCAACATCGCCACGTTCGGTTTCTTGCTATAATTAGCTTGGCCCTACCAGTGGTAGTTAAGCTTTTTATTGACACCCTATCAAATGATCAAATGGTCAATTGATTGAAATTGTTCATTCAGTTTCTCCAGAGCATATCATCTCCGGCTTAAATAGATTCGCCGTCGGTTCAGCTTTTCGAATTGTTTTAGACAAGTAGAAAAAGCCAAGGCGTTCTTAAAGTCGATAGCCATCGTCGACAAAAGCAAAATTTGAGTTTTATGAAGGGTGTTTATGAGGCGTATGAAAAGTCTATACCTTTATATGATAACCGGTCCTACTCCTCTTTCAACTTCAGTGTGTAAGCGTTTGCAAGGTATTTAGGCTTTTGTAAAGAACAAAGGATTTTCGAAGCAAAGTAGTACTGTACTAAACTTTAGGTATACTATCACCATTTATTATAGAAATAATCACGAGGCAATGGAATCGTCACTTCATCAAATACTCGTGTATTTCTCTACTCATTTGCTTTAAACCATTTTCGAAAATAAAAACACGCGCCCAATAAAGGCCATGATAAATGGCCATCACCTAACCTGTACAACAATTGGGTTTAATGGAAGATCTTAAGCGATAGGGGATATTCCCTTATTTCCTTATCTATGCTTACTGTCAACACTCACTATGCAGCTGTAGAGGTACTAGTAGAATTGGCTGATGTTTGTGCTATCAACGACTAAGACGTGTACATACTGCAACAGTTAACAAACAGTACCTGGTGAAAGGATGTCAAGATGGTCATAAGCTGGAGGAGTGGTAAATATTTAAGGAATTGTCAACACTGAATAGGAGAAAATTAGTAAGCGGAGTAACTATCTGTGTCCGTTGTTTAAACAAACGACCCAATAATGATGTCACTGCCTACTGCCAATTACCTGTACGCTGCATGGTATGTAAAGGAGCTCACCATACTCTTCTACATGGAGATAACTTAGTATCAACAGCTACTGGTACAGCACAAACTTTCACGGAAAACCAGCAAGGTCCAGTGTTATTGCCAAGTGCAACCATTAAAGCGAAAAGAGGAAATGAGAAATTCACCACTTTGAAGACACTAATAGATCCAAGCTAAACATCAAAAAGAAGAAGGTTCATGTAAACATCTAATGCCAAATGGACTTCATCGATAATAAAAAAAAAACAGCATTATAAAAGTCGGATGCCAGGAGCCTATGGCACAACAAACGGATTTCGGATGGATCATAATAGGAAGTATGGGTAAGTTAGAAAGCCAAAATAGAACAACCACGGTGTCAACCAAAGCAATCGAAGTACAATTAAGATTGTTCGTTTAGAAAAATCACCAAGTAGGGATCCAATCAATCTCTAAGTAGTTTTTGATGCATCCTCCAAAACAACGAGTGGAGTGTCTCTAAATTATATCATGATGACGGGTCCCCAACTATAGGAAGAACTAGTCGATATACGTTGGTACGTTGGTGAAAACACCAAATTGTGATGACCGCAGACTTTTGAAACCTTGGGAATTATATACAACCCCCAAACGGATTGTTTTAAATTCGACAAAACCTGTTTGCTGTGAACTGACAACCAGCATACAAAACGCTCACTGTTATCTGATTTATCAAAGTTATTCGATCCTGTAATATATGCATGGCTATCATCAATAAGAATCATGGCCAAGATTATGATGCAGGAAGCATGGATAACTGGAATAACCTGGGATGAACAACTACCAGAGAAAATACGTGTATGACGAGGTCTCGGAAACACGATAAACGTCATACTATATAGGAGAGATCTACTACCACTAGTGAAAAATCAAACAATCCTGATCGATAATACCGTCAATCTGGTAAAACACAACACAAATCTTACCTTAACGTCAACAAACAATTTGATAAGGGAGCAACATCATCTATACGACAGTAAATATTGAAAATCCAGGAATACCTAAGTTACGAGGACAGAGTTCGTTCAAAAACGCTAAGCATACTCGAATTGAGTCCAATCCTGAGAAACCTATGGAAGAGGCACAACAGGCTCTGCTTGACGTGGCTTACGATGCTCATCGAGGAATCATATACTCAGCTATCCGGACACCAACTCTGTTAAGCAGGCAGCTGCAATTAATCCAGCAGCACGCGCCAGCATCCATTACCATCCTGAGACACAACCTCCGGGATCTTACACATGTGTATCGAAACATGAAAACACGAAGCAGAGTATCACATCAGAATATAATTATCAAACTCACACTATTGCTTTCCGCAAAGAAGACGTGGGACGGTGCCCAGTTTTCCAACCAACACAATTTTTATGCAAAATTTCGGGAAATGCAAAATAGCCATATTACAGGTGAGGAAAGAAATCAATATTGTGTGTAGCGCAGCTGAGCAAATCACTGGATCAAGCTTCACACCCTGAGCCAGTGGATATACTTCATACCCAACGAAACTACCGTCGATGTTATCTGTGAACCCACTATTCAGCGATACAAGTTCCAGGGATCCACAACAAAGGAATTAGAAAAACAGATCACAACTCTAGAGCAGAATGAGGTTCTTGCGCCGAATCAGACCATTCACCACGTTCACCACTATACCATGATTCACATAGTATTTTTGGAGTGGCATACTGATCGCAGTAACCAGGGGCGCACGACGCCCTAGAAGAAAATCTTTGTATAGAAGAAATTTTCTGTAAAATCATCCGCTAGTCACAGGCCCCCCCATCCACTTCCAACCTTAGAAGGAAACGCTGCCTAAGCTAAGCTCGCCACTAACAACCAATGTCACTGAATCTAGACGAACAGCTGCCCGGGAGTATGTTTAGTCTGCTAAACATAAGAAATGCACCATGACTACCAACGTGATAATATAACTATGGTGCATTGTTCAACAAAAAATTGAAGAACTTAACATCAAATATGAAAAAATGTATTCGATTATTGGAAGATATTCAGAGCTGTCAATATATAATATAAGATGCTGAGATTCGTGATATGCTAAATAACATAAATAGAGTACAAAGGCTACAAAGAAAGAAGCCATTGGAACTGACTTTGCCTCTATGCGTGAATTTTAGGACACTCTTTAAAAATTTTAAAAATACAAAATTGTTGGTCTTTGTTGATTGAATAAAATTATGAACGACATTGAAATAAAAAGAAGTCGTTTTTAGTATAAATTCATGCGTCACCGGGAAATTTTACAAAGATATGGCCGAAGTCTCTCTGTATGGTTTCAAACCATATTGTCACAATAACCAAGTTACTGTGCGCGTTTAACGATAAAAATGTGTCGTTAAAAATTTATTTTTAGCCAACCGCACCCATTCAACCATCGTTAATTTTAGCTAAAACATAGAAAGGTAATTTATTACATCTGCTTTTCATAAATTAATGTTGGATGTTTCGCGTAGTTAATCAAGTTCATCTTTGATATTCCCAAAATACATTTTTTAGATGTGTTTTTTTTTACCGAAACCTATTAGCTATATGTGTTTGTTTTGCTACCAATCTAAGATTATATAGATGAACGCGCCAAATTATCGTAACCAAATTTTGAATGCGCTTTAAATCGCGGTTTAGCGTAATATCTATATACACACTACAGCAAATAAACCAGTTTGCGGTTTATTTCTTCTTGTATCTCGTTATTCGGCACCATTGCAAGTATATATAGGAAGACATTGTTATATAAGATACAAGAAAACGTAATATGCTATTCCAAATTCCATTCAACCAACCAAAACGATGAACGAAAAAAAAATGTACGCTGCTGTCTGATTTCATTAGAATCGCAAACGCGTCTCAAATTTCTTGAAGGTTTTCGTATAATGTGAATATATATATATATATGGCCCAAGGTCGATTTTGCGTCATTGTCAGCGAACAGATGAAGCGAAAAGAATAATTTTATTATAGCGCAATTTAATTGCCGGAAAATCATTTTTTATTTTTCAATTTTATTGGAAAACTGAACTAAATAACGATATTTCTTATACGTCATTTCACGGTTAATAATGTCGTTAAGTGCGGTAATCAAAATGATTATTTTAATGGAATGGAATTTTACCGGCGGGATTGATCATATCTCGATTTAATTTGATTGTGAATTAAAATTTACGTCGAAGACTTTTTTTAATAATATGATGGCTTGTCTAAAAACTAGGATGGTCTTAAAAATAGTTGTGAGTAATAAAGTTTCAAAATACTAGACGAGGTTGCAAACTGCAATCATTGCGAGTTACAAATATTAGTCTTCTTTATCAGAGATCGTTGAACCATCCGTATATGTATGTGGGATTCGGAAACCATTTGACGGCAAAAAACTCAAAGAAATGGGATAGGGAGAATCTAAAGGACAAGCGGAAGCTAGATTGCTAGGATGAAGACTTTAAGAATCAATATCCCAAATTCCGTAAAGAATACATATACAATTAAACCATATGCAACTCATTAAAGATGATTGTTCGACAGATGCTTCATTCTGTCATTAAAGAATATAGCACAACTACGAGATTGAGGGTAGTGTTTGATGCTTCCTGCAAAACATCAACAGGCATATCATTAAACGAAATGATGCATGTAGGTCCCACCTTACAGGACAACTTAACAGCAATATTGATCAGTGGGCATGGAAAAAAATGTTCAGGTGGATCAGAATATCCCGCAAAGATCAAAATTTTTAACGAATTCTTTGGCGGTTTGACACATTTGTGTCAAATTTGAGCCAATGGGAAGTTATAGATTAAAAACTATAACTTATGGAACAGCTTTTGCAACTTATTTGGCTACAAAAACATTGCAATAATAGCTATAATTTAAGCAATAAAATATCCCGAACATTTGAGAGAAACTGCCAAAATTACTACTTTCTAAATTACTAAAAAATATCGTCCAGGCTTTGAACATCAACAATGACATATCAACATTTTGCTGGAGCGATTCCACAGCCGTTTTGGGCTGAATAAGAGGAAACTCACAACATCATAAAACTCTTGATTCCAACAGAATAATAGAGATACAATTATCCAACACCGATCTTAGCCAATAACATCACGTTGTTTCAAATGAAAATCCTGCTGACTGTGCATATCGAGAATTAAACCCAGCTCAATTGATAATCCATATAATTTGGTGGGAAGGGCCAACATGGCCAAAAGGTTCGAGCTACCCAATAACAAAAATTGATAGTGAAGAAATGGAAGGGCAGCATGGAGCGAAAAATTACAACGATTAAAATTCAAACCAAAACTTACCAAGGAATAGTACAATTATAACACTAACTCCATTTCTAGACGGAAACGACCTGCTAAGAGTCGGGAGAAGACAAATCACTTCAAATCTATCATTTGAAGAAAAACATCCAATAATCCTGCCCCGACGTCATATATTATCAAGTTTGTTCATCAGAGAAGCTCATTAAAAACATTACATGGTGGCAATCAAGCAACACTAGCACATCTGAGAGCACAGTATTGGATAATAAATGCTGAGACATTAATTCACCAAACTACATATACATGAATGTATGATCTGTACCAGAGCAAGGAAAATGGCATCACACCATCTAATGGGTATATATCACCAAAAGAACAAGTAACACCAGCACCACCGTTTACGAATAGCGGAGTAGACTTTGCAGGGCCAATTAGCATAAAGTTATGGAAAAGCCGTTGTAATAAAACAGCTAAAGGCAAAGCAACTCCAAAAGCAGGCAAAGCAATAAGAGGCGATAATTAAGGGTGAAACATCACAGTTGGGAACTGAATGGCATTTTGTACTACTAGGAAGCCTTTACTTTAGAGGAGTTTGAGAAGCCGGAGTCAACACCTCCACAAAGTAATTGGAACTCATACATTAACCTTTGAGGAGCTCTCAACACTTCTGGCTCAAATAGAGGCATACTTAAACTTTAAACCAACATCTCCTCTCTTAAATGACTCCTGATATTGAGGGTATCTTCACCGTTACAAGATGAAACTTGCTGGGCAAAATCTGTCGAGGATTTTGGAAAAAATGGCGTACGGATTATCTATCATGGCTACAACGCAGGTCGAAATGATTACAAGGATGGCCTTGTTAGAGCAGTCACATTTAAATACAAAAACAACTCGGTTAAAAAAAATATCTCTAAAATATGCCACCTACCCATAACAAGTAAGCCAAAGAATCATTTCCAGCCATGAAATGGACTTTAGTAATCTATTACAACATTACGAGCTATTGGGAAGAAATAAAGTATTTTGAGCAAGCACAACTAGAATTAAGAGTAGCCTCACTCAGCGCGAGGCAAGTCAGTATGAATCTTAGTTTGAGAACATTAACCAGAATTCGAATCATCTAATGGCGTTAGTAAAAAATCAAACAAGAGAAGAGATACATCATTGTCCAAAGCAATCATAGCATTTTCAATGTGAGATATCTCCAATCTTTAGTACAATGACAACCAACGGGCAATGCGAGGTAGCAATCTTACAACGGAAAATTGAGCTTGGCGCAATATGCAAAACCAGGACAATAAATTCAACGAATCATTGGATTAAGCTTCACGCTTCCAATCAGTAAATATATGAAGTACCTATATAAACAACCGTCGATATTATATGTGGCTCCGAGGTCAATACTCACTATTTTTTGGGATCTAGAATAGTAAAGATAGAAGCCGGTTGTATATTAAGATATGTAATGCTTCGTATTATTACCATCGGCACATCACACACACCAATATAAGCAAGTTTAACAACGATTTTCATGAATTTTCACAACCTCAGAAGGTTGTCATGGCCAATTCCTTACCTACAAGAAGTAACCATTGGATACTATTGTGAACTTCTTACAATTTGGTAAGTGTAAAGCAAACACGCTATTCTAGTCAAGTTCAAAGTGTTTTGTAAAGATACGGTATAAGAGTACTTCAACTGTTTTGCTATAATGATTAGTATTCTAAGAGTTTTGACTTTGAAAATACAAATAACTCAGTTCTGATGAATTTCTTATCTATTTTAAGAACATTTAGAAACATTTACGCCCCATTAAAGATAAAATCCAATTATTACCATTCAAATGTTAAATTATCGATCAGTGCTAGCAAGTGCGGTCATGATTCTGGATAAGAAGACCCTAACACCACGGCCGCATCAGAGAAAAAAAATTAAAGAGGAAGTGAAAGCGATGCTCGATGACGCAACGCAAAAAGAAGTGTACTAAAACGACCCCTTTTTCCCAGAACATGCCATCTAAAAAATGCAGAAACAACAGAGAACATCGTAGCCACTGCGGAAGTTTGAGCCAAAATCAAATGTCGTGGTAACTCAGTTGTTGTGATCTCTACTTGTTGTCCGCATCCTGTGTAGGTTAGGATATAATATTTACAACCTAATTGCTAGTGTCAAATCAAATACATGGATGGACATTAAACCACAGCTGTCAAGCTTCTACCAGATAGAAAACACATTCATTTCTTCCACATTCATTAGCATCCACTGTATAAAGCAACTGTACATAAGCATTCAAGAATATTACCTACTAGCAGAAGATCTCGCCAACAAATATAAAATACGCAAGCAATTATGGAGAAAAGTTCAGTCCCGAAATTCATCTTGGAACTATCCAGCCAAATAAGGAATTTTGATTTGTAAAAAAAATCACTGAAATCGTGCATGAAAGCAGCTGTTAAAGAGTAAGATTCAAGAAAAATGTATATGGCAGTCAAGTTCACAGAGAAACAGTTGATGTCAGTCCAACAACCAGCCTTACTGGTAGTCAATTCCGTACACTGTAAAAGGCATGGAGAAATGAGTTCATCCATTTATTCCGAATTCTACAGAAATCGTAATTCAGAACAGTTTTCTCAGCGCAAACAATACACAAATGAACTTTGATCCAACAGACAATATCCTCTACCACCTTTTTATAAACCCTAAAACCATATTCAATGGTAGGACCAAATATCAGCGCCTTCACCAAATAAAGAAACACAAATCCTTCATTTAGACAACTGGTGGTCCTATTCAGCTAGATTACCCTAACTCAAAAATTAATTATAATAGGACCAATAATAAGCTATCGAAAATTTCCAATGGACACAACGATGAGCAAGAGAGGAACGATGACTGTGTTCACAACCTATTTATACACAAAATGCTACAAAATTCCACATCATTTTATAAGAAGGTTGCATACAACCAAAAATGTTAAATGTCCTAAAATCAGACTTACTCAGTTACCAACACGGTCGAACTCGATACTTCTGCAACAAAACATCAAAACCTCTCACTTCTTATTGATTCAGGTGCAGATGTACCTTTAGTTAAGCAAGAATGTCTTACTAATCCTGCCCAGATCAACACTGAAAATTGAATTTATCTGCATAGCATGGGACCTGATAAAACCTTAGCGTTAGAACGAATTTGAAAATGATTTCAAAACCTAACAAAAAGTTCAAGTCGTTCAGTTTGACTTTCCCATTAATCAAGAAGGTACCATGAGCAAAGACCTGACAAACAATCTGAAAGGAGGTAAAAACTTACTAGTAATTGATCGTCCCACTTAAGAATCGAAATTGTAATTCAAACGTTCTCAGCCATCAATAGTGAGAGCCTAAGCCTTTTTTTCGCAATCATCCCACTAGTAAACTCAAACGACCATGAGGTTAAGGTGCATACTTTCTCACCAAAGATGCAGCACATAACTAGAACATATACGCCTTATGAGATATACTCCTGAGTACACAAGTGACGGGCAACAGGTAATAAGACATACTAAAAATTGAAGGGAACCTAGACCCCAATTCAAACATGGAGGAATGAGGTTCTATTCTAAAAGTTTGTGTAGAACCAATTAACATTAGAAAAAATTGCCTACCACAAATTCTGAAACAGGAAGTAAATGAACAAGTTGAGCAAACGCTCGGCGAAATAAAAATCTGCCACAGCATCAACCCTTACAATTCATCGCTACTAGCTGTCCCAAAGAAACCAGATGAATGATCGGAGACACTTTCCCACTCGCAAGCATAGCAGACATTTTTGACCAACTAGGTCACTTTAAACCCCAAAAAGACCCGTTCCGCTTTTTTAAGTCTTAATTGATAACGAAATTTTTCTGAAAAACTTCTTTCCATGAAAGAAAAGCGCTACTACATTGGAAAAACACGTGCGGTTGGACCCAAATGACTAAATGTTAAAATTGCCAGAGATTTGCAGATCTGCATGATCTGCATGAATTGTTATCGTAATTTAGATCAGCATACTGTCAGATCATCTCTTAAGCTCTGGCAATAGATTTCTGGCATTATTGTAGCTGTAGACTTCCTCAAAAAATAAAGAGAATGGCTTCTCTAGAGGAGACTTAATTATTAATTTGGATGCTGGTTTTCTTCGTATAAGCAAATGTAATGAAGAGCCTCAAAGAATTGCAAATATTGAACTTGCTTGATGGTGTAGAGATCGAGTTGTTAGTGTGGTCAATCACAAGCTTTAATTAACGTCTGGTGCCTTCTGTGACAGATTACGCATACAACTAAAACAAAAGAAAGTTCTATGAAAGAATTCACATTTCTCTTCGTCTGTAAGCTATTTGAATCTGTTGAAGTTGTCTAATTCTGTGATATTGTAATCCTTCAATCTTTTTTGGAACCGAAGCTCTTCCAACTTTTTCTCAGAGATCATTTGCGTCCATCAACAGATTAGAGTCAAAACGATAAATTCGCAGCGGAAAAGTGAAACAATTATTATTGGTTGACAACAACATGTCCAGCACCTTAGCTGTTACTCCAGATAATTTTACTCCTCACATGTTCAAATCATTTCTGGCATTGCTTAGCTTGCCAAAGCTTTTAGTTCAAATTCTCCAAAAGTGTAAACTAATGTATAGAACACACCCAACACCACCCACCCAAGCGGAGTGGAGACAGCTGAAAAGTACGAGCTGAGGCGTTAACGTTACTGTGATTCCTAATATGTGTTCCTGGGACTTTTTTAATTAGCTCCTAGAGAAGTAAAGAATTGTTAAAGGGGTTCTAGTTATCTAGCTAGAGATATGACTATTGCTCATTTTTGCCATGGTAGCACCTCTGTTTGGGGTGTTATTTGTAACTTGCTCTTGTAACACAGTTTGCCATTGTTCACGCTGATTCATGATGTCGTTGATTATCAAGCAACATTGTGTAGATTAATCTTGCATGAATCGTAAACGCATTTTGTTCTAATTATTTTTTTCAAACTCTTTAATTTTAACGAAATTGAAGAAAAACCAATCATGGTGTCGAGTATAAACCAACACGGTGTCAAAAAAAAAATATATGCATCTCACTCAGAGGAGAACCCTGAATCTAATGTAAAAGTGTATGGTAATTTCTATTCCAAACGAATTTCCAGTTCATTCAGTCAAACTAAGATATTTACAAATAGAAAACCAAACATCCCCGGTAGCTCCGCAGAAATTTAAAAAATTTTGAAAGCTTAACAGTAAAAATCAATCTCAGTATAGATCTCCGAACCGGTCAGTTGGTCAATAACTGTGTCAACAATTTTCTCATCTTTGCTACCCTTTCAAATATTCAAATATTCTCTTTGCAGCTTTTCAGTGCTATATAGAACTTAAATTCGCTCAACGGAGTAACTAAGGAAAACGATTAACGCTTTAGTCAATATTTTAACCCTAAATCCCAGAAAAAAATAGTTCCTATTTTGTGCCGTATATTGCGCTATTCACGCAAAGATGACAGCTTAACGCCAAAAAATTTAGTCGCCAAAAATATAGACAAATCCTTTTAAGTCAAACATAATGTTGTATGGGAGGCAATTGGAAGTGTTGTACAAAAACCACTCGAAGAGTCTTTCAATCAACCAGCCTTCGATTTTTGTTTGACGATTGAACTAAGCCACTATTATATAAATGTACAAGTAACAAAATTAAATGTTAAAATAAATTAGTGTTTTAAATTTTATGTGCTTAAGTTTGGTATATGACCGTTACGAATTCTATAAATATAAGAGACGCTAAATTTTCTTTGTCTATAAATAATGTTGCGATAAATCAGAATTTTTCGGCACAAAATTTTTACCAAAAAATTTTGAAAATAATTCGTTCATCCCACTGATAAATAATTTAGAAAATTAATCAAATTATGTACATACATACATACATAACAACACGTTGAATATCTCCAAATACACCAATGAACTATTTTAAAAACAACCTTGGTGATGGTCCCGAAAAAAATTTAATTTAAATTTTAACATAAACATTATAATTAAAAATCAGTTTTCACATTTAATTAAATTCGAGATTTTTTACAACACCCCGTTGATGATTTATCTAAACATCAAAATTATTCGTTGATTGATATGAGAATTTTAATTAAGAATTTTTCCGCCGATCAAACTACTTTGCTTATGCGTGTGACATTAACAGTGAAAATTTAAGTATGTGTGTCGTCTAGTTCAGGGTAAGTATATCAATGTTTTCGTCAACAATTTATGTTACGCAATAAAGTTAATAAATCAAGTAGATTATTTGTATAAATGTTATGTTAAGTCACTTAAACGTGTGGCCAACCAAAAATATATGTCAAATGCATGGCGACTAAAATATCTCGACTAAAATTTTTTTTAATATATTGTCGCACGCCAGATGTAAATAAAATTGTTATTTGAGTGGGAATAAAATGTTGATCTATGTTAGAATAAAGGACTATATATGTGTCAAAATAATCCACTGTTAGATATATCAGATCTATATTGATGTACACGATTATTTTGAGTGGAATTTATTTGGCTTGAATATTATGGGTTTAATACCATTAATTAGTAAAGTAAATATTACAAAGTTGAGTGAAATATGAGTATTTCATATGAAGTTTATAAATAAATTAAATTCATTTTTTTTTAATTATAGCCATCGCTATTGGAGCCATTGTTGATGTTGAGTGTTGAGTGTTATTTTAGTAATATTCATTGCCTCTACTCTTTTGAGTAGAAATTCATTATGATGGCAAACGTAAAAGGTGATATTGAGTTTAACTACCAAATTGGAACTTGTTTTAGTGAAAATTTATATTATTCACAAAATTTCACTAATAAATTGATTTGAGGACTTTCGGATTATATTGATAATCACAAACTCGGAACAGCTTGATTGTAAAATTAATTAAACTCTTTGTTCAAGCTTATATTATTATTTCTAAGAGTGTCTTATCTAGATATCATCGGTGATACAGTATTTTCTAAAATTGTTTGCCCACATTGAGTTAAGTGAATTTTTATACGACGAACAGGACTGTTTTTCGTATAGATTTGCTTACAACATTCACTTTACAAAAATCACTCATGTTACTTTTGTGTGACACTGGTATTTACTCTTCATCTTAAGTTAAGATACTTGCTTAGCACATTTTTAAGAATATCAATTTTTGATTGGCGCGGTGGTTAAAGCTGAGGTACCGGGTTCGAATCCCAACGGGGGAGGGTTGCAAAAGGGAGTGATCACCTGATTAGGATCGGTGATTACGATAAAATAGGACGTTAAAATAACTGCGAAAGAGTTGGATGAGCTTCGGCCCAAGAAAAGATTGTAGGGATTATAAATAAAAAAAATAAAATAAAATAAATATTTTTGAGTGAAATTTGTATAGCACTTAATATACTTCTTGACTAGAACTAACTTTTTTCAATAAGATTTATATATAATTGACCACAATATTGAAACATGTTGAGTGAAAATTGTATTATTTCAATACAAGTAAAACCACTCATTAGCTTAATAATTAATAATTTTGAAAAATAAACATTTTGAATTAAGCAACCATATTTCAACTCAGTTTACTTCTCTAGTAAACTGAGCCGATTTAAACTTTGAGTGAAATTTTTTACTTACTATACATCTTCAGTGTGAAATACTTATTAAATTTAAAAATACAGTAAAAAATGATTTTTCACAATATTCATACATGTTTGAGTCAAAATTATATGTTTTTGAAACAAATCTCGCATTTACTTATTCATTAACTAAAATGTTTGAGTGAACATTTTTATATATTCAATTAAACGAAAACACTCATTCCTTAAACTTCTAAATTCATAACTTTGGATATGTTGCATAAGTACAACTATAATTTTTTAGAGTACTTGAAAGGATAATTTTTTGAGTGCAACTAACATATTTGAGTGAAATTATGATATCTAATATACTTCTTGAATGAAATTAATTTCATTTAGGTCCACAATATCAAAACATGATTAAGAGATATAAATACTAGTTTTACTTCTTGAGTAAAACACAGTTTTTGAGTGGAATTTAAAAATGACTGTCTTTTATTTTAGAACGACCTCTGAATCTTTAAATTAAGCAACGATAAATATATTTTGATCTTAAGTTAGATTAGGTTAAAGTAAAATGAAAGCAAAGTTCAAAGTTTCACTCATTTAGATGTTCCGAAACCCGTTGCAAAGCTGAAATAAACTTCCGCACGTTTAGATTAAATAAAAATTGCAATTTAATAATGTTAAATTTATATTTTTGGGTGGTTTTTAATAAACGATCATTAAAATTTTTTAAAAATGGACTGGAATTTATTTAAACAACTAGTTACTACTTGTTTTACTTCTTGATTGAAACCCTTTTTTGAGTGAAATATTTTTTGAGTGAAATTTAACTATGCCTGAAATACATTAAAATGTATATCCCATCATATATAAATCATGCAACAATCAACAGGTTTTTATCTGGAGGTAGATTTTGTTTAAATTAAATTAAATCAAATTTTCACTCATTCAGATTAGACCCTAATGGAATAATTTGAAATATTTTCAGTTGAGTTATAGTTTGTTTTAACTGAATAAACTTTTTAATGAACTTTTTAATGTGGATTTACATATTAAATAAATATTAAATACGATTTAATATTAAACAATTTTAAAACACTTTGAGTGGATTTAATTTAAACAATAAATTGATGACTTTAAAGTTATTTCTGAATCGAACTTTGCATATATCAAAATATTTTGAACTGAGCATGACAAGCATGAATGCGCAAACTAGTTCAAAAATATTGAACTGACCAATTTTGCGTTACTTCTTCTCACTTATTGAGTGAAACACATTTTTGAGTGAAATATTTTTGAGTGAAAATTAAATATTACTCAATCATATAAAAATGAATCCATCATATAAAATATGCAACAATCAACTGGTTTTGATCTTTAGTTAGCTTTTGTTAGTTGAACTCAGTTAGATTAGATATGAATTGAATAATTGGAAACACATTAAGTTGAGCAATCGTTTAGAAAACTGATTGTAGTTCATAGAAATTATATTTTAAAAATGTTAAAACAATATAAAACTATCTTTCGAGTAAAATTGGTATTTTTGAGTGGAATTTAACTAAATTTAGATAAATTGAAAACTTTAACGTTGGTACTGAAATTGCTCAGAACAGCTAATCGAAATACTTTAACTACACTCATTTTACTTTATGAGTAAAATTTCTTTTTTGAGTGGAAATTTTTTTGAGTGAAAATTTAAAATGGCTGCCTATCATATTATAATGGCACTTATGATTCAGATTTTACAAAGCTTTGATTTTAAGTAACATATTAAGCAATATTTATCGAATTTATTGCGAATTACAGTGATCTATTTATACATAAATGAACCGTACAATGATCAACAAGCTTTGATGTTTATTTAGATTATGACATTCGACGAAAAATTCGATTAGATTATATATAAAGCATATGAATCAACAATGTGTTGTTTGTTACAGGTAATTACAATATTTACAAATACCGAGAATATAATTTATCTTGTATTATATTTTCGAAATAAATTATTAACAATAAACACACATAGATCTATTTTCGATCATTTAACGATATATAAACGAATTAGTTTTATATTTTGTGATAAACAAAAATGCATATCACGTTTCCGATGTTGTGTTATTATTTTAATCGTACGCTTAACCAAAATTTAAGCACTTAAAATTCTTGTTCACCAAATAACATTTCAAATACTAATTATATCATTGTAATCTTATCTAAATAGGGTTAGAAATGTATAAATTTATTTATACAAGATACGATATATAGATATTGCTAGATTGACAGTGTTTTAACGGATTATAGTGATAAAAAAAATTTGACATACCTCAATACGCCATACTTCTAATCCTTTAACTTTACCGGCGTTCTCGAAATTCTCATGCATTACACGGCCTGGTGCTTTTTTAGCAACTTTCAATGGATTTGCAACTGGTTGAGCTGTACGCTGTGGGACTGTTGAACAAGCACACAATGTCACGAATGTGATAAAAATTAATGCACTGTAATTAGAAAAAAAAATTAATGGATCCAATAATAATCTATATGCGGGTTAATTTATATAAGTTAATTTATCCGTGACATATTAAAAAAATATATTTGTAAGTATAGCGATATGATTAACACAATATATATATATATGTATGTTTTTGTTTGGTGATAACAGGTAATAAAAACTCGAGGGGAATTTTATTATTTATTGCGGGTAATTGTGATGCACGATTTAAAATTGGCAATGATGATTAATATAAGTCAGTTTATGGTGTTTTATCTATTAACATATATAGTAATTTACGAAACTCCAAATTTTAGTGGTAATATGTCATAGTAAATTTAAAAAAAACTATCACTAGAAAACATGCATGCGTATATCCACTTATAACATCTCCATTTTATAGAGCCGTAAACAAAACATTAAACACTAAAAACAAAATTCCTTATCAGAATTGTATAATTAACTGATAACAAATTAAAACTTCATTATATCGTAATCTAATAAATATTTTAACGGTATAAATAGTTGTATCATTACCAATTAGTAAACAACTAAGTAGCGTACCGCAAAAGCTTTTTCAAGTTCAAGTCTATAAAAAAAATATAAACCAACGCGCACACAAAAATAAAAATAAAAAAATCGGAAAATAAAGCAACAAAAAACGATTTAGATCTGTTCACTTTGCTCACCTCAATCGAACTGATGTAGATGCAAACATTTTATTATGAATTTTAAGTTTTTTATCGGCCATGTTCGTTTGGCTTTGTAAATATTTCGGCACAATAATTCGTTGTTCTCCACTCCAAATTGATATGCTCGTGCTGATGCTAAAAATACAACAAAAAAATATTAAATTTAAATTGGTAATGTGACTTAATAATTTTATCTTTTGTTTCAGCAATGGGCAACCTTTATATGTATTGTGGATATAGAGTGTGCTAACCATGTGTATTTATAGGGTGTCTTTAAAATGAGCAGAGTGATCGAAATCCATCACCTGCAATGTTCCAGCAGTGGAAAACTCGGCTGCCGAAGAAAACATTTTTACAGGATCTTTTAGTACGTTAAGTTCAGTTAATCAAGAGAAGGCTAAATTTGGGTCAAGTTCTGAGAATTGGGTGGGCCTATTCAAGAAAAGTAAGCGGCTCGCCTACAGAAACATATTTGGGGTATAGTCTCATTTTCTGATCTAAATGAAGCCCATGTAAATGAAAAGCAAAAGAGTTGAGTTTGAACGTCTGAGTCTTCCAAAAATTATTTGCAGTTAAAAAGCAGATAAACAACCGGCAGATGAACAATATGCATGGCGAAATAAAGATGATGGTTTAGTTGATTAAACCATCCTATAATGAGGTGGAAAAATAGATTGAGAAATTGGAAAAATCCGAGGTGGCTCTGAAGGAGGATCGTGAAGATGTGGGTAGGTAAACCGATACGAATTTACACCTAATAGCAAAAATGGTACGCACCAACTATTGGAGATCCCTCGCAATTGTGAAACCATCTAGTATTCCGGCTAATCAAGATAAATAGGTTAGCAAAATACAGGACGCTTTGCCTATATTCTAAAAGATCTAAGGCAGCCTTAGAACCAAAAAAACTGCAGAAAGATGCGGTAGACGATACCAATGGCACAAAAATGGCGAAAAAAATCGAAAACGACCAAAAGTGGGGTGTGCTTTTGATTTAAATAAAGGAGCTGTATCGTATGCTGAACAGCTAAGAAAAGCGAAAAACTCAGAATCTAATGGCCTGGAAAAAAAAATTTATTCATATTCGCCAAACTACCGATGGACATATTTTGGTAAAGTTGAAAAGCGCTGAGGACCAACCGCAAACAGTAGTCCCAATTGGAGAAAAGTATCGGTCAGGTAACTGTTGTTAAAGCTTTGACTCAGGAAGCCCTTGTCAAAATAGAGCCCTTGACGAAGTGACTACACAGGATAAAATACTTTAGATTCTTGAAAGAAGGTGGCAGAAATAACAGGCATTATCTTTATGCCTCGACAATGATCAACAAGCTTATCAATGTAGGAGTTTAAAGATAGGTCTAAGCTGTGTAAGAAGTGCGGAGAAGAGGGTTATATTGCAAAAGGCTGCAGCATATCGAAATGCATGCCTTGAAGTGATAAAACGACTGAAGGGAACATACTTTCTGCTGGTAGTTTGAAGTGATATACCAGAAGGTGCTCCAAATGAATCATATAAGATTACGTTTTTCTAACTTAATATTAATGACTGCGTGAAGTTGCGCAAGACTTACTGCAGCAAACAGTATGTGATATGGACGCAGACGTTGTTAGCAGCATGCCGCTGCTATCTGGGTTTGTGGAAAGTCGCCATGATATAGGTAGTTAACCTAAAAGACATCGTCTGATATTTAACGCTCCCAAACATAGCTCTTTGTTGGTTGAGGGCAATTTTAGTGCCTGAGGCATTGAATAGAGGTGCCGAGTTACTCATAATAGACGCAAAGCTCTACTGGAAGCATTTTCGTTTTTATTTTTATATTGGATGATAGATAGTTGGTCAGGAACTGCAGAAAATGAGGTGTCTCAAATGACATATTGCATTGCAACAGCTTGTGATGTAGAAATGTCACTCGGATATCAATATAGGTAGCTGAAAGGTTCCAATGGACTGGTAGGACCAGGTAACTAGCCGAGTAGCATCAAAAATACTTCCGTGAAGTTTATATCAACGTGCAAGGCCCGAAACGAAATTCGAGTTACGGCATCAATATTGTGCTTCCAACTCAGTACTTCCTTCAAAGTAAAGAGCGATCCGCGATGTTTTCAGGAATTGTATGAACAGATAGTTGTGTGACGAGGTGTTTTTACAACAGCCTAATTATGTGAGAATCTTCATACGCAGGGAAGAGGAGGAAGTAATTCCACCATTGTCAATAGAGGAGGATCTAAGAGCATGTAGCAAAGTAAGAAACAATCAAGTTTCGGGTCCCGATTAAATTTCCAATGAAATGCGGTTCGTGCATATCCAGAGCGGATTGTTAATTTGTGTAATACTTGTCTAGAGGATTGATAATTCCATATGAAGTGGCCAGTCCAATGGCATCACATATCGTAAAACATTAGGGAAAACAATGTGACAGACTGCTGGAGGCCATAAATCTCAAAGGGGACCAGAAAAACAACAATTGTTGGCTTTGTGGATGTTGAGGCAGTTGTTGTGATGGCAAAACAAAGAGATGAGATGGAAAGGATATGTTTCTGGAGGGAAGGAGTCATTTAGGATTGGTTATCGTCTATTACTATTACAGTGTATTGTATCTGAACCATTTATTAAGTACCTGGGAGTGATAATCGACTATCATACAAAGCCCATTTGGAGCTCACCAGAGTCGCAGATTTTTACTTATTAACGTGGTTATATCTATTCGAATGTATTGGGGTGAGTTCTTCTGGGTAAGAAGCGTTTAACTATATATTTTTGCCGTGGGAATGGAAACAAAAGAATCGTCCACAAAACTGTGATACGGATGATATGATCCGTCCACAAAACTGTGGACGAGTGGTAGGTGCGATGGGACAATTTACTGGGAGGACGTCAGACTTAGCGACTAATCCCTTCTGTATGAATAAACAGAGAAATGGGATATTAAATTTTCTATATAAGTGCAATCAAAATGATTTTCTATACTGCCCTGAGTGCGATGTTAAATCTAGGAATATAGATCACGTGTTTTTGAACGACACTTAGAGAGGTTTAGGCAGGATAATTTAAATGACCTGATGAAATTGGAGCACAAAGATAGAATACTGGCCTGTGTCTTTAATACCATTATTACGTCTAGCACAGTCTTTCCTCATTTCGATATCCACTTGGAAACATGGACATACTCGAGAATGACATCCCACGGATCAAAGCAGTATTTGCTAGTAAGGCGTAATTTTTTCGTAGAAAGGCTAAAGTCTTTGCTTGAAAGGCTTTTTTTTTTATTCTTAAGGTTGATTGCATTAACTCCGAGCTCTTAATTTTGGGAGAGGATACTTTGTGTAACTTTCTTTTCAATCACATATTCGATAAGTATGCCAAAATGACCTGATAAATTTAAAATGGTCGAATTTCAGCCTTTGGCTCAAAACAGCCTTTTTCACAAAAAAAAAAAAAAAAAGAAATGAAGGAAGGCAATGCTCCCAATCACAGCGACCATCAAACATGATGTATACATTACAAAATATTTTAATCACTGTATATTTTGCTCACTAGCAAGAATTTCTTAGGAAACTAAGAAACCTTTTTTGGACTTTTAACAAACCGAAATTTACTTGAGCGGCACTATGAACTATTTACAACTATTTGTTGGGCATCACAGAGATATTAACACAATATTTCCTCATTCTAATCTGTTTTCGGTAACATTCGTTCTCGTTCTATATTTCCAGGTAAGGGATGACATCATGAACTTTTTTTTTATATATATATCATAAGCTCGCTAATTGCAATTACATACGAGTTGAGTAGTCTAACACAGCCACAAGTAAATTTTAAAACATGTTTCCCTACCATTTCAAGACCTCGCCGAATCTAATTTTAATGCTTTAGAAAAATTTAATGTAAAGTACCATAAACACATTCATAAAATTTGGTTATCAATTCAATCCAACCAAAAAACCGAAATATATTATGTAAGGTCAAGCCTTGTGTATAAACATTAGAAGATAAACAACAAAACAAAAAGTACACAATATACAGCGATCGAGAGACTAAAACACTATGGACCAACCTCAAAAATCTATTTAAAACTATTGTAAATTAGCATAAAAGTTTCTTGAACTAAAATGATCCAAGATTTTAAACAAGAAATTGTCTATTCGAACACAAAAAACTAAACCGTTTCAAGATCATGTATCGACGATTTTCAAGATCAATTTAATTAAAAATGTTCACTTACTTATTAAAACACAATAAAGAATTGCTAATTTTTTTTTATATATAGTTTAAGTACACAACACAACTTTTTATTTTGTCTCTATAACGTGTGATCACTGGTCAAGTTTTGATGTCAAACTGAATTGAAATTCTTAAAGTCAACCGAATTTATTAGTTATTCGAAATTAGCTGGCTGTCAAAATAAATTTGTTATGTTCATGATCGTATATGTTTCTTACATATATAGATAACATATGCCTGTATGTGCTCGCATATATATGAAATTTATTCCGAGAGTTACAAAACAATAACAAAAACATGCTCTACGATTGTAATTGTGATGACCTTTGAATTTAATTCATTTTAAAGAAATATTTGCGAAACACTGTATATATACAAAGACGTTATCGGGGTGTATTGATTCAATGTGGCAACTCGTTGTGACCGAATAATATTACAATACGAAGTGGTCACTGTACGGTTCCATATTAACAAAAAAAAATAAAAATTAGCATATGCAGTTGTGCATCTGTTTTCATTTATTCCTAGAAAATTGGACAGACGTAACTTCAATTTTTTCGCAGAAATTATAATTGAACTCACACCCCAGTTTCAGTCTTATCTCGCGTTGTTATACTTTTACGAAATGAAATTGCTTAACTCACAGTATCATGCAATGTTAAGTAATTAACTTTATCAGCATTTAAATTCTTTGAAATTTCTAAAATTTATTTTGGATCTTTGGTTTGGATCTTTGTTATTTTCGATATCTACTTAAAATATGGTAGACGAAAATTACAGTACAAATTTTGTAAAGCTGCTTAATACCGAAATTTAATAATCTTTTGATTTGTAGACCACATTTAGGCTAATTTTGATGAAAACAACAATAAAAAAAAATATATATATAAAGATTAGATACCAATTTCATTTTAATCTATTCTAGAAACACAATTGTGGTGAATAAAAGGTTTGTAGATTAGAAAAGTGTCTTGGGTGCTGAATTGGGTTAGAACGTTAACAAGAAAAGGCGACGGTTTCTTAAAATCGTTTATATGTAAAACTTAATTAAACAGGAACTCGTTGCCTTCCAGTAAATTGGGTGACAGAAACGTCAATATAATTCAAAAATGAAGCAACTGAAAAAATCTGCAGGCTTATGGGGGTACATTACTTCGATTTATGAGCGTCATTTAACTGCAAGTGAAGTCTGGAGGTAAACAGTGCATCATGACTCTGTTAATAGTTAAATTTTGACTAAAGACATTTGAAAATCTGAATGTTTAAAGAGTGGTAGCCAGCGGCGTTCTAAAACCAATTAAAATCAACAATTGAGGAAGTCGAATAGCTAGGTGGTAGACATTTTGAATTAACCATCAACCCGCACATTGAAATCGATGCAGTGAACCCTGCAGTGAAGAATTATTTTAACTGGCGGTAACCATTTTGGTGTACATTTTTGTACATTTTTCAACAGTTAAAGAAAAAGTTTCCACCTTTATTCCCAGATGCGCAGTCTACTTAGATGATGTGATATTTACAAAGATTTATAAGTACGGAATACGCTACAGGAGAGACCATTGCACGTTCGCTGTCAAAACCATTGGACTAGAAAGACAAATTATTAATGCTTGAGGTATTTATCCGACAGAAAAGTGGCAGGAACCATTAAGGAATATATCATGGCTAGTTCTGGTTTATCCAGGATTTTGCTTGGTTTATCCAGGATTTTGTTCTGGTTTATCCAGGATTGTTACCCTCCTTAATGAGGTGCGTCATAAAGATATAAAAAGTTTGCTAAGAGCAGCAAGTTCAATCCACTATAGTGAGGATCATCAGTTCTGGACATCCTACCGCGTTTGCGTCAAAAACGTCATCACTAAGTTAACAACCCTAAGGACATGAAGACACGTAAACACAGCTGCATTATCAAGATTACCCGTAGATGGAGACCTGAAATTTGATGTCTACAGGGAGGAGTTGACTAATATGGAGCAGATAAGCCAAATTACATAAAATGAATTACTAATGGACTGATTTCTATATCGAAGGACGTCGAAAACTAGCCTAGGTTAATCAAAATATGTCAGAATTTTGCACGTGATGAAAAGTGCATTTCCGGAATAATTACTAAGTCATTGGTTGAAAGATATGCATCATAGCTACATCACTTGAAAGTAGCAGACGTCACCGAAATCAGGTACATTCAGACCGTGTTCAGTTCAGTTTCAACAGATTCAGTTTCAACAAATTCCAATACAAACGCAAATAGGATCGAGAAATGCAGGATAAATGGTAGCACCCGAAGCAAAAACGTTGGAAGCAGAGTTACGGAGCCAACGAACAACCAGAAGTTTGTTGGATCGCTCTAAACGATCCCTAACCTAATATCGTTCATTAAGTAAAAATACAGTGAATATGCTGGCTTGGTCACGTTCTGTTAGCCGATTGCTAACAGAGAACCTGTTTTTTTCTGATTATCTAGAACAATACGAAAAGGCAAACAAAACAAAGCACGGAATCGAAACTGCTTAGTTTTATTGTTTTTGAAGAACTAAAAACCTTCAACTGTGCATCAAGTGCCAAGTAAAAATAAAAAAGTTTATTAAATGCCATCGGTTTGAATCTTTGAAAAATTCGAAATTTTAATTTTTACAAAGCTACCTTAATTTCAAAAAGCTTATAATTAGATATATTTATATATATAAACAGCATTTGGGCGAATTAATTTACATGGATAAATGGTTATTAAGGTTAGCTTCCAAATAGATTTGCTGAGTAAACCAATTTTTTTGTTAGAGGTGAATAAAAGTTAATAAATTAGAAGTGTCTTGAATACCGAATTAGCACTGTACACACTAATTTAAATTTCAAGGTGAATAAAAGTCCATATTATACCTTTAAAAAGTTTCTTGGATAAGAAAATCACGCAAAATTGATTTTTAGTAAAAATCAATTTTAGTAAAGGTCATGAATTGTATAAAATGTTGTAGACTTTAGAGAAGAATCAAAATAAAAGTTTATGAATTTTATTGGCTGATCAACCGAAAATTAGTGCAATAAGTGAAATAATGTACAGGTATTTGAAAACGAAACTATAATTATTAATCTAAACTCATTAGGTAGCTGCTGGAAGCAAGATTAATAAACATTGATAATTATCAGAAGTTTAAGGTACCCTACCGTTTCGACATCAAAACAATCAGTTTACGGTATTAAACATCGGGATAAAAAAGCTGCAACGTGATCAAATACCGGAATTAAGCATTATAGATTCCACAAATATGACCAAAGCACGAGTCCTTATACGGATATTATTAGGCTTACATTGTAGATTGTGGTTCGAGATGGGTAGCCAAAAATCAACTTCCCTCAGTGAAAACGTTTTCGCAAGATGCCGCAAATCAAGAAGTTGACGTAAAGGAAACTATCTTTAAAAAACATGAAGTATGGCAAATCCATTTTTTTTAATCATTGTGTTTCGGTGCCTGATATTCCAGAGCTATAGCTACGAAGGCAGGAAGGAACATTCGTTTATATCTCGAAGTGAGAAAGGTCAACTTAGTTATAATGAAGGACTCTTATCTTTTGCCGTTGATTAGGGGGCTACAAGTTAGAACAATGTGTCGACTGATGTGCAAGGATTACTATTTTCATGACTGCTTTTACGTCTACCTCGATGCTAATTAGTGATAAATGCAACTTTTAGAAAGCGCATATCACTACTATCTAATAAAGCCAAATTACTGAGTTTAGCAAACTGACTATACATGGAGAAAATTTGTCTTACAAGAAACAACGTATCTGGGTTATGTGATTGGTAAGAAAAGAGTGAGTGTATTCCGAGAATTCGGTGTGAGCCATAAACGACTATCTCGTTCCAAAAACTGCAAAGCAGATTTGCAGATTTCTAAAAATGACCGGCAGATACGGACGATTTGTCTCCAGATATTCTATTTTATAGCTGTTCCTTTTATTGAGCTGCTTTAAAGTGTAACCACAAAATATGGAACACATAGGGAGCAAGAGACGCCAGTTCTGGTGAAACTAGACTTTTTCACACAGTGCAACGCATATATATATATATATATATATATATATATATATATATATATATATATATATATATATATATATATATATATATATATATATATATATATATATATATATATATATATATATATATATATATATATATATATATATATATATATATATATATATATATATATATATATATATATATATATATATATATATATATATATATATATATATATATATATATATATATATATATATATATATATATATATATATATATATATATATATATATATATATATATATATATATATATATATATATATATATATACCACAGGAATAGGAAATATTTTATTCCAAAAGTGTGGGATAAAATGGGAAACACTATCCATGCCTCACATTACATTACTAGTGGCTCGGCTCACAAATTTCATTTATCACAGAGGGGGCGTCCAAACAATTAAAGCAACCAACCAAGATAAAACGAAGCAGTTCTGAATCCCGGTACATTTAATTAGTTTACGGATGGATCGAGAATTGATGGAAAGGTCGGTAGGGAGGTGTTCTCTTCAAGGAACTAAATTTAAACCTCTCTTTTTGCCGCCCTGATCACTGACTGTAGTGTTTTTCGGGTGGAGCTCATCACAATCAAATGGATGATGTATAATGTAATATCTGTTAGTGATATTGACGTTTAGAGTCAGGATGCCATTAAAATTCTACAGTTAGGCTTTGGCAGAACATAACGAGGAATATAATAAGGAATATCTAATTTTGACAGTGTACCTCCTGTTGCATTTTACTATGCCACGCGGATACAGAAGTACCGCTTGTCATGTGTAAGCTGCTCCTAAAGCAAGAAGCTTATAAAATCACAAACAGAAGATGGGTAAATTGAGCCTAATGTGTAATTACACGGCAAATTATATCCATGCAACGGTGCAATATTAGTATAATCGTTGGTGTCATTACTGGACACTGTCTTATTGGTAAGTATGCGAGTAGACTGGGTGTTCTCTCGCATGATTACTGTAGAAGTTGTATAGGAATGAGGAGCAGGAGGAAACTTTACTACATCTGCTCTGTACCTGTCCTAGCCTGGCTCGATACAAGCTAATGTTTTTGGGAGCTTGCCTCCTGTGGGATCTATCAGACCTCAGTTGGATGAGTGTCAGGGATATCTACTGCTTCGTTAAAAGCTCGAATTGGTTTTTAGTGAGTGGAGAATATATTTGTTGGGACAATTATAGTAGCAATTTAACAATTTAATAGCGGATAATATACTATTAATGATAAGCAAAAAAGAATATGGCCAAAGCGAGGTTTATAGTTCAAACTGGCATTATCCTAGGAGATATATTGAGAAGACTCACCCAACGCGACGCATGGTCCTTTGAGACAGATAAAATTAAACCGCCATTGTGAAATCCAAGCTATTGCAAGTATTATTTTATTTTTAATCTCAATGGACTTTCCATGGGAATTTTCACAATTACAACATGGCCATCATGAAGCAAAACTATCACGAGGAAACATTCCACAATTTCGTGATGATTACCAGGATTGGGTAAGTTTCAAGGATCTATTCCATGGTCAAATTCATTCTAATGCAAAATAATGTAAAGCCACTAAATTTCAATATATGAAGGGTTATTTAGGAGACAGAGTGGCTAAAACTATTAAACATATACCAATACCTGATGTCACATACGACCAAGCATGGACTTAACTCTGTTTCCCGAAATTCAGCTCGAGTTCAAATCCACACGGCATCTACGGATCCATATACTAATAGTAAATCAAATTTTAAGTGTTTTCGATGTTTCGGAAATCATAAATTTTTCAAGTGCCCCACATTCCACGCAATGGATGTACTCGCAAGAAGAGGGTTCATAGCTGAGAAATTGTTGTGTTTTAATAGCTTAAGTGCAAGATATTCGTCCAGCAACTGCTTTTCGGCACAGTGTTGCCATAAATTTACCCAAAACCACCACACTCTACTCCACGTTAATACGCTAGCTATCTCACAGACAAATTATGAAACTAAATTATCATCATACAACGCAAACTTCGAAACATCAGTTTCATCATCCGCAAATCAATCACTCGTCAATAGCTTTGACCAACCAACACGATCCACCGCAAACCCGATTAATATTTCGTCACATTCTTATGCAACCACCAGCTAGTCAGGCTAAAAGCAACACACCACTTCCTCAATCAACAAATTCGTGTCAAGAATATAAACAAACTCCTTCGTGTTCCGTGGTCACTAAGCAAATCAATACGTCCACGAGCTTAGGAGCCCTTCAATCATCATTATTGCTGTTGGAAATAATCTTAAAAGATAAGCTTGGAGTTTCTCAGCCATGTAGAGCACTGTTAGAATCATAGGCTCGCAAGTTACCTTAATCACCGAGAGCTTAGCCCACAGTGAAATTTACTTTGAAAAAGCTTCTTCTAGAACGAAAGAGGGAAGATATGTTGTAGGCTCACCTTTTAAACCAAATTCTCCTAACCTCGGAAATTCAATAAGTGCAGCAAAATTACGATTAATGGCAATGGAGAGGAAGTTCAACAATAATAAGAAACTTCAAGAAGATTACATCAATTTCATGGATGAATATACCAACCTTGGACATATTGAAGTGATACTAGATGGAGAGATTCCTCAAGCTCCAGAAAATATTTATTATCTGCCGCATCATGTCGTGACGAAAGAATCACACAGAAAATATAAAATAAGGGCATAATGTTTGATGGATCATCGAAAACTTCGACAGGTGTATCCTTGAACCAAAAGTTAATGATCAAACCGACAGTACACATGACGTTGTTTCATATCGTAATGAAATTTCGAAAGCATAAAATTGTTTTCACTCCGGATATAGAGAGAAAATGAATCGGCAGATCCTGCTAGATCTACAATTTCAAATAGTATGGCAAAAATCTACATCAGAACCTATCAAACATTATCGGTTGCAGACAGTTACTTATGGTCTGACGTCATCACCATATCAGGCCATTAAATCATTAAAGCAGTTAGCAATACACAACTAAAAAAATTACCACTAGCTGCCGAAATTGTGTTTAGTGATTTTTACGTGGATGATGTCATGGCAGAAGTCAACGATTTAACGCAAGCTGCGGAATGTCGAGACCAGTTAATTGAATTGATGAATCGAAGTGGATTCAACTTAAAGAACATCCATACCACAGCGGACGATCAAGAAATTTCCCCTAAAGTAGATGTCGATGAAACCTGAAGCACAAAAGTTTTAGGGTTTCAATGGCATCCTGAGGAAGATTGCTTTTCATACAGTGTCGATCTACCACAAACAAACATATCAACTAAACGACAGCTTCGAAATTATTGGCTCCATCTATAATATCCATAAAGGTTTTATTTCATAGTTTATGGTTATTAAAATTAAGCTGGGATGCATCTGGCGTTGCAGCTAAATGATCTAATATAAGAAGTGCATTCCATCATTTCACAGATCTTAGAATACCTCGATTGGTCACTGTGCATAACCGCCGCATTCAAATCCATGGATTCACTGATGCATCTGAAGAAGCTTATGCTATTGTTGTTTATATGAGAACACAAGATGACAGGGAAAATTACACCATACGTTTGATAGCGGCCAAAACAAGGACAACCTATACAGCAACTCTTCATATCATGATTAGAACTATGTGGCACGGGTCTGTTAACCAAGATTTTCAAGCTGTAGAGAAGTCTATGGGTCTACCAGAAGCTGCAATTTTTGTTTGGACTGATTGTACAATGGCTTGCAAGCCCACTAAGAAAATTGAAAACGTACACCGGTAATCGAACTACCGAGATCCAAACCAGATTGCCGCAATGACAATGGAGACACGTACGTTCCAATGATAACCCATCGGATCACGGCACCTGAGGAGTTTATCCAACCAATTTGAAAGAACTTAATATTTGGTGGAACGGTCCCGAATTTCTAAAACTACCCCACAAGTGAAGCGGCACATGAGAAGAGGGTTAGGACGATGCATTCGTTTGCAACTTGTGCAGATAAAGACTGTCAGCATTTTAACCAAGTATTCATCGTGGCATAAATTGTTACCAATACTTTCGTATATTTTTAGGTTTACAACAAACATACAAATGTAAGCATAATGTTCCCAGCAGGCAGAGGTCCCATTCGTGTCTCCTGATGAGCTTGGGCGAGCTGCTGAAGATATCCCATCATAATACCAGCAGATCATCATATAACGACTCTGATCATTGCCGATGTTCATGAGTATACATTACACGGTGGGGCATCAATTATGTTGCTCCATATCAGACCCAAGTATTGGATCCTTCGCTGTAGAAATCAAGTCAAAAAATTCATACACACATGTGTAAAGTGCTTTAAACTGAGAGCCAAGGCAGCTAAACAATTAATGAGCAGTTTACCATCTCCAAAGGTAGGAGTTCCGAAGCGAACATTTGAGAATGTTAATGTCGACTATGCCGGCCTCATAATGATAAAAACGTCATCGATAAGAAAAGCAAAGCTGCAAAAGGCTGATAAAGCTCTATTTGTTTGCTTAGCAATCAAGGCCGTGCATCTATAATTTGTCACAGTGGCAACCACTGAAGCATTTATTGCAGCGCTTCAAAGATTTAATGCAAGAAGAGGTTATCTTACAACCATAGATAGTGATAACGGCAGAAACTTTGTAGGGGCTAATCGTGAGCTTAGGGAGCTGTTCAGGTAATTTCAATCGCAGGGGCACAAAGACAAGATCAATAATCACCTATCGGTACACTACACAAAATGGAAATTCATGTGTCCAACCGAAAGCCATTTGGGTGGTTTGTATGAATTAGCGGGAGTGAAATCAACCAAATATCACTTGCGACGATGCATCGAATCGGCAGTTTTTACCTTCGAAGAGTTTTCTACCCTGTTGTGCCGAGTAGAAGCGGTACAGAATTCCAGACCGCTATGTAGCCAGTCAGATGACATTGACGAATATAGTTACTTATCACTTAGGAGAACCGCTGCTAACTATACCAGAACCAAGCCTGGAAATTAGGGACCAATACCAAGGCCGTAGATGAAATACAGCAACACCTACTAGACATGGTTTCTGATGCACATTACAAGATATTACGTCCAACTATACTCAACTGTATCTAATTAGATAATAAGTACCAGCATCAGTCACCATTTCTGAACTCAACCTTCATGATCTCATTCATATATAATATGGTTGTAAGATACAGTGATTCATTGTTGTCTTGAAAAATTCCACTCTACTTTATTTCTATGCCGAACTATCTTAAGTCCTGAACGCATTCACGAATAACCTGCGAAATAGCGGTGTTGCAACGAAAAATGAAAACAATAAATTCGACAAATTGTTTGATCAAACTTCACGGTCCTATATCTAGAGCTATCTAGAGTATTCACCATAAGTGCGGGTTGCATGTTGATAGGTAAGGGGTTATTCATAAACTCTGTTGACCAATACATCCAAAAATATTAGCAGATCTATACGAAATTTTAGTTTGGAAATATAAAGCAAGGCTTCCACCGAAATAAGTTCCAAACCCAGAGCAACGCTAGATACCACCGCTTTAGATGCATTATTTGATGATAACGGGTCAGATCTACTTCTAAATTAATGTCAATCCCAATAGTTAGTAATTGTAAGGTACACCAATTTTAGAAGTGGAAGTCAAACTGAAGTTAAATTCACACTACTAGTCTAAAAATCAAAGAGTTGATAATGGGTGAATTTCATTAATTTCATTAAACTTATGTCGAATAGAACACTAGCGTAAATTCATCATCTATAACTTAGATAAACTTTTTCAAGTCCATATTTTTTAGAACTTCATAAATCAAATGAATTTACTTGTCCTAAGATAAACATAACCTAGATTACATAATAAATTTTCACCCAGTTCATTGACTAAACCAAAATTTCTACTTTCTTTGAACGTACCACAACATCAACTGTCGTAATTTAATACTCTTAGTATATACAAGAAACAAAACAGAGAAAAAAAACGCTCAAAAGAAAATGGAAGCAGCCTTTTGTATTATGTTAATCCATTTTTTTAATTGTGAAAGGCTTCTCTTGTGTGTTTATCTCTTAAATTTATTCCATCCAATTTTCAAAATTGTTTATTCTCTCCTTTCCTTATATGTTTTGTACATACATCTTGAAAACATATGATAATTGAGATCTTAACATAAACATAAATAAATTGTTTTGTTTGATGTTAGATGAAGCGTATGTAATACACAGTGTATTTATATAAAGCAGAGCGTATACTTTGCACAGTGGGAAAATGATTAAAAACCAACCTAATGAATGAAAACATTACGGTAATTTTATTTATTTGTAATATAAAAGGCGTCTCCAATAGGGGTGATCTTTGGTTTTATGTTGCAGAAACTTCAAAAGCGGGACTACCAACATTTTTAAGTAGACCCTAACACAACTACGTTGGAAACCAATATCACGTGACCTTAGGACAAACACACCTCAAGAAAGATCGAAAAATTATCAAGAAAGGATCAAGAAAGTAAAGAGCGCTATTCAAGGTATTTAGACCTAAGCAGTGGCCATAAGCCATACAAAACACGGTTGCCGCCGGTTAGACACGCTTTTATATTTGCTCTCACACAATTATCGCAAGTGGCAAGGGACTCGAGCTATCGGAAATTTATTACTCCTTTAAATGTGCAGTCATCACTATACTAAAATTCATCGTGTTTTGGTCTCTAAAACCAGTGATCATATGTTTTGTTTTGGACTCATTGATTAGATCAACGGAAGCCGAGAATCGTACAAGTGGATCCGGTAGTTCTTTAACAACGTTGCCAGGTAACCTGATGACTTAGATAATAATAAAACCTGGTCCGTACTGAGTCAACAGTCTAACTCACTAGCCAACGCGAAGAAGACAATTCGTTCTCTACCTCGAGGAGCCATCATCAACGACAGTGACCCCTGCGCCTGCCAAATGACGGTTTTTCTCTCAGAGATCGCTTGCAGAACGTGACAGAGTCAGCGTACTCGCTGTCCTTTTAATTCGTGAACGATATCAGGAATTTTCATGAAATTCCTGATCTCGTGAAATAAAACTCTAACGTCAAACGTCAACTTATCTCAAACGTCATTAACCATCATACACTTACAGCAGGGTCCAACTCTAACACCCATTCATGACAACGGGTTGGATCAACACCTTGAATAAATTCAGCTGGGTGGACTGACGGTACAAGATGTGAACAAAATTCCTGATAGCTTGTTCTCGACTTTGACACAGCATTGTGACTGCATTACTGTCATTTTACACATACTCACGTATTTGTCAGTTATTTCCAGACATCAAAAACAAACCATAAGCTATTCCGATAGATTGAGTCGTAGAATTGTTGGAAATCCAAGAACACCTGATGTACGTAACGAGATGTCTCGTAATATTCAGAAAGAATCATCCTCAACCAAATACCTCATCAGTGACTGGCCGCTTTGAACTAAATCCTCCTTGGTCCTCCTCCGCCAGAGGAGTGATTTTCTCCAATATTATGAGACAGCAATTTGTATGCTATGCAAAGGAGAGCTATGCCGCGATAGTTTTTGAATTTTGAGCGATCTCCTTTTTTAAGTATAAGACATTAGGAGGTCAATCTTCATTCATCAGGCATAACTTCGCTTTATGAGAAAGAATCCCTCCTCTATGCAAATATCTTCGGCTGTATTTGGCAACTTTCAAATACAGCATTTGGTACTTGTTGAATATTAAATAAATTAGAGAAAAGCTCCTTCCATATTTCGAGCACTGCATCGATGTTTACACGGAGGTTTCCATCCTGGTGAATCGAATGGCGAAAGATCTAGGTCTGAAGGTATGGTACAGTCTGGTAACTTCTTTAAAGAAAATATATATATAGGCTTTATAGGCCATATTCTGTTGCTCAACAGGAAGACGTAGTCCCCATCGAACCAATTATTTTTGGGTTTAATTTTTACCATACCTAGAGCCGCTTGGGCAGCATTGACAACCGAAGTTTGTAATACCTTTCATAGAGCGTTCACATAATCAGAACAGGGATTGGTTTCCATAAAGCCGCTGCTCACAAGATTCTGATATTGTGCTTTCTCATCTTCGTTTATCAGACCTTCACAGTTGAAACGTAAGTTTCGTGTTTCTGTGATCTCAGACTTTTACGAAAACTGCCATCTTAGCTTTGCACGGCTTAATTGATGATCACTGCTTACAAATTTGTCAGCCGATCGATAAGATACTACATCTTGGATGACCCGAACCCTTCCTTTAGTAATTAATACATGATCAATTTGACTGTGGGTCGTCTTACGAGGGTGTGTATGTTCCCAATTGGATATTTTTATGCGGAAAATCTGTGCTAGCCACAATGAGAACGTGCATCGCAAAGCACATAATTTTTTTCCATTATCGGACGGTAGATCGTGACGGGAATACGGACCTATGTTTCCACATAAGTGAGTCTGATGTTTGCCAGCTCTAGAATTAAAGTCATTTATTTCTATTCTGACGTCGTGCTCCGGTTTCGATCCATCCAAATTACTTCAAATTGTTATAAAATAAGTCCTTATACATATTTGGGTTGGCTTACTTCAGTTTGCGCATGAACACAACTGATTGACAGTTTTAAACGTAACTTACACATACAATTATCATCTACTTGGAAATCCGAAACAGCGTTTTTTACCTGGGGCTCAAAGAGAAAAGCAACACCAAGTTTTCCAAGGTCATTTCTACTGTGAAGCAATGTATAGCCTTGGGATACATGATCTCCACTTTTTGGCCATCGATTTTCTTCATCGAGCAACGAGTTCTAAGCGATACTCTTTTTTAGCTGACATAGTGCCATTAAACGTGCCAGATTTTCTTAGCGACTGCACGTTCCACGTATCAATCCTAAACTGTGTGTACATTATCATATGCGTGGGTCTGATAAAATTTTGGCGGTATCCATATTTCCTTTTGTTGATTTTTTTTAACAATGAAGGTTTTTTACGGATGGAGGTAGTAGTCAGCCTAGCAATCCAACCTTTGTTTAGTCATTTCCTACGATAAGCCATGAGGTTGTGGTGGAATTCTACGAATAACATGCTGGCAACTGGAAACAAACACAAGTAACAGGCAAACTCCGAAAATATGACTGATGCCCTCCCTCAGCAAAAAGACAAAAAAAAAGATGTCCAGCCGAAACAAATCGAAAAGGTAACTCGATCTCAGTTTTAATTATTTCACATTTAACAGGTTACTGGAGCTAGAAAGAAGCTTGGTCTTGTTCACCAATTCATCTTTCTCGAAAATTTCGAGAAAGATGAATTGTTAGGAAAACAAGGGTTAAGAAAAACAAGGGGAACAGGGCTTTAAAATAACCAGAAAAATTTAACTTTTTGCGAATTATTTGGAACAATTTTAATTGGCCCAACGCAAATAGCAAACGAAAATGCAACGCAATGCAAACAAATTTCCTACACTATGTTTTGATAACTCCTACGATACGTTTAAGGTAATGGATTAATTATGAAAACCATTCCGGAGAAAGGATTGCAGAAAGTGTAATTAGGCAAACCCATGGTAATCTAATCTAAATAAATCAAAAAGTGAATTAGAAATTCGACTTATACTTAATTCACATTAATCAGGTTACTGGAGTTAGGAAAATAAAAGTTATATGCAAAATATTTACTGTATTACGGCTGGTTATACTAGATACCTCCAAAATTGTACGATGGTGGATTAAGTTCTACAATGACTTTATAACTCCAGACCTCAAAACAAATGCAACATTTCAGAGCTGCTTTTCAGTGAAAGCAGTCCACAACAGTTACAAAAGTTGTCGACTTAACACGACAGCTATATATGCCCAAGAGCTTATAATCAGGATTTGATGGAAGAAGGAACTTTTTTTTGAAACGATAGTTTTTAACATACACTTGACAATTATAGCCAATCAAGATCCGCCAATATAACACATAGTATTTTAGACAAACAGGCTAACAAACTGAAGGTGATCGAACTAGAAATTTCATTAGCAATTTCATCAAACTATTGATATCTAGGTTCATGTATTTACTGTCGTGCCTTAGCTTTTTAAGTGGTCAACGAGTTGTGTTCTTCTTTGGTTACTAACAAAAGTTCAACTTAGCAACTGATCTTCATCATAGAGCAATTGGCGATTGGTGATGAAGATGAAAACAACCCCAACTATAAATATTCAAATCAAACCCCGATTTGACTGGCAACTGCGTTAAGTAGGACGTTGAAGTAATCGTTAAAGAGTTAGGTGAGCTTCGGCCCCAAAATAAATGGCATATATGCTAATACCCAAAGAAATTTGAGCATTTGGTATATGGACACTGCACTATTCTAGTATGCCTAATTTTACCACAGGCTTTACTTCGTTTTTGTCTGATTTGACATTTTCCAAACTTATAACTATGGATGACTAAGTCGACCCAGAAGTTTCTAGTAATGGCGGATTCTAGTAATGGTTTAGATATTTTTGTTTCTGAACTAATACGGATTTTTAGGTATTCGTCAACATGCCAAATAGCGTACTTTGTAGATTTGATCAGAGGTTCTTTCATAATGTTTCATGCAAAGTTTTAATTTCAGATCCATCACTAGGATAGTTGAGGTTGCCCTTATTGAGGCGAAAATGATATTTGCAATCGAGAGATATTAATTTAAGCTTAGGTCCTGGATGTCCGACTAATTACTAAATTATAAACGCTTAGAAATAAAATATGCCATCTTGCAAACAAACACTCAACCATAAAGTCCATAAAGTTTGAGTAAATGGTAACAATACTCCAAATGGTTCTACTGCAGCCATGGATACATCGTTAGAAAATTGTTTAGTGACTGGAAACTATGATTCAACGAGAAGCTTTTATATCGAGAAGCTTTTAAAGGCAATGACAAGTAGAATAATAACACAATAATTATCGACATGACTAAAGCTTTTGATAGAGTAGATGATCATGCGGCTCTCTTAAAGAAGCTTTATTGCTGTAGCTTTCGAGGGACAATCCACAGTAGGTTACATTATTGGTTGGACCCAAGTAAAGTGTTTGTTATTCATCATCTAAATGAGGAACTTCAAGTTCAGCTAAAGTTGTTCAAGGGTCATTGTTAGAACCTCTCATTGTTAGAACCTTTTGCTGGACTTCTTAATGCGTTTGCAGATTATTATGCGCTTGGCTACAATAATTCAAATAAACAAATGACATTTCTGGGGTAAAACATGATTTATAGATTATTTTGCAGTTTGAAGATAGACGTTTAAAAAAAAAATAACGGTTGGCTGTTAAATTCATTGGCAATGATTATTAATTTGTTATAGCCTTGGGATGTTGGCAGTTTTCGTACACAAATGATTGATCAAATAGGAAGCATCACTTAACAATCTAACAAAAAATCAACTTGGTCCTTGACTGGAGAACCACCAATGTGATTGGCTGACGTAAAAGTCGTTAAATGCTAATGTTCAAAGAATACAAAAGTTCAGTGCTGAGCGCAGTATGCGTAGTTTATTTAAAGAAGAGGACTGCAACATATTTTCAAAGCTCTTGACATTTAGAGGAGAAACTGTGCGGTACTATAATCTTAAAGCTATCCTATTAGTATTACGAGGCCCAGTTATGTCTATTGAATGGAAAGGAGTCCATCACTAAAGCATGCGCAAATACTATCGTGGTGGAGCCCCTCGCAGATTTTATTTGGTTCCCAATTCAGGGAACCAAATAAAATTTAAAGAACGGTTTCACCTAATGGAAACTCCTTTAATATGGTATGTGGAAAGACTAATAAAAATAAGATCCTTTGATATATCTTTTATTTAAATCCTTCAAACCGCATTTTTATACATCATTCGTAAAACCAAAGTTTCATTTAAATAATATTCATTTGACGTTGTGTTGGGATCTTTTGAAATGGTTTTGTAAGGATTTGATTCCAGTTCTAACCTAAAAAAAACCAACCGAATGCAAATACAATATGACCATTCGGATATAAGTTAACAAATTAAAAAGGAAATTAAATTTTAGCTTTTATCGATCGAATCTGTACCAGCATCTTAAAATGGAGGTGTTCCCATTTTTCATTTCTCTTAAATAGGAATGTTTGACGACAATTTCCGTCACCATATAGGGTGTAAAAAATCGTGATCGAACTTTTTTAATTTTTTTTTGTTTATATACACAAAACGGAACAACAACCATCAGTTTCCATCATTTTCCAGGAAATTTGATGAAACATAATTTCTAACAAATCAAAGTCTATTACAATATTAACACAAAACTTTGTCTTATTTCCTTTCGGTATTATATGTAAATGCGGGAGATGTAATAACTTTTTTTTTTTTTACCGAAAAAAATGTTTACAGGATAACCACGACTGCACTGGTAATGAGTGAATTTTTTTTAAAGTTTTGGGTCAAGAAAAATCTCTCTGGAAGAACTGCTCAATGAATTTGTAGACGGGAAAAGCGGTAATGATAAAGGCTTAAGCCTTAAGAGGAAACCCCTTAGCAATGATTGCAGTTTATATTATTTGTTTAAAGGAGCCACCTGTCGTTCTTACGTTCAGAACTAGGTCTTTTGCTATTCGGATTGTATTGCCAAAGCAAATATGTCTCCACAAATTACTACTTCCAAATATGTCAAATATTGCCTTGTTTTCATTCGATCGCTATGGTCTTCACTTATTTGTTCCTTACTGAAGTGTGATTAATTATCCTTCGTCTTAAGTTTGTTGATGGAGTAATCCTGTTTGGTGGCTGGTTCTGTTTTGGCTGATCCAAATTTGAAATCACATAGCAATAGCAATCAAAGTACTCTGCCAAAACAAATGTTGCTAGCGAAGTTTCCTTGCTGTTTCCTTTTTTCGTAGATGTTTTTTTTATGTTTTAATACATGCAATTTTTTCTGGGATGAAGCTCTCTCAACTTTTTAATGGTTGATTAAAAGTCCTAAATTACCCCGTAGCCAGCCTAATCGAGGAAACACAATACTCTGCATACTTTGCATCCTCGATTCTGCATACTCCACCGATCGCAATCAAGTGATGAAAGATATTTTTACTTCCTTTCCACGATGGGATTCGAACCAAGTATCTTCCGATCCCAAACACCACAGCTTTAACTACAGCAAAAATTGTTCGGTTGTAGCTGCTCTTGTTATGTTGAATCTTTACACCATTCCATCTTTCTGTGGGCGCAATGGCGTAGTCATCGTTTTCTTAATTTTAAAGATTTGGCACAGATCCTGTTTACCATTGTCTTGAAGTTTTGTCCTTGATCGAACTGCAATTCTAGCGGAACTTCAGTTCAGCATACCAAATTGTTCACAAATGTATATCAGTTATTGTCCGAATTTCTTGATTCTGGATCGGATATGCTTCTACCTGTTTACTAAAATATTTTATACACACGAGTATGTATTGCTCAAATGCCGTTCCAGTTCCAACATTGTATTGTTCCATCTTTTTTCTTGCTCTTGATGAAATTATCTGCTGGCAGTGGCAACTACTCTCTTCCCACACTACTCTTCGTAATTTCTGAGGCAATTGGACCAATAGAACCAACTTATTACTTTGCTCAATGTTTTACTGATGCCCAAATGTGATCAATATTTTCCATTATGAGTTCTTTCCTGGACTTCTTCATTCTGTTTTTTAATGAGCACCAAAGGGCATGACAATAGCTATTTACGGTTATACTTTCGGTCGCGATTGCGTGCCACTGCGGTCTTTTGCCTTGCTCCATCCACTTCAACATTGGGGTGATTGTCTCATCATGTTGTTGATCGTCCACTATAGATGGTCTTTTATCAGCGATATTCTCTAAGTGGACTATGATTAGATTTTTACATGCGATGAGCTCTTCTCCTTGTTTCCCAGCAATACCGACATTAAACAGTACATGGCCTAATAAATATTTCATCGGCATTACGATTAATCCTGATTAAACCAATTAAGCGTAACGATTAAAATTTGTATCTACTGCTTTATACTCCGAAATAAGCACCTTCCTATATGTTTTCATGCGACATATGTAATTATGGGAACAAAACATCGATAGTCCTAGAGAAACCGTAATCTTTTGGCATTCCTTGGTTTGGATCACTCTTCTTCGGCTACTACCTTCCTAAGATCAGTTCTTATTCCTTTAATTCAATACTATGTGATCCAGGGATCTTGCCTTCTTCTTGGAAAGGTTTATTTTGATGAACTTGGCTTAAATTCGAGAGTTTTAAGGGTTTTTTAGGACTTGTGGAATATTGGTTACATGTTCATCAAATGTACTTCCTAGTACGAAAAAGTCATCCAAATACACCAAACAACTTTTCCAATTTCTGCCTAGGAGATGCTTCATCAGCTTTCCCAATTACTAATCCTTCCTTGATCACATTTACTGCTGGACTGATGTCTGTACTCTAACTGATATTTTTAGTAGAAGTTTCATTGGTATTTTTCCGTATACTAACCCGTCTTTTATCATGTTAGTGGGTTACATTTTTCTTATTTAGTTTCCAACCGGAAAAATTATTTTGACATGGACAATTTTCTCACTCATTGTGACTGAAAATGTACATTTTCTTTTTACTGATCAATAGCCATTCTCCATTCGCTTTTCAAGTACCATAACAGGATGGTTGACCGATTTAGAAGCTATACAGTATAAACGTAAATGTACATCATTCCCACTTTAACGTGCCATTAACAACCAAACTGTTGCAGTCCTTGCTGACTTGGGCGATTATATCACAGTGACTCTGGACATTTTACTACTTTCTCAGCTTACGGCCTGCAAAATTAATTGAACTTAATTTTTCTGATCTTCATTCATGAGGCGATATAAACAATTTCGCCCACCATGTTCCTTCTGAGCGCCTGTCTCCCACAACCTTCACGGATATTTTTTCCAATTTTGACATTTGAAACATTTTGACTGGGAATTGGATTTTCGGCACCTGAAAGCCTTCAGTTGGTCATCTGTTCGTTGCACCAATCATCCCTGTATCTGTATAATATCTTCTACGTCTATAGTTTTAACTAATTTACGGATTCGGTGGCTAAAAAGGCTCTGACTGCTTTGTATTTTAATGCTAGTACTAAAAATATACAGTTCACCATTGTTAGAGCCAAAGGACCAACTATGTTTGGAGTTTTTTCCTACTTTCAATGCCAATACAAAGAAATACCATGAAGAAAATGCACGAAGGTTATCCCATGAGAGTTTATGCCACACATCGGAAATTACAAAAATCCAGAATGTACGGATTTTTATAGAATTAGCCTATGTAATTATGGCCTATTATGTATTTGCCGGTGTCTACACTTGCTCACCAAACGTCTTAGACGAAATCTGGATTTTGAGTGAAAGGTTTCAATTTTGTAACATTGCCCTGATTTTAGTGATTCGTATACGTAATACAAAGTTCACCTATAAAATAATTTTAATTGAGATGATGTGCGGTATCTCCGAGTGAATAAAGTCTAGAATTTATTTGTTTTCGTCTTTCATGGCTCTATACCATTTTATTTTTTGTCTTAGACGTATACAGAAGAACATTTTTAGAATAAATTTGGTTTTAAACTTATATTCAAAAATCTAATTTTTGCAAAATGATAAATAAAATTTTTGTCTTTAAAAATATTCGTTATGTACACCATCATCAAATAATTTGCATAAAAATATTACAAAAAAAAAAAAATAAAGTTGGAGATGTTTGAGTATCATAATAACGTGACATAAATTTTTTATGTACACAAAATATATCGAAGACATTTTTTTTATGTTGTTTATGTATCCTGTATATATGGTATACTTACCATACTCTCTGCATATCCTAGATACGAGAATATAATTTCGTGTTGACTTTGTATATACGATATGCCAACGTTCCTAGCGCTATTTATGTTTGTATGCCATCTAATTTATTAGATTCATTATATGATTATATTAGTACATTGGTATATGACCTTGAAATGAGTTTAAGTATTCAAATGACCGCTAAAATTACAAAAAAATACATCGCTGATTTATTGTACCACATAGCAGTGAAGATGTTTTAATTTTCTGGGTCAACGCGTATCAAACGAATTATTTTTCTGTCAACGATGCTGAATGTACGCAATTACCGTCAAATTGCAATAATATTTCAATGGAATTTAACATAAGATGTAGACATACAATTAACGAAATGTTAATTGTATGTCTACATCAAGGTCGGTTTAATAAGAGGAGGATATGATATGAGGAGTATTGATACAATTATTTTGAACAGGTTATTTCTGGCCTGTATGAGTTTATGCCACCAACCGATGATTATTGGTTTACTATTTTATTTTTCAAACATGATCTGCTTTATAGAAAAACTTCTGGTAACAGTGACTAGACGCCTTTATCACTATCCGAGTCGTTCTCTATCCCGAGGAGCTCTCGTCGCTGACAACGACAACTGCACCTGCCAAATGACGGCTCTCCTCTCACAGATCGCTGAACCATTCGTTTCAGATTGGCTCGCAGGACGTGACCAAGCGAGCGTACTTGTTGTCCTTTTATTTTATGAACAAGATCACTAATTTTCTCTCAAATGTCATTAACCGTTTCTCATAATCATTCGACAGAGTCCAGTTTTCATACCCATACAAAACAACCAGTTTGATCAACACCTTGTACAACTTCAGCTTGTCGGTATTTGCAAGGAATTTTGACTTTAACAGTTAACGTATAAAATGCTTTAATATCCACTTCCACACAGTTATCATGAGTGGCAAGGAACCGAGGTATCGGAAAGTCGTCACTCTTTCAAATCTCTAGAACAAGTGAACATATATTTCGTTTTGGAATCATTGATTTTAAGAACAACAGAAGCTGAGAATCGTACAAGTGGATCCAGTAGTTCTTTCTCACCGTTGTCCTTCATCCAATTGCATAGATTTTATCTGCATATATCAGAACCTGGTTGGACTAATGTTACAAGATGGTGTCCTGAGGTGTTTCACTTTTGCGAAAGATGAATTCTAACATGAGATGATTAAAGAGTATTGGAGTCATTGAATCTCCTTGCCATATCCCAGAGCTAATTGCAAAACACTCTGATAGATGATTTTCAACTTAAACACAAAATTATGACTGTATTACTGCCATTTCACATAACGCACATATTTGTCAGGTATTCCCGCAGGCATCGCAAAGCAAACTATAAGCTATCCCGATGGATTGAGTTATAGGCTTGTTGGAAATCCAAGATACCTAATGATGTGCGTCATCGAGATTTCTAATATAAATACCATATAAGCTTGCGGTAGTTTAGAGGTTTTTCTGTAACGAATAAAGTAGACAGCAGGTGTTTTGTCTGCATTTAGTTTTAAGGGTATACTGCGTAGAAGGAAACGTAAAAACAAATAGCTTCTATCTTCCACACCATGGGGTACTAAAATCTAGCAGCACAACTACGAAGCTCCGAGTTGTTTTCGATGCGATCACTAAATCGTCAACGAGGATATCATTGAAGGACCTCTTAATAGTTGGACCCACTGTGCAAACACCACTAATCAATATTTTATTAAAATTTCAGGCAGCCTGAGTTCGTCCTTTGCGGCGATGTGGAGAAAATGTACAAGTATGTTTGTGATGTACAAACACATACCAGTTAAAAATATTAACGTATGGTACGGCATCAGCAGCATTTTCAGCAATCCGTAGCATAAAAGAAATTGGTATAAAGTTACAAATGAGTCTGCCAGAAGAAGCACAAGCCGTATAGTAAAACATGTATGTAGATGATCTGATGACGGGGCTAATTCACGAGTGCAAGTTAAAACGTTGGTGACACAAATAACAACGGCATTTGAGAACCACAGATTTAAGTTGCGTAAATTGATGACAAATGATGACGATCTTCGAATGTTTGTACAAGGCACAAGTAGGAATATCATGGATATCGGAGATCATTCAGAGTCACCAAAGTGTCGATTTGCCAAGCGGGTCAAAGAATAGTCGATTCTTTGACCCGCTTGAATGGCTGGCCTCGATTGTAATACACATGAAAATCTTACTGCAAGAAGCGTGGATGCAAGGTTTGACCTGAGATGAGGAACTGCCATCGCACATATTGCAAATGTGGCTGCAGATAAAGGATGCTTTAAATTCCAGCATTTTGAATTCCAAGATGGGTTCAAACGAGCAGCAATGCATATGCCGCTGTGGTATATGCAGTAGAACAAATAAGTTATGGCCTGAAATATAATATTATTACAGCAAAAACTCGATTTGCACCGGTCAAACAGATCCATATTACAAGGTTGGAATTAATGGGTGCATTATTACTAGCCAATCTAATGAAGTTGGTGGGAGCGGCGCTAACAATCAAGACAACAAAAATTCTACTATTTACCGATTGGTTGTCGGCTCTTCCCAGGTGATGGACAACCTTTGTAGCCAATAGAACGAGCGATATCATTCAAGCATACAAGCGAAAATTTGGGGGCACGTCGCATCAAAGGACGACCCAGCAGACATCGCACCTCGAGACATAAAAACGAGCGATATAGTAAGTAGTAGTTTGTGGTGGCATGGGCCACATTGGCTACTAGAACATTAGCTGAAGAACCTTGGCTGTAGGAATCAAGGTGATGCATTCAATTATCTTAATAGACAGTGGTAGGACGACTGAAGAACTACGTTCAACAAAGATAAAAGCGTATACTATCGACCATAAACTTTTTCGAAGAGTTTATTAATAGGTATTCTAGGTTCCATACGATGACCAAAGTATTAGCATTGATGAGACGTTTTATTACTAACTACAAGATGAACCAAGTTTTGAGGCAAACTAATCGAGAAAAAATGGCGGCGGCGGAATTTTTATTGATACAACACATACAAGGTTTAAAGCAGAAATAGATGAATAGAAGAAATAGACGAACCAAAGCGCACTTAGCTTAGCAGTTTGAATCCATTCCTAGACAACACTGGAGTACTACGGGAAGGAGGACGGATTCAAAATTCAATGGCGTCATTCAATGTGAAGCATCTTATTATTTTACCTACGAGTCACATTGCATTGAAGTTTATTCTAAGTTAAATTCACAAATTTCACAATCATCCGGAGGTAAGCCTTCTCACAAGCATTACACGACGATATTTTGGATAATAAGAGTCAATGTTCTAGCTAGGGCAGTTGTACATAAGTGCATCAGGTGCATAAAGCAAGATCTGACAATGGAAAAGGAGTTGATGGGCAGTTTACTGGCAGATAGGGTACAATCGCATCCATTTCACAAGATCGGCGTGGATTATTGTGGATCATTCAAAGTACATCCCGCATAAGACTCAGATGTCAAATACCGCATAAGATAGATTTAGTTCGAGAAGATTTACACAAGATTTACTTCGAGAAGAGGCAATTGTCACACTATCTACTAACAGACATAAAGCTGCAGCGCTGTTACAACACACGCTGTTACAACCTGGAGCGCGCCATATGGGTGGAATGCGGGAAGCGGTAGTGAAACAAGCTAAAATACAACTAACAAGAATTTGTCACGTTGATAAATTCGAGGCCATCCTAAACTGTATTACGCCAGCGCATTTCCAAATCGGGCGTACTTTCACCGTTATCGCAGATCATTCACAGCCACCATCAAACATTTCACCGACGATCAAATGGCATATGGTCAAGCGATTACAGCAGCATTTTTGGAAACTCTGGCATATGAATTATCTCTCATCTTGCAAAAAAACAAATAAGTGGACAAGTCACAAAATCTAGTGACAGGAGATATTGTACTAGTCGCAGAATCAAACCTACCAGCTATATGTTAGGCATTAGCTAGAGTCATAGAAACAGATCCTGCCAATGATAGGAAGGTTCAAATAGCATCCATACGAGTAGCCAACACGGACAAGGTTATTCGGCGGCCGATACATAAATTGTGCAGATTACCGATAGAATCGTATGAATCAGCTGATTCATGACCGACGGAATGTTGATGTGGATATTGAGCAAAGCACCTGAATAGAAAAAAACATTCAATTAGAATTAACAACATATGACGTATTACATAAAATCAAGAACTTATCTCTTTCAATTTTTATAATTTGTATCACATCACTATCAAATTTGATATTATTGTAAAAAATCAGTGTTGACTGATCATTGTTTATTTAGATCAATGTAGCTCAATTCTGCTACCATATTGATTTGACTATTAATTAAGAGATGTCACCACTGATTGTCAAAAAATCATATATTTGTATAAATGTCGTACCGTAGATGGTCATAGCTACTAGAATTAAATTTTAGCGGCTTAAATCTTTTTACTGTCACATATGATCAAGCTATCAAACCATCAAGAATAAAAATAAAAAAATATAAAAGTTACAAGAAACATATTTTTGGATATTTGGATAAACAAGTATCATCGAGAAAAATCAGATATACCATAGAAATATAGAATACGTCCACTTTTACTTGACCAAGAGCAATTCTAAAAAGAATGACGACAATTAAATTCACTACCAATAATATATTGAGAGGTGCAGTTTTTAAGCCTGCTTAGATCATGTCTAAAGTTACTGTGATTGAAATTCGAAATATAGCAGCAAGTAACCTTTAAAGCGACATTTGGCAATAATTGGTACAATGATATATGTTCGATGCTTACGATAGTTATATGGAGAAGAAGAATGTGTTGAATTGAATTTTTTATTATAATCGCTTAACCACCACAACCTTACGCTATTCCATCGTTTCTATATAAATGCTATTGTGGAATGTGAAAAGCAATAACAGGCTTCAAGATGGGTTTCGGTAATTAGCATTATGTCTATTTTATATGTATTTCAAAAGTGTGTTACCTCGTGCTTCTTGTTATTAACGTTTCGCGCGTTCCAGATCCAAAATGCAATATTACCTATGTACAGACCCATTTTATGGCTGTAGCGAGAATAACCTGAACTTGGTCGGCAGGAGAACGACATCTTTCTGACACTTTCAAGAATTAAAAGCTACTCAATTGATGAGTATAACTTATCTGAACTTCGCTGATCATCATGTTGTATAAGGTTTGATGGTGTTGAATTGTCTTTTAGAACATCAGAATACAGCACCTGTGATGGACCGAGCTAAGAAGTTGTTGCTTAGATGGCATCCGATCTCTGGTTTGCCAGTCTCGGAAAGTTTGAATTCGAGAAACTGATTTTAGGTGGTGCTCTGGCAGAGTTTTTTTGTTTATTGTGTTTCTCTTATATGGAGGTACTCTGATCGTTTTGGGCAGGTAACTGAGTTAGCGCTATGGTTTCCACCACAGTGACCACATTTATGGTTTGTTTATGCAACCTGGATTGTGCATTCCTGCTCGTCAATATACTTGCTGGTGATGTGTCCAAACATGAAGCATTTGGAAAATTGTGTGAGACGTTCAAGTTTTGTGTGGGGCACATCCCATGTGCATACAATATTCCCAATTATACGACCATTTTTTAAATGGTTGTATAAGAAGTTATACTTGGAAATGATATAAAGTACATAGCACAATCGTTAGATCTATTCTTTTTGAGAGTTAATTTGGTAATATCGAGTTTGGCCTCTTTGATAAAATATTCTACCGCCCTAATAGGCAAAGATGATAGGCCATATAAAACAAATCTTGAGGTTTTATTTTCGTCCAATGTGTACCTGAAAACACAACATTGCTTTTTTTCATTTTTCAGAAAGTTGTTTGTATTGTGTTAGATTGTGTGTTGACACTTTTAATCCCCTGTGACGTCAATTTCATTACACTCTTTGCAATTTTTAAAGTTTCCATTATTTGTCTATCCATATTTTTTTTTGTTGAAATATTTAACAATTAGGTTTTCCACGGATGCGAGTAGTCAGCCCAGAACCAAATTTTGTTTAGTCACCTCTTACGACAAACCAAGGATGTGGTGATTCTAATGATAACATGCTCATTACATACTCAGAAGTCTTTTACGATGGGTGACATGTGATTTTATATAAACAATTCAATCACACTCCGACCACCCAGAGCTCAAACAAATAAAGCAATGCTTAGTATGTTAAAATTCGATCAGGACATAAACATCAATCAAAATAAAATAATAACATTTTAACACCAAAAATACTCTGTAAAATTGTTCCGATTTTATTCGATATTGTTGCTCCCCCAGTCTATATGTATATAGTTCCATATTTAATGTAAATTTTGGTTTTACTCCCCAATGATCAACAGAGAGTGAATCTACTTTTCAAAATTAAATAAGTAAATATATTTTACTCGTGTGTAAACCCTTATTTCAAACCACACAGACAATATTATTTGTATGGTGATACACCACCACCAACACAATGATAAGACGTCTTCTAACTCTGTTGATTTTTTTTGAGGACCAAAAACCCCTTTTTTGTTGTATGTATTCAGCAACCATTTTCCTTATTTGTATATTTGTGTTCGTGTTTTTCGTTACTTTTCTATTTTTCATCCATTTATTTAAGAAAAATAAGCAACAGAAGACATAAATACAATCATGAATAACAACTAGGATCCCAACAGCTATGCCAACAATAATGATAATAATAATAACAAAACCAATCAAATTATGTAAATATTTCGTTTTTTTCTAGTAAATTCATGTCAGAATTTTCATTTCTGTACAATACACAGCGACAGCCATACGTTCCTAACCCCCCATATATAACCTACAAATACATAGCGTAAACAAATATACTGAACTGTTATATTTTAAAAGTATTACATCCCGAAAAACGAATTTACCTTGTACTGTACAGATCTTAACCAAATATAGGTGACATAAACAATTAGATTTGGGAATTCGAAGATGATACGGTGAAAAAAATGGAAAATACATTAAGATGAATACGATAATGGTGATCCATCATCAGGTAAAATGAAAGTTTGGATTTATATTTAAAATATTGTGTAATCGTACTCTTACAAACAAGCAGTGTTGTTGGCTTTGTAAAGTTTTTCTCACCTAAAAATTTAAAGATAAAGCTTTCAAACAATCTCATCATCAGCTTCATCGTTGTTATCTGTGTCATCATGCGAATAAAATAGTTTCATGTACTCTGCGCCTGTTTAGGGACCCAGGGACTTAGACTTCAGGTTAGACCTTCCCAAAATTTGCGTCCTCTTTATCGCAACTAAATCCCCAACGTTGAATTCTATGGCACGCTTTCGTTTCTTATTATAATTCTCCTGTGGAATTCTTAGGATCGCTAACTTCGCAAACTCCCTCATTTTATCACGTTCGGTGTTATATAGTTTCGCAAACTCTTTTTGTATTATTTTCAGTAAATTAGCATCTTCGGGGCATCTCATTTTTGTACCAATTAATACTTCGAAGGGCGTGATTCCAATACTTCTTTGGAACGAATTATTTAGAAATCGCTGTAATATCTCTATATGCTGGTACCAATCATCAGGCTTACTTTAGGACATCTCTGCCAATGCAGGTATTATGATGCTATTCAAACGTTTCACTTGGCTATTTCCAGTGGGCATACCAATAGTTGTTGGAAAATGTTGAATACCTTCTTGGCTGTAATATTGTTGGAATTCATCAGAAGTGAATGCCGCTCCTCTATCCGAAGTAATATTGGGGTTGCTAAAAACGGACGTCTGCTGCTCTAATTTCTGTATGACTTCAGCCGCACTAACTGTCTTTGCTGGGTATAACTATACAAATTTCGAGAAAGCGTCAACCACACAGAATAAGTTCTGATACATTTTTTTGTTTCCGGAAGATGCCCTAGATGATCTACGTGATACGTTTCCAATGGTACATCACCTTTAGGAATTGGTTTTAAAAAGTGTTGGTGTAAGATTTGGATCATTTTTTTGTGCAGGTTGTACTCTGCTCAGAATGTCGTCTTTCATCACTATTGGATTTCTGCTTAACGCATTGACGTGACGCATACGCGTTGCTGGGCGAAGTTCTAGCTTGAAGTGGTATCCCAGCAACTGCAATGCCTATCTCGCAATTCTTAATGTCAGTTTTTTTTTCTCCATTGTGGCTTTAAATGTAGCACAATCAGTTGCGATGATAAAGTGTAAGCCCAAAAGGTATACGCGGAACTTCATCAAAGCAGTTACAATGGCAAGGACTTCCAGATCGTAGCTTGAGTAGTTCCCTTCATGCTTCGTAGTCTTTCTGCTGTAAAAGAAGACTGGGTGGAATTGGGTGGCTACATCACATCGTTGAATAAGAACCCAGGACAATTTTACAGGAATCAGTGTGAAGTTCCGTTTCGGCCTTTGATGAATAAAGCTTCAGCACTGGTTGACAGGACAACTTTTCCTTTAGACGCTCAAATGCATCCAGTATCTTTTCATTAATAACAAACTTGCTGTCCTTTGGAAGCAAGTCTGACAACGGTTCTGCTATTAGCGAAAAATTTTCAACAAGTTTCCGAAAATAACTTGGTGAAGATCGAGTGTTGTAAAAACTTTTGCTTTATGCAAACTATCTATTTGGTCCTCGATGAGTGGTAAAGGGTACCTATCATTGACGACCTTTTGATATACTTTTCTGTAGTCTATGCAATGCCGTTTCGATTCCGTTTTTTTACTGGCGTGAACAATAGGGCTTGCAAAGCTTGATCGATTTTTTCTAATAATCCCAATTTTTTACCATTCGCCTATTTGATTCTTTACTATGTCGGCCTCCAAGGGTGACAATCTTCTTGGTCGTGAACAATTGGCTTTTCATCTGACATAATCATATTCATTTGAGTGTTAAAGTTATCACTTACATTTTGTTGTGGTTTATAATTCAAAATCAGTGTTGTCATGTCATGCTTTCTTAAATTTGTATATTTTTAATATGATTTAATTTAAGTTTAAACTCACCATGCTCAACGACCATGACGTAATTTTCTGAAATTTTTCTTCTCATGATGATGTTGTTATGGTTTTTTTCATCAGTTCTTGACTCATAATAATATCAACTGGAAGCTTTACATCCTTAACCATGTGAAATTTCGGTTCGTATTCTTTGCCATCTACTACCATTGAGGTATCAAAACAACCTGTTGTTTACAACGCTGTCCAACCAATGCCTTTGAACTTAGTAAATTTATTTTTAAAATTTGGCTCTCCTATACTTTGATACTTTGACAGGCTCATGAGGTTAATGTCGCTTCCACTGTCGACCATTGCGTACAGCACATTAGCACCAATTGAAAATTGTTTCACCACTTTTGGATTTCGTCTCGCCTTCTTCCTTCGTAGATGAAAAATCGATGCTTTTTGACGCTTCTTTAGATTTTGGGCATTTTGTTTGTGGTATTATCTCAATAACAATGACAAAAAACCAGGATAGGACTTGACAGTAAAACGGTAAATTTAGGCATGTCTAATTATATATATATATATATATATATATATATATATATATATATATATATATATATATATATATAAACATATATATATATATATATATATATATATATATATATATATATATATATATATATATATATATATATATATATATATATATATATATATATATATATATATATATATATATATATATATATATATATATATATATATATATATATATACACCTTAAATTTCAAATCGAGAACTATGCACTTTTACGTTGAATATTGGAGCTAACAAATCAGAGCAAATATAGATTATGAAATAGTGCTACTTAAACTAGTGAAGATCTTATGGTTTGTATGGAACCAGACTTGCCCATTTCAAAACCATTTAATAATGCACCAGAAAAATCACTTTTTGAAAAACACAGCCCAAAACCATCGAATGAGGATTCGTTTACATTTTTAGAAAACGAAAAGGACATTATTCCAAAATCAAAACTTGAATCTCCTAAAGTTGAAGAAAAAAAACCTGAACCAGTATCAAAACCAGTCGAACAGCCAAAGTTCACATCAAAACCATTTGAAAAACCTACTACTCCAAAAACTCCCGATTCTCCAAAATCGTTTGCACCAAACGTTCCAAAATTCCCAACAATTTCAGCACCAAAACCACCACCTGTAATTAAATATGATTTTAAATCGGCTGAAGATCGTGAAAATTCGATAATATTTAATAAGCCGGCAACAAATAGTGGTGATAGTTTCATGGGTGATTCATTTACATTCATCAATGATTCATCACCGAGCCGACCACGTGCTAAAGATGCAACAAATTCGTTTTTATCGGGTGAATTAACAGGTTCGACCGGTTAAGAGAATTTTAAGTTATTTAACAAGTTATTTAAGAGAATTTTTTTTTTTTGCCTGACAAAAATGGCAAACTCCATTAAACTTGTATACAGGTAAAATTTTTCAGATAAAGTATTTCTACTATCGATTCGTTTGTAATTTTGAAGACGTCATACGACAACTTCATCGATTTACTGAAAAAAGTCATAAAAACCTCTAGACCAACGACTATCAGAGTGCACTTGAATACAATATCCATAAGCAGGAGATTTTTCATCAAGAAAGAATTTTGGAAAATAGAAGCATTAGTATCACAAAATTAAGAAGGTAAAAACAAGTATTGGCAAATTAAGCCGTGAACTAACGGAACATAGAACAAAATTATTGCCCGGCTTTAAAGAATTCCTGACAGATGTGATTCAGTACTTCGAAAATATCTCTTTGAATAAAAAAGCTGAACTAAATGTATTATTTAAAAAGCTAGATTGAAATTAGCAGAAGTTACGGTTTAGCACGGTGTGACCTAAACACAAATTAAGACAACACAAGATTTTAGACAAAATTGCTAAAACTTACGCCCAGGCTTTGTGATTCTCGTGGTTGGTTAGTACGTTTACTTTCATCGAATACTGAATTCAGTGTTGAGTGCTGAAGTAATAAAGATGTCAAAAGATGTAAAGGGGTACATAGCCAAGAAATGACAGTGGTATCGGAAATGACAGAGTATGAAGAGCAATATTTGGAGATAACGTGAAATTGTGTTCATATCTAGCCAAACCCTCGGCAGCAGAAGGTATAACCATCTCGAAAAAATTATGTCACAAATATTAAGGGATCAGAATTACATCAAACTCCATCACACTCGTAATTTATTACCACTCAAGGGTTTACCTTTGATTATTGCAGTGGTATGACAGATGTGTGCAATTATTATACTACGATCTTTGACTGGATCTTTTACAATACTGCAAGAGGTATGTCTGTTGTTGAAACTTTTTTTGGTTGGAAATTGGTGAGGAGGAAATGTTTTGTGTTGGTTGAATATGGTTTGTAAGTTTTTCTCACTAGTTAGTGTCTATGGATTCTGAGTTGGAGGATGAGCTGAGGTTCCACGTCAGTTTGTTGTCGATATGCTACGGAGGGATTTCTATACAAATTTTACTTGAGTTGGAGCCAAAGGTATTGTTGTTGGATTTGTGGATTTAAGTGATTTTATTAGTGTTTTAGTTGGTTGATGTTCTGTCGTGCCTTTGAGTGTTGTAGCTGGATGGTTTGAAGTTATTATATTTTCTAAGCTATGTCTAACTGAGCATGCAGTGTTCCTTGGTTAATGCGTTTCGCTAAGGCTTTCAAATTGGAATTATGGATGTTTTTGTTGTCAATTTTGGTGTTGGTGGTGGTGGCTTTTTTGGTGTGCCTTCCATGGTGCTGTGACTGGTTTTATTGATTAGTTCAGTTCACTTTCGGGAGTAAAAGTTGGGAATGATCTCCCAGATATGGCTGGTGATTTTGAGCGTTCAAACGCCAATGGGGCTTGCTTGTTTGGCTATCGGCGACTCTACTTTCTCCATCTTGTAGTCCATAGTGACAGGAGGTTTCTTGTCTTTTCTTATTTTTTCAACGGACTATACAACTCGGATAAAGCTCGGTGGCTTAGAGGCTGTCGACCAAAATGGTTTATTCAGAGGAGACTGCGGTTTTAATTTTTTTCTTGTTTTTCCGTTTATTTGACCTTTTCTTATCTATTTTTTTAATGTGTGCATTAGAATTGCTTATCAGTAGTGATAGTGGTGAGGTATGATTTCATTTTTATGTTGTACCTGTAACCAATCGTAGGTAGGTACCTTTTTTTCTACCAAAATTGGAACTTTTTGAACTAAAATTGGAAACCAAGAAAGGTTGATGTATTACTTGATGCAGACCTCTTCTTTCCAATATTCCACAACAAACTAAAGTTGGAAAATAATATAGTAGATTGCAAAACACGATTTGCATACGTGGTGGCGTGGGACCAGCCCAACCTGAGACTAAATATAACCTGGAGAATCAGAATATATTTTACATGAATTTGATTGATAAGCAGTGTCTTGATACAACACTGAGTAACTATTGCGAAAGTTTTAAAATCTAAATTCTAGAACAAAAGCAAAGAAGCTTGTGAAACAGGGTTTGAAGTTAACATGGGTTATTTTGCGGTACTTTCGTATTAAAAATATGGGAGACCAACAATTATCTTCAACAACTTTGGTTTTAGTTCGTTACTTACTGCCTCTTTATGAACTTGGTTGGTCCATTTAGTAAATTTTTTCATGGCACTTAAAAGCATTTCAATATTTATTTGCTTGTGATAATTCTCTTAAAGAATATTATGACATATTCTGTAAATATCTTGGAATCGAATTTTTAGCTTTTTCAAAAGACTTAACGCCTATGCATATAGATTGATGAGAATTGTACCATAATGATTTCTTTGAATCAATATAAAACATCCACAGGCTACATCCAAATTGTTTTTCTCGGAATTAACCAAAATCTTTTACAGTAAATCATTAATTTAAAATTTATGTTCGAAATTTGGATAAAAAAAAATTAATAAACTTTCAATTCAGCACAACACTACCCTCACACTCTGAATTGATTTTCTTGCTTCCACAAACCATTCAAAACAATTTGGCACGTATTCTGTAAAATTTAATCATGTACACATTTATTTAATGCCAATATACTCATCGTCGTCATCATTTTATACTCTTAAAGCAACATAGCGTACACAAACACTCATAGATATTTATACACACGCGATATATTATCAAGCACAAAATGAAGGCACACATATTATAAAATAGACAGATAAATTGAATTTAAATATAAATATCGTAAGGATTACATTTAATCCATCTAATCATTTAGATATATAGGGAAGCGGGAATGAGTGATGTGTAACAAAACACGAACAAAATTCTCTATACGTGAATATTATGAATTTCTATTTTATTGTCTTGAGATTTTCAAAAATGTATCGTAATTTTCGGTTCGATATATACGATGTGCGGATGTAACACACAATTTATATTTTATTGACATGAAACGTGTCGATCAAAACTAGAATACAATCCTACTTTTCGAAGTGATCTAGCGTTAGGACTATAGATTTTCACAACAAATGACGTAATTTGGCTTAAAGTCTAGAATAAAGATTGCCTTATTATATACAAGATTGTCGATTAATAAAACGCGCATTTGAACCCCAATTTCGTGCAAAATATTGGATCTTGAATGGTAAACTACTAAAAACGATTCACAACTGCATAAAATGTTTTCCATTTAGGAAAATTGTGAAAAATTAATGAATATATTACCAGTAGCAAGAGTCACTCCTTCTCCTCTATTTATCAAAACAGACATGAACTTCGCAGGACTATTTTCAATTTGTGTATCCAAAGGGCGGGGAAACAAATCGTTCAAGGGGAACATAATTAACGCTAGTTTATACGGTAAGGAGAAACTCAATATAATATGTACCATCTGATAAACTTAGCTATGTTTTATGCAAATGGTATCTGTGTGTTGGGATTGAATAACAACTGTGTTAAAGAATTCCGAAACAAATTATATGCTCACAGATTTTAGAGGCCAAGACAGATTACTCATGAAAATTATGTGAAAGGAGATATAAGAGCCTGTAGCGGTTAGAATTTTAAAAGCTTCGGAAGTTTCGGGAAAACATCGTGTACCCGTCGTTAAACAAGAAAACTTTACTAGAAGAGTAGTGAACCTCACGACCAGTTGAGACTAAGGCCACCATACCGTTTTCGAATCAACTTAACAAGGTAAGCATGCCAATTATTATTTTTTTGGTACCAACTGTACACAGCATACATTTTTATTTTCTTTAATTCGACCGTTGGAAACTTAAGGTAATAAAACTGGTAAATTTCACTTCTCCCTACCAAAATCTTCCAAAAACTTATAAATAGAAAAGTTGTTCAATCATAGGTGCCGATTTCCTTAACAAATTCGGTGTACTTATCGATCTCAAACACAAATGGCTTGTTGATTGAGCGATTTAGCTATATCACTCAATTCTACAACGGTTAGGGTCGATACACCCACTCCATTTACTTCGCAATTGACAATGGTTATGGCATGCTACTAAAGAGGTATTAGTCCATAACAGCGGAGCAAAACTACAATTTACCTACAAGGCCATGTCAACTAGACCTAATACGTCACAGAGCTGCTTATTCTGAATCCCAACATATGATGGACCTAGGAGTTTGCCGGCTATCAGCATCTGATCGACTTGATATAGCCAAGAAAAAAGATCTAGATTGAAAAACTTGTTGTGATTTACGACGGCTTACAATTTTCGCAGTACCAGATCGTTACCCAATTCGCCAAATTTCAAACTTTTCCATGCATATACTTTTGCATGCATCTACACAATTTGCTCCATAATAGTTCTATCCAGAGCAGTAATCACTTTTTAAAGCAATAATCACAACTCCAATTGGCCTCTTCAAATTTACTCAAATTCTATTTTTTCTCAGAAATGCTACCCAAACGTATCAGCGATTTATCAATGAAGTCGTTTAAAAATTATTTGGCCCGAAAAATACCAAAATGCATTCGCACATCTTAAAAGCTAATTGGCGAACATAACGTTATTAGTTATTCCGCTGAACTACGCTATGTTCAGTTTCACACTCGATGCATCAAACACTGTTGTCGGATAAGTCTAAACTTTTGGGGTCTCATCGTACAATAACAAGTGCTTATCACCTTCAAACAAATGGCATGTTTGAACGATTCTATTGACGGCTTAAAGCTGCTCTCCGAACTATAGGCAATACTATTTGATATTTGAACCACGATTAAAGAAGATTTTAGTTGCTCAGCCGAGATTGTTTACGGCAAAACTATCATACTATACCCGGTGAGTCCCAAATTATTGATGTCATTTATAAATTAAAGTGACAGTGCGCTGATTCACTCGGTTTTGCAACGCTATTTTATTTGGCAAGTGCAAAGGCCGTTTCAGGCGTCGATGGCTCTTCGTATTAGAGAAGGAATTGGTTTCTTTCGGTAGTTTAATAAGCAATGACATTACAAAGAGCTAGCTTAGGATCAAACCAGCTGTAACCAAATGGCTGATATGAAAAAAACACTTATTAGTATTATGGACCGATATTATCATGTGCTCTGACAATATAAGTTAAAGCATTTAAAAAGGATACAATTTAGTTTTATTTTGAAATTAAAATTTAGTTTTGAGTCACCAAAAATGCTTTGACTGGGTTTATTAGCCTTGTCATGTATAAGGCCAATGAGATTTTAGTTTGTGCTTAAACCTTTATCAAAAAGTTGATATCATAATTAATATTTAGGCCCAATTTAACTCAATAATTTACATAATGATGTTTGCATCAAAACTATATTATTACCGAATATCGTTTAATTTTATTCGGGTCACCAAATATTCTTTAAATGGATCTCACATTATAATAAAGAAAAATACAATAAAGTGTAGCTTGGTAACAGGCTTAAACCGTAACGGAGGAGGGATGTAAAAGGGATTTTCTATCACTTGATTGCAATCGGTAATGACGATACACACAACTATGACGCCCTATTGGAGTCCATGTGCCGAACTATCGTCCATGACAGTAAAAGCGATAAGAATGCAATGTGCAGATGAATATTAACAGCAAAATTGTATTTGTCCGTCCTCGGTTTGGCTGGAGAAAGTCTGAAGTAGGACTTTAAAATTACAGCGAATGAGTTAAAAGAGCTTCGTTCCCAGAAAAGAAAATTAGTTTAGTAAACTAAGTAAACCGCAAACTAAGAACCTATACAACAAACATCTTTTTGTATACTACCAAACCATTTCTAATCAAATATAAATTAGCTATTCAACATCTTCTACAACTAATTTTAATCTAATTTATCTACTAAATTCTAGCACTATGTCAACATACCAACGACGTTAAAAGCTAAGAAGTCGAAGAATTCAAAATCACCGAAGAATTTCAATTGATTGGCTCCCAAACGATTATAATGTAATTTCTCTTTAATGATAATGATTTCATCATGAGCGATGGTGTCATTATGTGTATACTGTAAAGACCAAAATGATAAAGAAAATCAAATAATACACTTAAGAAAATAAATTGAAATAAATTATCTTACATCTATATCACGAGTAAATTATATTTTGATAAAAAGTCATTGTCATCGATGTCAAACACAACCGTAAAGGGTTTTCCATGTTCGATATACGGATTTAAGAAATAGCAGTTAACTACTGATTTAGTTCAAATGACCGGAATAAAAAACGAAAAACTTTAAATGCTTTCAATGAACCAGTGTGATTTCTGGAATCAGAAGATACATCCAAATTATATCCTCAAATTTTTAAATTGCCTAGTATTTTTAAAAAAGAAAAAATAAAAAAATATTGTAAGTCAAATAGTTAATAAAAATCGTTGGGCTTTACAAGAAGCGCAACCATAAGCAAAAAACCAAGCCTAATAATCCCCCTGCCAAACGTAATATGCCATACGCAGGTTTTAATTTATCAATAGAGAGTGATTGTTGTTAATTTTGATTATCTTATATGGTCCTTCATACGGTAGTTGTAACCCATAGTTCGAACTTTTTTCAACCCTGACAAAAACTTACTCGAAGGTAGTATGGGAACAAGATTTTTCGGTCGGTATATTTTGTCATTAGTATAGGCAAATGTGATTGAGGATTTTCGATAAAGAATTCACCAGAAAGCTTAATCGACTGCCATTAGAAGAGCTTTGCAGGTGAAAACTTAGCATCCTACTTCACCGTAGCTATAATAGCAAGTAAAACAATGGAAATTCTAGGGATTTAACGAATTGTTTTGCCTCTGGTCATAAGTGCGGCTTTTGTGAGCCAAGGAACTTCGTTAGTTTGGTAAAAATCTTGGATACAAAGTGACTATCTTGGTCAGTTGTTGCCGGTTTCTCATATCTACAAACATCTTTCTCAACAAAAATAATTGCAATGGTTGCATGCTTCAGTCGAACGAGTAAATCTATCGACATAAGTTAACAAATATTAAAATCCCTTAGATGGAGGCAAATGGCCTACTATATCTTAGTAGCTATGTATAATTTCGAATTGGCCGAAAGATGATTTCATATACCATATCACATTAGATTTCTGACAGGATACACAAAGTTTAGACAATGTCCAACATCTTGGATACTAGGTCAGAATTCCTATTTTTCAATTAGTTATCTCGTTGCTCGAACACTGAAGCGTAAAATAATGATCAAGGCATCGAAAATAGTTCGGCGTAATGGCTCTGCTATGTTTAGAGTCTATTGACTCCTGTGCTCGTTTCACAGTCAATCTAAATGCCAGGAATTTAAAAAGCTTTAGTTGCAGTGATGTGGTTGTCCAGAACGAGAGGCATCGGATTTTTTTTAAAATTCTTTAATTCATAGTTCGATTCTTGGGCTGAGATAATTCGTTTGCAGGAGGAACTTATATCGACTGCTCCCGTTTTGCCATTGGCGAACTGGTACGCAAAAGTTTGTCAACGACTACATTGTCTTTACCTTGCACATGATGAGTGTCATTTATGAACTGGCTAATAAAATCCAAGTACCTCGATTACTTTGAAATGTGTTCAATTTTGGATTGAAAAGCTTTTGTCAGAAGTTTATGGTCCGGAAAAGTGGTAACGTAAATTGCCAACAGCTTTATATCAAATATTGAGTATTTTACTTCAGTTTTTTAGAGTTTCTTCGAAAAGGAATCCAGTGGTTCTCAACCACCTGCTCCTTCTGCAGTATTATAGATCCATCATTCGTAATGCTGAATTTACAGTCGTTTTGTAAATTTATGGAAAAATCCTGAATGTGACATTCAGTGCCAGGTAATACCCACATGGCCGTCCTCCTGATATTTTTTACCATGTGAAGAGGGCAAGATTTATACTAGAAAGAAGGGCAACAAATGCCTAATTTGATCATATATATGTTCAAATTCCAACTAAATCCACCACCAACTTGATTTCAAATCAACTAAATAACCAAATCTGCTCAAAAAATTAGCATTAATGATCGGACGACTAACATCAGCCAAATTGAGCTAATTTCGCCGCTCCCATCGATGCAATTGATTCTGGAGCAAATTATTATTCAGTATATCACCTTAGTTTTTCTGAGTAGTTCACATTCCTAAAGTTAAACTTTTTTTAAGATTGATGAAGTCCAAACGATTTAATTGATTCACTTTAAAAGATCCCTCGAATTGTTTCCACTAATTCTGTAATAGCTAAAAACTTATTTGCAGTCTAATGCCAATTCCATATAGTGCTTAGGTTACGTCCACAAATAGTGTCGTGGAATTAGAGAATGCTCATGCATTAGTTAATATATAAACTGATCAACAGAGTTAGTTGCGTTAAAATTTTCAGCAAGAAAGTACCGTTTGTTCTGGTAAATAATTTCTAGTTGTGATCTTTAGACATACAGTATGGAAAACTCTATATCCATTCGATTCTACCGTACCAATAGATAAAAGTTTTTTTTTTATATTTCGAAGGGAAAACTATAGATAAAACAAAAGAAAACTATTTTAAAGTTTTATCATTCGATTTGTGGATGAACTCGCATGTCTTATCTTTGTACATCTATCATCATCAGAATACAAATGTTTTTCGATATAGTTAAGCTTTGACTAATAAATTGGAAAATCAATGGCATACTAATTTCATTTGTTTCAAGTCGAGGTTTATAGAGTTTTTATTATCAAAATTTATCATCTTGGATTTTAATGGTGGCAATCTATCAACAATATTTGTTGAAGTCTTAACTAAAGGCAGAGTTAAGCTCTTAAACTTCTATAGTTTATTTCTTCTTTCCTTCAATACATGGTTGCCACCCTTAATTTTGTAATGTGAGATTCCATTTATTGCGATAATGCAGTCATGAACTGATAAAACAAGGGCCGTTCAGGTACCGTGAATACAGTCTTATTGACTGATTTAGATTGTGGACCGAGAGATATTTACCAGAAAACAACTTTTAAACTTTTCAATGGGCAAGATGTATCTCATTTCCTAAACAACCCAATAATCAGTCGATAAGAGACAAAAAATACTCATCCTTGATGGTAGTTTTGTTCAATTTACACTCATTCAAAAACAACCGATGAGCAAACGGAGAACTCTGTGAGCTGTGATATTCCGCAATGACACCCAAAACAACATTATGCTCCTAACAATAATAACATTAAGCAAATAAAATCCATAAACCTATGCATTCAGCCCAACGTGATATCTTTGTTAATAACATTAATACAACGGTCGTCTAAACAAGTGATATCATTGAAGACTGTAAGGATCTTAGAACAAAATCAGAAAAGGCAAGTCCAATCCTGTCACTATTCCAATTCCACGCATGGCACACCATAGTTTTTATTTGCTACCTCCCACGCGTTTAGTTACGTCAACTTTCGATATTATAAGCTTCGGATGTGAAAGCCATTCAGTCATTTCGCTATTATCACGACGATTTTCAGGATTTCTACCATTTAGTATTTTGACGACAAAGTTCCTTTCACATGACCATCAATTATTAAAAAACAAGAGACCCGGTTTTGTTTTCAGTTGACTGACCGGCAATTTAAAGCAAGATATATTCATGCAATACCAATGAACACTCTTAAAGAAGTATGAGCATCATCGGATACAAAAGCGAACGGTCAATGCCCTACAACATGATAGATACCACCCAGATAATACAGTACAGTCATGCTGGCTGAAATGTTAGTTCGCATGTTTAACACATATTAAAGGTTGCTGCTGTTAAAATATCATGTAAAGAAACAAGTAGAAATTATCTTTAATACCTCAGCCAATGCTATAGTGGAGAATCTACATGCGACGATATGGGCATTATTTTCGCTACAAATATGGTTTGAATGATACCATAACCCCATAAGTTGTCCAAGATGTTGGGAAAACGGTCAGTAATGAACTAGGGAATATGGTCCCTATAGATCTCTCGACCCCAGATCGAAACAGCAAGATAAATAAATGTACTAAAAATTGATGCTGTTAATATGCGTGGTCCTAATATAGGTTGACACATAATCTTTGACAAGGTCATTTAAAAACGAACTGATGAGAAACCCATCTTTGGTCGGATAGTATAACTAACGGCTTTGTTCATCTACAATAAAATTATTTAAGAGGTCTGTCAATGATATTTACAGTACCCATATATGTGCCGAGGTCGGTGAAATGTGGCCTTGTCTGACCAAGGATTTTGTGTAAGCTTATTGGAGACCACCAATGCAATAAATAAATAAGTGAGTGGTTTAATTATCAAAGTGGCTCTCCCGGTTAATCCAACCCAAACTCTCCTTTCTCTTGAAATAAAGACATTACATAAACATCAAATTTCTACTGAAAAAGCTTTTAAACATCGATAAACTCTAGCTCAAGAATGAGCTAAGAAGTTAAAGAGACCTTCGTAATTCCAAACATTTCTAGCAAATCCATTGAAATTTATTTAGGTTTATCAACTGCTCAATATTATCTAATATATTCTAATGCTGACACGCCTGAAAGCTCTGTTACCATGCTAATATATAGATGTACATCTCGAAAAAGCTCCAATTATATTAATTTATATTCGTTTCATGAATTTATTATAAACGAGATGTTCTTCTTAAAAAAAAAAAAAAAAGTTAGCTAACAAATATTTAAAACTTTCTTTCGATTTTCAACTTTTTTTTTGTTTGCTGTGATTTTTCATAGAAATCATCTCTTGGTATCGTGTTGTGTTCCATGAATACAAAAAAATTAAAATATTTCTTATCAGAATCATGAAAAGAAAGTGAAATTATTTTAGACGAAGTATTGTTACAAGAAATAATGCTGTGTCACAAATTTAAGAAACCCAGTCTTGAGATATTTATGCGTATGGAACAAAAAATGATTTGGTCCTTAATTACGATTTAATTATTTAACGCAAGCAGAAAATAGTAACTAACTTTGGTATTATACAATTGTATAATTTGTATTATTACATTATTAACAAAGTCATTAGGACCCATGATAAAAAACTTCCTGTTAAATATTGAAGACTAGCCTTAATAAAAGACGATGATTTTCTTGCGACTTAGTTGAATGATGATGGCAATCGTAAACGGAACCCATGCCAGAAATGAAATATAATCAAGATGCTTAGGTAGGGTTTGGGTGACAAGCATATTAAAAATGGCACAGAAAGGGGCCATTGATCCTAGAAATGGCACCTTAATATTTCGACCAATTTAGAGAATGGGCACCTAAAACAACTTAATGGTCCACAACAAAAAATTGTAATGATAGATTCACTATTAGAAGAGCAACAGGAAATTGCCACAATGATAAAGACTCTACAAAAACATTACAAGAAAGATGGACCAGAAAGAAAAACAACAAAACATATCTGGAAGGGGTTCATCAGCCGATAAACCCCTTCTAACCTTCTCGAAAAAAAATGTCAACAACCTACGGCACGCCTCTTACTGAGATGAGATAACGTCCAAATGGAGCTCCAACAACGCCTACGATAACAACATATTTTCAGGCGTCTAAAATTAGAAAACTCTTAAAAAAGGCAGAAATGAAAGTGAACCATATCCGGAGTTTGCTGCAACAACCACAAGTAGGCATATCTTACACCCACGGTATTATATAACTAGTATAGAAGTATATGAGATGACAGCCAGGCTTCAAGAGGCAACATAACAGCAATCACCACAAGGAAACGGTATTATCAATAATAAAATTGGTGAACCAGAATTAAAATTGCCAACAATCGAAAATCTCAGTGATTCCCACAAAATCAGCTACTTTAAAATTTATTTTAAAAGAGAAGCAGCAAAACTTCTAAATTACATTCCAGCAACAGGAATAAACTACATGGATGCATGGAAAATACTGATGGATTGGTACAACAACAGGTGATTATTTGTAACCAACCATGTGAATACATTTCTGAATCTGCCAAATAATACCTCGCAGTCCACAAATGCAGCAAAAAATCTTCATGATACGATGGTAGAAAATCTGTATGCCTTGAACAATTTAGGCATCGATACAACAACATGGAACACCATATTAATTCTATTAGTATTAACGAAATTGGACAGCGAGACCCATCGTTGGTATTAAGTTAATCTTGAGAACCCTTGGGATATTCAACCTCTAAGTGGATTTCTTAAGTTTCTAGAGGGTCGCTTACAATTACTTAAAGGAATCAACAGCCCAACAAGGGGTTTAAAACAAAATAAGATCACCTTCGCACGACAATTACCTGATATATCAAAAGAACATATCATATCAAGCACAACATTACATCATTAACCGATCATTAACATTTTTGGCAGTGAGTGATTTTCGTGAATATTCATAAAAATCGGTGTCATTTCGTCAACCCTGATAATTTAATATGTCATATATAAGGCTACGAAATAAGAAGTTTCATTTTGAATAGCCTGCTATTTGGGCAGCTGTCAATTTTAAAGCTGTCATCTTTAAAAATGACACGATACACGTTTCAACAACGCATGAAATTGTTAAAATTCACAAATTTTGCAGTTATATAGTTCGAGAACCGAAAGCAATTTTTGGTTTCTATGAAGCACCTTCTCGACCGGCAATAGTGGAAAACTGGTGGAAAACTTTGAGCTGTTGAGACAAGTTAGTGATGTGAAGAATCGAAAGCGTGTGCGTCGCTCAAGAACAACTAAGAATATTGCTGCTGTAGCCCGTAGTGTTGAAGAAAACCCAGGTTTGTCGATTTCTCGTCAATCTTTGGAATTAGACATTTCACAAACGACATTACACCGTATTTTGCATAAAAACCTAGGTCTTAAGGCCTCCAAAGTTCAGTTAACATAAGAACGCAAGCCGGTCGATCACCGTAAACGTCGTATCTTTACTGATTGGGTCCTTCAAATGCGCATTAAAATGATCCGGATTTTCATCGAAAAATTATCTTTAGTGATGCAGCCTATTTTTACTTCAGAGGCTACGTTAATAAGCAGAATTGTCGCATTTGGGGCTCAGAAAATCCAAGAATGATTGTTGAAAACCCTCTCCATCCTTAACATGTACTGTTTGGTGCGGTTTTTGGGCTGGTGGTGTCATTGGACCTTACTTTTTCGAAAATTAGGCTGGTGCAACTGTCACGGTGAATGGATTGCGCTACCGAGCTTATGATTAATGAATTTTTATGGCCGGAATTGGAAGATATTGATGTGGACCACGTTTATTTTCAGCAAGACGGTGCTACGTATCACACAAGCAACGAAACAATCACTATTTTGCAAGATAAGTTTCCTGACCGTGTTATTTCTCGAAGAGGTGATCATAATTGGCCACCGAGATCTGGTGATTTAACACCTTTAGACTTTTTTCGTTGAAGATACGTGAAAGATAAGGTCTATGCAAATGCTCCACAATCAATTAAAGACCTTAAAGATGGAATTCGTGAAGTTATCAAGGATATACAGCCGCAGATGTTCAAATTGGTCATGTACAATTTCATGAAAAGAATATGGTGCTAAGCGTAGCTGTGGCGGCCATTTGATTGATATCGTTTTCAAATGTTATTGGCATACCTTACTACTTATTGCCATAGTAGTTATTATATCAAGGATCTAAATCAAATAAGCTATTTAATAAAGTTAACATCAAATTGGACCCTTCCAAAGACTGTTAGATTACCATTAGTTTGGATATAATATAAAAGTTGGGCACAGAAGGGAACCAAACTGATCAGGAACGTAATCTGCTCTAATTATGTGACATTAAAGAATTCATATTCCGCTCTTCTTTCAAAATTATAGCAAGTCGGAACTAAATAGTCTTACCTGACATCTATGGGTATCTAGCAAATTACATTATAGATGGCTCAACCAAGTAACAATAATATGCGGTTTTTACCAGTTGCTGTTGGTGTCAGTTATTGTTGTTGTCCCTTATATACTTATAATTAATCGGAGTTGGCAACACATAAGATATATGTGATATTGTGTTGTTATTGTCAGTTGTTGTGGTTGCCATTTCTTCGTTTATCTTAAAAGCCTTACTAAAATTAATATTCAATGATTTGTAATTTGCATGAACCATCAACAACTGCTCGTTTATTTTGAATATAAAGCTGGAACCTTTCAACCATGATGTGTTAGATAGCAATAGTGAACATCTGTCATGTGATTAAATTTGTCATTTTAGGGTTTTCAGCATTCTTTACTCTATACCGAACTCAACCAATCCTAGTTGCCTGTCATATAGATTGCCCTAATGCAAGTACGTCAGATTTAAAGAGTAGCATTACTATATATCTTATTAACTTGTCTATTGATACGGCTTCCTGAAAATGTTTCTCAGTTTGTCAACATTTTCTTCGACAAAAATAAAATCAAGCTCCATATCTGGTCAATGTTTCTCTAATAAAGTTCATTATTCAAGCTTCATGTATAGAATAGAAGTATACCATTTCTGCAATCTTTTGACAGTACACATCTTAAAGTTGAAAATACATTTTCAGAGTGGGGGGGTAGGTATCTGAGTGCTAAACGTGTATTTATAACTATTAAAGCATTTAAGTCATCCCTTCTCAACCACGAATATTGGATAGTGAATCGTAGAAGCACTCTTCAAGAAATAACTTTACGTATTTCATCGACATGCCGGAACTATTTTTGTTAAGCGACCCAATAAAAAGTAAAACAAATTTAGTTCTGTTGTTGGAAAAATTATTAACACCATAGCCTAGTTCCAGATTACCATTGTGGCAATAGTATGATTAAGAAATTAAATCCAACAGCTAGTCAAACTTTTGATGAATAAATGGGAAACAGCCGATAAATCGGCAAACACTTATCTAATAAGAGTAACAAACCGCTCCTACTTATTTTTCGGTGCGATGACTTTGTTCATATGTGAAACTGTGACCCGGTTTGTGTTCAATAAAATCAGATTAAGTGTAGCATGGACAAATTGATTTCAGTGATTTTTTTAATAATACCATCGGTAAAACAAAAAACAAAAAATGAAGCAACCCTACAAAAGGTTTAAATTGTAAAAGTCACCATCCTGCAAACTAATGAGGCATCTTTAAAATCATCCGATTCCAAATCGTACAACTTACTCGGGACAACGAATTAGCTACTTTGTTATCTTTACCCTTTTTGTACCTTATACAAAAATTAAAAGCTTGTCGCTTGAGACTCCACCTGACAAGATGTAAGGAAAGATGACGTTGTTACAATTGTCAACGAAAACTTGCATGTTCTGTATATATAGTAAATGTATATTCCTCTACAAATTCTCGAAATCCCTTAACACTTTGATCGGTGGCAACACATTCTAGATGGGTCATTCTAGGCGATAGGTCATTCTGATTCATTCTCATCTAATTGAAATAAAACTCTGCAGATCCAAAATCTGCTGGCGTTATACTAAATGACAAAAGGCTTATAAAAAATTAGAATTGACGTATACTGTGGCTGCCTCGCTCTATTACCTTTTTTTACATGTCTTAAGGTGATGCGTAATAAGAGTGGCCATTGTGGTAACATTTCAAATAAAATTACGGAACCATCCACAAAGTTCTAAAAACTTTTGAATTTGCTTGCCTAATATGGCTTAAGTCCCCTGCTCCAACAATATGTCCCAGATCTTTTACCCCAAATATATATAAGCAAAATTACTTTTATCTACATTAATTGATAGGCTTGCTTCGATAAATCTGGTGGCAACTTGGTCAAGTAAATAGAAATGCTTCTCCAACGTGACTGATGCGATGAGCAGGTAATTGATGTGGGGTTACCTGGTGCATAAGACAACATATCGTTTGTGATGCATTGCATAAACCAAATCGCATGACCATAAACTGATACAAAGGTCTTTTTGGTACAGGGAATGTGTTTTTTTTTTCTAGAATGTGGGTCTAGTGATATTTGCCAAAAGGAATCCTTTCAATCGATTGTAGAAATATGTTTCGTTTGGTCCAACCAACACTGCAATCCATCGATCAACTGGAGATGGAAGTCTTGCTCGTCACTTCATTTAGTTTACTGAGCTTCTAAGCTACTTATTGGCGGGACGATAATCATATGAAAGGGTGAACAAATTTTTATTATTACTTTTTGTTTTTCCATTAGTGTAGATTAGTATCTATACTGGCCTTAGCTCAGGGAAAGAGGAATTTGTGTTACCAAGACCATAGTAATTTATAATAAATGCACTATGTTTATTTAAGTTACTGTTTTCGGAAAAACAAACCCCTATATTTCAGGCTTGGTGTGGTTATAGAGCATTTGGCTTTAGCTCAGAGTGTATATACTCTGAGTTAATTCCAGATGCTCTTCATTTTCATTCCAGACCTGAAATTAAAGTTACATTTGCTAACAGGGTAACGAACTCAATAACCTCCTATATTATATTTAGAACCTACTGCTACCAATTTTAGATTTTTCTGAGAAACCAAAAATAGCGGACATTAAAAAATCCGAGAAGTCCCAATCGGAAGTTTTCGAAAATGGCTCTTTACAGTAGCATTGTAATTGAAAAATTACGGATAATACTCAATTTTTTTCAACTTCAACTTTATTGAATCAGGAGACATATGTTGGTGACGCAAGACCATAGACAAAACCAAGATTTGACCATGATCTGGCTATATATGAAGGCATTATAAGTGTCAACATAGCAACTCCAATATTACAAAAAATGACGTTACTGTACTGTCCGCTACTGTAGTGTCAGCAACTTACAGTTAGTAGTATAGTTATTAAGTTAAGGACCAAGCAAAACTAAATTCGGTAATGAAGTTAGCAACAATTTTGACCATACCAAAAACTGATCTCATATCACTACACAAATGTGAAAACTAAACAAAAAATGCAACATTCGAAATTGATGGCCCGAAAATTTGTTTTGAACCGATTTAACAAGATTGCGGCTAAGATAAATTTAAAATGTTTTACAGAACACCAATTGTCTCTGCAAATTCGACTTCTTACATCAAGGATTTAAGACGAATATTAGATGGCTAACAATTATGAAAATCCATAACATTAGATACGTGTTTCATTGTGCTAATGTTGTCAACAATCTCATGTTTGAACAATCTAAAGCGAAACATTTGATCTTTCGGTTAAACAAGTAGTTGATTGTTTTTACAGAAAATGCACTCTGTTCATATATAAACATTTTGTAATGGCGTCAAAGATAAAATTAACTTTTGCTAGCATAAATATGTTGATAAAAAATATGTTGTATAAAATAATTAAAAACCTTAAAATAATATTTACCATTAATATAATATAAAATGTAATATCTTGGCAAAAACCCAAAAACAAAATTTTGTATCTTATGGGTATGAGTGTAAAGTCTTTTGCAATCAATAAAATTAGCATTAAAGTACCTACATTTACAAGTGGATGTAGAACGAGAAAATATAAACTATCTTTTTATACAAAGTTATAATTAAGAATTACGTTAAGATGGATATATATATATAAATATAAAAATTCTCAACTGGTATACAATAATGATGATGACGACAACGATAGTACGCGAGTTACATTCTATCCCACAAATCAAAACACTTGTGATATAAACACTTGTGAGAATGTAGACATAACTAATAATCCACATAACGTAATATTGTTTTAGATTACTTTTAAAAAATAAAATAAAATACTTACCAATTGTTTTCTCAGAATTAAAATTGTTTTATCAGAATTAAAATTGTTTATCAGAATTAAAATAAAACACTTACCAATTGTTTTCTCAGAATTAAATATGTTTATAAAATGCATAAATGCATTTTCTTAGAATTAAAATTATAGAATTAAAAAACCTAACATTAAAATGGAAGGGGAATCATTATAAAAAAGAATTGTAATAATGATTCGACAGATTATTGTTAACGGCCACTCCAAAGAGTAGCATTAAAGTTATATAATTTCAACACTCTAACAACCGAAGTTGTTGAGTAAATAAATTAAATAAATAAAGTTTTAAATTAATAAATAAAACATTATCTTTAAATATAATTGTATAATTTGTTGTATTTCTATTTTAAAATAAAAACCACGAATAATATATTTGGCGCAGTTGATAGGATTCTCATCTGAAGAAGAGAATCAAAGGAAACGAATTAAAACAAGATAACACAACGAATAATATATTTAAAAAAAAACTGAATAGTTAAAGTGTTTGTGAAAAGGTAGTGAAAAAAAAAAAAATTAACAATAGGTGGAAAGAAAAGTGAAAGTGATAAAAGATCAAAATCTTTTGATAGTAATAGATCTATAGAAAATACAAAAATGGACGAACAAGTTCAAGCACAGTTGCAACAGCAACAACAACAACAAAAACATTTGCAAGATCAAATTCAATTTCTGCATCAACAATTGGCAGATCAAAAATTAAAAGTACAAACAATGAAAACAACGAGATTTGATCTTACACCAAATCAAATTATACGTAATTTTGATGAAGTTCAAGCATTTTCGGGAGAGGACTCTTACAAGTTAAGATCGTTCCTGAAAGCGGTGGAGGATTTGGAAGAACTCTGTGGAGAAAATAATACAGAGTTGAAGCAATATTGTTTAAAGAAGCTGGTAAACAACAAAATAATCGGTTATGCTCGCAATGTGATCTTGGAAATTCCTGAACATCTCAGAACATGGAGAAATGTTATGGAGCAGCTAAAAATTAAATTCAGACCAAAAAGCACCATTCATCAGATGTTATTCAAAGCGAAGGATATGAAGGTATGTAATCTCAAAGATTGCTTTAACAAATTAAATAGGATTAAGAGTGAATGCAGTGAAGTCTGTGACTTCGATGAGGAGGATGCATTTACATATAGTTCAATAGACAAAGAAATTGTTCAAATTCTCAAGTCAAAACTTATACCAATAGTACAGCTACAAGTTGACTCAAACAAAAGTTTATTTGAGTTAGATAATATTCTGTGTCAAACAGAAATTTATTTGGCAGAAGACATAATTAAAGTAGAATATAAATTAAATAAAGACAGAAATTTTAGAAATAACAATTTAGAAAAATCAGATAATTTTAAAAAAGCCAATAGAAATTATAATAATAATTATAAAAAGCCAGAATATTCACAAACTTATAATGGAAGTAATAATAATAGTAATATTAACAAACAAAATAATGATAAAGATATGAATATGAATAGAAATTATTATAATAACAATAATTATGGTAATGGTTATAAAAAACCCAATTATGTACAAAACCAACCAAATTTTAATAGAAATAATAATAGCTACCAAAATAAACCAGGGCAATATCAAAGACAATTCGACAATTCACAGTATAGGGATAATAACATCAAATATAGACAAGTAGAACCCATGGAGGTTGATAATATCGTTAGAAATAGTTCATTAAATCAAGAGGTAAATTTTATAGAAGACATACCACAAACCAGTTACCAATAGTAAAATTATCTTTTAATAATAAATCTATTAATTGTTTAATAGATACTGGTTCGGATACCAGTTTAATAAAACCGAACATTTTAGATTACAAAACTTTTAAATTAATATCTCCTATCTCATATAACTCATTAGGAGGAACCAATTATGTTACTCATAAAGTTATCACACCAATTCCTAAAGAACTAATTAAAACCGGTACTTTAGATTGGAAAATATTTCCCTTAAAAAGTAAAAAATACGATGCAATTATTGGCATGAATTTTTTAATACCATTCGAAGCTAAGCTCGATATAAAAAACGAATATCTAAAGATATTTGACCAACATATTATTCCCTTTGAAACAATCAAATATCCCATAGAACTTACTGAAGTAAATCACCTGGAACCGATTGTTTCACAAGATGAAATTTTTAATAAAATAAGTAAAAATCATTTAAACAATGAAGAAAAAGAAAAATTGAAATTATTATTATCAAAGAACAAAGATTTATTTTATGAGGAAGGCGACAATTTAACCTTCACTCATGAAATAACTCATGAAATAAAGTTGGAAAATCAAAATCCAATATACTGTAAAATGTACAGGTATCCACAAATACACGAACAAGAAATCGAAACACAAATTAAGGATATGCTAAAACAAGGAATTATAAGAGAATCAAATTCCCCTTATAATTCTCCTCTTTGGATTGTACCAAAGAAAATGGACAATTCAAACATTAAAAAATGGAGAATTGTCATTGATTATCGGAAATTAAACGAAATCACTATCAATGATAAATTTCCCATACCTAATATAGAAAGTATATTAGATAAATTAGGTAGAGCTCAATACTTTACAACTTTAGATTTAGCGAAAGGATTTCACCAAATTTTATTGAATAAGAATGATCAAAGTAAAACAGCTTTTTCAACACCATTTGGACATTACGAATATATACGAATGCCTTTTGGATTGAAAAATGCCCCTACTACTTTCCAAAGATTAATAAATTCGGTATTAAGAGAACATATAAACAAAATATGTGTAGTTTATCTTGACGATATACTAATATTTAGTACCTCACTACAAGAACACATTACAAATATAAATAAAATTTTTGAAAAATTAAGAAATGCAAATTTAAAGATTCAATTAGATAAATGTAATTTCTTTTGTAAGGAAACAGATTATTTAGGACATACATTAACTACACAGGGTGTGAAACCAAATTTAAAAAAAATAAACGACATTACAAAATTAAAATTACCTGAAACACCTAAACAAATAAAAGCATTCTTGGGAATAACAGGTTATTATAGAAAATTTATAAAGGACTATTCCAAAATAGCTCAACCAATGACTAAATTTCTAAAAAAAGATTCAAAAGTCAATAAACTAGATCCCACATATATAAACGCATTCGAACAGCTAAAAACTCTATTGACAACACATCCAATTTTAAAATACCCAGATTTCAATAAACCATTTACATTAAATACCGATGCAAGCCAATTTGCAATTGGAGCTGTGTTACTCCAAGAAAAACATCCCATAGCATTTGCTAGTAGGACCTTAAATGAACATGAAATTAAGTATAGTACAACAGAAAAGGAATTGTTAGCAATAGTATGGTCGGTAAAATATTTTAGACCCTATATTTACGGAAAACCATTCGAACTAAATACAGATCATCAAGCATTGAAATGGCTTCATACAAAGTATCTAGGAAAAGATCTGAATCCTAGACTCCAAAGATGGATTTTATCACTCGGAGAATACAATATTAAAGTAAACTATTTACAAGGCAAAGAAAATAAAATCGCAGATTTTTTAAGCAGGATTAACACAGATATTCATGAAATTAACAGAATTGAGAATAATTTTGAATCTAACGAAGGGAGGAATACTTCGTTACAAAAGAAACTTTTCGAAAACGAAATTAATGTTGAAGAAATAGAAAATGAAAATTTAGGTAATACTTCAGTACAAGCAACTATACATTCACAAGCAGAAGAAAACAATGATAAAACGACATATCTAGAAACAATAGTAAATAGGTTTAAAAGTCAAATAGTTTTCACAGAAAAATTTAATAATGAAATAGAAAACATATCAGGAAACAGAAGAATAAATTTAAATCCAAAAATAAATAGAGAAGAACTAGTAGAAAAATTAAAAGAATTTTTAACTGGAAATAAAGTAGCTATATATGCAAAAATATCAGATCATGATTTTTATATAATCCAACAGGTTTTAACAACTGAATTTCCTACTATCAAATTTATCAAATGTAATTATTTTGCTCAAGATATGGAATCTGAAGATGAATTAATAAAAATTATATCTGTTCAACATAAAGTACAAGGGCATCCAGGTATTTTAGCATTATACGAAAATTTGAAAACCAAAATATACAATAAAAATATTAGAATCATGATAAACAAAGTAATAAATAATTGCGATATTTGCAGTAGAGGAAAATACGACAGAAACCCTATTAAACCTAAATTTCATGAAACTGAATTACCCACAGATAAAAACCAAATAGTTCATGTAGACACTTATGTTAATAGAAAACAGTCATTCTTAGTTTTTATAGATAAATTCACAAAATTTGCAACGGCATATCCTTTAGAAAATAGAACTAATGTAGAAATAATTGAAAAACTTAAAATCTATTTTAATCATAAAAAACCGATTAAAATTATAGCTGATAACGAATTCAAACATGTTAATATTAAAGAATTTCTGAAAAAGGAAAAAGTAGAATTACATCTAGTAAAACCAAATAGTCATACTGGAAATTCTGATGTTGAACGTCTAAATAATTCTTTAACGGAAAAGTTAAGAATTTTAAATTTTTTTTTTTTTTTTTTTTTTTTGTTTTTTAGTTTTTTGTGGTCAGACAATTATTGTCCATATGACCTACTGTTTATCTTTCCAATTTCGCTTACAGTTTCTTCTCAGGGGAAGGTCTGAAGCATTGGTTATTTCTTTGTTTTGTTATACTTTACTTTTATCTATTTTACTTATATAAAATAGATAGTACAGTTTTATTTATATCTTGAATCATCTTTATGTGAAACTGTAATTATAGTGAGATTTCATGTTTATTTCATTAGTATTTCACTTCTCTTTCACTGTATTTTTAGTCAAATTCAATTAATTAAATTTTATTATATAATTCAAAAATGTTTATATTATAACTTAATTATGATATTATTTAATTCATTATTCTATACTTTTATATAATTTTTAGAATCAGTAATTAACAATTTATAATTAATAATTAGCAAAATAATTTTGACATGTATAAAAGTTTACATGTCTCCCTTTTTTTTTTTTGAATAGCAATATGTTATTTATGAATTTGTTAGCATACAAAGTTTTTGTTAAGTCGTTATGTTTTAGTGTTATGTTAGTTTTTTTTTTTTTTTTTTTTTTTTTTTTTTGTTATTTTGTTATTTGTTATTTATTCAGGTGTGATCAAATTAAAATTTGTTCTTTTATATTTTTTTTTTTTTTTTTCTACTTTTCTGTTTTTAGTGGTTTTTTATTTTTATAATTTATAATCTATTTCTTTTAGAAATTTTATTATTGTTTTATATTCTTTCTCATCTTTTCTTTTTAGTATGTCCTTTAATGATTTTTGTTGTAATATCTGATAATTATTTCTATTGTTGTCAAATTTTTTACATTCAGTTATTATGTGTTTATCATTTTCTATACTATTGCATGTCATACATTGAGGTGTTTCTTCTAAACCTATCATGTGTCTATACTTTTTATTATAGGTGTGTCCTGTTCTCAGTCTTGTCATCTGTTTAATTTCCTGTGTATTGAAGTTTTTATTTCGAAACCAAAAATCCTTTGCTGGTATTGTCTCTATTTGTTTGTAAAACCTTCCAACCCCGATTGTCATGTCTGTATATTTTTCTGTCCATTCTTTATTTATTTCTTTATAAATCATTTCTGTGATGTCTCTGTATGTAGGTTCATTATCTAGTTTATGTGTCGGTGAAGTTATAGCTTTTTTTGCTAAATGATCAGCTATTTTGTTTCCAGGTATATCTATGTGCCCAGGAATCCATTGAATTGTTATTGTTTTATTTTTATTATTTCCTACCAAATCTATGATTTGATTTTCATAGTGTTTTTCTGTGTTTTTCTTAAGTGCTGTGTTTATAGAGATACACGATGATTGGGAGTCCGTGAAAATTATCACGTGGTCTTTTTTATTTAATTGTGCTAAAGTTATAGCTATTTTTATTGCTATAGTTTCCGTTGTCTTAATATCTGTGTTATTTTTTAAGCTAATAGCATACCTATTATTCGTATCCTTTTCAAAAATTCCTATTCCTGAGTGTTTATTTATTACAGATCCATCCGTATAAATGTGCCCATTATTTTTATATTTATCTATAATTTCTTTTGTTATTTTTTCCATTTCTAGGATATTTTTTGTCGATTTGCTTGTCAAATTTTTAATAAAGGGCTCAATTTTAAGATTTGTTGGATCCGTGATTTTATTATGATTTTTTTTAATTTTTGCTAAAATAGGATATTTTATAAATATATTATTTAATTTAATCATTGATTTATTTGCTCTTATGTCTTTTCCAATTTTGGACTCTCTAAACAACTGTCTTATTATATATCGTATCGTTTTGAATCTATTGTCAAATTTTGTTGTCATTTCCTGAGCTTCCGATAGTAACGCTGGAATTGGTGTGGATTTTAATAATCCTAAGCATGTGCGTAAACTACTATTTTTTATTTGTTGACAGATTCTATGAATATTTTCATTTGTTTCTTCTGTAATAATGTAGATATTATCTATTTTTGACCTTATTATAGCTTTTTGTATTTTAAGCATTGTAGCTGGGTGAGTTCCTCCATTTTTATGGGTCAATGCTTTAAGGACATTAATATTTTTTTGTGTTTCAATTTTTAAATTCTTATAGTGCTTAGTTAATCCAAGTCTATTGGTAAAATTTACTCCGAGTAATTTTGTTTCTATTTTTTCTTCGATTTTTTCATTATTAATTTTAATATTCATGGATTTTCTATTGTTTTTATTTGTGAACATTCTAAGGAAGTGGGATTTAGACGGATTTATTTCAAGGTGAAGGTTGTCTAATTTCTGTTTCAGTATTGTTAATGTTTCATTTGCTGTTATTTCTAGTTCTGTATGGTTAATTCCGTTTACAATTATACAAATGTCGTCTGCATATTGAAAAATTTTTCTGTTGTCGTTGTTTAGCTCATGTATGGTTGTGGTATATATATTAAATAATGTGGGGCTTAAACAACTTCCTTGCGGAGTTCCAACATTTGTAATTTGTCTTATGTTTAGTCTGTCATTCTGTATTATAATTTGTCTGTTAGTTAAAAATTGATAAGTCCAGTTTGTAATCATTTGTGGGAAATTTAGTTTAGTCATTATGTTAGTCAGTATTTTTTTGTCTACGTTGTCAAATGCTTTTTTTATGTCCGTATTTATTAATATTATTTTTCTGTTTTGTGTTTTTTTATTGTTAATATATTTTATCATTTCTGTCATGTAGTCCATTATACTTTTATTTTTTCTAAATCCATAATTGTCATCGTTTAGTATTTGATTGGTATCTAAATGTTCGTTAATTCTGTTCAGTATTAGTCTGTTAAATATTTTAGAAAGAATGGGTAGGAGGCAGATTGGTCTATAGTTGTTGATGTCTCGGTCCTCTTTTCCACGTTTCTTAATTGCAATAACCTTTGTTATTTTCCAATTTTTCGGATATATTTGTCTTTTCCATATATTATTGTAATACTCTGATATTTGTTCTAATAGTCGTCCATTTGTCTTCAATATTTCTTTTATTAATTTATAACTTATCTTGTCCGTCCCTGGTGCTGTATTTTTTGTTTTTTTAATTATTTCTAATATTTCTGTTTCCGTAAATTCTGCTTTTTTGGATGTAGATCTGGGATAATTGGATGTATATGGTTCAATGGATGATGGAAAGTTTATATTTAGAAATTGTTTTGCCTGTTGTTCATTTTCAAGTATTTTGTATGTTGATTGTTTTTTGTTTTTTACTTTGTTGATTTTTGTCCAGAGTTCCTTATTACTGGTGTTTTGATTAATGTTTGTAATGAAATCAATCCATGTTTTTTTCTTTTCTTTTCTTATATTAATTTTTAATTTTTGAATTGCCTTTTTTAACTCTATAGCTGTGTAAAGTGTTTTTTTTTGATTATATATCTTTTGTTTTTCGGATTTAATATCCCAAAGTCTTTGTAGGTAATTATTCCACCATGGTTTTGGTGTAAATGTGGATTTTATTAATTTTGTATTAGTGTTTTTGTTAATTATGAGTTCTATTTCTTCTTCTATGTTTGCACTTTTTTTTATATTATTTATTTCTTCGATAATTTTTTTCCAATTTGTGCATTGTCTTTTTTGTCTAGTTGCTGTTTTATATGTTATTCTTATCGTTAAATGATCGCTTCCTAATGTCTCAGTGGTCGTAGTCCATTCCAGTTTGTCTATTAGGTCGTACGTGCATAATGTAATGTCTATTGCTGATGTTGTTTGTCTGTATAAGTCTTGTCTCGTATGTGATCCGTCATTAAGTACGTTAAAATGTTTTTCAGTAATAGTATCAGCTATTTTATTTCCTAATGCATCTGTATGATGTTTATTGTCCCATAGTCCGTTTTTTGCATTAATGTCTCCTGCTATTATTAGATATTTGTCATTATTTTCTGTCAGTAAATTGTAAAATTCTTTATTAATTTCGTCTGGGTTTCTGTTCGAGTTGTTGTAAAAAGTTATTATGTTAAGGTCTATTTCTCTGTATTTTATGTGTATTTTTAAAGTTTCAAGTCTGTTATATGTGTGTTGTTGTGTAATAACTTTCCACGAGATTTTTTTCTTAATTAGGAATCCTACTCCTCCGTATCCATCTGTTCTGTTTTTTGTTATTAAATGATAGTTATTAAAATTAATTATATCCTTTGATTTCGTCCACGTTTCGGCTAAAATAACAATATCTATATCTTCTTTTGTTATATAATATTCTAATAACAACTTATTACTTTGTAAACTTCTAATATTTATTTGTAGTAACTTAAATTTGCTATTCATAAAACTTTTTTTTTTTTTTTTTTATTTTTGGTCATTGTCAATGACTGTCATAATATTTATTAATAAACTGTCAATTGACGCCGGATTAGTTTTATTGTCATTTTGATTAATGGCTTTGACAATTTGTTTTAGTAACTCATCTCTTTTTTTAATTTGATTTTTGAGATCATCAACTATATTAGAAAATATTTTTATTTTTGCTTCATATTTTTGATTTTCTTCATTTGTTATGGTTTGCTCTTCATTTATTAAGGCTTTTGCGTAATCTCTGTGATTGAAAGATTGTTGTCTTCTTCCAAATAATTCCATTTTTGTTTCATTGTAAGTTGTTTTATTAATTGTCATATGTTCTAATATTCTTTTTTGTCTATATCTTTCTTGACAGACCATATCATTTGTTCTGTGTCCATCCCCACAGTATTTACACCTTTCTTTTAGATCACATAGATGTCTTTTTCCTTCCTGTCTTGAGCAAATATTGCATCTCTCTTCTTCCTTAGATCTGCACCTTTTGTTCGTATGTCCATAATTGAAACATTTTGTGCAATACATTGGATTAGGAATATAGTTTTGCACTTTTAATAAAATGTTGTCATACATAACTACATTATTTGGGATTTTATTAGCTTGGAAAGTGAGTTTTACAAGTTCCATTTTATTAGCTGTGTTTGTTTGCTTATCCCATTTAGTCATCCTTTCTATTTTTTTTATATTGACTGATGATTTGATATTTTCCATAATTTCATCGTCTTCTAAATCAATCGGTATATTTCTAATGATGCCAACAGTATTATTAAAATTGTCTGGTATGAAAGCCTCATATCCATCAAAATTTTTTAATATATCTGAGCATACACATTTGTTTGCCTCGTCATATGTTTTATATGTTATTCTCACTAAGTGTTTACTTATTTTATCAACCGATTCTATATTTTTGAGGTTACATGACTTAAGTGATTTACCTACATTAATTAAATTTATATTTTCTTTTTTAAGCATAACTCTATATGGTCCTTTGTCATTTTTGTTATATTTATTTTTGTTGTCCATTTTTATATTTATGTTATTATTATTTTCTATACCTGTATGTGTAATTATTTCCACGTGTTTCTTTTTATTTTTTACTTCGGTAGATTCTACTTCTTGTATGTATTCTGTGATTATTAATTTTCTTTTCTGTCTTTTTTCATTAATATTTATTTTATTCTCAATTATTTTTTGTATGTCATGAAAGTCTTCATCAGTTTCGTTTTCTGTTAAATCTACTACATTTTGTTGAGTCGAGTAGTCTATACTACTCTTCTCTTGTGTATTTAAAAAACTTTTTTCTATTTTTCTACAAACCACTAAAAACTTACCAATTTAATGAAAAATTAACTATTTATACTTTTTTTTTTTTTTTTTTTTTTTTATTAATATATGAATTTGAATCAACTTTTAATTTATGTTTTCCTTTCGGAGATCACTATCTAAATGAATTTTAAATTTAGAACAATTAATTCCAATACGAAGTCAAATGTTGGAAGCAATTAAAACTTACAATAACCAACACCATAGTACAATCAAATGTACACCATTTAAAGCGGAAGACGTTGTAGACAAACAAGAAATTTATAATAATTTAAAAATAGCACAGAAAAACAGATTACAAAAATACAACAAAGGTAGAGAAAACTATATAGAAAGAAGAAAACAGGGATACATAAAAAACTACAAATCATTAAGACATAAAGAGGAACCTAAATACAGAAAATATAATTTAACTAACATACATCCAATTAATATTAAAAGAAAATTAAAATTTACAGACAATAATGGCGATAGCGATAATAATAATGACGACGCTAACATTAACTCAAGCTCAACTACAAGTGGACAAGGTGGAATCTAAGACAGGATATACAATTATACAAGAGACTGAACAGTTAATACCAAAGACATACAATTATTCTTTACATATAATTGACACACAACAATTAGATAACATTTTAAAAGAATTAATATTAAGTGTATCACAGTTTGACAAAAATGACAGTTACTTATTATTACAAGATTTAGAAAAACTTTTAGATAAATTAACAACATTAAAATCAGGACATCACGTAATAAAAAAACGAGGTTTAATTAATTTACTAGGGACAATAGGAAAATGGATATCAGGGACTATGGACGATGAGGACAGACAAATAATAAATAAACAATTAGAAACAATACAATCTATAGATAATAACCTAGGGATACATATAAATAATCAAGTTAGAATAAATGATTATTTTAATAAATCAATCAATACATTATTAAATGTAATAAAAACCGATAGGGCAGAAATTAAAAATTTTATTGACAAAAAGGGAAATGAAACAGTAATTAAGTTCTTAAAAATTAATATCAAAATAAGAATACAAGAATTAGACAGAATAGTAAGTGAATTACAGGATGATATTATATTTTCTAATCTTAATATTATACATCCATCTCTTTTAACTCATAAAGAAATTTTAGATTATAAAATAGATGCAGATAAAATTAAAAGATTAAAAGTAGGGTTTTCAAGAACCAACACAGATAAATTAATATTTTTAATTAAAATCCCTTATGAAATGATAAATATAAATAAAGCTTTGATTATGCCATTGTCAAATGAAACTAATTGTAATTTAATTAATTATCCAATTGTACAATCTTTCGAACATAATAATAAATATTATGAATATGATGAAACTAAATCTTTATATCAATTAAATAGTTTGAAACATTGTATTTTATCAAAAAATTGTCAAAACATAGTAAATTGTAACACTGAAATATATCATATAGATGAAAGTAGTCTATTAATTCAATTAGCAAATGAAATAAATCTAACATCGGATTGTGATGAAAGAAAATTTAATTTAAATGGAAATTATTTTATTAAATTTTATAATTGTAGCATAATTTTAAATAATCAAACTTATAGTAATAATATTAAAATAGAAAATAATAGATACATAATTCCAAATTTGGAATATAAATCTGAAAATAACACCTTAACATTCAATGAAATAGTTTTAGAAACTAAGAAAAATATAAATGAAATAAATGAATTAAAGTTTCATAAAATAATTATATACTCTGGAATAAATTTATTTATAATTATTATAGTAATAATAGTATTTGTAGTAGTATATTTATGTTATAAACAAAAACATTTAAAATTAAAAATTATTAAAGGAATTCAGGAGAATCCTAAATTTAACGAAGGGAGAGTTACATTCTATCCCACAAATCAAAACACTTGTGATATAAACACTTGTGAGAATGTAGACATAACTAATAATCCACATAACGTAATATTGTTTTAGATTACTTTTAAAAAATAAAATAAAATACTTACCAATTGTTTTCTCAGAATTAAAATTGTTTTATCAGAATTAAAATTGTTTATCAGAATTAAAATAAAACACTTACCAATTGTTTTCTCAGAATTAAATATGTTTATAAAATGCATAAATGCATTTTCTTAGAATTAAAATTATAGAATTAAAAAACCTAACATTAAAATGGAAGGGGAATCATTATAAAAAAGAATTGTAATAATGATTCGACAGATTATTGTTAACGGCCACTCCAAAGAGTAGCATTAAAGTTATATAATTTCAACACTCTAACAACCGAAGTTGTTGAGTAAATAAATTAAATAAATAAAGTTTTAAATTAATAAATAAAACATTATCTTTAAATATAATTGTATAATTTGTTGTATTTCTATTTTAAAATAAAAACCACGAATAATATATTTCGCGCGAAAACGATAAATAAATGCCATAAATATTCCCACTTATTTTCGTGTGTTTTTCCGCCTTAAATGGAAAAATCTACTTTTGAGACGATGAAAATTTAATAAATAATTCATTGTTTAATGTACATATTTATAGTTAGTATGTATATATAGCGATATAACTGTTTAAAAAGCTTTAATTTAATTACACATTTCAACGTATTCTAGTTCTTGAAAGTTCTTATTTTACAAAAAATTAATAGTAACGTAGAAAGTTTTGTTATAAGAAATTAAATCTATTTCGTGGTTAAAGTTTATCTCTCAAACTTTTAGGATTGTTGTTTCTTGATCTTTATTTCAAAATTAAATTCCGAGGATCATTTATCTGACTTAAGTTTGAATTGATAGATTCAATATGGTTTGTTTGCTGAATTTGTTCGAAAAGAGGACAGTACAGTAAATTAAACGCTACATCTGATCTTCCATTATAAAAGTTTACGGTCATGCCGGTTGAACTTTGCATCGCAGTACCATTATCAGACCTCTTAAAAAAAAGAACGAACATTTAAACGGAACAAAAAAAATCAAGTCGCTTTGGAAAAATTAATACTTGCCTGTCAACCGCATCTTTATTAATTCAACTAAACTTTTTAAAAACATTTTGTATCTAGTGTCAAGCTAGGTCCAATGGAGTTGGAGGCGTATTTTTTTATATTAGTGATGATGATGGCTAGCACCCCATTGCTTATATGTCTCAAAAGCCAATTAACCGTTAACTTCAGCAAATGCAATAAGCCGAAAAATAGAAACACCCCAAGAATCAACCCCAACATCTATCAGAAGTTAATGAAACTTTTTATCAAATAACTTGAGTATAAACAAAAAACATTTTTTTTACGGAATACCTGTACAACCAATATAACAACATAAATAGCGGCTTCACTTATCCGTCTTGCTCGGTAAAAGACCTCGAAAAGCGTAGTTTAAAAATGTAGGTTAAAAAATCTGGTGGTGATGTTCTTATTGTGGTACACTGTACGCTTTTTAATTCGCCGATAAATTTATCCCCCTCAATTATTGAACAAGTAAGCGTAAAGATCAACCTCGATTAAAGTAACCTTTATATTTACACTGCTTATATATACCTTTCCATGCAAACAGTACTTTTTATGCGTGATGTCTTCCGATTTTGTACTAGACGGTGACTTTAACTTAGCTGATGTCAACTGGGAATATGTCTAAAAAATGAACGCCATTCTTCTAAATAACATCAAATCAGACGCATCATAAATATTTACTGACACTGGGCTTGGTCAATACCAAATCAATACTGCTAATGAACGTGGGGTGTTTTTGGACCTGACTTTTACCAACGAAGAGATAGTTTTAAAGTAACGGAATCATTAACGCCATTCCAGAAAAATTAATAAACATCCGCCATGGTTTGAATATCGATTTATAAATCTTAAATCCCGTAAATCTAAAACTTATGCCTGTATGTTAAAAATCGGGCTTACAGTGGATGAAACAAGTCAAGTTAAATTTTGGAGACGGATGTTTGCCAGATGATATACCATCTTCGATTTTGAAAAGACATGCTAATAGCTTAGTTGGTTCTTTGCAAATTCTTTTCAATTATTCTCTTGCAACTGGCATGTTTCCTGATACATGGAAATCCTCGTAAATTACATCAATGTTTAAATCTGGAAAAAGAAATGATGTTACGTGCTACAGAGGAATTTCGAATTGAAAGCTGTCAGAAAATATATGTTTCTGAAACTTAAGAAATTAAGGAGTCGCTCACGCTAATGGCAAATAGACGGATTAGTTGGATTTGGCAAAATTACCCGACACTTTTGATGCGAGGTTGGCAATGCAACAACTCTTGAAAAGAGACAACTAAGTATACAATGTCTTCAATTCTCCATTACACTTCTATTGTCATCTCTGTTTCGTCGATACGCTTGTCATCAGACGATATTTCCATTTTGCGTGACACAATTTCCAATACTATTATTGATTGCTGCATCAAGGCAAGTCTGTTATAGCAGAACTTCTCACATATTGTACTTTCAGTCAATATGAGAAACGAGAGTCAACGAAACAATATCAATGGCTTTTTAAAAATCAGTAAAGGGAGCCCTGCTTTAATTTCTTTTCTCTTTTTTAACTTATACGATGCAATATAGGTTGTTAACTCTGAAAAACTTAGCGATAGGCAATTGTCGAAATATTTATTGTCACTGCAACCAACGTTCAACCTTTTGAAATAAATTGTGAAATTATATCCACTGATTACGCTATGAACCTTCAATTTATTACAGCGCAAACATGTTGAGCACATAATTTGAAAAACGCTATAGTGTTTTTTTAACAGTTTTCACGTAACTCTAAATGACAGTATGTCTGAATATTTTTGTAAAATCATGAGCTTTAAAAACTGTTCTGCAAAATATCAATAACCACTGTAAACAATCCATTTTGCACATCAATGGGAAAATAAAAATGATTCAAGTTAAAAAAAAGATAACATTTTTTGGTCAATAGCCACATCTTACAAGAGTATGGTAAAGATTCTTTTCACCGAAAAAACAAACCGAACAATGTTTTGTGTGTTTGATTTTCTCTACAGACGTATAAAGATCAATATATGCATACAATGTAATTTAATTTATCTATTATTTTAACAAAACACCAAAAAATCTAACATTTTTATATAATATCAAGATAGACCATTAAGAAAGGATATACAATCCTTATAAAAATAAGAGGAACAATAACAAATAAAAAAAATTCTGAGATAAATAAAATAAAATAAATTCTGGTTTAAATAAACCAAACATACTACATCTGTAATGTGTAGCCGATAAATTTGTGATAATGATATATATGTACTAACGAACGTGCATAGTATCTGAAACTCATTGAATCCATGGTCTTACTCGTTTGGTCTTAAATAAACATAAAGCTACAGCAAGTATTAAATGGATCTTGAACTTGTTATCATGTATGGATATCTTATGTCTCCACGAGTTATAATACTCCATATCTTTAAATTATCCTTCTGTGGTTTAATTTGTTATTAAATTTGGTCTTGCACGACCAAAAAAAAGATTATTTGGTGTTTACTCACCATTGCGAATAACTTTGCCTAAATTGCCTCCTCCACTTGTCGACTATGTTTTTTCCACGACTTCATAAGCTCGACGTATTCTTCATAACACCAACCTTAAAGAATTTGTTTCCGGTCTTAAAAATATTGGATGAAGTTTGAGGTCAGATTTAAATTGTGTATGTTAGTTCGCAGCCCATATCACTTGGCGCATAAAATTAAACGTATTTTTGTGCTCTTCTTAGATTAATTTTGATTGCTGCTGTACATTGCTTCGATGTGCCTTTTATCAACCATGAATATCTCTAACATCTTTTCGGACCGTATACACCAAACAAGATTTTAAAATGTGTTTTGCGAAAGATTCGGTAATATCAAGGGCATTCCCACAATTTTTGCGCTCTGGTTATGTGATGGTATCATTTTATATCGTACAATTTAAATTTTTCATCAACATTTTTTCCGTTTAATTTGACACGCGGATCCAGCTGTTTCATCTACTCAGTTTCTTCTTGACTGCCTAGCAAGCTGGATTATCAAATATCGTCTTTCTAAATGAAGTAATCTACCTTTATCATTTTGGTAAAGTAATCTTTCTACTAAAATAATAAAAAGCATCAAAATGATCATCTTCTGTGTGTCTAGGTTAAATAAGGTTGGAAAATTGACTTGGCAGTTCACAAAGGGTTTAGTGACAGTTCAGGAAGGAAGCATTATACTATTTTTAGCGAAAGATACTTTGATTTGAAATTTTGTACATTACATATTATTTTGTTGTACAAACGAGATCATTACAATAACGTAACAGCTTTAACAAATTATAAGGTTCCCTGCTATGTTTATTGAACTATACAAGGCAACTTCGAGATGACTACTGGCGTCTACAAATGACTATCCAACATAAATAGTTCATAACCTAAAAGGACTTCTGCGAGATAAAACTGCTACTGTAGTGAACCACATTTGCGTTACCGTGGTGAATTATGACGAAGCAAGGAAGATCATAAAGCACGTTATGATAAAAAGGCAACAATTGGCGGGGAAATTTTAAAAACCAACAACTCTAAACCTAGTTACATAAATGACACTGCTGCATGGCCTGATGTTATCTAATTGGATATGATAGAGTATTGTATTGTATATAAACCAGATAGTGTAAAGTGCCTTTGATATTTAAGAAAGAAGTAAGGCACGTTTGTTTAAAAGTACTCAAAAGGGCTTAACGAATTACATTTCAAGAGGGTTAAGAAAATTGGTATTATTGAGAAACGAGATTGGTTGGTAACTAAATGTCCAGAACTGGCGTTATGTATAAAAATGCCAGAACTGCCGTTATGTATTACAATGCATGGGTTCAACCCTGGAATAAGTCATACCGATCAGCTGACTTTAATAGTTAGGTATGTATCTTACTCCAGTAAAATTATAGGCTTTTTTTAATCCAATCCAATTTGCAATCCAAGCAAAACGTCCTGCAACGAAATGTTTTAGTTTTGTTCAAAAGTTGTACATTGTTTTTTCCTTGTCAACAGATCGTTACACTATCTTAAACCTCACTTATACCATACCAAAAATTATTAAGAAGGATTAGTGACACAAGATGGATAAGCAAAAGCTGACATTGTTTTAGCATTGAAGTACAATTTTTTTCAAGTAGAAAATACTTTTAAAGAAAATGAAAACCTGTATCAAAAATTAAAGCAAAATCAAGATTTGTTCCCTTGATTTTGTGGAATCGTTTTCTGCAACAAATAAATGCTGTTTGTAAATCTCCAGGCTAAAGAATGTGATTTAAATTGTTGGATTCACTTAAATGTTATATAATTAAAGTTAGAAACCATTAAACTTCCATTGAAGTGGAATCTCTTCATGTTCGATTTTTTTCGAAAAAAAAACTATGCTAATTTAACAACAGTGCTTATACATATGGCTATCAGATCATCTAAACAAATGGAAGATGTCCGTGGCAAAACGTGTGTCAGAAATCCAGCATGTATGTATTACTAAAGAGCCATTGGAATCCCGTCAAGTACGATCTTTATTCAGCTCTACCATCGAGAGATTCTTATCAATCGATAATTTATGGTATGGACCTAGCTGGTGGCTGAACCTGATTTAACATTGCCAGTTTTAAGACCAAAGGTTTTTACAACGACACGATTTGCGAGATAAAGAAAGTATCGAGATCAATATTTTATTACTCAAACGAAATGATGCGTTTCTGTTCGCATTCTACATTTTTTAGTTGGTTTTTTAAAAATGCACAAAATAGAAAGGGATAAGACATATAGGAATAATATTAAAAAATATTAAGAGAACTCCTGAATGACTTATAAAATGGGTGCACTGTAAAGAGTATTTTCCTAGTACCAACAAGTGTATATTTATTCTAAATGAATTCCTCAAAATTGCATTTAGAATATATATATATATATATATATATATATATATATATATATATATATATATATATATATATATATATATGTATATATATATATATATATATATATATATATATATATATATATATATATATATAAAGTCATCAACGTCTATATTCATCAATTGAAGTAAAAATTTATGGATGGGTTGGCCGTTATAATAAGGATTCACTTTCATTGATTCTAAAAAGGTTAGTTAATAATAAAATTTGAAACATCCAATGAAAAAATCGTTCTTAAAAAAAATTAAACAAAAAAATCCTTTTCCGCTTCCTTATCAGGGTGAAAACTTCGATAAGGATAATTGATTTCTATTCTTTTCTGTTTTTGTTTTGGTTTAAATTCGGCCTGTCATTAAATATTCAAATATGATTTTATAAATTTGTACCTAAAACAATTGAAATTGTCATTGGGCAGGTAAACACAGTAAAAGCACAAAGGATTTAGATTGGAATGCGAAAAATAATAACTTGTTAAATTACCTTTTGCAATAATCGGAAAATTCGTCGATAGTAGAATTTTTTATAATTTTTCCTATTCACACGATGAAATTTTTGGAAGCCCATTGAACCATTAGCAATAATGATTAAATGGTCTAGTAAGCGCGATTTTACGCATCGGCAGTTTTGCATTTCTTTATTCTAAATGATTCATCGCATAAAAAATACTTTGACGGTGAATTTAATAAAATAACTAATAATGGTAAAGGCAGAGAAAAGGAAAAATAATAAAAAGCACCTCTGTACCGGAACTCGTCAAATTAATGGATATAGTGAAAAGCATCACACAGTTTCATACATATTTAAGTTACCAAAAATCCTATTTAGGAATGACTGATGAGGACATTTTATCAAGGCTGCTCAGGTTTAGCCAAATGCAAATTTTAAGGACATACAGAAAAACAGTAACTACATTTAATAGTATGATTTGGAATAAGTGCATAAATGCATGAATGGTATGACCACCAGGAAGGCGAAATGGAGTTGATTTGTAAGTCTCTCTTTGTCACAACAAAATTAAATTTAGTAAAAGAGCATGTTCATGAATAATGAATGCTTAAAAAATTATTTTGAAAGGGGCCGGGTTGATTGAACAATTCTAGCTGTTGATATGTAGTCAGTCGATATTCAAAATTGTAAGTACTGTCAAGCGGAGACCATGAATTAAGCTAAGTATTTGCAATTTCACTACTATCTACTATCTAAATATTGCTAAAGTGACAAGGCGACGATTAACCCATATTTAAGGAATAATATTTCAAAGTTTATCAACAAATTTAGTTAATAATTCATTTCAACGTTAACAAAGTAACATGAAAATAGTTAAACTATAACAAATTTATATTCTATTTGTGACCGTTATACCACCAATGTCTTTCGATACTCGTAAAAATAAATCTATTTATAAAATCGAAACATATATCGTATTTTTGATTTCTCCAGATGATACTATACATAATACTTTGAACTGTTTAAGTTCAAAGAGTAATAAATTTTCGTTCCGAGATAAGAAACCTCTCCCAAACTTATTGAATTAAATTATAAAGAACAAAAAAAAAAAAAAAAATTACAAACACAAAACTTAAATAAAAACATCAAATATGTATGTATATATATGTATATGTCGATATAGACAATAAATTATAGCGCCCATCTCATACTTGAATAAAAAATTCTTATCATTTTCTGACTCAGAAATACGAGTTTTCGATTCTTCTTGGAAACTTAGCAAAATCAAAATATTTTCACTTCGTTATTTTTTTTTTTTTTGGTAATTTTGGGTTTTTATATTTCGCCTGAACTAATAAAATCAATATATTTTGGGGCTCACACAAAAAATTTATATATTACTTACAATCAATTTTGATGAAATGTTTATAACAAAAACCAAAACTACAACAAACTTTGTTAAGTTCCGATTATACCGAGTGTCTTAACTAATCTGGAGCTATTCAATTTTCAAAATAACCATTACCCGGCGGTGCTAAGAGGAATACGAATTTGAAGAATTCCTATTCTGCCAGCAAAGTCCTGACTCCACAGTTGCTGTGGTGGGTGATATATCAGAGTTCGGATAAGGTTTAAACCATATTCCAGTAGAGTATTCGAGAATTATTTTCCATTGGCGCTTACTATTATTTCTGGCACTGCAAACAAGTTGAAGATACGATATTTAAGAACCTGATTACATTAATCGTTGTTGCTTCACGTATTGGTTCAATGAGAACAAATTTCGAAAACTTATCCAGAACGATATATATATATATATATATATATATATATATATATATATATATATATATATATATATACATATATATATATATATATATATATATATATATATATATATATATATATATATATATATATATATATATCGAATGCCATTTTTCGACCGTAGGTTGCGCCCTAGAAAATCGATATATATTTGCTGCTGGGGACGGATCGCTTCGTTAAACCTACCCATTAGTGGTCGGATTATTTGGTTTGTAGCTTTGGGTGACTTACAAAGATCACATTTACTTATAAAGTCCGATATGCAGCCTATCATACCAGACCAATAGTAATTTCGTCTAATGAGTTTTATTGTTTGTTGAATTCTACGATGAGCAAGACACTCAAGTTCGGTGACATAAAAGTTACGTTGGGCCGCATTGTGTTTTTTTGAAAAAGTACGCTCTTCGCCGCTGCGGATGATTTTTGGAATAAAATACTTCCTACTTCCGTCCTCGACGCATCACACTAGATAAAGAATGGTTCCTAGTAATTGGAATTGTATAGAGAGTCATTGATGTACATAAGGCTTCTTTCAAACATTTGATTGATTTATTGGCTTCACTCGTCCACACAAATTTGTTGTTTTTCTTCAGTAGGTGCGTACAAATGGGTTCTAGTATTTCTGCATTTCTTGATATAAAGTGTCGGTACCGGTCTGTGACACATAAAAAACTGCAAACGTGACCCACAGCTCTTGGCCAATGATAATCTCTGATTGAGGCCACTTTTGCAGGATCGATTTTTAAAACGCCATCACCGACAATATGTTCCAAAAATTTAATTTTTTTTAAAAAAAATTTACTATAGTTAAACTGGCATTTCTGTGAAAACCAGTTACTAACGTAAGCAGATCGATATGATCACCAAACTTCTCACTTGTCACCTCCACGTCATCAAAATATGCGAAGATGCAATCATGCAGTTCGTGCGGTATCACACGATGCATTAATGTGCAAATAGTTTACGGAGAGTTAAACAATATAAGAGACGACCAGGTAAAGAAAATGTGGCATCAAAGCACAACCGCACTTTACCATTTGACTTCCGTACCAGAGTGACATGCGCCTCCATGAACTGGAACTGTCCTCTATTACGCCTAATTCTAACATTCGATCCAGCTCCCGGTAGATCTCGGTTTGTACCGCTGGTGACACAGCATAATGTCGTTGCTTAATTAGTTTTGCACCAGATACGTCTAATGTCTGTGACAACAGATACGTACGTCCAAGTCCTATAATAGTACTGACTGATAATTGAAATTTTCGAATTGTATTATTTAGCCAATCCTGCTCTGATGACATAATGTGTCTTGTATTATCAATTAAATCATCTCCAGTCATTTCAGATACGTGTTTGGAAGCAAAAGAAACACAATTATTGGCGGTAGACGATGTTGGATAAGTAGCTTTGAGGCTAGATGCTTGAAAGAAATCGACTCCTAAATACATTTCCTGGGACAAGTTTTGTGATAAGTGGAAAGTGATAAAATTTGTTTTACCTGCAAATGGGATAAGTATTTTGACAAAACCAGGATGGACTCTTTTTGACTATTAGCAGTTTTAATTGACGTAGGAAACAAATGAAATTTCACAAGAGGGTGCCCCAGAAACAGTTCGCAGCCTTTGCCTAATAAGAAAATGTTAGCTCCACTATCCAACAAACCTACATACGGTTTATCAAAGATGTTTAAATGTATCATCTCCGTGAGTAAATATTTATGACTCCATGATAAGTTTTTTAAAAAGTTGACGATATTTCCAGTAATTTATTGCACGGTTTAACTTTGAGAAATGAAAGCGAGAAATGAAAGCAGATACAAAATGAGAACTAGCTTGAGTTGAGGCGTTAGAAATTTTTAGAGAATTTTCTACTTCGGACGTCTTAGTAGTTCGAAATCTGTGTTTGATACTGTGTCGACTAAGTAGGAAATCGAAGTTGATGAGTTTTCTCTCTCCCTCGCTCTCTAGTTTCCCGAAGGCGGATTACATTTGAAGCATTGACTTTAGCGATAAACATTATTTCTACAACCAGCACAACGAATGGACCATTCTGGTCTGCGAATTTCGTGGTACATGATTGGAATTTTGGTTATGTTTATTTAATTTATTTCGATTTATTTCGATTTATTTCGATTTATTTCGATTTATTTCGATTTATTTCGATTTATTTCGATTTATTTCGATTTATTTCGATTTATTTCGATTTATTTCGATTTATTTCGATTTATTTCGATTTATTTCGATTTATTTCGATTTATTTCGATTTATTTCGATTTATTTCGATTTATTTCGATTTATTTCGATTTATTTCGATTTATTTCGATTTATTTCGATTTATTTCGATTTATTTCGATTTATTTCGATTTATTTCGATTTATTTCGATTTATTTCGATTTATTTCGATTTATTTCGATTTATTTCGATTTATTTCGATTTATTTCGATTTATTTCGATTTATTTCGATTTATTTCGATTTATTTCGATTTATTTCGATTTATTTCGATTTATTTCGATTTATTTCGATTTATTTCGATTTATTTAATTTATTTAATTTATTTAATTTATTTAATTTAATTTATTTAATTTATTTAATTTATTTAATTTATTTAATTTATTTAATTTATTTAATTTATTTAATTTATTTAATTTATTTAATTTATTTAATTTATTTAATTTATTTAATTTATTTAGTTTATTTAATTTATTTAGTTTATTAAGTTTATTTAATTTGTTTAATTTATTTAATTTATTTAATTTATTTAATTTATTTAATTTATTTAATTTATTTAATTTACTTAATTTATTTAATTTATTTAATTTATTTAATTTATTTAATTTATTTAATTTATTTAATTTATTTAATTTATTTAATTTATTTAATTTATTTAATTTATTTAATTTATTTAATTTATTTAATTTATTTAATTTATTTAATTCATGTAATTTATTTAATTTATTTAATTTATTTATTTAATTTAATTTATTTAATTTATTTAATTTATTTAATTTATTTAATTTATTTAATTTATTTAATTTATTTAATTTATTTAATTTATTTAATTTATTTAATTTATTTAATTTATTTAATTTATTTAGTTTATTTAATTTATTTAATTTATTTAATTTATTTAATTTATTTAATTTATTTAATTTATTTAATTTATTTAATTTATTTAATTTATTTAATTTATTTAATTTATTTAATTTATTTAATTTATTTAATTTATTTAATTTATTTAATTTATTTAATTTATTTAATTTATTTAATTTATTTAATTTATTTAATTTATTTAATTTATTTAATTTATTTAATTTATTTAATTTATTTAATTTATTTAATTTATTTAATTTATTTAATTTATTTAATTTATTTAATTTATTTAATTTATTTAATTTATTTAATTTATTTAATTTATTTAATTTATTTAATTTATTTAATTTATTTAATTTATTTAATTTATTTAATTTATTTAATTTATTTAATTTATTTAATTTATTTAATTTATTTAATTTATTTAATTTATTTAATTTATTTAATTTATTTAATTTATTTAATTTATTTAATTTGTTTAATTTATTTAATTTATTTAATTTATTTAATTTATTTAATTTATTTAATTTATTTAATTTATTTAATTTATTTAATTTATTTAATTTATTTAATTTATTTAGTTTATTTAATTTATTTAATTTATTTAATTTATTTAATTTATTTAATTTATTTAATTTATTTAATTTATTTAATTTATTTAATTTATTTAATTTATTTAATTTATTTAATTTATTTAATTTATTTAATTTATTTAATTTATTTAATTTATTTAATTTATTTAATTTATTTAATTTATTTAATTTATTTAATTTATTTAATTTATTTAATTTATTTAATTTATTTAATTTATTTAATTTATTTAATTTATTTAATTTATTTAATTTATTTAATTTATGTAATTTATTTAATTTATTTATTTAATTTAATTTATTTAATTTATTTAATTTATTTAATTTATTTAATTTATTTAATTTATATAATTTATTTAATTTATTTAATTTATTTAATTTATTTAATTTATTTAATTTATTTAATTTATTTAATTTATTTAATTTATTTAATTTATTTAATTTATTTAATTTATTTAATTTATTTAATTTATTTAATTTATTTAATTTATTTAATTTATTTAATTTATTTAATTTATTTAATTTATTTAATTTATTTAATTTATTTAATTTATTTAATTTATTTAATTTATTTAATTTATTTAATTTATTTAATTTATTTAATTTATTTAATTTATTTAGTTTATTTAATTTATTTAATTTATTTAATTTATTTAATTTATTTAATTTATTTAATTTATTTAATTTATTTAATTTATTTAATTTATTTAATTTATTTAATTTATTTAATTTATTTAATTTATTTAATTTATTTAATTTATTTAATTTATTTAATTTATTTAATTTATTTAATTTATTTAATTTATTTAATTTATTTAATTTATTTAATTTATTTAATTTATTTAATTTATTTAATTTATTTAATTTATTTAATTTATTTAATTTATTTAATTTATTTAATTTATTTAATTTATTTAATTTATTTAATTTATTTAATTTATTTAATTTATTTAATTTATTTAATTTATTTAATTTATTTAATTTATTTAATTTATTTAATTTATTTAATTTATTTAATTTATTTAATTTATTTAATTTATTTAATTTATTTAATTTATTTAATTTATTTAATTTATTTAATTTATTTAATTTATTTAATTTATTTAATTTATTTAATTTATTTAATTTATTTAATTTATTTAATTTATTTAATTTATTTAATTTATTTAATTTATTTAATTTATTTAATTTATTTAATTTAATTTATTTAATTTATTTAATTTATTTAATTTATTTAATTTATTTAATTTATTTAATTTATTTAATTTATTTAATTTATTTAGTTTATTTAATTTATTTAGTTTATTTAGTTTATTTAATTTATTTAATTTATTTAATTTATTTAATTTATTTAATTTATTTAATTTATTTAATTTATTTAATTTATTTAATTTATTTAATTTATTTAATTTATTTAATTTATTTAATTTATATAATTTATTTAATTTATTTAATTTATTTAATTTATTTAGTTTATTTAATTTGTTTAATTTATTTAATTTATTTAATTTATTTAATTTATTTAATTTACTTAATTTATTTAATTTATTTAATTTATTTAATTTATTTAATTTATTTAATTTATTTAATTTATTTAATTTATTTAATTTATTTAATTTATTTAATTTATTTAATTTATTTAATTTATTTAATTTATTTAATTTATTTAATTTATTTAATTTATTTAATTTATTTAATTTATTTAATTTATTTATTTAATTTAATTTATTTAATTTATTTAATTTATTTAATTTATTTAATTTATTTAATTTATTTAATTTATTTAATTTATTTAATTTATTTAATTTATTTAATTTATTTAATTTATTTAATTTATTTAATTTATTTAATTTATTTAATTTATTTAATTTATTTAATTTATTTAATTTATTTAATTTATTTAATTTATTTAATTTATTTAATTTATTTAATTTATTTAATTTATTTAATTTATTTAATTTATTTAATTTATTTAATTTATTTAATTTATTTAATTTATTTAATTTATTTAATTTATTTAATTTATTTAATTTAAATCTAAAGGAAAATTCTGCTAACGGGATGAACATTTAAGATTTCACCAATCGAACGGGAAAGGATACACGGGAAAGAATAGAGTTTGTTAGTTGGAGTTGGCTTTATTAATAATAAAGCTCTATATATAGTTTTTAGAAGTTGTTTGTCCTTTCACCTGAAAACCCGACCAAATATCTCTCTTTTTTTAAATAAATTGGAGGTTTGAACGATTAGATTTGATGCAAGAGGAAATTTTAATTACATAATTAAAATTCTTGGGCCATTGATAATTAGACAAAAAATCACAACATTCATTTAGAAAAGTATCTTGCTGATCCGTTTTATGTATAAAACTTGAAAAACCCGGGTAATCGTGGTCTACTAAGTACTTCCATGTAATTTGTTCTCATTCTTGAGGGGATCTATCACTCATGTTGGTTTTCAAAGTCAAATGCTAATTATGTCGCTTTTGAAACTGATAATTTCAGAAACGAATCAAAATTATTTATGAACGTTGAACGTTCCGGAACTGCCATTACTATTACAATTTTAAAACTTTGTACAACCAAGGAATACCATAAAATGTCTGTCTTTCTTTGCAACCAAGCTCAATTTCCACTGATGATGTTTCAGTTTGCGAACACTCGATTCCATTTTTCCATTTTATGGTAAACTTTCGTAGACAGCATATTTCCTGATTACTATTTTAAAGATTCTGAAAATTAAATGAATTAGAAACAATCGTTGTCAATAGATCCAGGAAAATATTGTTGTCAAAAGTTGGTCATTCATTTTGTGTTGTTTCATAATTTATTCACAATAACCCAAAACCGCAACAATTATTTTTAAGTGTTCCAGAAGTTTTAGCGCACTCGGTTAAAAACCAAACTATCGAACGCAAAATACAAACTAATCAAGCTTGATGAATCGGAAACATATACATACACTAATGGACTAGAAATTTAAATGCAATACACATACTTACGGTAGCATAACTTTGCCCTACCGTTTTATATTTCTATCGAAGAAAAAAAAATACTTTGCAAGAATACGAGAAAAATTTTTATTCCGGGAAATTGTATGTTACTTAGGTTAGGCTATCTACTCGTAAATAATTTTTCGATACAAAATTGATGGCATATATCTGTATATAAATAAGATTTTATACATATTATGATGGATTGGACTAGAAATAAACCAAAACCTAAATTATATTCCTGATTACGAGGTTATTGATGGCAAACAATAGATTTAAAAGTTTTCTTATACGAAATAAGACTTTTGGCCTTAAAACGATTTATTCTTCAGTTCCTATAGTGCTTTGGGAAATTATATAAAATTCATTGGAGTGATCCATTGAAATTTATTTTTTATTTTTTATTTTCTTGAGTTGTAATTTAATATTATGAAAAATTTCCTCTAACCTATCTGTTTAAAATTAAAATTAATTTTCTCTTAGATACATCCATTTTTTGTCAGATGTATACACGAAGATTAGAAAATTTCATCATAGACATTTTTTTGTTATAATAAATATCGTTCGGATGGAAAACCACTTGGTACTGTATGCTAATATTAATGAAAGGAAATGTGAAGAGTTTTCATTTGATATCCTCTTTTGGATTGTTATGATTACATAGTCTGCTGCTAAAGTTCCTAATAACACTTTGATATACATTTTTAAGTGTATTGTTTTGTCTGGAGAATATTAATTTTGAAGAAATCAACATTTTTTCAAATCATTAAATTTTCTTTAGAAGTTTGTTAAAATTTGGTTTACCATATCAATATCAGAAAATTTTAAGATCCTGCGCTTCGCTTGTAACAGACTAGCACAAAAAAGATTACTTTGTTCAAAATTCTGTTTATTTTCAATCTTAGTGTCTTACATCAAAGTGTTGCTGTATCTTTTTGACTAACTTCCATCTAGCCATTGTATTGTTGAATTATTCCCTTCGTCACATCTTAATTCGCCTGCTTCACTGCTGCTTATCAGACGCCTTGGCCTTAAGAAATTGAAACATCTCTCTTAAATGATTGTTCACCTCTTAACGGGTAATTTTCTATTCGGGATGCCAACCGGCTTAAGTGATCCAAGAAAGTTTTCCGTTGTGAGATTACCTGTACTGTCTCGTTGTGATCTGCTTTTATGTTCAAGCAAACGATGATACAAACGTAAATCTTGGTTATTATCTGTCCCCATCGACGCGTTCTTTGTACCTCAATAAATAAAATGAGCCACAATAATCGTTGCCAATATTGTGGAAAGAATGAACATATTGGACACGTTCTGCAGGCAGGTTTCCCATTAATAGGTTTCCTGATCGACGATTTTGCTTGATAGTCTTGTGTAAGATTTCTCTGGAAACTATTTTACCTCTAATTATCCAAAATCGAGCCGTGCAATGCTAGTAAGCAAACTAACTCCTGGATGGTTATGTATGATATAAGCATCTCTTACTAGCCATTTTATTAAGTGTTGTTTTAGAGATACAAATTTCTGTACTGATTTATCGATACGTCGTCCCACTTGTATAAATCTTTGTTTATCTTAAATGGAATTAAAGAATAGCTTGGAATACTGCTCCGATAGCATTCCGTATTTTAATGTTTTTAATTGGTAACGTAACGAGTGTTTATGCGGATTTTTTCGCGCCATAGGAGGTTCTATTATCTTCGATCATCATCTGCTACCCAAACCTGCCGACATACTTTAAAGTTAAGTTGCTAGTTTCCTGCAATATACCATGATGTGGATGCTAGTATTTGCTTGGACTGCCAAACCCGCCATTTTGTCCATGTATTAAAAAATTTGTATGTCACATCTGTGGTTATTGAAGCAAAATTGGGTTGTAGCCTTGCCACAAAATCAAACATATAAAATGGCACAGTTTTTATTTTCAGAAGCATCAACAAAATTAATTCATTGACATAGATACGCCGTTGCGAGAAAGCATTTGGATGTGCTCTTTATGTACGTAGTGTGATGCTCGATGCCACAGTAAAGTTACTTTGCTCATAATTAAAGGTATTGTCATTAAAAACCACACCACTATACCTTGACTGGTATTGTGTGAAGCGCTACTCTGCGTAGCAGAGACAATCAATAGAAATGAAACAATTATCAATCTTACTATACAGAAAACAATTTATTGGACAGACTGGAAAATCGTAGTTTCATGGATTAGAGGTAATCCTATTTGTCGGAAAACATTTGTCGCCAATAGAGTCACTGAATTACAATATATCAGGTTCAAAGACAAAAAGCCTCATCGCTTATGTTATTATACGTGGAATTATGCCGGAAGAATTGAGCAACGTTTCCCTTTGGTCTTATGGTCATTTGTTATAGCATAAAAATTTTTGGGGTGTCAACAAGTTCTGGTTCAAATTGGATTGTCTGGAACGAAAAAAAAGAAGCGTGGTTTTCGACATTACAAACAGATAATAATAACCATTTCATGAGCACATCAAATTTAGAAATAATTTTGTATCTCTGCGGAATGTCATGGCGTAAATTTCTCATTATTTACATAATTTTTTAAAGATGAAATAGAGACAACCGAGAAGGTAAGACATATGAGTCAAAGAAAACTGAACAATGTTAGAGTGTAGTACACTACACTCTAACATAAAACAAGTATTACTTGATGTCAAACAAGCTTTTTTAAAATGTGGCATGAATTTTTGAACTATAAGCTGCGAACCTTACTGCCAAATAGCAATACAGTGACATATTAGAATCATAATTAACTGAGAGATATTTTAAAATAAACCAACAGCATTCTAAATTAAAAACAATAATGACTGGAGTTCTTTAAGGAAGTGATTTAAGACCACTTTTGTACTTGTAAAAGGAACTTCTAAGTCTTCTTTCGAGGTGAGGATTTAACCAGAAGAAATGGACAAGCAACAACAAGAGTATATTAAAAGATCTACCGGAGATAATGAAAGATACTGGCCTACACACGATACAATTTTATGAGACAATTACAACTTTAGGACTCCTTTGGAATTCTGCAACAGATACATTCTAATTTAAAGTTTTTTGCAAAACACCAAAACAACACAAATGGGCGCTGCTTGGCATTTTGTGCCCCCAAGAAGTCCTCAATTTGGAGGATTATGGGAAGCTGGAGTAAAATCGACAAAACAGTGCCTTTGCAACTTAATCTTTGAATGGGAGAATTAGACATCCTCAAAGACAAACTACACCCTGGACAAGATGGACTCGTCCGAGTAGTCTCTTTTAAGGATAAATATGCCACTGTAAAAACAAATATCACCAAAGTATGTCACCTACCTATAACTATCAATTCAGAAGGGCACAAGAACATACATCACCAGAATAGCGCCTATACCCATTCAACAATAACTAAGGATGGGAACGACGAACACCAGCAACCAACAAAAGAGCTAAACAAAGGTATGCCACTCACAGCAAGTGTACAGAAAATAGTTTACTGCCTGCTGATACCAGACCGCACACCGAGAAGAATAACGAAACCCTCATACGGTCACTCCATAGGCAAGTGAAAAGTGGGGGCGGACCAAATTATCTAGCTTTTGCTGTACTTTCAATATGCTGCTTATTAGGTTTTGCAAGATCAATGTTATCCCATTCAATCACACGACAGGGATATATATTGAGCTCTTACAAACAAACAACAAGGAACGACGGCTAAAAAAACGAGGATTGGGAGATACAATTGGTCTCTTGCTTGGTGACAGCGAGCTGATCAATATGAAGTTCAATATGAGAATGTTAACTCTAACGACAATCATCTAATGGCAATGATGAGAAACCAAACATCAATAATTGACAATACAATTAAACTAGTGAAACACAATTCTAACCTAACAATGACATCGTTGAACAATCTAATTAAGGATCAACAGGCATTAAGATTGGAAATGACGCAACTACACGAGTATCTAACATACGAAGATAGAGTTCGCTCTACTCAACAAGGTCTTCTTGATGTTTTTCACTATGCACATCATAGCATTTTGCACATCATACCAGCTTCATTTACCATTCCTGGCCACACTATTCATAACCGTTTGCACATATATTAAACACTTAATGTGTGTAGTAGGGTAACACAGCAAAATGTGATAATTGAAATTACTATACAGTTGTCGTTTGCAGTGGATTAAAAGTTGTCAGCCGTTTTCTCAGTACCTGGTATATTTGCAGTGCTACTCAGGCACATATCATTACCTCAACAAAATATATAACAGTGGACAATTATCGAGAACATTTTGCAACTCTAACAACAGAAGAAGTGAATCATTGTCAAGTATTCCAGCCTACTCAATTTCTATATGAGATATCACCAATCTACATCGCAATAAATGATAAAACTATTTGGGAAATACCAATATTACAGCGGAAAGCAACAATTTCACGGTCCTGGGTTAGTATAGGTAAATGCCGGTTTGTAAACTAAGGGACGAGAACCTCTACATCCTCGCTGTCGGTGCTGCTTTTAATAACATCACTCAATCATATCGAAAATCACCCTTAAAGGAATTCGGATTACGAGTACAAATCAGAACAACAACAAATGATAATTCTAATTTAGTGCCAGCATCTGAGTTTATACGGATTTGGAACGGCAGCTAGAAATAATGAGGTAAACTAACCGACTTCTAACTGAAATGAATCATCATGATGTTCACCACTCACCACTATACAGTTTCCTACTCCATCTTAGGCTTTTTGTTAATCATTAATACAATCAGCTACTTTCAATTCAAGCCTCAACGTCAACCATCAACGTAATCACCACTTCCTCGACCAGACATGGATTCCGTGATCTGAACAACGATAGCCCCCGAATATGTTGGCGTATCAACATAAATCAGAACGGAAATGTTGAGGTATCAACAAAAATATTTGTAAAATAGAACAGAATAAAACTTTACTTAAATACATTAATAATTAGTTTGTTCTCTTAGTTAAAGACTCCATCCGTGGTAATCTTCAACCAATAATTAATATCGCGACTTGACAAGAACCAGATTAACAAATGCACTCTGATAAAAAACATCCATTTAGATTAATGATCCATTAACAATACCACGCAGATTTTATCATCAACTTGGTATACTGTGTATATGAGTTACAAATTTGTATCTTTAATTTTACTACTTTATAGATAACATCGATTTGGAACAATTCCCATACATTTAAACTCAGTGCCCATATCGTTTGGTAATTGCAAGAATAAAAAATGCGAGCACTCATCACATTTGATTGAAAATATTTGTGATAAATACTACAGCACTTAATTTAATTTAAATGTATCTATCACATACCTGCTCTTGTGTACCGACATCAAAAGTTATACTTAGTGGAACGGTATATTAGCTGATGATACAATTTATGCGCAATATCACCAAATGTAAATTTATTGATTTACAGTACTCGTATATTTGAGTACCACCATACACAACAAAATCACAACGCACATCATTTTATTTTAGCATTATCGATGGACTACAACTATTTTAATCACTATAAACTTTAAAACGAAAAAAAGCTTGCCGTTTAAACACTGATTTTAATTTTTTTATAAAATTTTTTCACTAAACTGCAATGGCTGCTGCTGGATAAATATGGTCGGACTGTATAATGAAATATAATGCAAAATGCCAATACACCGAATAAGCTCACCGAGTGGTACCGTTAAACTTTTTACTTCGTTTTATTTTGTTATTCGTACTTTTTAGTTGTCTCTTTCCGTTTCATAGTGCTATTTCATATGTTAGTACAAATAAATTTGTGAACGTTACAACAGCTTACATTTTTTAGGTATACAAAGGCTTGATGTAACGTAACGAATATTGACTATTTTTAGCTTAGAAACAGCACCAGCATAAATAATTTTGGTATTATGAAACTTCATTTTATAGAATTAAGCTTATTTACATTAATATTTGACTGCGTATTGCTCTAGTTTAGTTATAATAAGTCAAGTAAATCAAAAAACTGTAGATGTAAAAGCTAAGTTGGATACATAATAGGAGTATCCGTTGAAACATTGGCACCAAAACAGGGACCTAATATTGTAAATTCCGCACAGCAACGGAGTCACACATCATTTAACGGAATTAAGATATTAAGATGCCACGCATAAGAAGAGCACGGCTAGGCGTACATTTTGTGCAGATTCAAGACATTGAAGCTATTAAAAATTATACAGCCGTGTGTATTAAGAATTTTCTAGCCACTAATCGAATACTGTGCGTATAATACTATTGAACTAATAATAATATTCCGAGCCGTTAGTCGAGTTATTAATCAGTCAGTTGGTGAATAAGTTAGTAACATTCTTAGTAAAGAGCTTTAGAAAATAAAGGTATAGATAGCTTAAAGAAATAAAAGGGCCATAGTTAAGGATTCAATGACCAAATTTTTAACTTATGTTTGTAATAATTTGAAAAACGCTAGTGTAGATGACATTTTGGACAAGCAAGAAATAGTCCAGCGGTTGCTCAGTGTGTTCCAAACAATAGAAAAGAAGATGTTTAATCTTGACTGCAAAGTGGATTCAGATTTGTCAAAGATCGAAAAATCTCTCCGCAAGTTTTGGGAAATCAAAGAAATACTCAAATGCATACAACGAACCCTAGAACAGCAAAAATGCGATGTCTTATTCTAAACGACTACTAAACAAGCAAGGGACAATATGTTTATTGTCAATTTACCGTTCAAACAGCCCAGTAGCATACTTGGCAAACATTTGATGCAGCGTTTAACCGCCTAAAATCAATGGAGCGAAAGTTTGAGCGAGACGAAGAAATTTGGTAAAAGGTATAAGACATTCATGACGGAGTATAAAGAGTTAGGTAACATGAAAAGGGTAGATTCGAGCAAAAATCTTACAATATATTATATTCCACACCATGGATTATTGTACGAAAGCAGTACCAACAATTAAGCTCAGAGTTGTCTTTGACGCATCCGTTAAGTCATCGACGGCTGTTTCACTAAACGACATTCTTTATTAAAGTTCCAACAACATCAAATCGTGCTATGTGGAGATATCAAGAAAATGTATGGACAGGTGTGGATACAGTAAGATGATCATCGGCACTAAAATATTTTATATTAAAGAGATATAAAATATTAAAAGAGATTGTTAACAAATTGCTAGCACGTCAACCAGAAGTAGCTCAGGTTATATTAAACGACATGTATTTTTTTATTTATTTATTTTTTATTTATTTCATTCAATCATTAAGGTAAGTAAGGCCATTGGCCTTATCGATGTTTACCTTAATAATGTATGTAGACGATATGATGACTGGAGCTAATTGAACAACGAAAGTACAAGGTCTTAGAGCTGCTATAGTTCATTCAAAGTCAAACAAGCGATAAAGGATCAGTTGGAGAAAAAACCATTGGAGAAGATCTGAATACTATTTAGTGGGATCCAGTAGAAATTTTTTTTAAATTCACTGTGAACTTACCTCAGTAAGATGTTTACAGTGAGAGAACATTGCTATCAGACGCCAATCAAACTTTCGATTCGTTGGGCTATCTCCAATAATCATTTGAGTAAAGGTCCTATTTTAAACCCTCTGGATAAAGAACTTAGGCTGGAATGATGAGCTCTCTCTCTCTCAAACTAGCGATGTAAAAATTCCAAGGTGGTTGCAATCGAATGAACAAATTATGTTAATCGGGTTTAGTGATGCTATAGCTGACCTAGCTTCGAGAGTTATATCGACATGTGAGCTGATTGGAAGAAAGCTGTGTTGACCTGATTGGTTAGAAGCCAGAAAAATTAATTAAAGGACATTCAAACCAGAAAAATGAACCGAAGAATTACTCCCTACAGCATTGAATACATTTGTAGTGATAACAAATGATTTATTTGAAAGTCAGTAGATCAGCAGTAGATACAGCAGCTTTACTAAGATGTCTAAGATCCTAACAGTTAAGGCGATACATTCACAATCTACGGTATAAACAAAGGGGGCGAGTAAACCTTACTTCGGTACATTAAACTCATTACATTTCACAATTTGAATCCATTTATTGACGAACAGAGCATCATTTATGCAAGTGGGTGGTTGCATCAAAAAATCTACAGCAACATTCAACGTAAAACATCTCATTATGCTACCAGCAAAGCATCATGTAGTTAAATGAATAATAACAGGCGTACACCTTATACACGACCATCCTGGAGCAAGGCTACTGACCTGTATATAGTTAGACGAAAGTATTGGATAATCCAAGCCAAGGTTCTATTAAAAGCAGTAGTGTGGAATAGTTTTAGCTGCATAAGGCAAAATCCAAGCACCGAGAGTCAGATTACCTCTCATGAGCAAGGGTTTAATTAATTCATCCATTCCACAAGGTGGGTGTGGATTATTGTGAACCATTTAAGATCACGCCAATAAGGAAGAGAGGCCAGATACTAATAAATACGTATGTCTGCATATTTGTATCTTTAAGCACAAAGGCAAGGCACATTGAAACCGTATACAATCTGACAACCAAGAGCTTTCTCGCAGCATTAAGCAGATTTACATCACACAAAGGAGTATGCCATAATCTACACTCCAACAATGCAACAAATTTTGTGGGGGCAAACAATTGTCATTGCCTCAGCACTGCTAAAATATAAAATTGAATGAAAATTCATACCACCGGGAGCACCACATATGGGTGGTATATGGGGGTATGGGTGGTATATGGGAGCCCGAATTTGTAACACTACTGACTAAAATCAGGTAATACTTAATCCAAGGCTGATAGCTGCATCGCAAGCTGAAGACATTGATTGTTTAACATTAGCGCACCTTTTAATTGAACGTGTATTATCACAGATGCAGTAGGCGAAAATGTCGGAGAACCAAAACCATCGCAGAGGAGATTTTAGATAAAATGATTGAATTAGAGGAATCGATATTTGATTGTGAGTTGAACATGTCTACTATGAATGCTAGTCCAGAGGTGCGTCTAACAAAGTTACAAATTCCAACATTCTTAGTAGATTACACCAAATGGCAAAGTATACTGGAAAGTAACCCTTACTATCCTCTTACTGGAGTTTTAAACAATAAAAACAGATAACTCAATTCATAAAACGCATAAGACGAAGCACAGTTGGATCATTAGGGGAAGACATGAATCCGATGCCAAAGAAACCACACAATCATTTGCGACTGCTATTGACATTGATGCCGCAAAACACAAGTTTTGGGAAGAACGAGAATGCGAAAATTGGTTCAAAGCAACAACACGGCGAGCAAGTGATGGAACATTTATTACCAAGCTTCCATTTAAGGAACGTAAAAAAACAATAGGGTTAACTTATCAGCCAGCTATCTCAAGATTAACAGCAATCGAGAAACGATTCAGGGCGGACGATCAATTCCGTCAATTGTACCAACTTTTTTTGAGAGAATATGAAGATTTACATCACATGGAACCAATTGATCTTAAGGTAACATAAATTTGAAAATCATACATCAGTGTATCCCTGTGGTGTTCGATATTCTGGAAATTTTATCTCCAATAATCATAAAAAGTAAAATTGTATTTCATGGTTTGTGCGGTTGCAACAGGTTGGGTGGGATGAAGAACTACCTTCAGAAACCATGTAATCGTGGGTTAATCTACAAAACAGAATTTGCAAATCACCAGAGATAAGAATTCCTCGTTACATTAGAATATCAAATACGCCATTTTTACACGGCTATTGTGATGCAAGCAAATGGGCATACTCAGCGGCTGTGTATGCAAGATCATAAAACGGTAAGGTGACACCTGTGAGCAAATAAGCATACCAAGGCTCGAGTTAGAGAATGCATTACTTCTAAGCCGATTGGTAAAGGATGTTACTCAAATTTTAATCGCCAATATATTATCAATCTGCTATGTAAACTAATTCCAAGATCGGCAAATGCCGACAAGCTAAAGTGGTAGAAGTTGTTAATCGAACCCGTTGTCATTTATATGGGTATGAGAATTAGACTCTTACGGATGATTTTAAGATATGGTTAATGACATTCGAGAGAAGAATCATGAGCTTGATTAATGGTCGCAAACGTGACGATGACGACACTTATCAAAATTTATTTAGCCACAAGATCAGAAATTTATTGAAAATTCCTGGTCTCGTTTATGAAATAAAAGGTTAGCAAGTACGCTGACTCGGTTATGTTTACTACCCGATCCTAAACGAATGATGCAGTGATTTCTGAGATGAGAGCTGCTACTTGACAGCCGCAGAGGTTTAAATCTTAAAGAAAGCATTTTTTAAGTTGCTGTCAGGTTGTATAAGGCAGATATTACGTATTACATAAATAATTAATGCATAATTCTAGCAAAAAAACGAGTGGCATCTACAATTATTAGGCACAAACATCTCAAACAGTTAGATGCGATTGTCACTCCTTCCTTGACCACGTTGATCAAAATAACCATATTTTGAGATGTAAAACTGGAAGTCGATGGTCCTTGGGCGATGTATTAAATGCATCCTAAATGGATTTAAAAACTAAACAAAACTGTCAAAAGTTGACGGAAAAAATTCGAAGACGAGGTTGATATATCAACAGTGGAAAAGTTCAAACTCTACCCCGTAGACAGTAAACCTTTTAAATCATGGTTTACAAATTCGGATATGGACCCAAAACAATTTTAAAAGAACATACGGAAATACAATGCTTTTGGGTTTGGAACGGCTGGGTACAAATCAAAATGTTTTTTGGTAGTCTCCAGACATATGCAATTCATGGACAAACAAACCATCTTACGTGTTTAGCACTGTCACAAACGAAAATGAAGCGAAATATTTGCAATTTTCTGAATCCTGAATTTGCTACTGAAGAAACGTTAAGCAATTTTCACATCAGGAAATGCCACCTTAGGTCTTTGAAGCAAATTATAATAATTTTGAGACAATTAAATCCTTACGCCCAATCTTTTAAGCTGATAAAGGATATTTCTAGGCTTAGTTCTAGGCTTAGTACATAGTGTAGTACCTACACTCAATACTAAGGCAACCGTTGGGTGGTTTTATACAATATATTTCTTTACCGGAAGTTCAACGCTCACATCAATGTAGAAATTTGCTCCATGGTGAAAAGGTTTATATTTAGATATATACACACCTGGTGCAGCTGTGATTAAAATGGAAGAGATTTATTTATCAAAAAATATAAGTATTGCACTATGAACTGGCAAAGCTCAAGTTGGTGTTCAAGAAGTGACACTATATATTATGGTCGAACAAGGGAAGAAAAAGGAAATTTCTAAAATAAAAATTGGTAAGATTCTATTTCATGGTTTTCTACGTGAAAACCACTAAATTTGCTATACCTTTGGATATCAATAAATAAATTGTGAGGAATCTAATGATTACAATTAAAGCTTGAATCAATTCAACATTCATTAAGTCAATAATGTATTTACGACCATCGATTAATCATACGATATCGAAACAAATTAATTAATCTTCAATATGTTGATATATGAAAGAAGCCTACCTTAGCCTAAATACATATATGGACATTATATACGTTTGTTCTATGTTAACATTAAATGCAAATAAATATAAAACCAACAACAACAAGCCAATTAATTACTTGCAAACATAAAAATGTAACATAGATTATTATTATTATTTTGGAAAATGAATTGGGAAAACATGTTTAAAATTTCTAACATAATAAAATCAATATCGATTGTTCCAAGCATATATGTGTTTCCGTATATATTTGATTTTATTACAATTACGATCCCAGATGAATTATATCGAACATATAACCAATAAACATAACACAAATATAACTCTCTTTACATGACAACACTTGTTGTACGACTACGAGCATAAAGTTATATATATATATATATATATATATATATATATATATATATATATATATATATATATATATATATATATATATATATATATATATATATATATATATATATATATCCCCGTGAATTTGGTTCGAGTTTGGTTTTGTTTTTTGTTTCTAGAAAATACATCGATTGGACATACAATGGCGCAGGAATTTTTAGGAATAACGTTGAAATCGATGAGTTTATTATTATAATGGTAAAGAGAACGGCCAAATTAAGAATTTTGAACAATTGAGAATTTTTTTTATTTCATTTGATTCCATTAAATTAGTACAGTTATTTTTGTTTCCTAATAAATGGTGTTCACTCTTTTTGCATTTAGAATATGAAGTTAGGACATATTAGCATCTTCTGGACATGGAGCTAATCAACGTATCGAGGTTGTCTTGTGGAATTTGTCTCCAGTGATCTTGAAGGATCTTGGTCTCCAGTGATCTTGCACCCGTTTTGTTATTGATGTTAAATGTGGTAGTATGTTTTGTTGAAGTTGATTTCATGCGTATTTCCTGAGCTTTCAACCAGTCTGTTGTGATTCTTGCAATATGTGGCCTGGCATTGTCGTGCATTAAGACAAATTCTGATCCAATTTGTGATGATAATGGAAGCACGACCGGTTCCCATTTCTCATTGACGTAACTGGCTGCCGATAAGTTACCTTCTGGAACAACAAGATCTGTTGTTTTACCCGTCATAATTCCAGCCCATAATATAACAGTGTCTTCACTGTATTTGTGCACTTCTTGTAAAAATTTTAGCCTCTCGGCGTTACTAGGCTGTTCATATGTCTAAATATTCTTGTTCTCCTTGGGTGAAATCTGAATCTTGACTCATCAGTAAACAAAACTTTTAACAATTCCCCTTTTGACAATTTTTCTACGATTTTGACACCGATTATTTGTAAGCTCTTGATTTCATTTTTAACGGATGGCGAGTGTGGAGGTTGTTTTTGTGTAATCTATTCCTGATAGTTTGGTCTCTAACATAAATGTTTTCATTAGTCCACAAGCGTGACCCCGGCGACTTGCAGTTGTATATGACGGTCCTGTGCTGAAGTTGTTACTCTTTCTCAAATCGCGAAGAGAACAAAAACTGACATGGACTGGGATTCCTATAAGGAAGCCCTCAAAGCGTCTAATTATGAACTAAGAAGAAGCAAAAGCAATTCCTTGTGAGTTTTTTCTGTTAAAATTCAGGAGCCATCTAAAGCAGCTAGGCTTCTTCAAGTTACCTATTCTAAAACAACCTCCAATGACTGGATGACTAATGTACTTCAACGGGTAAAGATTAATTGGAGCTTGCTCTGGAAACTCATTTCTGGGGTTGTTCCAATTCTCCTCCTATTTTGCCAGAGGCTAAAAATTGACAACAGGGACAATATTTTGTTGGAAGTAACAAGTTTCAAGCCTTCCAACTCTACAGATCTGGATGGCGTCATTCCTGCTGATACCCAAAAAACCACTGACTTACTGTTCTCTGGCTAGAGAAGTGTGTTTCACAAGTAGCCTCGAACTTTGTCATATTTCAAAGAAATGGACTAAAGTAAAAGAATTTTGTGTACCTAAGGCGGGAAATCCTATAGACCTCTCATTGCAATCCTATAGACATTCGGCCCATTAGTTTGACAAATAGAGATATTGACCTCAAAGGATCCTGTAAAGCTGTCAACGTCTCAACGTGCCGATTATAAGAGGAAATCGGTGGAAACTGCTCCCCATTCCCTTTTATGTCGTATCGAGAAGTTTCTCAAATATAAGGAATTATTTTTGGTGACCTTTTATGATATAGAGGGTGCCATTAAAAATCTCAAACCAGAGGCGATCATACTTGTACTTTCAAATTTGGGGTATCTGGCGAATCTAGATGTATCATCCATTCATAAATTTATAAGTAGGGGTACATTGCAAATTAGTGTATTATACTCTTTTTTTTGGAACTTGTCCATAAATAATCTTTTATTAAACCTGAAAAAGACGGGCTTTAAAATGGTTGCTTATGCTGATGATGTTGCTACTGGCGATTTCGGTAAATATCCTTGTTATCTCAGATATATTATGTAGAATCATCCTAACTAAAGGGACCAATAACTGTAGTCTTAGTGTCAACCTACTTAAGAATGAATTGATTATTCTTCCATGAAGTATAAACTTTCACGTTTTGACCTTCCATTAAGAATTCTTAATGGAGTTGACCATTGACCATTAAGAGTTCTTAATGGAGTTGTAAATATCGCAAACAAAGTGAAATTCTTGGGTCTTATATTGGACAGAAAACTAAGCTGGAAGCCAAACAGTCTGGAAAAAGTAAAACAAACCTACGATAGCACTCCACCTCTGTAAATTCAATTTATTAAAGGACATTTTTGACTTTGTTTTCCGCCTCTGCTGTGACTTTAAATTGGTCAGATAATTGAAATTTTAAGTATTTTTCGAATAATGTCTCTCGGTGAAGAGCAAAGTTTTTATGAATGAACGGGATGAGTTTTAGAACACCTAGAACGATCAAGTATTTTATGACATGAGTCTGTTGCTGAGTATTGGTACAATACTTGGTTGTTAAGTATTGAATCCAACGTGGAATTCAAATTGTTTCTAACTATAGTAGCTCTAGTTTGTTATAGTTTAACCATTATTTTCGAAATCTGTGTAGAATGTATATAGGCCCATCCTTCTCTGAATGTCCACAAATCTTGGAGCTAGATTTTTAACTGGGTCACAAATGGTGCTAACCAGTCCAATGGGTCGAACAATTTCTATGGTTTTGATAAAATTGTACATGTCTCATGTTGTACAAGTTCTAAATAAGCCTGATACCTTTTCACTGTATCTTTGAATTCTATAGTATTGATTCTTTCTGATTGTCTAGAAGGCCTTTCAGTATTGCTTTGTTGTTGCTGTTCTATTTCCTGAGGTTGTTCTCCAGAAAGAAGGTCTAATAATTATTTTCATGTAATTAACGCTTCTGTTATTGTTTTGGACCCGAAAAGCAAATAGTCAACGTAGAAGTCTGTTTGAACAACCTTGGATGCTATTAGATAGTTCGATGCATCATTTTTTATTGGTTTTAATCTAAAGGTATGTTCATTGAACAACAGCTAGGCTCGTTGCTGGAGGAAGCTGATCGATGGTATCGAAGAAAACCTTAAGGAACTTTGGGCAAACAGAGCTATGAGCGTCATGGAAGGTGCCCTAATAGGAAAAATCGTAAAAAGTCGGTTCCCCAGCCACTCAGAACGCACAGAATGCTTCGAAGAAGTGAGGACAGAGATAACTCCCGTGCCGCTTTCTCTAGAAGAACTTGAGATTACGGTTAAAAGTTTAAAAATCCTCAGGCCTCGATGGTTTTCTAGGTGAAATGCCAAAAAATGTTCACCGGCAGACCCCAGACATTCTGCTAAACATGCACAATGCCTGCCTTAAAGAAGAAATTTTTTTACCAGTTGGAAAGTCGCTCGTCCTCATAAGTAATAGGAAAGGAGATCCAGAACTGTCCTCATCTTATCGGTCACTGTGTATGCCGGTAAGATACAGCCGGTAAGGTCATGGAGAAATTAATAAAACAAATATTGTTGGCAGCAATCGATGGAGCCGGTAGGCTCGCTTCAAAACAATACGGTTTCAAAGCAGGTCGGTAAACAATTAATGAGGTAGTGATCCTTTTATAGTATTTCTCAATGGGTTCTGTAATAACTTAGTAGCTTAACAGCTGATCTTCCTATGTGGCTTTTAAGGTATAGTTCATTATATGCATGCTTGCAAGCTGGTTATTATCATGAACCAACTTCTTTAATGTGTCTGAAATTCCAATTCAATATATTTACTATATCAACTGGAGGTCTTCTCTGATGGTGGACGGATTATGTTCCGTTTTTGATCAGGTTTCCTGTTCTTCCAATTTCGATGTTAGTTTAACTGCAACATTGTTGTACTCGTTATTCAAGTTTTCGTAGCGTTCTTCTACGGAAAAATTTTAGTAATTTTCCATGATCTGGATCAGCATTCTCTCCATGCTTTACAACTTGACTTGCATGCTGACCCATTTTTGTCTTCCGTGTTATGTTTTGTACTGCCAGATGAGTTGATTGACGCTTGAGAGTGATTGTAGCGTAAGTGTAGCTAGTAGACCGTTATAGAGGTGGTTGTGGGATTCCTCCACGAAGTTTGTATTATATGTATTCAGGAGTTTTTTTTCGAAGTATTGGGTTGGTGGCTTTAACTGTGAAATAACAACTGTGGTATTTGCGGTACATTAATTGCAACGAGGCTAATTTGTGATTGTAAAAGGTCAAGCCCAATGAAAAATTTTGTCAATGATTTATAGCTGTTCCATTACCGATCAAGGAACAAAGAATAAGGCCAAAAAAAGTATTTTTAACCATCAGTTTGATGGGCGAAAAATTTTTAAAATGCGATTATGTTCTGCAATCAAAATCAACTACAGGTACGGTGAATAATATTTTAGGTTAGCTTTTTAACGATGGAATATTCACCAAAATTATTTCAACCTCGCCGAAGTTGTAAATGCAAATACTGAAACCAGTGCCAATTTTGTAAACAGATAAGATTAAAAATCAGGAACGTGTTTAAGGCAGTGTTTAAACAGAATTTGGTGGAAAACAAATTTTGTCAAAATTTTGCTATATCGCGAAAATTGGCATAGTATAACTTTTATGTAAAAAGATCTAGCACACGATGTATATGCTAATTTAAATCGAATATTCATGTGCCTGATGTCATTACTTCAAAGTTCTGAACTAGTAGAATTTTTAAAGTATGCCTGTCAAAATTTCTATATACTTTAGAGCTAAGTAGTATGTACTTTAATTTGGCTTTATTTATTGGACCAACAGGAATAATAGTTTCACTATGCTAAAATTTGGACTAAAGCATGTTCAGCGAAAAACAAACCAATTTCTTCCACCAAAGATGGGCTTCTCTCCAATATTATGTAATACGGTTATTTGTATGATGTGCAAAAGAGAGTTTTCAAAAACAGCATTTGACACTGTTTCCTTTGAAAAAACAATGAGTTAATGGAAGTTATTGCTGAAAATTTTATTTTTAAGCCTTCAGTTTTTCACCATTCCTTTTTTTCCGTCTATAACATCGATTGGCGATTCTCCTAGGAAGAAACAGAACGTTTGTTAAATGTATTAGTGGAGTTCAATTTCGGCCTTGATTTTCAACCTTCGTTAGTTACATCCAATAACTTACCTAAGATGATTTAGTTAATATTTAAAGGTAACATGCTCGTTTATAAGTCTTTTACGAAGTATGAGAATCCTTCCGACCACAGAGGACGTATAGAAATTATGTTAGTGTTATAATCCAAGAAGTTAATTATTTTTAAAAGCTTTAGGTCTTCCTTATCGCACACATTATATAAAAAATGGGTTCCTGCGTACATTAAATGTTAAACAATTCGCAGGATGTAACAAATAAAACACCGGAAATCAAAAATTTATTCGGTCTCTATACAAAATCGCATTACATTTATTTTTTTATCGATAATCAGGGAGATGGAATATTGCCCTGCCCGTTCATTTAGAAAGTCAAAATGAAATTTTTGTAATCGTTTTCTCTTCAAAAATGTTATAATATATTTTAGGAAAATGTTACCGGAAAGTATCCGGATCTTGTAATAAAATATTTTTAATTTTAAAGCAATTAAAGTGTTTTAAAATCAGCAATGGAACGATACGTTACGGTTCAACATTAACATTCAATAGGGACGCACACATAAATTACGCGTACGACACATATTAGGTAATCAAAACATGTTGCGTCCTCGAATTATTAATCATAACCAATTTTTTAGGTACGCACGTTCACGTCAACATAAATAATTGTTCATATATATAATTATTATCCCTATATATGAGATTTTTTGTTATGTGAACGTCTTAATTGTTAACTACAATTTCACCATTAATCTTAATGTTTTATATTATGTTGGTTGGATCTACCTCTACCATATCAATGCTATATGCGTATATACACATTATGGTTCATTAATTACTTTAGAATGATAAAAATAAAAATAAACGAAATTAAATCAGCCAACTTCTTGAAAAAGATAAACTGTAGGCAACGGTTTCAAAAAAATAAAACCAAATTATAAATAAAGAAACAGCAAATCTGGAAGATCCACATAATAAATTTTAAGTTATGTATTTAAATGTATTTTAAGATTTTGACCTTTTTTACTTAGGGGTGTGTAACTGTGTTTGTGTGCTTTCACAGTTTTCTTTGTGATGCCATCCGTATTTCTTAGATGTGTCCTTGGGTTAGGTTTGTTGTATGCTGTTTAACATTTTTATTTATACTGGTCAAAAAATAGTACCAAGGAAATGCTACAAAATTTTACGAAAACGAAATGCAAATTTTCATCTCGTGCGCTTAATAACTTATTAAGTATTATATCCAAGATAAAACAGAATGGAGTAAAGTAATTTTTTTATCAGGATTTGCTTGTGTTTATTTTTTTACTTTAGCAAATGCTTTCTTTGAAATAAATTCACTAAAATATTACTGAGTTGGTTCTAAATTAAATTACACGATTTGTAATGTTTTGGGATAAAATATATTAAGTTGTGCGGTGTGTGGCAGATAAATGAATAAAATTCTCGAGATAATAGATATTACCAAGATTTGTCTAGAATTAAGAAAACAAATGTTTTTTTTTGATAATTCAATCTATCGTCGGAAGTGGATTTAAGTTAATGCGCTACTGTGGTGGACTCATTGTTATATAGTCCTTCGACGTTATTCGATGTTTTTTTCCAATAAAACGTCATTCAGGCTGAGATTCCCATGCCTCTTGCCTGTATTTCGAAATATTCTTTGTAATTGCTTCTTTAGCGAATATAATCGCTTTATGGTTTTTTGTTTACTTATATTACGTCACATACTTTTGAAGATATAGATTAACTGGAACTAAGCCCTAACTAATGTAGAGGTCTTATGTAGAGGAATATCTGCGATAATATCGAGGCTATACCTACAGCTGATCGAGTCCATAAAGTTCTAGCTAAGGATCTGTCAAACGAGATTGGGCTTCTTCTGAAATTCGAAGGTAACTTTACATCAGGTAGCAAGGAGTCACTCAAAACCCTGCTTCAGGTGCACTTTCCGGGCTCCACTGTTTGCGACACAAATACAATTACTAACCTTATTTTTAGTATACATATGGGTGCTAATGTGGGTTGGATTAATAGTTTTTTGCTAGTCTAGCGAGCAACACTGAAGCATACCTATCAACTTCTTCCTAATGAGCTGTCATATGAATATTTACCATTTGTTGAACTACTAGGTAATCTTTTGGAGTATCCTCTTTACTTTCTATATTCTAGACTAGAGCATTAAGACAGAGAGGTTTGGTTAAAAATTTTAAAAATTATTGTAAATAAATGCAAATATTTTGAAAGGTCAGTTCAATATTTGGGCCACATAATTTCTAGTGACTAAAGAATACAACAGCAACAGGTTTAAAAGTCAGAGTGATTTTTAATACGATTATCCAAAAATTTAACACTGGATAAATCATACTTAGGAGCTAGCCGTAAACTCTGACCTTAGTTCGTATGACTGCAATAATTTGTGAGGCTGCAAAACATAGTATGCTACAAAACACTATCACTTACTAAGAAGAATCTTTGCTACTACACCTTGAAGCAGTAGTTGGGGTTTTTGAGGTAAAACTATTTAAAAAAATATTCGATTTTTCAACGATCTCAACAGGATACCGAAGTATCTTCAAGTGATTTACCTGTTCCAATGGAACATTCTCCATCTCTAAATTAGTAAAGATCAAAGATAGACTTTCAGAAATGTTTAATCAATTGTCTGGATCTTCAGACCACTGGATATTAAAAGCCGAACGTTAAACTTAGTTTATGTGGATTAATTAAACTAAATCCAGCTTTATCAATCCAGCACATGCATTAACATGTTTTACTTACAAAAAAATTCCGCTGCAGTTTTAAACTGGATTTAATTAATAAGCTCAATGTTTATTCTTGCAACTGTATCTCTACTATTATGTATTTACCCTTCCAAACCAACATGGTACATCCCTGTAAATTTTGTAATATTTTTCTACGGAATTTAATCTACGTTTAACGTTATTATATGGTGTATAGATACTCATAAACGAGTATGTTTATAATGCAAGAAGTTAAAACGAAGACATTTTCATTTTCTCCAATAAGCTACATAAACATACTTCTCGTTAGATAACAAAAATTGAGACGGTTTTTACCGTACACATACATCTCGTTATAAATTATTATAATAATTTTTTTTCATGATAAGGCAAAAATAAATTCAAGCACCAGATGGTGGCAAACGGTTTTAAATAATGGGCCTCATTTATTATTGCTTTATTTTGTTCAGATTTAAGAATTAAATTAGAGCCAAAGTTATTTCAAAGTAACCTTGATTTACTGCTGGCTTAAGGATACTATATTGGAACCGTCAAAATGAAAATATTATCAAACAAAATGATCCTTTCAAATCAACAAACTAGAACAAGAGTAAATTATAGTATTATCTTTTTATAGAGCAGAACTTTATTGCACTCGACAAACTTGATTTCAATAAGACCATTGTCACTAGGATGTGTAATGATAATTTTTTCTAGTGGCACACGGAGGATAATTTTCGTCTTTCAGAATGACCATATCTCCGACTTTTATGTTTTCAGCGTTGTTGCAGCGTATTTAAATATTCACGAAGAAATTTTTTCCAAAAATGTGTTGCTCGAAGTTATATCTCAGTCCGCATATTATTTACTGTTATGTTTTCCAACAGAAACGGTTGTGGAATACTTGTCATTGCACTGTCAATCAGAAAATGTCCTAGTGTGATGACCTCATACGAAGTAACGTTATCGAACGGTGGTGTAAATGGTCGTGAATTCAGTACAGCTTCAATTAGACATCATAACGTTGACATTTCTTCAAACGTTAAATTAATGACCCCTACTGCTTTATTTAAGTGAGTCTTGACGGATTTGACGCCTGACATCCATAAACCTCCAAAATGTAGAGCTAAAGGAGGAATAAAATGTCAAGTAATTGGATTGGATTGGCCCATCCACTGATGAGCGGTTTAAAAAATGTATCAGTAAAACATTTAGTTTGATAGATATTAATGCTATAAGAATGATTCCCAAAGCATAGAATAGCGGTAGCTACAGATATATATTTCTTTTTTCCTATTTTATCTCTTTTGGGACCGAAGCCCTCCCTACACTTTTGTGGTTATTTAACTACTTTCTCTTTTACACCGTCGCCAGTCAAATCGAGGACGCACAAATACAGGTTCACTTTAAAGATCCGCCTGCACATTACATTGCTCTAGCCAATCTGTACTGGACGATGGTTCGCCCCGTGGGTTTTGCACTCTAACAGGGGATAATAGTTGTATTCATCGCCATCACCGATCGTAAATATTTTGGCTGCTAAGAAGTTTAGGTCGTTGTTGGCATTCACCTCAGCTGGTACGTCTCTTTTTGTTATGACCCTTCTTTTAAAGCTGCTTAGAATGACTACTTTGTGAGTTCCGTTACTAGCTTTAGATGAACAGCCCTTGTACTAAATTGTACCAATTCACTTTTATATAGCTTGAAGTTCGTTGACCCGTAATTAAATAAATTGCTATATCCCAGCAAAATCAACGCCTGTTTTATAAAATGGGCCAATCAATTTTAATCGGGAAGTTAGTAAATTTTCCATCATTTGAAGTTGTATTTTGCATTGGTATTTTCTACACACCATAAACTTTTGGTTGTCTTCCCTGAAAATGTTGCGTCCACCGATCAACCAATAGTTTTGGCGATGAATTGCTTGTATCAATGATGATCCAACATGGTTATACTTTTGATAAAGCTATTCTACTCTTAGTTTTGTTGGAATTGACTACTAAGGAATAATTACAGGATGCCTTGTGCTATATGGTGCTGTGCCATCGACTCGTTAACCTGCTGGATTCACTCATTTCTTGATTTTGTTGGTGCTGTGCTATTTCTGCATGATATGATTAACTCTGCTCATATTTACATTACACTTGGAATGCGACAACAATTTCTTGTGGTTTAAGAGAATTCTCTTTAATTCGCTGGTCCTTTAGTTTAGTACTTGCGTTGTTTGAGAATTTTTTCATAAACGTGATGACTCTTTGTAATTTACAAAATGATGAATATGAATCCAATATTGAATCGAAAAGGTCATTAGGTATGAATCCTCTGAAAGTTTCTATACTTTAGCTGGTAGTTCCTCTTTTATATCTCCGTAATTACACTCTTGTTTTGGGCCAATATTTTGCGCTAAACTGTAAACCATCAGGTCTTGACCTTCTTTTGAATTTTTCTAAAACTCTGTAGCTAACATGTCACATATGGCACAATCTGTGATGGGTTTTGCACTGATGATACTTGTCCACAGTGGATCTGTGGTGGAATATCCATGACTAATGAAGTTTAATTACAAATGAATATTTTCCATCTTGGAGGCTCACTGGATATTCAATTCAGTACAATTTTTGGGCCAGTCTACAATTAGATACTAATTGTACAAACACTCCTTCAGTTGCCGCCGGGATCTGGAAGTATATTACCGCTGCTTATGTCAATTCACTAGCGAACGTAGCAAAATATCTACTGACAATGTAGATGATGACCTTGGTATGGTAATATTTTGACTGCGATCAAATTAGTTCGGATCCTTTGGCAGTGCTCGATCTTCTTTTTTGATAAGGCATCGATCCCTTTACACAAATTTAAGATTCAAAGTATCTGTATAAACAGTTTGAATGTTACTACTACAGGTGTGAACTAGCCAAGTGGATCAAAAACTCTGCTTGCCTCAGAAAGAATGATCCATTTCGTAGTATTTATCGTGTTGAATTTGAATATGAAATAATCTTTTTGTGGATCCCAGCTTACACTTTGTACCTTTATAATGGTAACGACTCTACTGAATCATTTATAATTCCTTGTTATCAGATTGATTTTTCAAAAAAATTTCTTGCACTGTTTTTGTGGCAGATTTCGTTACATCTCGAGGCACTAGATTGGCGTAGAATTCTAGTTTTCATCAACTGTTTGTTTAATATATATTATTGCAAGGAATGGTGCTCTTTATACTCCATACGTAACAATTAAAAGTTGATAGTCGGCAAGTGAATCGGTTGGTACCTTACGCTCCCATTTATAAAATTAGGGCATCTATAAAATTAAGGTATTCTGTTACGGGATGAACAATGAAGGAGCCCTTTTTTAGCCAGAAAATATATTTTTTGATCTCGAAATCCGATTCTTCTTCAGGGGCATTATCAAATATTCTGCTCTCAATATTGGTGAATTCAATCAACAGGGTAACCACTCTATTCAAACGAATTTTTAATTGTTCGACATCCGCCTCTATTTTCATTATGGTTCCCCTATAGGTATTTAAATGTCAAGTAGTATTTGCGTTGCTTGTTTAAATTTTTTTAAGTATTTACCGAACATTAAAATCCCATCTTTCAAGATTTGATTTGCATTTTATATCTAAGAAAACTTTATCCTTTGCCTTTAGAACCACTTTCAATTACAATTTTTTAAAATAAAGATCAATTAAAATTTACAACTCCCATTGGGCCATAAATAATTTTTCACATTTCATATAAATCTAACCGGATAAGAAGGACCATTCATATATATGTATAAAATATAACACATGTATAAAATACAGAAAGAGTCTGTAATCTCTTAAATCATATGAAAATATGTTACATTTTAATTAAAACAAACGGATAGACCCTAACCAAACCAAACATTTTCGTAATAACCACAAATCACAATACAAAATACCAAAATAATTTCTTCTGGACAAAACACAAAAAAAAAAAAAAACATTTGTTGAGATTATGTATCATGCGGATGTTGACATCATATATACGAGTACACACACATTATCAAAACAATTATTCTGGGAAATTTCAATTTGTCTTACCATTTACCTCCCGGAACTTTTCTATGTTATACATACTCATGTATACCACATACCTATGCAAGGTGAGAAATATGTACGAAAATCAGAAAATAAAGAAGTTCAATGATGGAAGGTGGCAACTGAAATTATTTATAATTTGTAACACCATTCGAATATTGGTACAGTTATCGAACCACAGTAAATATAATATAATAATAGAATATATGCGTCACCCTAATATTATGTAACGTAATCCTGCAACCACATACACAAACAGATGGAAAAATGTTTGGTTATCCTTATTGACAAAATATTCCTGTCTCCCAATTGGTAAATGATACTGGTGAAAATTACTATAACATTACAAACTTTTGACTATTGACAAGATTTGGTTCCGCGTAATAAGTTATGGTCACTTTACATTACTCAGGCAAAACTTTGCTTTAATCGATCCCAGGAGAACAGTTTCTTTTTAGTCTCTGCATGGCTTATATGAATTCATCATAGAAAGGGTCTTTCGCACTTCTTCGCCATCTGTATAAGATAACTTTCAGAAGCAGTATTTGAAACTTGTTGAACATTGAGAAATTCAGAAATATGCTCCTTCCAGTGTCGACTAATGAAACAATGTACATACGGAATAGGAATAGGCACTTCCAATAATATTCAAACTACTTTTAGGTTAACTGCAGTAGTAACAACCAAATTTCAATGTGGAACCCCAGTCAAGGTACGAGCACTGATTGACTCGGACTCACAAGATTTACTTGTCACAGATTAGACAAATAAACCGCTGAACCCTTTAATAAAATAAAATAATACTAATATTTCAGCGGCTCCAGTTCTTCAGCACTCTTCGCCAATTACCTTTCTTTGAGGATAATTACCGATCAAGAGCTAAAAGCGCGAGTTTGGGAAGAACAATCTCACACCAGCCTCAAATCACAATCCAACAGCAGACTGTAGCAATTTTTATTTTAAACAAAGCAGTAGTAGGCATGGAAAAATTATGGGAATAAAAAGAGACCCTAGAATACCGTAAAAACTGGTTAGAGGAAGATTCTTCTTAGAGGTATAGATTGCAAATTTAATTTATAGTTACCATTCAAAGAAAGCTAATTGGACCTCTTTCGATGTTCTAGACATTGAGCATACATAACAACGGTTCCAGCTTCTGGAAGCAAAATTCGGCATAAATCTGATTTTTTAAACCAATATATGTACATTTTGTGCGAAATTACAGCAAGATGAATTACTTAAAACCGGCTGATCGTGGCAAAATTAAATTTTATTCCAACATGCGGTAGTGAAGAACACCGCGTACATTACAAAAATGTTCTTAAAATGTGTGAATTAATGATAATATTCTCAGGTATAAGTTTGAATGTAAGCTTTGATTATTAGCCCACTATTACAAAATGACATATGGATGGCCTTTTTTCGAAGCAAACAAGATCAGATACTGTTTTCACTCCATCTGCCTATTTGAACGTTACATTACTTCGCCAAAGACGAACACATCAAGAATCCCCAGTCAGGCTATTTTAGGAAAAGAAGATGTACAAGAGAAATTACAGCTTTTCAAATTACTTCAGAAAAATTAATGGAGTGTATAAATGGCCAAACAATCACCCTGACATGTTAAAGGAACTACTCAAGAAAATATCGTCAGCATTAATCTTACCTTATTGATCATGAACAGTCAATCAAAACCTTCAGGATAAAATCCGTCTTTGACTGTAAAAGAGTTGAAATTCGAGAAGAAAAATAACACCTAGCACTGACCTCTATGCCTACTTTAAACTTTGCAAATAAATTTGAATATATACAACCCACTTTGATCTTCTCAAAAATTACCAATTAAAAATTTCACAACAACAACAAAATTTGCTCTATGACTTATTTCTGTTTTACATTAGGTACACTATATACAAATATATTAAATTGCAACAACACCTTTTCCGAATGCTTAAATTAATTAACCAAAACCACAAAGGATATGTCATACATATTTTTCTTAAATACCAACAACACAATTTAATTTTTCAAAAGAAAATATCTTTTTACCATCCACATTCACAGATATACACTCAAGCATACAACAACAAAACAAAATATCATTTTAAAGTTGGTGTTCTTTTACAATATACATATTCCCAAAAGACATTTTATATTTAACATCGAACCATTTACCACAAAAAAATAAAACGCAACAATGGGCCTTAAGAAAAGAGGCTTTAATTATTTTTAAATACATTTCAAACCACAAATATTTTTTAAGTTATATTTAATTGGTGTTTAAAGGATTGTTTGAATATTTATCGTATTTTAATATTCAATCAACGCTTTAATTTATTACGGAAAACAAAAGACAAAATGAAAGCTTTATAAATATTTTAATGTAGCTTTTAAATAAAAAAAAGTCATTGGTGTTAGTTGAATGGTTTGAAATGTATTTAAATACTTGGTTTTTTAATGAGCTTTAACGAAATACTTTAGGAAGCTTTTCCTAAGAATTTAAAAAAAGATTTTGTGTTTTTAAAGCTGTAAATATTCTTAATGGTTTTAAATTATTTTGATCCTGTACTGCAGCTTTATCATAACTGTAAAAATACGTTATTAAAATCTTCAAACTAAAATACGTCAGAACATTTAGTTTTACGAATATGTTCAAGAAGTGACTGGAGACAATTAAATATGCCCATAAAATCCGATCAAAAATTTTTTGATTAATATTTTGAAATGATGGAAAGCATGTTATTCTGAGTAATCCAACACAGTAACATTGCATGCAGGAAAATAAACGCAAAAACAGCCAAACTAATGTTCAAAATTGATAAAATATTTCCGGCTGAAAAATAATGATGCGAATTGAACCTTTTTTTCGTTACAATATATATTTTTTAAACAAACAGCAATGTGGTTGTTTATTGCTTCTTGCATCGTCCCGATTTTTATTTTTTAAAATAAGCTTTAGATCAAATTGTTTAACAATTTTGACTTAATTTATTTTGAAATAAGTGAGCTGTCATCATTTTTGGCATCTACCAAAAACAAAAAAAATTGTACATGTTTTTCTGGCGATATCGATCTTAATCAAAGCTACAAAAATCTTATCACGGGAACTGCTTTAACCATGCCTTTGGTCCGTGCAATGGTCTACAAACAGGTAGGAAAATGAGTTGGTGATAGATGTTTCCTGAACTGTAATGTTTAGATGTTGTTCGTGTGTTAGCGACATCTGTTGTTGTAATTTAAATTAAATTTATTACAATTTGCTTCTCACACGGCTGCATAATAATTCTTTTTTCTACGTACTGTTCAGTTCAATATTGTTACTTGCGAGATTAAGTTATAAAAAACAAAAATTTATAGAGAATGAAGCTATAATTATAGAAAATAAATTTCGTTTAAATTTATTTAATACGAATGTTGTTTATTGGAGTCATTTCGTTACAATCATCAACAGCGAAGATCTCAGTCGAAGATAAACAGTCCCATTAAGAAATAAAGTGGAGAAAGGAATCCAAAATTATATATAAAGCAAACAACACTTGCAGCAAAAACAGCATTTGCAATGTATTTTGACTTTAGTAGTGAACGCAATGCTTAATAAGGCATGGTTACCAACGAAAAAATGTCGTTCGTCATAACGCAAGTCACACAGAAGATTAGAATTGTACAAGTGAATCCTTTAGTTCTATAGCACCATTGTCAATTAATTACACAGATATCATCTATATATGCCAGAACCTGGTTGGACTGACGGCAGAAGATTTTACCTTGATGTGTGTTACTTTTACGAAAGACATATTCTAACAAAAGATTATAGAGTATCGGAGACAGAGCATCTCTTTGCTGTACATCTTGGCTAATTGCAGAAATCATTTTAATTTTTTCTCAACTTTGACTCATCATTGTGACTGAACTACTGTGATTTTAAATTATTCCCAGATAACGCAAAGCAAACCATAAGCTATCCCGATGGATTGAGTGGATATACAAGAAAACCTGATGGAAGTCACGATCTGTTTCATTTTACTTAGAAAGAACCATTTTCAGCAAAAAACTTGACCAGTGACTGACCGATTCGGACGAAATCCTACTTGGCCGCCACATACAATTTTTCGTTACAGCGAAGTGATTATCTTCAATTTTATTTAAGACTGTAATTTGTATGTTTGTGCATAGAGAGGTGGACCACGATATTTTTATCGTTTTGAGCAATCCTTTTTTTTTAAAGAAAGGGCACAAACGCGGCCACTTTAATTCGTCAGGCATAACTTCGCTTTGCTTACTAATCGAATTAGTACACAAACTATATGGCTCCTATCGCCATATTTATAAAACGTAGAAATGTTTGAGCTGCATTTTGGAAACCAAATGACATTTGCATATAGACCAAAGGGTGTTGTTATTGCTGTCTTAAAAACGCTTTCAAGAGCTACAGTTATAAGATGACATGCTCGCACAAGGTCAATCTTTGAAAATACTTTACAGCCATTAAGGAACATTGAAAAAGTTGCAAGTGTGGTGAGGATCGATAGATTGGGAACGGTGATAGCGTTCAACCTGTGATGGTCGCCGCAAGGGCACCAATCTGAGCTTTGATTCTTTACAACCATATATATAAAGCTGATGTGACTGATGAACTAGAAGGTCCCTATTTCGACCATGTGGTTAAATCTAGCTGGATTTAGCCGTTGCGGCTTAGAGTAAATTAATTGCCCTTGATTAAAAATGTAGTGCACGACCAAATGATTAACTTTCGTGTTATAATTTGGAGCAGAAATTAAATTATGACATTCTTTGAAAATGTTACCGTAATTATTGTTTACTACGAAACTAACTGGGGTTGGTGTGATATGATCGATTGTAATTGCTCTAATCGAAAGTGTAGCTTCCATGTCAATTAAACGCTTTTTTTTAATATCAACTAACAACCCAAATTTGTTTAAAAAATCAGCCCTAATGATAGGCCTAGTAACTTGAGCCACTATAAAATAATGTGTAAAATTACGAGGTTATCCTAAATTAACATTCAAAAATCACGTGCAGTACGTTTCAATGGCCGAACCGTTAGCGGCAGTTAAAACTAAATGGTTATCATGAGATGCATTGCTTCAAAAGGGTTTTTTAAATGGCGAGTTATCGATAAATCTGCATCTGTATCAATGAGAAATGGTAATTTGATATTAGTGTCTTGAAGTATTAAACGACTGATAAAGTATTATTTTGAGGTATTTTCTGAATAAAAATTTGATGTAGAACTTCTGCAAAAAAATTTAAGCGTGGTCACAAAATCTTTTATGATACCAACAAAGAAAAGTATCCCGACCAAAACTTTGCGATCTAGAACATCTGAATAACGATCTGGAGATCGTGATTGAAATCTGATACGTGTATTTGTGGAACTATCTTTTCGAACTTATTCGATTACTGTTAATATAGCAACATGGATACAAATACAATCACTTAATTTTCTTGGTCATAAAATAACATTAAACGAAATATTTCCATAGGTCTCTACTCATAATTCAATTAAACAAATTCAAAGACTTTCAAAAACCGCCAAATATTTTTTATGGACTTTTGCTTGTGATGAAGCGTTTAAAAAGACTAAAGTGACTTTATTAGCTCACCCTTTTGAAAATGCTGTAGTTAGTTTAACAACCAATGAACATTACAGTTGGTGCAGTTCTACATCAGTTAATAAAATCTGAAAACCATTAGGGGTTTATTCCAAAAAGCTTTCTCCAGCGAAACTTAATTATTCTGCCTTTGGGGGTCGTTGGCAGTGTATCAGGATATAAAACATTTTAAATATTTCTCAAAACGCCGTGATTTTACTGAGTTCACTGATCACAAACAATTGACGTACCCATTATTATTTGAAACTGAACGTTCCCGTAAGATATTTAGATAACGTTTAGATAAGCAAGATATTTAGATTACAGTAGCTAATATAGGTCAAATATACAGTATGCGGCTGGGAATGAAAACTCTGTCGCTGATGCTTTATCTATGATAAACAGTTAAATGCGGTTAAAATCAAACCAATTGATTATAAAATATTAGCTTATCTTCAGAAATCGGATATTCAACTTCAGAATCTATTATTAAATACCAAAACTAAATCCTTGAACTAAGAAAAATTAAATTCGACGACATCGACATTTACTGTGAAGTTTCGACTGGTACTTACCGCCCATTTATAGTCGAATCAATACGCCAACAAGTATTTGAACATTTGATCATTATCTTTGGCATCCAAGAATTCATGGTTCACGAAAATTGTTATCATCTTCTGGCCGAACAAAAATAAAAATGTAGGATTATGGGCCAAGTCATGCATTGCTTGTCAAAAGTCTAAAATTAATAAACATATTCGATCAGAATTTGGTCGTTTTGACATACCAAAGAGTAGATTTGATGACTTTTAAATGGATATCGTAGGCCCTCTACTACAATCGAGAGGTAATTCATGTGTGCTCACTATCGTTGATAAAAATACTCTATGGTCCGAGGCATATCCTATTCCGGATATGACAGAGGTAACAACAGCCAGTACCTGCGTAGAACAATTTGTTCCCCGGTTCGGAGTTTCATGCAAAATTACTACTGATCAAGGAAGCCAGTTCGAACCAAACCTTTTTGCAGAGATAACTAAACTGATTGCGGATTTGAACTACACTATATTATACTAAAATCAACTGTACGATTGAACGGTTTCACAGGCATTTTAACGCATCTTCAAAGGCTAGAAGAAACACGACAAACTGGATTACGGATTTAGCAATTGCGCTGCTTGGAATTCGTACAGCTTAGAGACGACATAAATGTTCGTTCGCATCAGCTGAGCTTGTTTATGGGCCAAGTTTAAAACTGTCTGGCGAACTTATTTGTCTTTCTACAATCGATATAGTTAATTATTCTAGAAGTTTGATTGAACATCTGTGGAGCGCTATGAAAACTTTGTTACCAACTGACACTGGACAATGTAAGCAAACAAAAACCTTTTCATTCCAAAAAAACCTAAACGACTGCGAATTTGTATTTTTAAGGGTCGACAAAATTAAAATGGGTCTTAATAAATATTTATATATATATATATATATATATATATATATATATATATATATATATATATATTTATATATATATATATATATATATATATATATATATATATATAAATATGTATATTTATATATATATATATATATATATATATATATATATATATATATATATATATATATATATATATATCTATATATATATATATATATCTATATATATATATCTTTATATATATATATATCTATATATATATATATATATATATATATATATATATATATATATATATTTATATATATATATATATATATATATATATATATATATATATATATATATATATATATATATATATATATATATATATTTATTTATTTATGTATAGTTATACGTTTAAAAAGTAAAAAGGTTACCAAGGTCATATCCACTGTAGAGCAAAGTTTCTGATTTAGGCCATCGAGTCGAGTTTCTTGGAGGGGAACGAGTTCCAAGCGATAACCATGCTGACATAATGCCATCAAACGCGACTGGCCTTCTAGTGACTGCGTGTCTAATAACATAAGCGAGGGGTCGGGTTAAATTTATGCGGTATTTTCTTTGTCAATCTATTTAACAGTAAAGTTTGTTAGTCGGGCCAGCGATCCAAACTCTGATTAATCGCTCCGTATGACAAGTCAAGAATGATCTTGTTGAAATTTAAGAATAGCGGGCTTGTCTATAAGTCTTTTGCAAGGCATAGAAGTGCCTCCCAACCACAGGGACAATAAATAAATGTATGTACTTTTAAACAAATGTTATGAAAGCTTTTGTTTTTACTAACATTTTAAAGACTTGGTGCTTGAACTAAAAAGTAAGGTTCTGCGTGCAATAATGACCACTAAACAATAAAACTTATAAACGATTGTCAGTCATTTTCAAAAAATATTCAATTCTAGGAACAACCATAAACAAAAAATGAGCTACAACAAAACTTACCGAAAGTAACCAAGCACAAAACAAATATTACACACAAACGAGTTACATCTTTCCGTTAGTACATGTCAGGATACTAAAATTAAATATTAGTGAGGCATAAAAATAGGAAACCCCCTATAAACATAAAATGAAATAACCTGGAAAATATTAAAACAATAAGGATACAGTAAAGGATGTATAAATGAGAAGAAGAAAAACTTGATGAAGAAAAGTGAAAATAAATTGTATTTTGTTTGCCTGTCAAGTATATACCTACATAGCATGTCTGTATATTGTGTACGTGATCATAATTTTCAATTGAATATGTGTTTAGATGTATAATATTGCCTGAAACCATGTAAGAAAATTTATCAGGTCAAGGAATTTGGTACATCTTTGTTTATTCGAATAAGAATATAAATAAATACAGGAGCAAGATTGTATGATGTTCGAGAGAAAAATAAAAGTGAAACTCAAACTACCACTAAGTTTGTAGTGTTTTTGTAACGTTAGCTATACAGAGGTGATCAAAGATTCTTCGTGATTTTAAAGAGTATGCATTTTTAAATAGCGATTTATGTGCCTTTTAACATTAATCAAAGCATAGACAAGTTATTTTTGATTTTAAAAACTACAGGTATCAACAAATAAGTGTGGTTTTATTCACATGATTTAAGATCAGAGGATTATTTTAGAGAACCATACATTCAAACTTTTTTGAACTTTAATAAGGATAAAGAAAAGTGTAAGCTGGAATCGCATATCTTCAATGAAAAACTCGATTTAAAGCTAACACAAGTAAGCCAATAATTACTTTGTTCGGATAAATATTAATTGATTGATTGATTGATTAGAGTGTACGGCCATGATTGTCTCAGGAACTCCCGGAACGCTCATGTTACATATAACAACCGAAGGATTGGATAGTATTGTTAGTTATGACAGACTCGCTTATAGACAGCTAAGCGATCAATAGTTAGTGTTTTTTGGAGGGGAAAGGAAAGAAAGGGTACGTCAGCAATGACTGAATTGGTAAACTAGATACATTTGGAATACAACATTTTCCTATAGTTGATGATTATATAAAAGGTTATTGGAAAATCACTCTAGAAATTTTCTGGAGAAGTTAGTAATCGATTGATTGTCAGCAATGCTCTCTGTTTGCTGATAACAGGACACGTGTAGAGCATTCAACGAGTGTAGATGTTAAACTCCCCAAATTGTCTTTAACACTTTTTGATAGAGCTTGCTACCAGAATTGTCCAGCCTCTAAATATTTTTTCTTGACTACAATCCACAAAAATGCGAAGTTAAGCTTAATTCAAAAATAGCAATATTTAGTTCAAAGTTTGAAAGGAAAGGCCCAAAAATTAATCGATGGATTAACACTTTTTAGTGAGACCTACAACGAAGCATGGGAAAAATTGATTTCTCTTCAGCGATAGTTGTACGAAGAATTTAGGAGTCAGCCGATGAAGCCGTCTACGTGCCCTAGGCGAGAAAGCTGAAACCAGAGACGTTTTGGTAATATATTTATTGCTGAATAAATTAGATCCTGAAAGCAGATTGTTTCTGAATAATCGAGGGGCTAAGTTGGAAGTTGCACAATCGTCATCAAAGCTTTTATTACTTTCACAATGTCCTGATAACGATGTCCTGATTTTATACAATTATCCGTGCTAGCTTGTACCCAATTAGTTACACAAAATGAGCTTTGTAACAATTTTTTAAACTCAAGACACTCAACGAACAGTAAGTTGTATGTCTAAATATGCATGTCGCTTGCCCTAAATGAAGCATCATACGCTATTGCATAATCAAAGCAAAAATAATTATCAAAATCGAAAATAAGCAGAACTGAGATCATTCAAGAGTCTCGTTCCATTCAGGCTCCCAGACCCCTTTCATCTCAGAAGAATTTGTTAAGTGGCTTGGTTTAGAGAGAGCAAATGCAAGAATTTCAGTTACGGGTTTAGCGTCAGTCAAAGCAGGAACCACAAATGGTCTAGCCAGAGTAGATTTATCTTCACGGTACAATAATAAGGCAATCACGATAAATGCTCTAGTCTTGATACTAAACGCGTTCTTTTGAATACCATAAATAGAAAAATACAATTTTTATAATTGGCTAACCCAACTTTCAATAAACATGTTGGATCCAATTATTTTTTCAATACTAAAGCCAAAACAATTACCGAAAAGGACTTTTCCATTGATCAAAAATCAATATTCGGGTGGATTTTGGCTGGAACTATAAATCAACCACAAGAAAAAACAGCTTATCCTCTACCTCTCGAGATGAATTGGGTTCAAATTCCCTTCAAATTAAATCAACCACTATTGAGAAATTCACTTCAATCAGTGATATCCAGATTTGATTCAATGGAAGGGAAATTCGCCAAACCTGAAAGATTGAAAAAGGATTACACGCAATTCATGTTTGAATATGAAAGCTTGGGCCATATGATATCAATTCCGCCGAATGAAGTACATGATAAACATGGCTGAAAATGTTTTCTATATGCCACACCATGCCATTAGAAAGGAGAATAGTATGACAACAAAACTACGGGTTGTCTTTGATGCGTCATGCAAATCAATTCTGAAGCCGGTAGGATTTTTGATCCTTAGGGCTGGTTTGCTCCCGTAAACAATTTTAGTTAAGATCCTATTTCAACAACTTTTGTTCAAAATTTATCTTAGGATGATACTCAATACCAGAAGAAATTGCCTCCAGATGGTCCAAGATTCGAGAACAATATTTGAAATATTTTCACCAATGAAGGTTCCTTACAATTAATTAGATTTTTAGGTGCTTCTAAACTCGCATATTGTGCTGTCTATGTTCGTTGCGTTACCCAAGACGGATCTTTAATATTAAATGCAGCCGTGCTATTAACTACATTGATGACATCCGTAACAAAATCTTTCCGTAACAAAAGAGGCTGCTAAATTTGCCAAACCAAAAGGTTTAACGGGTTTAACGGTTCAAGAGCTACGAGAATTTAAAAATATTTATATTTAAAATATGTAACAACAACATTTTTCGGGAGAAATATAGTGTTTAAAATTCAACCAGCAGTTATACCATCTAAATCACAACTATCCGCTCTCGATCCACTCCTTTATGAAGAAATACTGCTAGTCAGCGGAAAATTACGGCACTTACTTCATCTTCATACTGTATTTTGAATTGCAAAAGGGCAGTAAACGGACATACACTGATTACACTTGTTTTAGCATAACTTACTAACTCTGATACCAGAGCCAAATCTATTAGATGTGAAATTGTCGTATAGGTGACGGGTAATCAAATTTGAAGCTTTATTCGATTTAGAAATTTCGCACTTACAATTGTTGTACATAGTTAGCTTTTTTAGGCCAATGATAATATCTCCTCAGTATATCAAGAGTTTGTTGATCGCCAAAATTCACCGCGGTAGATAGATTATGAGCTTCTTCTATTTAAATGGGAACAAGCGGGTTTGAATATATAAACCCTAAGAGGAAATATCAAAAGATAGGTTAAAATCAGGTTTGAGAAATATGAGTATTCTTTCTTTCCTGATTCGGCAATTGGCATTTGATAAGAGATTTCTTTAGTAGCTTTGGAAAGATACAGGTAGGGCATCCCCATGCCCATCGATATTGCTTTCTCTTTTAGGTATTTAATTATGAAATTGAACCCTTGCAATTTAAAGCTCTAGCAAGCGAAATACCCTGAAAGCTCTCTTTTCCCCAATAACCACTTTAGACTCACGTGATCTGTGATAATAATAGTGATAAAGTAACCTCCTACATATTGCCTAAATTTCTCATTACTTACTTCAGCTGCATATTGTTCCAGTTCCCTCATACGAAAGTTTTATTTAAGCAAAACAGCATAGTACCGCTGCTTGATGGGTTCAACAATTCCTTAGCTAGTGACATGTTTCCCCAAATTAATGTGGTTCAAACCAAGCAATACAGGTGATGGAAATTGTCGTTTTACTGTTTGCAGTGGTTGTTGCTGGTTTGATGTTAGTTCATGTATACCAAAATAATTGCATCGGCGATATCGGTTTCACAGGTTTTATTAATTAAGAGGGAGAGAGAAGAAGGCGTTCTAAATTAGAAAACATTGTTATGGTATGCAATTTTTATGGGGATACCCAACAAAATAGCCTCTCTACAAGAACTACGTCTAAAGTTTAATGTGTTTAATCCATAAGGACCTTACAATAATTGGGGAAATAATACGGGGAACAGTACCCAAAAGTTAAATGCGTAATACATATCAATTTCTACGGTGATGATCTCTTGTCTAGATTGGATGACGAATAACAAGCCAAAATGTTAAAAGAAGAATTAGAAGCAGTGCTAAAAATGGGACATATGAAATACGTAAATGGAAATGTAATTGTGTGCATTTATGTGATGCCGATTTCAGCACTGGTATTGTCAGATGAGGCTGTAAAAGTTCTGGAATTGCAATGGACACTCTTCCTGACACATTTTTCTAATTTAAGGAATGTCGGACCATAACAACCACTAAGAGATCAATTTTGTCAGAGGTACCGAGAATCTTTGATCCTTTAGGTTGGCTAGCACCAACTATACTTATTGCAAAAGGTTTGTTGCACTAACTGTGGACAGTTAAATCACAATGGGACGAACCTCTGCCAGACAATATTTTAGATTTCGAGACGAACTAAAATCATTTGAGTCTATAAAAATTCATCGATTCCTCAAAAATCAAACAAACGCAGGATATCATGGATTTTGTAATGTGAGTTTAAAAGGATACGCAGCAGTAGTGTACTGTAGAGTTTCAGAGGGAGATTCAATAGAGGTAATTTTGGTAGCAGCTAAAACTAAAGTATCACCGATTAAACGAATCACTATTCCGAAAATGGAGCTATGCGGCGCGCACTTGTTAAAGAAACTGCTAAAGGCAATTATCGCGAGTTACCACACAGCCAAATATTTCGCATGGTATGATTACACCATTGTACTGGCCGCTAATTTGCCTATTTTTGTGGGAAATTGCAGATATTTTAGAATGGCCACCAAGACATCGCTGACAACACATAAAATCGGAAGATAACCCTGCCGACCCTTCTGATAAACATGAAAATCTGGTGGGAAGGCCCACTTGGCTAAGCGATAATGAAAGCTAAGCTAAGAAGATAATGTCGACGTGACGATATGTAACACCGTTTTAACGAACAATAATGAAACACGTAAGAGATTGATCAGTAACTCATCATTTACTAAAATCGTCAGAGTAATAGCTTATTGTAAGCGATTTATATTCAATGTGGCATTCAAGGGAGTTAAAAATAATAAGAAACCATTGGTTACTTCTGAGTGGATTTTGTCTGTCATTCTATCTGAAAGAAGCAGCTTACAAAGAAGAACTTTCGTACCTCAAGAAAAAATTGCAAATACGCTTTACTATAGTAAGGTTTAACTATAATTGCTTTATCTCCATTCCTCAACAGTGACGGAATACTAAGAGAGGGAGGACATTTGAAAATTTTTATTGGTCGTTATGACTATACAAACATCGAGTAATACTACCAGGAACTCATTTAATTGCTAAATTAATTATAAATCATATTCATATCGCAAATCTGCATCCTGGACCAACACTCACTTTTCATTTAATTCGACAGAAATATTGGATCATTGGGGGCAGGAGCTTAGTTCGGCAATTATATCGAAGTTGCGTGACGTCTTCTAAATATAGGGCAACACCAAAAAATCAAATAATGGGCAAGTTATCAGACGTGAGACTAAATCCTGCAAGGCCATTTACAAACAGTGGCGTTGATTATACGGGGCCTATAATGTTGTCGTCTAAAATGGGTCGCGGTGCAAATTCAACAAAAGGTTGGATTGCAGTTATCATTTTTTTAGTGACGAAAGCAGTCCATTTATAAGTGGTAACCGAACTTACGTCAGAGGCATTCATCGCTGCGCTATAATGCTTTGCAAATCGACGTTCCATCACAAATAAACAGTGACAATGTCACTAATTTTGTGGGCACTAAACACAAAATTGGAGAAATTCAAAAACATCTGTCATTTAAATCTTTCGTATCAGCGGCTACTGAATTTTCATTCAAAAATGAAATTAGTTTTAAATTTATTCCTCCAGGTTGTCCAACGTATGGCGGTATATGGGAAAGCACGTAGTCAAATCGGTGAAAAGTCATTTATTAAAGGTCACAAATAGCGTTCACCTAACATTTGAAGAGATGGCAACCTTGTTAACTCAAATCGAGGCAATACTCAATTCCAGACCTCTTTGTCAAATATGATCGAACGATCCTGATTATGATGATCTTACTCCAGCACAATTTTTTAATTGAGTCTTTTTTGTATTCAATTCCAGAAAATGCTATCAATGACAAAATACCAATGAACAGACTCACGCGATGGAACATATTCACCAGAGAACTCATGTATTTTGGAGATGGTTCCAACGCGACTACATAAATAATCTGCAGCAAGAGAGAAAATGGAAAAATGAATAAAAAATTGTAAAAATTGGAAACATCGTACTTATTAAATCTATATTAGTCACTTGATTACAGCAAATTAATTTATATAATTTAAAAAAAAAAACTAAATTATTTTTTTTTTCAATCAATACTTGAGTAAATATTGTAATGTTCGTATGTCAATTTTGAGCATAATCCACCAACTGTGTTTCAAAAGAAATTGTGGTGAACATTTTTGGCGCAATTTGTTCAATAGTAGATTATTTTACTAGATGGCGGTAAGCGATACCAAGAACAGATTGTGGGGCTGTTAAAGTAGGTTGAAATTTATCAATATATATATATATATATATATATATATATATATATATATATATATATATATATATATATATATATATATATATATATATATATATATATATATATATATATATATATATATATATATATAAATATATCAGTATTTCAAAATTAAATTCTCAGAATTCAAACTTAACAATCTCAAATGAAAATTTTCTGTAGAATAATAATTAATGTCACAATACCCAAAGGTAAATTTTACAGGATTTTTCACTTTAATTTCGTTTTGAACGGAAGTCACTGTAAATAAAGTTTTAATATTACTTTTGTACACCACTTCAGCTCAATGGAGTTTTAAATGTTTGAGTAATCAATTTCGTTGGTAGCTGTTATTAATGTTTGTGTACAATGTAAACATTTCTAAGTGTCAAAGTCCATTAGCGTTTTGTCGTTTGGAAATATGTTGGTTACACTTTAAACCCAAATTAATTACTTTGATAATTAGTTACATGTTTAAAATAACAATGTTCGATTGGTGTTAACTTTTTATGGTGGCTATCACATTTCTATGTACTGTTCCCATAAAACTGTGAACTAGCCAAATGAATGAAATGTCCGATGCGTTTAACGTATAATTACACTTTTTTAATGGTCATGAAACTACTGAGTAATTATCATGACAAATTAATTTTTTATAATCAAAATATGAACTGCAAATTTGAAAATGGTTACCATTTCTTAATTTCCATTTGAAACTACTGGTCTTAAATTTTAATTGAAACGAGATTCAAAATTATTTTTTTCATTTTGGTTCGACCACTAACAAAAAAATCCGTCCGTCAAGCATAAATTAAATATATCCAAAAATAAGAAAGGCAATTCGGTTCCAGTATTTTAATTTCCATATTGTTTCCCATCATTTATTAACTAAACCATAGCGAAGACCTGTGAAATGGTGCGGACCACTTTTAACAAATTTAAATACTCTACTCGAAATTTTTGAATTTTTATGTCTTCGCCATTTAAAAAGAGCTTTAAAAGTTTTCTTTCAGCTCATATCAAACGACAGAAGTTATTAAATATAGAGGCAAGCTTTCAAATATTGTTCCAATACTGTCACTTATCATTATTTATATAATTAATGACCAATTCTTCTACTACTCACACCTTTAGAATTTTATATGCGATGCCACCTTAAGCAATTAATGAAGAAATTATGGATAGCTTGAAACAATGGCAGTCAGCAGAATTTTGACCAAATTTATTGGTGACAAAGAAGCATGTAAACACGGACATCAATAGAGAATCCAATTATATTTCAACAATGTGGCTTTCCTCATGCTTAAATACTGTAAATATAGTAAAAGCAGATGTATACCAAACAATGCGGTCGTCAATGTCAATTGTAAGGAAATACATAATAAAACTTGAATTTGCATTTTATGACTGACTGAAAATGTTCCACAAAATTTCTAAAAAGACATACGTTGGTTAAAGCGTTGATGTTTTACCCAAATATCGTCGCGGAAATAATAAAATAAGTAATTATTAATGGAAATGTTCTTAAAAATCCTGGGTTGTTCCATATAAACAGAACTTCGCCTTGAAATGTAATTACCATACTAATGTGGAATGTAATGCATCAATAATGAGCGTAAAATATATTTTATTAGCGAAGGTTCTTTAAGTTGTTTAAATATCGAATTCGGTCCTTCCAAGGAGGAGCTTTAATAGGTTCTTACATTAAGTCCAAATTTAATTATTACATAAGTTTTGAATGGAAATGTAGAAAAGCAAATAGTATTCGACGGATAGACTAAGCATGAAATTGTAGCGTCTTCGCTACACACATAATTAAAATTATTCAGATATTTCGTGCAAATCCATATAATTCGCTAACGCTATATTTACACTGTGCATAAATATACATAGAGCGTAAAGTAGCTATTACACATAGCACTCGGTCACCATGGCCTGATGAGATGACAAATAATTTTTAACTAAATTCCTCATCAGATCGAAACCGAGCTTTGCTTTGCACAACATCCAAATTCTGAATAATTAAAATAACGACACGTCACCGCCGTCGTTATAATGGTGACCCCGACGTGATATGCGTCACGCAACACTTCTTCTGATTTATTCTTCTTCTTTCTTAACTCGACATGGGTTCGTCACATACCGCAACAAGCCAATCTAGAGTTCTCCCCAAGCATTGGGTATCTACGAGATCGCGATGGCTTTCACCAAGAGTAGTTAAGCTTCACAGAAGCACTTCATATTCTTACGGTATCACTTTCAATTCAGAGTAAGAACAGTCACTCGCAGAGGAGTACTGTAGCGATGATCGCTACACACACAATTAAAATTATTCAGATATTTCGTGCAATTCCATATAATTCGCTAACGCTCCATGTACACTGTGCATAAATATATATATAGAGTGTAAAGTAGCTATAACACATACCACTCGGTCGCCATGACCTGATGAGATGACAAATAATTTTTAACTATATTCCTCATCAGATCGAAACTGAGCTTTGCTTTGCACAACATCCAAATTCTGAATAATTAAAATAACGACACGTCACCGCCGTCGTTATAATGGTGACCCCGACGTGATATGCAACACGCAACACTTTTTCTAATTTATTCTTCTTCTCTCTTAACTCGACATGGGTTCGTCACATACCGGAACAAGCCAATCAAATGTTCTCCCTAACCACTGATTGTCTGCGAGATCGCATTGGCTTTCACCAACGGTGTTAAGCTTCACAAAGGCACTTTTCATATACGGTATCATTTTCAATTCAGAGTAAGAAAGACAATCACTCGCAGAGACGTACTGTAGCGACTTCGCTACACACAAAATTAAAATTATTCAGATATTTCGTGCAAGTCCATATAATTCACTAACGCTACATGTACAATGCACATAAAAATATATATAGAGCGTAAAGTAGCTATAACACATAGCCATGGCCTGATGAGATGACCAATAATTTTTAACAAAATTATTATGATTCCTCATCAGATCGAAACTGAGGTTTGCTTCGCACACCATCTACATCTGAATAATTAAAATAACGTCTCCGCGGTCGTTATAAAATTATACAGATCTTGATGGGCAAACATTACAAGAGGAATTAATATCGATCCTGTATGGATGAAGCATAGGAACACACAGCAGACATCGCAAATGATGTAAAGAAAGAGTTTCTAATAGCAGTCGATATCACTTGACAAGATTTATGTCTTGATGACATACATAGTGGCAGTGATTTTATGGGAAAAGCACAACTTCAACAAGATCAAATAATAGCATTGCTATAAAGAGGAATTTCAGCTATTGAAATCGATACATTAGGCATCAACGCTTGGTTTATTTTGGAACTCTGACAATTATAAATTTGGATTCAAAATAAACACAGAGACAAAGACAGGAATCGCCATCAAAAGGAAATTATTATTCGAAGTGCTATAATAATTTGATCCATTGGGGTAGTGGAAAAAATATTACTCCAACAGCTTTGGAAAACAGGATTATCTTTGGATGAGCCATTATCTCAAGCCATAGCAGTGAGATGGAGCCGTTACAAAAATTCTTTGCCTTTGACGTCATATATAAATATATATATATATATTATATATATATATATATATATATATATATATATATATATATATATATATATATATATATATATATATATATATATTAACTCAAGATAGAGTTAGAAAAATTACATGAAGTCATCCCAGCTGATGCCACAATATTTGGAGAGAATAACCTGATAACATTGTACCAATTGATGATGGTTAAAGTTGATCAAACATAAAACGTGCTAGTTATGAAATAAAGATGCCCTTATTTGACATCAAAATTTATCAGATCTTAAAGCCTATCGCTATCTCGGCCAACCATAAAGATCTTTATGTTTACATAGATCCGTCGAACATAACTTTGATGCCTACCCTCTGGTAAGACAAATAATTTTATGTTTTCAGCTAATCAGGATCGCAGTAGATTTATAAAATTACAACGTTATCGATAAGCCGGCGGGATATATCAATCAGCTGCGCAGTCTTAGTTCGTGAAAATCTCGATTCTCGAATCAAATTGCACTAGCCTCCTCCATTGGTTTTAAACTAATTTATATTAATCGAGCATGAACCAACTATAGTTTTTTAGAATCGAGTACTTTCTCAACTACAGAATTTCTAACCGTATTCCATTATTAACTCTTTTTTACTTCTTAATATTCTTATTTAGTTTTTCTTAAGATATGTTTTTCCTTACGATATATGGCAATTCCATAAACATGCTTTAATTTTCTAATAAAGTTATGGCAAAAAGAAAACTTTAATTAAAAAATCGTACAAATGTAAATGGGACAGACTTATAAAAAAATACGGATATAATTTAAATTTTTCCATTCTTTCTCATGTACTCTCGCCGCCCAGGTCCCGTCCTTCTTTGTCGTCGTTGAATATAAGATTGGATCGAAAAATTTTATTCTTTTACACTCGTAACACGATACATTTTATTTTTATGCTCCGTCGAAATTCGAAATTTGTCATAAAACATAATCGAAACTAGTTCACAAGTTATATTATAGTTGAATGCTGATTAAAATGAATCTTTTTCAAAACTATTATTTACTATACATTGTTTGCTGCTTTTTTATTTTTTACTTCACTAATTTTCTTGTGTGCTTCAACTTTGGTTAATTTATTATTTTGTACAAACAAAACTTTAAAGTAAAAAAAAACTGTAACCGTCATTAGTCAAATTTATTTACAAAATACAACTTTTTTTGTATTATACATCCGAGTTGAGCTTTTATACATTTGTTTTGTGCTGATGTTTGGATTGCCAACTGAACTAAACAACAAAATATTACTATTACTGAAATTGGAACATAAAATTTATTACCATCACATTTTTCATCTCTGTATACAGTCTGTAATGATTATTTGTATTTAAAAAATGTTAACGCGGAACAACAAAAAAAAAAAAAACAACTATGGTGTACATTTTACATTTTAACATATAGATTATGTACATGTACACTGAATTCCAATAAATTAAATTACATTTTTAGACTGATATATATATATATATATATATATATATATATATATATATATATATATATATATATATATATATACTCGAAAAAATACTGGAGATAGAACAAAAAAAATGTTTAAATTTACACAAAATAAAACAAGCGGTTTGATAGGCTTTAAATTGAACGGTTGGAAAGATTTATGGTGAGCAAAGGGTTGAAATATTATGTCATTACGCTAGTAATGGGCTTAAATAATACATAAAAATTGTTCTAAAGCCAAGTCTTAACATAATAAAAGCTTATTTGTACTTAAACTATTTTAATTTGAACTATTACAAATAGTTCATACCGTGGGTCTAATTTTCACTTGATCTATGATTTTCAATTAATTGAAACGTGAAGCGATGAACAAAATCAAATCTGGGAAATAAATCTGGTAAAGAAAATCTCAGTCGTTCTCAAAAATGTTTCTTTTTTCAAAAGAGCTGTCCAAAAATCGAATAGGAAATCTGGAGCCGCTCTTAGATGCTGATTCCTTATGAAGAAAGAAGATTTCTCATTGTGTGGCCAAAACGTATGTTTAAACTAAAGCAACACTTTTTAATATTGGCACTTCAACTCTAGAATCCTTGAATAATTGCCCAAACAATAACTAAACTGGTCAAGCACTTCTTAGTTTATGCAGTAATTTGAAAACCATCCTTATAGAGGAGACCCTATTTTTGATTTGGGAATACAATTATATGTATACAATTATTCTGATCATGCCACCGCAAGAATCACAAAAATTTTGATCATATCATTTGCCAGTAGCATTCACAATCCATTTTATGACCCCAATAAAACAAAGCTGAAATAACAAAAGTGTTTTAGCATTTTTCCCACGCTGACTGGATGAAAGCTGACTGAATCTACCCATAATGAAGTTGAAAGAAACGCGGTCATGCTCTCTAATAAATTCAAACTTACTATCAGACCTTTCATTCAGAGTAAAGACATTAATTATTAACTCCAAACACTCATTAAGCTACGCAACCAAAGGCATCGTCTTTATTTGAAATGCCTTGAATCTACCTTAAAATTGCTTGTTAATTACTTTTCCACAGTGATTTTCAGTTGGTTGAGTGAACTCCGAAATCCCGAGTTCACAGGCAGAATGCCGAAATTTCCTAACAGTATTCCAAAAATTATTAACGATATTTGGAAGCTGAACTGTAAAATAATATTTTCACTTCAACAATGAAAGGTCTTAGCCCAATCTTAGAGCCTAAATTAATTGCAGAGAACCCGCGTCTTACTACGAAAAGGTTCACATGAACACAACGATTCTCTAAAAGATTTTCGTTTAGCAGTAAGTAAATAAATATGTCAACAATTTTCACAAATTTTCTGATCTTCAGAACCCTATCTCAGTACTTTAATATGTAAATGTAAATGTAAATGTAAATGTAAATGTAAATGTAAATGTAAATGTAAATGTAAATGTAAATGTAAATGTAAATGTAAATGTAAATGTAAATGTAAATGTAAATGTAAATGTAAATGTAAATGTAAATGTAAATGTAAATGTAAATGTAAATGTAAATGTAAATGTAAATGTAAATGTAAATTTAAATTTAAATGTAAATGTGAATGTAAATGTAAATGTAAATGTAAATGTAAATGTAAATGTAAATGTAAATGTAAATGTAAATGTAAATGTAAATGTAAATGTAAATGTAAATGTAAATGTAAATGTAAATGTAAATGTAAATGTAAATGTAAATGTAAATGTAAATGTAAATGTAAATGTAAATGTAAATGTAAATGTAAATGTAAATGTAAATGTAAATGTAAATGTAAATGTAAATGTAAATGTAAATGTAAATGTAAATGTAAATGTAAATGTAAATGTAAATGTAAATGTAAATGTAAATGTAAATGTAAATGTAAATGTAAATGTAAATGTAAATGTAAATGTAAATGTAAATGTAAATGTAAATGTAAATGTAAATGTAAATGTAAATGTAAATGTAAATGTAAATGTAAATGTAAATGTAAATGTAAATGTAAATGTAAATGTAAATGTAAATGTAAATGTAAATGTAAATGTAAATGTAAATGTAAATGTAAATGTAAATGTAAATGTAAATGTAAATGTAAATGTAAATGTAAATGTAAATGTAAATGTAAATGTAAATGTAAATGTAAATGTAAATGTAAATGTAAATGTAAATGTAAATGTAAATGTAAATGTAAATGTAAATGTAAATGTAAATGTAAATGTAAATGTAAATGTAAATGTAAATGTAAATGTAAATGTGAATGTAAATGTAATGTAAATGTAAATGTAAATGTAAATGTAAATGTAAATGTAAATGTAATTATAAATGTTTTAAGGTAACAAATCATTACATGCAGGAAGTAAACATTATTAAATTTAATTGCATTGTAGCTATTAATTTGAACTAAGTAGTTCTTTGTAAGTTTTTTGTATACATTAACATTATTAGAATGATAAAATGAAGTAAATCATTCTGAAACAGGGTGGCAGTGCTTTTAGATTTGTCCTTCCCTTATCATCTAACTTGAACGTAATATATCCAGCGACGTGAACCTTATGTTGCTGAGTTATATAAGTTTCATATATGAGAACTAAGTGACGCTTGTGGTGGAGCAACAAGGCTGCAAAATGCATGTACCGTCGGTTTTGTGAAACTTGGTTAGTTTAAACTATATGGCCATTTCTGTTGTTTGCCATTCCTCCGGTTTTGGTGATAACCATTACTGATTTTCCATATTTTTTGTTCATTCGATTTTCAGTAGTACCTACAATATTTTCCACCATTTCTGATACTTTATCGAATGAACTGCTATGTAGTACTAAGGGTGGTGGTCGTTATGGCACACATGCTGTTGTTTCTCACTCTCACACTTGTTGTTGTTGTGTGCTATTTATGGATCTTATGCTTGTGAATGAATCATCCATAATCGCTTAGATCTGCTTTTCTATGTTATTTTGTTATCTTTTTTGAGACTATATTTAAGTTGCAGCTATGGTGTTTTGGTGTTCTTTGTCAGAATCGTGCAATCGCTTGTTTGATTGAATATTCTCATGTTGGAAAACGAATAATTAGTAAAATAAATATTTAACATCACCGTTAAGATCGTTTTTTTTTCCAGCTACTCATCCACTTGATTCTCTTCTAGAGTCTGGCAATTTAATTGCATTATTTTCTCTCATTCTAGATCAATGTTGATAAGCTTTTAATTTTTTATTTCAATAATACAAAAATCGAGATGAAAATGGGAAATCAATAAAATTTAGGGATGTAGAATTATATATATATACAAATTGTGTAGTATCAGTTTGTCTCTCGAATCCTATATTTCCAAAATTACGTTTTGTAATGTCTTTTATAGAAGGAATAAAATAATGGAATGTATTAGATACTTTGATTGATGTTTGATTGAGGTGTTCGAAATAAAACTTGATTGGCAGATTATCAATTTTATTTTAGCTATATGCCACAATGCAAAGTAAAAAAAATTTCAAACCATTAAACTTCATCATAAATGAAATTTTATGAATTTTTGGTAAGCACGTTAGTGTGAGCTTTTAAGAATCATAAAATTTCGTTTGCGGATTCCTTGCAATGTTTTTAACTGTCTTAAACAAAATACATGTTTAAAAACAAAATAAATAAATGTCTTAAACAAAATAATAAATTGAATGCACACAGACATAAATGTGTATAAAGTAAAATTTTAATAAACGAAGTACGTCATAATCAGACGTCTGTTGTTCGACAGAAATACAACACGCCTCATCAAACCAATCATTTTTGGGTTTAATTTTTACCATACCTAGAGTCTCCCTAGAGTCAGCACTGATAACCAAAGTGTTCTAACAAGATTCTGATATTGTGCAGTTGAAACGTGAAAACTTGACTTCAGGACGTCATACGAGGATGTGTCCATGTTTCCAAGTGAATATATTTATGAGGAAAAAATGTTTTAGCCACAATGAGGTCGTTGCAATCAAGAACGCCACTTTTTCCCATTATTTGTCGCTAAATCGTGTCGAGAATATGAACCTATATTTTGATATAAGTCAGTTAGATTTTTAACAGCTCTAGTAATAAAGTCACCAATCACTATTCTGGCGTCGTGCTCCGGTATGAATCCCATCAGATCATCCAAATTATTGTAAAATTGATCTTTATCTCTGGGTTGGCGTGTGCATTAGTGGGTGCATGGACCCAAGTGATTGGCAGATTGGCATGCCTAAACCTTTAGCTTACATATACGATTATCAACTGCTTCAAAATTAAAAACAGCTTTTTCACCTGGGGCCCAAGTAGAAAACCTACATCAAGATGACCAGTCACCTCCACTGTAAAACAATGTTTGGCCTTGGAATACATGGTCTCCACTTTTTCGACATCGAGTTTCTTGGAGACCAACGAGTTCCACGCGTTACTCGTTCATGGCTAGTATAATGCCATCTTGGTTTTCTTAGCAACTGCACGTTTCACGTACCAATGTTGTTCTTTTTACCAATGAAAATTTTTTAGGGATGTTACATACGATAAGACAAGGATGCTGTGGTGGAATTCTCTAAAAAACATAAACGTTTAGAAGTTTTTTACGAGGCATGGGAGAGCCCCTAACCAATTATATATCCTAAACTTTCGCTCGACTTTTATAATTTTTTATTTGTGTTTCATCTATATCCAATATTTTCTGGGGCCGAAGCTCACCTAACTCTTTCGCGGTTAGTTTTAACGTTCTTCTTCACGCCGTAGCCAAATCGAGGACGCACAATTACAGGTTAATTTTCTTATATTGCTTCGACTATCGGTGGGTGGATTCAGAAATAATGGACAATTTTATTAGGGTATTCTCTTCGGAAACGTAAATTTTTGTTAAGCAATCTGTTACCTAACATTGCCTGTTATATACATATATACAGAACCTAGGGTATGCACAAAAACAAAAAAAAACACCATTTTTTGAGTCGAAATTAATTCGGTTTCCACGAAATCTAATACTTTTATTCTAACAGTTTGTTAGTGCAGTAAAAGATTATGAATAATAATCCCAGAATTGCTATATAAACTACTAATACCGTGGTGGTGGTGCAGCACACGAGGCATTACACATATAACAAAAATTACGAAAATTTATTGCCAAAAATGAAATTTTCTTCGTTCATAATATTTACATGGTTTCTTCTTCCTGTGGATTATTATTTTTAGAGTTTTGGGAACAATAAAAAGGAAAAAATAAAAAGCAAATCCAAAAATAATTTTTTTTGTGTTGTTGGTATTTATGGTTTTATGTAAATATCATCTATATATAATATAGCTTTTCAAGCACCCAATAAATAAACGGAAGACGAAGATGAAAAATTATTATGATTTTGTTCGGAATGACTTTATTGTGGGGCCACATTTCGATTTATTTAAATTTTATTTATAAGATGTTTCGATTTTTTTTTCGCCGAAATCAATATTTATGACATATCGTATAATAATTTTAAGAAGAGATTAACTTGATATTTGATTTGAATATTAAATTGGTGACGGTGCGGGGAATAAGAGACATTGCGTGGCTAAACGTATACACTGTGGGTAGGAGCAGGTTAGATTTAAAATCCATCAAAAATCGTATCTGTCGCTATTCGTTTAGATTTTGATTGACAATTTCAAGAGACTAATAAACCTTCAATTTAGTGTAGAAAAGGAAGAATTTGTTAATAGCAGAGAGATATATTCGTAGAAATCCTCCAGGTATCAGAACTTCAGAAATAATACGTTTAACGTACAATGTAGGGACAAACATTGTTTTATTTGGAAACTGTCAAAACAAAGACTTTATGAAAATATTTGTTTTACTATACACATAAGATCGTGTTTCTGGATTGCAATAAATATATCTCAACTAATGATAAATACTTTAAAGACGATGTATAGTTCGTCTATTAAAACTGTTGGCTGGTGAGTGGTGACCCACACAAGTTTTTAGTTATATACGATAATTGCAGTTTCGTCATACTAAATATTTCAACAATTAAGGTTATTTTTAGAAACATTTTAGCTTTTGACTGGTTACCCAACATTTTATTTATTTATTTATTTATTATTAATACTTACAATAAATATAATTAGTAATAAATGCGACATTATGTAAGTACACAAATACATTAAATACAAAATCAAACTGAAATCGAAATATGGAAATCAAATATACGATATAACGTACTAAAAAGATAACACATCCATAAAACTGGCTCTAATCGCATCGCTGAAGTACAAGACGAGTTGAAGCATAAAAAAAGAACCGAGCCAACATCCAGCACAGTCAATACGGGCATTTAAAATATTAAAAATAAAAATGACAGACGCAACGTCACGGCGATGGCCAAGCCGCTGCAATCCAAGAAGACCACAACGCTTGTGATATAGTAGAAAAACAAAAGCATCAGAACGATTGTAGGATAAATGACGATGTGTTTATAGAACAGATAGCCTCTGGAAAATGAAATGGTACATGTAAAACGAGAACCAGACAAGGAAAGCGTATTTTAGGATAGCTCGTACAAAAGCCACATACAATTCCTTAAAGGTAAGCGGAACACAAAAAAAAGCACAATTACGCTTCATAAAGCCTAACATGGTTTTGGCTCTGCTTATAACCAAATCAATACTTCATGTTATTAATACCGACAACCTGAAAGCTATATTGAAAAAATATCGGGAAACGGAAGCGAAAATATAATAAAATATTACATTTATTCACATTCAAAGAGAGTTTGTTACTTGGTTACTACGTACAAAACCCAAACAAATTACTCTGTAGCATCAAACAGTAGGATAAATTTGCGGTTTGGGTTAATATTCTCATTTTATCTGCAAAGAGAGAAATTTCGTGAAATTAGAGCATTCGTAAAAACATCAAAGATAAATATTTTTAATAGAAGATAATCAATTTGATTGCCCTGAGTCCCTTCAGACGTGTCACGAAAATACCGATTAATACAATCGGAAATCTTTTCAAATTGCCAGTGAGACGTTAGCCATCTAACGGGGAAATACTGACTATGCAAAATCTCTAACTTGGCGATTAGAATGGCGTGATTGATTTTAGCATAGTATCAAAATATGCTCGGAAACCTAAGCAAAACAACCTGCAATCAGATCACATAAGCCAGAATGGGAGTTGGCAATGGAGCTCTAATAGATCATCGAGGAAAGGAACCCGACGAAGGTTGTTCTTCTTTTATTGTTAATACATTTTTAAACCTCTTTCGGATTTTCTGACAAATGTTCTTCTATCTGCAACTAGTAATTATTTTATTAAAACCAATTCAAGGTTTTGAAGTCTATGCTGGTTTGAAGATCAGTATTAAACTCTGATTTATGTAGCCTATATAAAATGTGAAGCTTAATACGGCGTTTCTCGATGTCAACCAGCTTTCGGTTGTATCAAGCTTTACGGAAGCGTAACCTGGTTATAAATCACGGAACATATGTCTTTGGACTCCAGCATTATATGCTTTGAATATTGTAATAGTATCATTCAAATTTCCTATGTGCTGAATAAAATCTCAGTCAGCGCAGTTTACAGGATACAATTTTTTCTCGTAATTGGTGAGTAATAAATGCTCGTGCAACCGATAAAGTCCTAGCATTATAACACTTTGGTTGAAACTAAAACATCATTCATAAATAATAAATCCAAAAGATTACAGCAACTGTTGAATATTCGGTAGGCCTGCGAATATGAAATAGTGGCATGTAATCTATCCATGTGATTGTTGTTTTATCAGTCGTGAAAGGCAAAAAAGCAGGATCTTCGTCATAACAAAGTACATCGGAAAGATTAAAATCGCTGATGATCATTAGAGTATCGTTGGTATTAGCGCATGTTTCATTTAGCTGCAGTATTATTTAATGCTCAAATTTAAAAATGAAGCTGAAGACCTACAATTATGACAGGTACCAAAATGAAATTTATTGATCGCAATTGTTTGCAAATTGGATTCTAGAGATAATTCGGAGGGCTCAGTGATATTACAGAATTGTGATATATATATATATATATATATATATATATATATATATATATATATATATATATATATATATATATATATATATATATATATATAATGTCATAAATGTGGGATGGAATTTCCGCATTATTATTCGTTTGGATTTGTAAACTTCTACCGATTAAGGCTATGTCTAGGATGTGGCCCGTCTTGGTAAATGTTGGAGCGTCTGAGTAATACAATTGTGTCTTGAATGTGTTGCCATTCAAATGGAGCCAATTATGAAGCTTGTTGCTGTCTTGATTGAACGTTTTGTGGCTCCCGCTAGTGTGATTTCTGTTTATATCGCCCGCCAAAATGTAAAAGTTGTTGGTTACCTCTAATTCTAGATTATGGAATAATATATTCAGTTCCATTTAGAATCGGCCCTTTGGAAAAATCTTATAACTGCCAGAACAGTAAATCGATATAAAGTAAAGTAATCGGCTCTTATCAAGATGCATTTTCATGATGGTCGTTTTGAATCCGGTATTATTTGTAAGGGATTGACTTGTTTGAATTTAACATATCGATTTATTTACTATTTCGCTGATCTTTATGCTCAATTGAATAATTATGATTTCAGTTTGTATCTCTTGATTCAGTTTATTCTCTGACACCAACACAACTTCGGTTTTAAGGTAGCCATGGATGATATGAGCGCCTTAATTTCTACAATTGAAGAGTTTTTATAGTGTTTTGCGTCGCTTTTGCTGCTTATTCAATGTTTTTACTGGTTTGGCAAATTCGGAGCTTAACATGTTTGACATGTTGTCGGTATTCATTTGATGGTTCTTGGTAGAGGCAACCCGTGTGAAACTGTTAAACACGTTTTTGCGCTCCTTGTGCACTTGGAGTTTTTTTTAACACTTTTATTTAAATAAAAGTATAATAGCGCTCAATTTATTACACATTTACTAAATGATATCCTGTTATTTAAATGTGTATTAGGACTCTAGGAGGAACAGTTGATTTGACCGTTTTTAAGAAAATTATAATAATTAATAAAAAATAATGTTTATATTTTTAAACATTGAGCTTGTTAAAAGCATTATTCGAGATGTTTAATTTAGGCTATTCTTTGTACTAAACTACTTGAGGTTTCCAAGGTTGTTCTTTAAGCTGTAATTTAGCAAAAAACTCTGGAAGACGCCAAATCGTGGGATTGCCTCCTTTCGACGGATCTGAATTCGTTGTCGCTTTGGAATAAAAATAACGACGACATATTTGAACATATATGTGTCGCAAATTCCTTGGAATGAGTGAGCCTTGGACCAAAGTTGCGAATCGCATGCTTTAAGAATATTAAATGCAGTAAGTAAAATCTCTTATTTTAACTCCATCCAGTCAAGTGTATTTCACTGAATCTATCTATCTTCTTCTAATATATATATATATATATATATATATATATATATATATATATATATATATATATATATATATATATATATATATATATATATATATACATATATATATATATATATATATATATATTTATATATATATATATATATATATATATATATATATATATATATATATATTTATATAAATATATATATATATATATATATATATATATATATATATATATATACAAATATATATATATATATATATATATATATATATATATATATATATATATATATTATATATATATATATATATATATATATATATATATATATATATATATATATATATATATATATAAATTTCGGTCATGTTCAGAACAATCCTTACGATATTGACGGGGCTGGACCCTGGGTCTAGGGGCTTCAGTACAAATTGTTTCTAAGATTTAATTTTTTTTTGTTTTTTTTTTACGGGAATGAGTTTAGGGAAGGGGTTATATAAAATTAGTGACATTCGGAAATTTAAGGGGTCCGCACCTGGATCAAGAATTAATTTTTACAAAGATATAATTATATATTTGTTCCGAATGGGCGGCTAAGCTCTCAACCGATTGTCATGAAATTTTTATCATGTATAAGTTACATGTCTAGAACAAACATTACGATATTTATAAACGGGCTGAACCCTGGGTCTACGGGCTCTGGTACAAATTGTTTCTAGGATTTACTTTTTTTTAGTTTTTTTACTGGAATGAGTTAAGGGAAAGGGTAATATAAAATTAGTGACATTCTGAAATGTGAGGGGTCTGCAAATCTAACAAATAGATAATAATAAATATTTTTTAATATTTATTATTATTTATTTGTTCCGAATAGGCGCCTCAAATTAGATTTTCGGCCATTATATTATGATATATTTGTCATAGAACGGTTAATTCAATTGATTTGTAATGTTCAATCAACTTTTTAAAATCTAATTTGTAGTAGTTTTAAAGTTTTGTGTCAAGTAAAGTGTATATAAATTAGATTTTCGGTGATTATATGACGTATTGGTCATAAAACGGTTAATTCAATTGTAATGTTTAATCAATTGTTTTAAAATCTAGTTTATATTATAATTTTTATAAATTAAATAATTGTAAATTTCAGGCAAAAACTAATCCAATGTATTGCAGCTTACGGCTTGTGGAAATTATATTATTATATTATTATGTTAGTATATTATGGATTAATTATTTATAATTTTCAGGTGAAAATTAATTTAATGTATTGCAATCTACGGTTTGGAGAAATTAGCCCATAAATAGATTTTGTTTTTTGGATTTTTTTTTTGTAGATTACAGTGGAATGGCGGCACACTGGAGTGAATATCAGCTACCGGGAAACCTGACCAATTCTATCATTACTGACATACCTTTCCCTATACCACAAAAATTAAATAATATAATTGTGCCGTAATGATTATGAGGTGTCTGAAACCGGGTCATTTCTATCATACATGGAAATGTATTTATAGAAATAGAAATATATGAAAATTTCTCCTATCCTACCATTTATTAAATGTAAAAAGGCAGTGGGAATAGGATTGGCGTTAACCGGAACACTTGACAAGCGCTTGGTCTCACAGTCTTATCAATCAACCAATGGTACCAAGAATATTTAATCACGTTAAGAAATATTAATAAATGGAGCAATAAAAACTCTATAATAAACAGAAAAAGGTCACACATTCTTAAAGAATAATTCAGCAGTTATCATTAATGAGATTTCATTAACTAAAAATTTAGAATTAGGAGCTGTTGGGGCCAAAGCCAATATTTTTTGTTACTATAAAATAAAATTTTCTACTTAATTGTAAATTATGCTAGGCAATACACCAACAATAGATCAGAATATTTTTTTGTTATATTCTCACAAATTTAAGGTAACTCTGTATGCCCAATCGATTTTATTTTGAAACACCACATGATACAATGTACTTTAGTGTTCATTTCCCGGTTATCTCAATTTCTACTATATACCTATACGTATCCCAACAATGAATGAAAGGAGAAAATGGTGTTTCCCCATTTCAGGGGAAATTATGATTATATTTTTTGCCTTGGAGAAATAATACCGGGAAATTTTTTCACAAATTTTCTCTACACCGAAACGAAATGAACGAAAAAAAAAATTAAATATTTTATTCACAGCCAAAGTAGTTAGAAGTAGAATATAAATAAAATAAAAAAAAAAAACAAAAAAAATAACAAGGAAAATTTAATTTTCCTCCATTTTAGATAAAAAAAAAGAAAACAAAAAAAATTCCCTTCCCTGTTTTCAAGGTACTCAGTCTGGGTAAAACTGAATAACCGAGCACAACAAGTGTTTTTTATTTTTAATTTTTAATTTCATTTTCTAATTACCCAATAAAATTTGAAAAAAAAAATAAAGAAAATTTGAAAAATTTTACATAAATAAAAGAAAAATTATTCCAATGTGAACGAAAAAAAAAACGAAATTAAATTATTTATGAGTGAAATTTTTAATGTTTAAGTGAAAACAGATTTTGTTGTTTATTTAAATTTTGTGCAAATTAAATTTTGATTTTTTAACCGCGGTGTTATGTGCAATTCTAGCTGTTTGTGTATGTGCGTCGTGTGTCAGTGTTTGTGAGTGTGCATTCTATTTATAAATTTAGTTCGCGGAAAATGTAAATATCAAAAATTAAAAATTGTGTTAAATGAAAATGTGTATTATTTGTGGCAAGTGAAAATTATTATGAAAATGTGTCAATATTATTGTGTATTTCATATTATTGTGTGCGTTATTTAAAAAAAAATACTAGTGAAAAATAGTAGACAACGCGCGAGTTTAAAATTTCAGTTCCATTATAAAAAACTACCCAAAAAAATGGATAAAATTTGGATAAGCTTTTTTACATTACTATTGGTTTTATTAAGAGACGTAACAAGTGAGTGCTTTTTTTATGTATACATAAATAGAAATTATCATATTCATATTTTGTGTATGTCTGTGTATATATATATCTACATAATATTGGAAATATAAAGCTTTTGGATTAAACTATCTGTTGCTTATATAGCTTTATAAATTTTGATGATTTATTTATCGACATGAAAATTAATCGGAAAGAAAATTCATTGATTTCACAAAAAAAAAAAAAAAAACGAAATAATATTGTGACGTCAAATGGAAAAATATAATGTATATATTTTCGTATATTGTGGTTCAATTTAGATTTCGTGACTTTTGATTAGGTATATACATATAGTTATGTAGAGTCTTAATGAAATTAATGCAAAACTTTACCCCCACGAGGAATGGGGTTGACTTCTAGACATAATACAAATTCTGGTTGACTACACATTTTGTATAGATACTAGTATATAGTAAATTTATTTGATTTTTTGTCGAACTATTGGATTTTGGTGTGCTATTGAATTCCCAATTGATTTTACTTTTTTGTTTAAGTTTAATAAATTAGAATTAAAAACATGTCTGCTGTGCTATGTATATGTATATACTACGGTATTTTTTTCACGTTTGTCGAATAAAGAGATGAACTATATATACGTACAACGTATTTGCCCTTGTTTTGACACATCAGCAAAATTATCCATTAAAACAAAAAATAAATTCGTACGTTATGGTTTTGTGTAACATTATCAAAGTTTGTGAACTTGTTTTTCTTCTAGAATGTGTACTGTGTACCACCTCCGGTGGGATCGATTGAGTATGTGTCTTATAATAAAAAGCTGATTGTCGTACTATTATATGTTATTGCTAATTTGATACATGAGTGAAATTTGATTTAAAATATTTGTAGCTTTATTAACAAATATATGTAACTTGCTTGGTTCTAAGTTCAGAGTACCTTTGTAAAGGTGGCCCAGCCGGATTGATGGAATTTAAGTATTGTTATTAACCAAACCAATCTTCAGATTGTCGGTTCTATATCGATCTTTGGACATACAACTACTTTCCACTACAAAAAATAGGTTAAAATAAGTTATTATAGGCTTGATAAACGCATTTAATTTTTCAATTACTATAACTTTTCTACCAAAAAGGACGTTTGTTGTATAACTACCTTCGAAACTTGTCAATTGTCTAAAGAGTATATATGAATCAATGTATAATGTATAACAATTCATTTTGCAGGTTCCCCGATTGGTACAGTTTAAAAATTTAATAGCATTTTCAGCCATTTAAAAATAAATTAGCTGCCCTTCCAGATGTAGCCGTTGCCAACATTTCGTAGCAAACTCGTTCTATTCCTTAAAATTTAATGAAACGTACTAAAGGTATTAGTAAGCCGTTAGCCCTATCGAATATCTAGAAAGATACCACGGTAAATGCTTTTATTTTTCAAGTGAATGAATGTCCTTTATAACATACGATTCGCAACTGATGCTCAGCTCATCCGCTTTGTAAAGTTTGAAGCGTATCTCCAATTATGTCTAAATTATTTTCTTTCCAAAGCAACAATGATTTGAAATGGTGAAATGAAGGCACATATAGGTGCAAAAAGCTTTTTCGTTTAACAGGTAAATATTTTGATTTGGCGTCTTCCAGTATTTTTTTTTACTATATATATATATATATATATATATATATATATATATATATATATATATATATATATATATATATATATATATATATATATATATATATATATCCCTTTCGTGGATGCAACGCAACTTACAGTGTTCCATTTCATAAAATGTCATGTGTAATATCTTCGAGGTTTTTACAGATAAGGAAATTCAGAGAATTGAAAATTGAATGAAATGGATAGATTTCCGCAACTAAATCACAAAATAGTGAGACCAGTTTCAACGTGTATTCCCGTCATGGCTTCCACTAAAACTTAATTTACTAAAAATAATACTAAATAATAAAAACATTAATTATTTAGTTGTAGGAACTACATGAAAGTTTTCATTATGAACCTAATAGTGATTATTGGTTTCCAATTTCACTTTCAGTTGTGTGCCATTTTTCAAAACATATCTCAGGTCATAGAGTATGTTCACACAAACATATCTCAGGTCATAGAGTAGTATGTTCAAACAAACTTTGGATCTGTATAAGGTTTCTCGTCTAACTTTTTCTTTGTAGTACTGTCTACACTTGTTTTCGCTGGCTTATTCTCAGTAACTGAAGGAATTTTTTCTTGATAGTGTTGTGCAAAATTTTTACCTTTTAAATTAACTTGGAGAACGACGGAGCTTGAAGTTTCTTTGAATCCAAGTAGAGGAATTATTAATTACTCTCGAAATTGAAGCTGAGCAATTTTCTTATTGGATTCTTTTGCTAAATATAAGATCCACACTGCGACATCGAGAAAATAAAAATTACTTTTTTGTACCACCTTATAGTTTTTGGTGGGCCAGAGCAATAAGTAACTGGTCATTTGATCCCATTTATGGATATCTGGAATATTCAAATTATACTTCTCTATTTCAGCTGGCTTCAGTTTTGCTTTTCCATAACGATTTTTGACCAATTTCATTTCAGGTTTATATCCTGTTATAATACACAACACGTCCCTGTTATCTTTCCACTTGCTTACATATACTACTTTGTTCTGCTGCCATTTATACTTCTCCTTTTTTAATTTTTTCAGCGTAATGGCTGTTGGATTTCCTTTTCTATTTGAGAATCCCAGTGGAGTGGATTTCATATTTGAGTAACGTCTACCTCAAGTTGATACTATTATAATAGTTGTCCATGTATAAATGGTGACCTTTGTTTTAATAAGCTGTCATCCGTCGCAGAACCAGTGATTGGGGTTTTCCGGTGGCTTGTCGATTTTAATTTTGCCCTTATAAATACTTCTATGTTTAATGTGAATCCATCTGAAGTGCTCATCAATTCATAAAATTGTATGCCATATTAGGCTTTTTTCCTTTTAATGTACTGTCAGCAAGTCAGGCGCCCCTTAAACAATAGCAGCAATTCATCTAATGATAATGTTTCACCGGGATAATAAATTTCAGAGCAATTGCTTACTAATAATGTGTCGAGATGTTCCTGTACCTTAGGTAATTTATCGCTTTTGTTTTCGTACCTTTCATAGTTCAGGCAACGTAAAATATGTTCAAAACGACTTCCAGACATTGTCGCAGGGAAAATAGGGTAATATATAAGCAGAGGCAATATATATATATATATATATATATATATATATATATATATATATATATATATATATATATATAATATATAATATATATATATATATATATATATATATATATATATATATATATATATATATATATATATTTATATTATTTAAGTTAAGAGTTTGGTCGCGATTGATCGTAATTGACATCTAAATATATCCTGACATATAAAAGGTAAACGATTTTCTTTAGAGTTAAAATTAATCCTATAATTTCCACTTTTTGACGTTATAATTCAAGTGGAGCTTAATGTCACAAGCAAAGATACTTATCAGTGTTAATATAAGTTGCGGTTGTTGTTAAATCCTTTTTATGTCTTTTTTATTATGTTGACAACATTTATTTATTTTTTTCTTTGTAAAACACTTTTTGAATTATTGATTTTCTATACTGTTTAGTTCCGAGGTTAATGATCGGCTTTTGTCAAAAAATATTAATACTTAGAATTTAAATTGAAACAAGATCCTGTTTAAGATCCCATCGTTACCTCTGAGTTACTCTAATGCATTTTTAGTACTCTGTTTTGAAATCTTTGTATTATCTTAAAACGTTGGTATAATTGGAACTACCCCAAAGGTGAAAACCATAAGTCCTTATCGAGTTTGTAAAGTAAACATTTTCGATTATTTTATTTTTAAAGTTTCTGCCGAGATAACATCCTAACCAGGAGCTTTTGTCGAATTCATATGAAAGTTTTTCTCATGCATAATTTCTTTTATTGAAGTATTATCGTAGGTAGGACCTCTACACCGACTTTGTTATCTTTTACCATTATTAATTTAAATTTCATGGCTTGATCTTAATACGATTAGAATCTTTTTGCCCTACTTTGATTTAATGACACTAAATTCATTTTGAAAAGCTTGTTAACTTGTTAGCTTGTTAATAGTGCTTTTGCATTATTCTGTACAATGAAGTTTGCATTTAACAAAATTTACTTTAGAGCTTTTGCTACCTTTGCAACATTTTTTCTGATTTGTTGCATTTTTTGAAGTATTTTTCCTTTTGTTGCGCTATTTTGTTGCCTCCTTTGGAACGGATACTACCTGACCTAATTAAGTATTATAATTGCCTAATACACTTTGAGATTGATTTAATAATTATAGTATATAATAAGGACTGATCTTCCTCAAAATCTATGACTGACAAAGATCTATGAGAGTTGAAAAGTTGAAATATAAGCCATGATATTATAATGGCTAAAGGCAAATGAGCACCCTAACGAATGAGCATATTCACAAACAATAATGAAAAAAGGACTAGGCCTAGACCATGATTATGATTAAATTTCGAATTAGAAAAATAATTAAAAACTAATTAGATATCGAAAGTGATTGATCCTTTAAACAACTACCAATTCCAAATCGTTGAAAACGTTTGCCGTTGAAGGCAATTTAAAGAAAAATAAAGCAAACGTTTTACTGTTATCTCGACTACCGACATACTCAACCAAGCCGACTTTTATTGTTAGGATAATGATGAGTACCATCCTTTTTTTAGGTACTACTAGACTACCAAGTTTAATATCACTGCTCTAAAACAACTTATTATAGTTAAAGTGCTGGACCAAATAAAACATTTAGAGCCTGTCTGATTCAGAAATGTACAAGAGTTAGCGGTGACATATCCAAGAGATCTTCTGATATAAGTATCAGTAGTCGTTTTATATGAATTTTGCGTTTTTTACAGCTACCTCACAGATGTCGCCAAAATGTTGTGATCGAGCTGGAATGGTTTTCCTTAGTATTCACTGCGTTAGCCTTCCACCAACACGAAGAAATGTCTGGTCATCTTCGAACGAACTTAGCGACAAGTTTACTGTTTATTGAACCTAATTTACCCTTTTGAACGTCTTCGATGAATTCTTTTTAATATATGTATTAGTCAATATCTGCAACCAATAATGTAGTTTCAGACTTCCGAAATTCCATTAAATCAGGATTTATATGAAAATTTGGTGATATTGGCTTATTTTCTTGGGAGGTTTATTAAAACTCTGAGCCGTTCCACCACGTAAACGTAACTTTTTTTCCGTTGGCTATAGAACATGCAAGATAATATCGGCTGATGGAACATAGCGCCATGTACAATTAGATTTTAACTCTTTTGCTTATGAGCCCCGGTTTACCACAAATGTTGTAAATTGAGACGGAAGGTATTATAGTCTGAGAGAAGTGGATTTGGAATCAAACCACAAATAAATAAAATAAAATGATACATTGATTGCGTCTACAATATTATACGATGGAAAGCTAAAAATGCTGCGCAAAGTTCTATGCTAGGAACTGGTTGAGTTTTAAATGGAGAGACCCTCGATGTTTACCCTAAAACGTTTATCGAGGCGTCCCCAAACGCATAAAGCTTAATAAATGTATAGTTTTAGAATTTCGGATATTTTTTTTTATTTGAGACTACTGGTTCATAGTTAGATGAACATTTTCATAATTGGAAACCTCCTATAAGTTCCTGATTCATGAATTGCTAACTGTTTTAAAGTCTGGATAGCTAAAAACGATGTACAACAATGATGTACACGCTACGACATACGAAGAAAACCTTGATGATTTTCATATAGACACATCTGGTAGTACATTTTAGCTATTAGTCTCTTAATACATGATCAATCAATCATTAAATGATGTAAAGCTTTTGATTAGTTTCACCATGAAAGCTATATCTATATGTATTTAGCGAAATTACTTACAACCTATTAAAAACTTATCTGACAAATCGCTACTAGTTCGAGTCAATTAACGATGTTTGTTAGTAGCCTAAGAACTAATCAGAAGTTACATGGTAGAATTAGGCGGTTTGCCGATGATAACTCGCTGTTTTGTAATTGCAGTACTATTGAAGATATTTCTCCCATTTATCAGTACGATTTATCAATCATGAATGCATATTTTAATTGTAATATGCTTATATTGAATTTTAAAAATACTAAATTTATGACTCTTCAGTCAGTACACAAAGGTATAACTATAATTGAGGAATATTTGACTCAAATCTAACATGCTATTGTCATATAGAATATTAAGTAAAATATTATGCTATTGTCATACAGAATATTATGGCTTCTTTAGTAGGTTTTATGCGAATAAATTAGCGCACTGTCCCCCACACTAATAGTTAGCTTTATATATTTTGCGTTCGTTTATTCACGCAATGCTTATGGTATTGAGAATATATTTATGGAAGCTCTGCTAGATTTATAAAATTAAAGAAAAATAAAATAAAGTTAATACATAAATTACGGTAACTAGAAGCCGTCAAGTGGCTCAACCCAGAAGTTATGATATTTTACACTTTATAGTCATAAAACAGATACCGGGGAAATAAGTTCTCTTCATTAATAACGAACTTTGAAAGATTTCTCGGTATTCTAAATGGAATAATTTTAAATCGTCGGCCAAAAAGTCAGGTGGTATTCCTAAAGGTATTTGATCGTTCAAACAATTTCATGTACAGTTCAAGACGTCAGTGCGATGTTCCGAAATGATCGAATCTGAATTATAATTCATTTACAGATTTCCAGATAGTTGTTCGAAGATTTTGAGGTTCATATCGATGGTTTCCTTATTGAGAATCGCCATTTTCGCTATTCAAATGCCATTTGAAAAGAAATTTAAATGGAATTTAGCGGCAGTTTATAGAAATATCCAGCAACGTTCGTAACCCAACACTCCACAAATAATTGAAGTATGTATTTTAATACTCATTTCGCATGTTTGCCAACAATAAACTCGATTTAACGCAGCACTCTTGATTGCAGTGCGCAGCACTCTCGTTGCGAGGCAACGTACTGTAGTTTATTCACGTTCACTATGCCATTTGGATTCAATAGTGGATACGACATTGGTTCTAAATTTGAACTTACAATATCCATATAAATGAATGGATTTTGCAATGCCTAGTTCAAAGGGTGGATCGCCATCATTGTTTATGAATATTATTGCGATTTCATTGGTGAGGTGGGTGCATTCTACGGTCACTGATCAGAGTGGCGATCTCAATGAAACATGAGATTCAAAACCGGAATAGCAATACCTGCACTGCGAGCTTCATAATTTGTTTTAGCTTTTACTTCACGAAACATGCAGTGCTGGCTAGTAGATTGTGGTTTCTGAAAAAGCACTCGATTTTAATCTGCAAAAAATGTGCAAAGATGTTGCATTCGAATTTCCGTAGCCTATGTGCTGGAGGCAACTTAAAGTTGTACGTTTTACTGAGACTTCCGTGCAGACCTTATTCGGGCAATTATATTATTCGAACACCTCAATCGTTTTGCCAACTTCTGGCTTTTTGTGTATACACCATTGCTCACTACTTTTGAAGTCACATTGTCAAAGTGGATGCCGTATTTAAATTTTGTAATTTATTGTGAGTGGAATCATTTCGTAAATATTCCTGTTGCTGCTGTACTAAATGTAAATCTAGTATAAAAACACCCGACAAATGATCTTGTATTTTAAAAGCTAATGTTCGCCAGATGCATTTTATACATCGGGCTTCTAAATAAAATATTGAATTTTGTCAATATTATTTGCCTTTGCTCCCTTCCTGCATACAGCATACTGCAATGTGAATTGGGATTAAGGTTTAGGCAAAATACTCTACAAATTAGAATTTGGTCGATCATTTGGACATTGGCCAAATGATAGACCAAATTATAATTTTAATTTAATTCCAGTTAGGATTTTTCCTGTAAATGTTGTGAAGAAAGATGGTTTACCAAATTTCCTAACGATAGATTAAGCATCTTGAAACAGAACGAAGGCGAAATTATTATTTTTCAATAGTCTCATCATCACCTTTTTCTCCATTAAACCCATTTTAAACACATTAATAAACTTCTGCTCGTTCATTTGTTTGGTTGTTTCTAATAAAATAAAAAAATCTCATGGCTTCTTGTTTTCTTTGGCATTTCTATACATTAGTCGGTATAAAGTTATCTTAGAAAACTTTCCGGGTTGGATTACGGTAATTAATTTGAAAATGGTAACCTTAAGAACCTGGAGGGTCCTGGTGTATTCCTGGAGGAATAATAATACATCCTTTCGTATGATGAATGTTTTTCACTTATTAACGATAATGGGCCCTGTGTAGTTTTTAAAATAATATCTCTTGGAGCGTATTTCTCATTACCGTCACCGGGCATTAAAACAGGTATTTGCCTATATATATGAGCCTAATTCTGTGTGCCTTAATCGACTAAACTAACAAAACTAAATTATAACGAGTTAGTTCATGTTATATCTAGATAGATGGAACTACTATAAAAGTCACTTATTGTGCTACAACTTGAAACTAAACTAAACCCAAAAAAAATTATGGTTTATTTATAATTTAAAAGAATTTTAGTTATTTTATACTTTTTGAGAAAAGTCACCGAAAATTTACCTCGAAAATACTTTTCAGCTACCACCTATTGGGGCAATACCTTTCAAACATCAAAATTGTTATTTTGTGCTCATATTTAATTTCTTTGTAAATTAATTTGATGTTTCGAATTTTAACTAAGTGTTTGAAGCAGGAGTCATGGCTTCTAAAATATGAGCACGTTTGGATAATAAGTGAATTACCTCTTTAATTGTATCCGATCTAATTTGATTCGAACTGTCTAAATTGAGAATCGACTCATTGTATTACATAACATACCAAGTAAAGATTCTATTTAGCAATAGGAATTTTAGAGCTTTAAATGAATTATGATGTTCCCAAAACACGTCTATAAAAGTTATTATAGCTTTTAATATAACTTAGCTTTGTAAGACAAAATACGTTCAATAAAATGTAGTAACACACCTTCCTTTTTAACAATCACTGATGTAAAGAGGTAAGTTTAACAAATAAACTAAATTTAGTATTTACATTATGAATCAATAAAAACTTTCCGGAAATTACACCAAGATATTCCCTATCAAATTCCGGTAATTACATTTCCAGCAAGGGAACTGGCACTACTGTCTCTTTTTTTTAATGGTTAACGCCAACTCTGTCTTGAGACGCAAACACTTCACGTTTCGGTTCTAATATTTAGACTTTTTCGATCAATGAAATTAATTTATAGTCTATATAATATTAGGGGCATATCCTAGAAGTATTAAGCGTGTTAAGTAAAATAACATGGCTGAATTACAAAATCGGCTTTTTCGATACAAATTTTTTGCGACTACAATTTTTGAGTTGACTGTACCTAACCTCAAGCATTATTAAATTTTGACAACTAACAATTTGTTAACAAAAAATAAACAGAGAACTTGGAGCAAAGACAAAAATGAAAATCAATTCTTCGAAAGATTTCATGATCGTCAAAATCCTTTCGAATGTCGATTAAAAAATCATAGAACAAGAATTTGGTAAATCAAAAATTTGATTTCGGATTTTAGACAACATTACTTCAATATACAATGGGCAAAATAATTTCGATGGCGATTTTGACCAACACAATAATTTGGAAAACAATACGCGTGAATCCATAAACCATTCCATTTCAGTGGCCAGAGGTCAAATAATCGAAATATTTAAATTAATTATAGTTTTCATATCCCATAATAAACAGCTTTATTGTCAAAGGTAATTATTTGGTACAGTCGCAGATATTATTCAGTACTATTGCTGAATTATTAACTTGCAACTATGGTCGAGGAAGCCGAATTTTAGCCACTTAGGTTTAGATGTCGCAAGTTCCACTGAACCGAATATACGATATACACCTGAATTATTGCCAAATTTAAAACGTCAAAACACGCATCGTCACCGTTAAATATTTCCAATGAAATGATGTTGATTCTTTTGTAATAATGACAACTATTACACAAAAACAACGGTATATTGAAAAATAATAACGGCTTGTACCACATAAAAATAACATCTGATATGATTGGTTTTAGTTTCTTCTAAGGACATATTTTAAATTCTGACCTAATTTAAAATTTTCAACGTAATAGTGGCAAAGTCTAGTTTCAAAGCCTAGACGATATTCTTCAAATAGAGAAGAACAAAACATAGAAATATCTATCTTTTTGACTCTAGAACACGGACAAGAATTTTTTTTAAAAGAAATATAAATGAGCCAACTATTACACTACCTAAAATTAAAGGATATGGGTTATTTTCCATTAAAAGTCTCCACAGCTAAAAGTCTGCAGCAAAGCTATAGTTTTTAGATAATTTTGACAAATACGTCATATAATCACCGAAAATCCAATTTATATACCACTGTAGAAAAACTGTTACGTTTTATTTAAAAATCAATTGATCCTTTTTGTCTGTAGGTTGTGACCTATTTTAATCTCTGATTGTAGTCGATAATACAGCAAACTATTTTCATAATATTATATCTCTTAATTAAATAATTATACTTACTTTTTCGTTACCATAAGTTTTTTAGTCTAAAGCTATAAAATACACACACCAAAAACTGTTGATTTAAGATCCAGAAAATAGTTTTGTGTTGTTTGTGTAATTAAACTTGAGAATTTGTAAGGAACAACAAGTAAACATTTTTGGCAAACATTCAAATTTATTATTTGGTTGAACAATTCGATTGTTTCTTAAGTATTTTTTACCCCGTAATACTAAGTGAAGTTTGGATAATTTTATATAAAATTATAACGATTAGCTGATCTAAATATCCTTATTGCGGTTAGGAATATTGTTATAATATTGCAAGAATCGATTAATAAAATTTAATTTTAAGGTTCAGTTATGAAGGAACATTTTTAATTTTTTAGTTGCGGCTGATAACTAACGTAGGTCTATCGAAAAATCACTCTAAACGTGCACACCAGTTATTTGCTTTTTAAAAGTATTTTAAATAGTAAAAAGTAATTTTTTCCTATAGAACTACAACTTTTAACAGATTTATAAAATAATGTGTAACCATAATTGTTGTCTAAGTCGAAAAACAATTGCGCAGGTTGTGAACCTAGTTTAGTATTCTTTAAATTGTAAATCCGAAAGTTTAAGTACTCTCTCAGATCAAATGTTCAAATGTCAATTTTTTTTCGAACAATTCAGTATCGCATTAAACGCAGTAGGCTTTTTGTTTTCACTCGTTCGAATTATTTTGTTTTTTTATGAAACATCATTCAATTTCATTTCGCGTATAATGTAGTGTGATTTTAATGTGGCTAGTATTGTTCATCTATTAAAAAATGTATATTAAAACAAAATATTTTTAAATTGTACTGTCGAGTATTTGACAACAGTGACTCCTGCAAATGTAATAATGGTGGATCGAAATAAAAAGCCACTTGCTAGGAAATGGTTTGGATATATACACACGAATATGATAAATGCCAAAAGAAAGCGGATAAAGTTGGAAAAACTCTTTTATTAAAATCAAAATCTTTTTAAGAGTACCAGCATGTTTAAAAAAACGCAATATGTGTCATAATAAGGCTGCTGTAATGTATGAAAATTTCTCTCCAAGGTTTTGTGTTTAAGAAGATAAAATCAGCTTGATGATTTTCTGGTATCCTGAAAAGGGACTGTAGCATTACATAGGTTTGTACAAATTAAAATTGTGTAAATAAGCATTTTCAATAAGCAGTTTTTGGGGGAAAACATTCTCCGAGAATAGCAGTTGTTCCTACTGTCCTACATTCTTGTATAAATTTATATATATATATATATATATATATATATATATATATATATATATATATATATATATATATATATATATATATATATATATATATATATTTATCGTTATATATATATATATATATATATATATATATATATATATATATATATATATATATATATATATATATATATATATATATATATATCGTTCATTAAGGACCAATCATCCAAAATAAGAATTTTACAGGAGACAGTAGAAACTTAACAACTTTTTAAATATTGCTTTAAATGAAAAAAGTATTTCCACGAAATTTTGAATTTTGTAAATTTTAGCTAGTTAACTACTTAATAATTAATAATAGTGGAAATATATCTAATATAAAATATTCATCAGTTTAAATAGGGATGTATCAATTTTGTATTTGATAGTAGATAAATTTGGCATAGTCCTTAAATATTTAAATTCTAAAGAAATTATCTCGTACGGCTTTGGTTTTATTCTTGCACTTCTTGAAGCTTGAATGTATCCATAAGGAAAATTTTTTATTTTATTTTATAGTTTGCGTTCGATTGTACTGTGAACAGAGTCACATTTCAATTAGGTGTGTTTTTTTGCTAAAAAATCATGTTACACTGAAATCTTTAAATTGCTTGACTCATTCAGGAGGCCGAATTTTAAATTGGTTTTTAGTATTCCCACCCAAAAATATAATAACTAATTGAAGAAATTCACAATAATCATCTCTATATGGTAGTTGCAATCGTCTTGTGCAAATCATATAATTTCATCTTTTTAGCGTTAAGGACTTATATATTTCATCTGTTAATTTGATGACGACAAGGATCTGTTCCAATAAAACACAAGCTCCTTTGAGACTCCCAATATCGGATGCTGTAGTATCACAACAAAGTCCCTGTACTCGTTTACACAGTCCTCAATTTTCTAGACCTTCAAAAACTCCAGCGGCTCGATCCTTTCCTATTAAGTTTAGAAGCTTTTTAATAATTATCAGTTCAATATTCTCGCACGTATCAGTGATAAGTAAATACTCAGTTGCGTTATCTCGAACATTCATCTCGCACACTTAACTTACACCTATCTAGTACCGCAACTATAGCTTTGGAAAAATGTAATTTTTATTTCCACGTGTATTTTTGGCGAGGAGTGGTAATGCATATTGGTCTACAGAAGTGACATTACAATCGCTTTCTTCCTCTTTCTGCCTGTTTAGCAAGTGCAATTGAATTGGATGGTTCTGGCTCTATGTGGGATTCTACTCTTTCCTCTTCTTATTTTCTTGTTACCGAGATAACCAGGTCGACCTGTTTGCCGTTAACTTAATAAAAATCTCCTTCGATTGTGATTTTTTGTAATGCTTCTGCGTAAGCAATATTGAATAGCATGCCTATTTTTTTTTTTTTTGAAACTCTTGTTCTTTTTTACGATTAGTTTCAGTTTCTGTTGAACATTTTTTTTTAATCGATCGCCATTTACTCTAACTATTAGTGTGGAATAGCTTTTATTGGGGTTCTGGCGTGTTTCCCAGAAAATACCACACTCAAGTAGGGTTAAGTTAGCACTTGCACTAATTGTTAATTTAATAATTTTAACATTATAAAATAACACAGAAAGTAGTTGTCTTATTGAAGGTAGTTTTGAACCTACAATTTGTTGGCTAATATCTCCAATAAAATAGATATCACTCTCACTTCTAAAATGTATTGTTGATATTGTAAAAATACATGAACCTAATATAAGTATCTACTGCTAATACAAAAATAGCGAAAAATAAATAACAAAAGAAATTCGATTTTATGGCGGGTTTGTGTATGCAGTAGAGAATTGCCCCGTGATCGGATAACTATGCATTGCCGTGAACCCGTGAGGCACGGTAGATATAATACTACCTACCTTTGGTAGGTATAATCCAATTCGGCTATAATTTTGCGTAGACACAATACATACTTAAAGGAACAAAAGTGGAGGGTGTGTGTTACCAAGGTGGAGGTTGTGCGTTACAATTATTTAAAAAAAAGAAAATTTGCCAAATAAGAGACACCTTAATATATATATATACACTGAGAAAAATAATTTGTTGGCTCACTCTTGTATTAAATATATTTCGTTTGCCTCAATACGTATTTTTTGTATCAAATAAAATTCATTTCCTATAAATGAAATTCTATTCTAGATACAAAATATTTATTTCAACAAAGGAAAATTATTTGAAGCAAAATTAAATAATACTCGATTCGTTTGAAAGCTAGTGGTAAAATATGTTAGTTATAAGAACTATCCTTAAATAATTTTCCAACAAATATATTAGTTACGGCAAAAATAAATATGTTGCTATAATAATTATTAGTTACATATTGTTTTAGAAAACTGAATTTCGTTTATCCCAACCGACACAAAAATAATTTGGTTATAATAAAGAAAATTTATTTGTTGTAATATTTTTTCGTTTGTCTGTATAATAAATTATGAAACCTTTAGCAGCCTACGGGAATATAAATCAGAATTGTGCAGACACAAAAAGACTGCGAACGTGTTGTTTTTATAATACAATTAAAAAAGTTAAAAGTCACAGTTCTATTCGGTGAACCAATATTTGGTCTTGTACAACTAGTTGTGAGCCACGACGAAAAATTTTACATTTGTTTACAATCTATTGAAACTTTGTTTTGATATCTATTACTTCGCTTATTTGATCGAACAGCAAAACAATGCTGTGTTAAGAGATATAGAATCTTTAAAATGTGACCATACATCTTATATAACTAAATATTCCAACAATCAAAAGTTTTATATGGGATTATTAAAGTAAATATTAAAAACTCAATAAAAACTTACACTGGTAAAACTACTGTAAAAATTTGAAATTATTTAATCAAAATAAATTGTTTTAAAAAATTTGCATTTATGTTTTATTATTCCCCTGAGTACGTATTGAATGATAAAATCTTAATTTTATTGTAAATTTATCGAACTCAAAAAAATTATAGAAAGCTTTATAAGAAGTACTCCTTCATAAGAAGTACATTGGTATATTTGCCATGCGCATATTAAATTTGTGTGTTAAACTTTTAAAAAAGGAATATTAAGCCCAGTATATAATCCTGCTCGACAGCTTAAGAGACAACATATTGTACGCTTGTGACAAACAATTGTTTTAAAATGCGATAAACCCAAGTGAAATAGACGGGTGTTACAAATAAATTCGCATTTAAGTCAAACTTAAATTAGTAGACTCACAATTCAATTCGATTATTCCAACTAAATTATCAGCTGAACCAATGGAATATTTAGTTATAATAAACATAATCATTATTACACTGAACGAGTATTTTGTTGCTTAGAAAGAAATTCGTTTATCATTAAGAAATTATTCGGTTGTAATAGTTAAATCTTATTAGGTACAAATAAACTTAGAGTTCACTTTGAATGAAATTTTATAACAGCAAAAATATGTTGTTTTCTCTTTTGAAATTATTTAGTTGTAAATACTAATAAGCGATTGTGGCAAAACAATAATATTTGAATCAATCGAAAATTGATTTATAATAACTTCAAATTAGGTCTTACAAACAAAAATTGATATTAGTCCAAATGAATTAATATAGTTGCGGCAACAGCCAAATTCAAGAGGCGCAAAAATCGTTTGTCACAACTAAAACTGTTCTCTCAGTGTATATATATATATATATATATATATATATATATATATATATATATATATATATATATATATATATATATATATTTATTTATATATATATATATATATATAAATATATATATATATATATATATATATATATATATATATATATATATATATATATATATATATATATATATATATATATAAATATATATATATATATATATATATATATATATATATATTTTTATATATATATATATATATATATATATATATATATATATATATATATATATATATATATATATATATATATATATATATATATATATATATATATATATATATATATATATAATATATATATATATATATATATATATATATAAATATATATATATATATATATATATATATATATATATATATATATATATATATATATATATATATATATATATATATATATTTATATATGATTATATATATATATATATATATATATATATATATATATATAATATATATATATATATATATATATATATATATATATTTTAACATACATATACATATATACTACATATAATATATATATGTAGTATATATGTACTGGAGTTCTATTGAAAATAATTAAATTGTTACACTCTACAGCTGTTCATTTTTGTGGGGGGTATTTATTTCCAAGTATAAAACATATTTTTAAAATGTCAATATATAAAGTAATTGTCAATGTTCTAAGAATAACAGGTTCACGTGGGAATCGAAAAAAGACATTTTGAGCTTTTTAATAGAATAAACTTTAACTTTCTCCAAATTATTGGTCGTTTTAGTTTTTTTTTAATACATTTTTTGTTCTAAAAAAACCTATCAATTATTCGGTCGAGGTCAAATAATTTTTTGAACTGTATAGAGTATAATAAACTAGAACAAGATATGTTTTAATCAATATAATGACTGTCGATTGGGTTGATATATGCCATACATTATTTCTTATATGTATCGCATGTTGATGTTACGTTCTTAAAAGCATACACCTGTTTTAGTTTATCAAGTGTCTTAATATACGATTCTGTATATAATTTTAATCGAATTATTTAATTATGTATATTATATATTATAAATATATTATATATATTAGCTGTACCCGGCTACGCGTTGGTGTTGTTCAGTCTGGTTTATTGGAAAAGAAAGTAAAGAGAAAGTACACATTTCTAATAAGTATCACAATTCTAAAGATTGACTCTAAGTTTTGTTGGTGAGGACTGCAAACGCCAATCGAATTGAGAATTGCATTCTCTTAAATTGAGATGTCATATCCGTTGGATTCATAGGAATGCAAGGAAAGAGGACATCTCGACCTTTGAATGAATGGTTCTGTCAAGATTGTTTCTTCTACGACGTTGCTCATTAATTTGTTTACTGCAAGTCTCGTGCCGTTGCAAAGATTTGACTGGTGGATATTTTGCAACATTATAATTGGCACGCCAATTTTTCATTGTAGTGTGTGCGATGGCATCCCAGGCAGATCGAAACAGATCGACATAAACAATAAGTTTACATTTTAGCAATAATTTTTCCATACCGGATACTTTGAAAATGTTGCATGTGAGAGTTTCAATGAATTCCATGTTCAATGACATAATTTCAAAGTGGCATGAGCAGTTCTTCCACCTATGGTAGCAATGTCACAGCTATTCTGGACAACGCAAGATGTAAGACTATATGTTATGTTCGGATCAAATTGCAAGGAGCTGGATTTATAATAAATTGGTCCTTTCACTTTGAAAGTTGGCCTCAATTGAACTGTTACGATTTCTGCACCGACGTTATTTGGAACATGAGTTATATTTCCTGATGTTAGATAGGCTCTGGCGTCTCTTCAAGTTGAGGCAGTTAACTTTTTCGGCGGCGCAATACATGTTTTTTGTTTCTTCATTAAATTTCATTGCCTTGCAATGATAATTTAATGGGTTGTACCGGAATGCAAGGCGATTATAATCGCGTAGTTCTGAGCACGGAGTCGTAATTGACGCTGATCTGCTGTTTTTCGTTGACGTCTTTAAGATACTCAGCCTGACGCGTTCATTCTGTTGAAAAGGAAGCAGATCGGAAGCTGGAAGTCGCGATCACCCTACTTGCAACCGTCCATCCTCCTGTCTGACTGCACGTTAGTTTTCTGCTTCTTCGACGCATATTTCACACATTCTTTGCCTGTTTCGTTCATTTCCTGTTTCGTACAATGACCTAAGTTTGATCTTCGGTAAACGCAACGTTTTTGAATGCAAAGTTTTGTAAATATTTCAAAGCCATCAGTGAAAAAATTTCGGAAATTTAATTTGAACAAACTAAATAATACGACGCAATAATGCGTCGAATGTTGACTTTTAAGTTTTCAATAGTCTCTAGATTATCAACTGCGAGAAAGTAGTCCGAACGATGTTTCCTTTGGCCTATAAAGCACACTGATTGGTAATTTTTTTTATAAAGTAATAGTTTTTGAATAATGCTTTGAACAATTCTGTTTGTTGACATAACCATATCAATCAAACATGAACTTCATCACCTAAAAAAACTATGTATAGAAATTTGGCCAATTCACAGAATTAGCAGCATGGACGATGGTCATATGGTTTTAATTTCTGCACAAGTTGAATTTTGTAATCCTGTAAACCTAGATTTTCATGCAAAATTTTCCATAATTATGATGTCATGAGTTTTCATTATGAAATGGTAAACCAAACTAACCATAAACCAACTGTGAGCTGTAAATTCGGTTGTCTCTGAAAAAGTGTTGCTAACATAAAGTTCTATAAATTGATATGAAACACACTTTATAATGCTTGCATGTTATGAAGATAGTTTTAAAAAACAGACATTTAGTCTCTTCAAAGCTAGGACAAAACGGTTTGCTTAAAATGTTTCCATATTTTCGTGACTTTTTCATAGTACAGTAGGTATAATGCGGCTGAAAGGATATTTTGTCTATACATTTTTGGAAGGGATTTAAGTTGGTATCAACAATCCTTACTCGATTTGTATTTCGCTGGTTGGAAAAACATTCTTGTTAATAACACGTGGTTTAGATGAAAATTAACCTTTGGCTTGAACAAGGTTATGTGTTTTTAGGTTACTGAAAGATCAATTATTAAAAAAGGGATTCGAGCGTGATATACCTTCCAATTTTGATACCACATTACAGTGTCAATTGCTCAGTCCCACGGTGCTTTAAAGCTTTTAAAAAAATTACTCTCCGATAGATACCAAGAAAAAATACATTTATCGACTTATTGTTATTGACTTAAATTTCTCACATCCGTTATATTATCCGCATACGTGTAATAATTAAATACGTATATGGCGTTATTTTGTATGTAAAGCTATGTATTTTGAATCACGAGGATTTAAAGTTCTTGAAGTTATTCTATGTTTTTTTTTCTTCATATTTTGGTGCGTACGTACACGTATTCAATCAAAATGATTGATGTATATTCATCTACATATACCAATGTCATTAAAAAATCGTTAGTCTTCGAATATATAATAATATGCCTATATATACTCAAACACTGTATATATGTACGTCGTATATAAGCAACCAGGTCATGTAATCAGAGTACAATATTCTGTCGTACGATATATACGAACGTCTAAACAACAAAAATATAATTTATCACCGTGTATGCATATACGAGTATACATACGATAGTACGTTTACATTGGCTTAAATATAAATATTAAAAAATAAACTTTTATGTTTTTAAAATAATTTTCTTAAAATAAGCTTTATGCTCGCCTACACAATAACATGTGTATATATTTCGTTTATTGCCTCCCCTCTTCCCCACACACACATATACATACTCGCCCATACAAAAAAACATGTTATAAATTCGGATCATTTATGTTATCAAATAAAGTTATTTCTCTCAATTTTATACAAACATACATCGTACATCCCACAGAATTTATATAATATACATTTGCTAAGCTTGATATTTAAAAGCTCTAAATTGAATTACCCATGTTATTGCCATTATGAAAGGAAAAATAAAGTTATTTCAACAAAAAAAGTATTTTAAACAATTTGACAGTTTTTGAATTTGCTTTTCGAACGAAATAAAAACATCTAATTACATCAAATCAAATTTTTTTTATTCATGACATAAATAAAAAAGCTGTCGAAGAAAAACTTTTAATTTTTTTTTATGTTTTCAATATGTTGTCAATAAATTTATCGGTTAAACCGTAATTAAATGTCAGTTAATGTGGAAATAGGAAAATTTGGTTGAATACGATATAATTTGTAAATACGACATTGATTTACAGAAAGTTTTCCAGTCGTATATGACTATTATTGGCAAATCAATATGGTGGCATGCCATTATAATAAATAATTAAGGAATGTTGTATGACTGGACCAATGTAATGTTTGGAGCATAAAATCATCCTTCATCCTTTCATGTAAGTGTCGTTTTTTAGCGACACTTACATTTAACCATGAGATTAGGAATTAATTGAAAATTCCTAATGTCGTTTATAAAATAAAAAAAAAGTGAGAATGCTAACTCGGTCACTGTCGGTGACGATGGCTTCTCGGGGTAGAAAATTTCTGGTTTTCGTTAATTTATTTAGAATAATCATAAGATCAAGCTTTCGATTAAACCCGACGAAACTGGACTGCTGATTCGGTTCGGTTCAGCATTAATATTAAAATCCACTATAGGATATTTCAACAGGTTTCATTACAGATTTTTGCTACTATGATTAACATAATTTTGTCAGTTAGCATTTAAGTGATAATTCAGTTTATAATACTTAAGCTATCTGTTAAAATACTACTTTATCCATATATGTATCGCATAAAAAAATACTGAAAAGCTTTGGATACTGATTTACGTTTAGTAAATATGAAAAGCACTACAGTTTTTTTTATCATGACATATAAGTACGAGGTACTTTTTTAACAAGGAACTTTAAAGACAAAAGCATTTTAATCTTATTAATTATGACTTAAATTGAAACTGTCAAAAAGATGTTATTGACATTAGCGAAAATGTGTTGTCCGATTAAAACCTTAGAAATACAAAAGCTAAAGTAAAATTATTTAAACGTTACATAATGATGCTTAAAAGTTTGTTTTCTTAACTACTGAAATTTGTTAAAACTATTTTGTTAAATACTATGCATTGGAATTTATTGTTAAGCTTTTTGGATTTTTCAAGCCTTAAAAATATCAAGGAAGAGCAGCTTACGACTTTTTTAAACCATTCTTCAAAAACTTTTGAAATGATTGGTTAGTCAGGAATAGTTTCTAGCTTTCGAGGTTTTAATTATAGAGGAGCAAGTAAAATGTGCACGTTTAAAAATGTCAGGAAATACGGCACAAGATCTATTCTTATGAAAAATAACTTTAGAGTTAGGTCAATGTCGTTTGTTTCCTAAATTTTATAAGTGATTCAGTAAAAACTAATCTGATCTAATTATAAATTATAAACTTGATGGGTCTATATGGTGCTAGTGTTAAATATATTTTCCAATATAATGAATTCTATTGTCAGATAGCAAATTACCCTTTAAAGCTTTAAAAATAAACTTACTTTCGTTTCTTTTCTCACTCAAACAAAATCACCAAAACAAAAATTCAATTCTCTTAATATTCCACAACACATTTCTTCCAATCATAATATTTGTGTATTGTTAAAACTTTTGAACTTATAAACATTTTGCCTTTATATTTTTCCTCCACAAAACACTTTACAAAGCATATTACCATGATCTCACCCAATTTTCTATTTTTGCTTTTATTTTTTTTTGTTATTTGGTTTGTTCCTGATTAATAATTTGCCAATTTTCCCAAAACTTCTCTACTTCGTGTGCTAAAAAATGAAAATCCTATATTCTCTTTCATGTGAAAAAAAAAAACAATAAAAACCTAAACATCTCTCCTATTTATAGACATATATACTTTTGTATACTATGTATACAAAAATAAAAGCACTCAAGTGATAAAAGAAAAAATGAAAAACAAAAGCTGCAAAAAGCAGTAGTAGAACCAAAATAAAAGTTGAACAAACAAAAATATTATTTCCCTTTAGGGAAAAATCAAAATATCAAAACAAAACAAAAAAAAAAGAACACTGTTACATGAAAAATCTTTTTGCTTTTTGGTGCGCTGGAAAATATTTATTTTCCACACACATTTTTTTCTTCCACCCCTCGTTATTAAGTTGTTATTGTATTCGTATGTGTTGTTTTCTTAATTTTTAAAGTGAAATTTATTTATTCCTCAAACAATACTGTACCAATTTTCTTGTAACTAGCTGCTATTTATATATATATATATATATATATATATATATATATATATATATATATATATATATATATATACATATATATATATATATATATATATATATATATATATATATATATATATATATATCTATATATATATATATATATATATATTTATATATATATATATATATATATATATATATATATATATATATATATATATATATATATATATATATATAAATATAAAACATATATAAATTGGTTTAAAGATTATATTTTGTATAAAGGGTATCCCAAAATTCAAGTAAAATATTTCGTCGCCCCAGTATAATACTGTCGTAAGTTGTAATTACCAAAAACCCGATTTTGAGTTTTTCCGTTGGATCAACATAATTTTTCCGCTCTTTTTTGTTGTCTTTTGTTGTAAGTAGAATAGTTTACAGATAATCTATAATAGTTTATAGAGTTACAGTTTATAGTATGTCCTTTTTTTGGTGATACCATAGGTGATACGACAAAATCGAAAACAAGTTTTAGTTTCAACCATTTTTTGCCGTAGGTCACATAATTAACCAATCATATTTCATTATTCTCTCCCGTGTTCCAAAAATATATAAAAAAAAAGTTAAACTTTCGCTTAGTGTTTCGAAAATACTCGTATACAACTCGACCGGCTTCTGAAACTTATATAAAAAAACGGCTTGTTCACGATAGTGAGCTGGTTAATAATTACAACTGCACAAATCATTAAGTTATCCAAATGTATCATTTGACATCTAACAAATGAGAGGAAAAAATTTTTAGGCCTAGAAGCAAAAGTCTGCCGCCCAACATAGTCACGAGCAAAAGAATTATAAACAATTACAATAAAATCTCAAATGATGCCCTTACCAAGAAAAATATAATACTGCATCCGAGACAACAAAACTATAGATAATATAATAATAAAATCACGGAACATGGATACAAATAATCTAATAGAAAAAATAAAAGCATTAGAGGCTCGAGTAAATGAGCTTCAAAACTTAAAAAATATTATATAACAACGAAATACTTACAAAGAGCAACGAAATACTAACAAATATAAACAGTGAGCTAGAAGACAAGGTAGAAAAAATGGTAACATCTCTGATTCATCTCTGAAATGGACACTGACATAGTGACATTAAACGAGGATACAAATAAAAATAATAATAACAACATCAGTGTAAATCCAGTGGAAATTTTAAATTAAGTAGAACCCAGTATCAACGTTGTTCAAAGCTAGAATACACAAATGACAGTACTCTAAGAAAAAATACCACCAGTTGTATAGCTTACAACCATATAAAACCAATATGTTAATCGATAAACTAAATCAAAGCCACGGAAATAGTAAAAAATGGAAAAAACAATTTCTTCACATATACACCAGCATCGGTTAACTATCAGTCAATCTTCCTAAAAGGCATTGATAGTAGGTGCACTGAAAATGACATAAAAGCAGCACTATAGGAAAGACAGGTTTATCAGCATATCGTTAAGGTAACTAAATCATCCCAAGAAAATACTTTGAACTCAATTATGACCCAAACTATTATCACCTGCAACTGGATCCCAATACAGATCTTACCATATTTACAAACATTAAATATTTACTTCATCAAGCAATAAAATTTAAAAAATTAGTAAAAAATGAAACCATCCAATGTAAAAAGTCTCAAAAATATGGTCACGGAGCCTCGAATTGTAACATGGATTATCGATGTGTAAAATGTGCATCGATGTGTTAAATCACAAACCAGTGAATTAGCCCTAAGACCAACAGATCTACTAAACCTTACCACAGAAAAAATAATATATATATAAATTTTTTAATATAAATTTTTATATAAATTTCTATATAAATTTTTTCTGTGACCTTACTGTATAAACTGCAAGCAAACTGGACATCCTTGCTAATTTTAGGCGGTGCCCCAAATACAAAGAATTAGTCAGGAGAAGAGACCAATTTAAAAGCAGGTTAGAGGAACAAAAATTAATTAAAGACCAAATTTACAATAATTTCTATAGGCCTGAAATGCCATTCTCAAAAATATCTAACCTAAAAAAATACACCTATGATCCTTAATAACAGAAATCAGAAAAGAATGACTACAGATAACACCCAAGAATCACATTGGGACCAAACATGTAGTAAAATGATTGGAGTAAAACTTTCTGACACACTGCGACAATTTTACGACTTTACACCGATCTGCAACACAATATCCGATCCGATACAAAAAAAAAACGCGATTCGTCGATGGACTGATACTTTTTGAACTCACCGTGTGAACTTAAAAAGTCAAAAAACTAACACCAAACTCTTTTGGTGACTTAATTTTTAAATCATAATCGGAAAACCGTTGAAACAATGAACGTAAATGCTCTATGTTCTTCCATACTGACTTGCAACCAATATATCATCTATATATGCGTATGCAAATTCAAAATCGTTTATTACCTCATTAATAAACCGTTGAAAGGTTTGAGCTGTGTTTCTTAGTTCAAACGGCACACGTATGCCGATTCTTCAAGGCCGAAATGGGTAATAATTGCTGTCTTGTAGACATCCTGAGTAGCTACAAAGATATGATTGTAGGCTCAAACGAGGTCTATTTTCGCAAACACTTTACATCCATGCAGTTGTGTACCAAAATTGTATGGATGTGTGGGACCGGATATCTGTATTGAATTGTGCATATGTTCAATTGGCGATAGTCTCCATAAGGCCTTCAATAATTATTTTCCTTCTACTTCACCAGATTTAGTGGTGAATCTACACTTGATGCATATGGTTGAATGATACCCATCTTCGACATGTAGTCGAATTCTCCTTTTGCAATTTATAGTTTTCTGTTATTTAAACATCTAGGACGATTTGCTGGAAACTGACCGGTAGTACGTATAACATGAACAATATTGTGTATGACAGATTTTAAATAATCAGGTTCCTCTGTGAGTGTAGGAAACTCAGCGAGTAAATGTAAAAAAATATTGTCAACACTGTAATGTTTTGGTGTGGTTGTTATCCATCTTTGCTTCTATTCCATGAATTTGGAAACCTGTTTTGCTATCAATCAAAGTTTTGTTTTTTAAATCTACGATCAAATTAAACTTAACCAAAAAATCAGCTCCCATTATAGAACGATTAATTAATGCAATCACAAAAGGATAAGTAACAATTTTACTGAGACCAATTTGCAAAAATTGTATGCCGTAAGTATGTATAATGGTTCCGGTAGCCGCTGAAAGGTAATAATCTGAAACTACTGGAAGCCTTTTTGAGTTATCCGATAAGAAACGAAGATATATTGATTCATTATGTGGCGAAGATTTATTGATTCATTGTGTATAGAAAAGCATGTCGAATGAAGCCCCGAAGGGTTGGCTGGCCCATATACATACCGGCACATATTTGCATAAATGCTGCCGACATTGTTTCATAACAGTGCTTAAAATTCTCTTTCAGGGTGGCAAAAATCTAAGATTTAAAAAAAACATTTAAAAAATATTCAACTGCAGTATTTTGAACTGGGCGTCCAAAACGAGAAAATACAAAACTAGGAAGTGGATTCTGCAGTAAAAAATATTTTTAAGCCTATGTGGGAAGTGGCACTGTCTTGTTGAAATCACAATTCATCTACATCCAATTCTTGTAGTTAAGGCAACAAAGATTATTAATGATAACTGAATTATGATTATATGTATAGTCTCAACAAAAGACCTACCTCTGATGAATTGGACTTAAAATGGCTAAGCAGGCGTGTTTGCTGTAAGCCAATCAGTATATGAGGATCTGGCTGTATTTTTTAGAAATTCAACTTCAGGAAAGTTAACCCACATTAAAATATTGATCACTGTAGATATGAGTGCATGCAAGAGGCAAACTTAGCCACATGAATGGTGTTACCCTCTATAATTTATATCAAAAGTATGAGTTGCGGGATGGAACCGATGGTTTTGGTTTGAATACGTTTGTTTGCTAATCTGACAACATACAAAATTTCGGGGCCATCAACATGAATACAGAAAGCATGATATGGCTAAAGTTTTAATGTTCAGAGGATAACTGACGGATCCACTTGTCGACTACAATCGATCATCTTACTATCTATCAACATGAATACAGAAAGCGTGATATGGCTAAAGTTTTAATGTTCAGAGGATAACTGACTGATCCACTTGTCGACTACAATCGATCATCTTACTATCTATGCCTTTCAAAGAAAAGAATCAATGAATCGATCTTGAATACAAGGCTAAATTAGAAAGATATCTGTCACATTTTATTTTACAGATTGTATATTGCACGCACTCGATGTCTATAATTTACCTCAATATCATTAAATTTTTTTAAGCGGTCTAGACGGTTACGATACAACTTTTATTCTAAAACTGTTAATGGAGACATGTTTATATCTACCGGCAAGTTTTGGTTGTATCTTTGATACAATTATTTCATTGGCGCAGCACTCAAATTTTGTTTCAACTTTGGGACACTCTTTATGTAACATTCGGTGAAACAGAGTATGAGAATCACATAGTCTAGGAAAATTCTTTGATTTTCTCTAATTTTACAACAATAACAAAAGTTTTGTGATCAAAAGCTTTGTTTCATATATTTATATAAGTAAATCTTTGAAACGAGTGCTGGATTAGAGACATTCTATTACAAAAATATAAAAATACTGTATGTATGGGAAAAAGCTCATTTGAAATAAAAGCTAATTGAATTTTAATGTTATACCACCGACTTATCCGTAAATACGTACGGAAATTTGAAAAGTAATAATAAAATCACATCGATTTCTCATATTCATCAAGAGCTTTTATAAACATATACCTATACAGTTATTTATTAAAAATAACTGTATAGGTATATGTTTATAAAAGCTCTTTATAATGGAGGGGAGTGTAGAGAGATAACAAAACAAAAACAACAACAACAAAAATTGTAATCCAAAAAAGCTCATTTTACATGAATTACGAGTAATTGATTTTAATTAGATTAATTATTTTTATTAATTCCTAGAAAGCATCAGAGCGAGATGAACGATAAAAAAATTTATTTTGGTTTGTGCTTTGATTTTAATTAAAGCTCAGATGTTTTTTGTTTTGAGGAAATTTAATAAGGGTTTTGATGATTTTAATTTTATTAATTGATTAATTTTGAAGTAAAATGAATTTTAATTATGTGTTTTTGTTGATTGACTGTACTCAATTAAGGAAATTAACTTTTTTTATTGATTGTATATCGGGCCAAACCCTTTAACTGTAAATATTGGTTTAATATATTATGTCAACACGAGTTATAAGACCATATATGATGAAAATACATAATCAATATAAATTTTCAATTTTTCGAATACACCCCATAGATTGATTGACTTGTTGTCAATATTTTGTATAAGCTTTTGGTTTGATAACTCGTTTTTTTGTTCGTCTTTAGGTTTGAATGTTATTTTATTGACATATACTTTATAAAGTACATGATCGATAATTTAAACGTTTGGATTTATTTGATGTGTTGAAAATTTTGTTCAACTGTAAATCAGGCTAGCACGTATATCGGATGTGGTAGATGTGAAAATAAGAAATTTTCTTATGTGGAATCGATTGATTTTGGTTTTGGCATCAAAACTACTTTCGTTATTTATTGAACGATCTGTTTATTGGTCAAGGAACTTAGCTGAACTTGTGAACTTTGAAATTTCCATTGATTTATTTGTGTTCGAATTATTTTTTGGCTTAAGCCTCTTGAACAGTAATTTTTTAAAATTATTTTTAAATGATAGGGACTATAGTGAAATTTGCCGTTACAATTTTTTATCGTTTGCTAGTACGTCTCTTCTGGGAACCATTATAACTTCTGCAACTTTGGCCATTGTCGTAGTACATATTTAGGCATAAAAGCTGCGTTGGTTATTTAAAATTTAAAATTTTTACTGTTCGACCAGATAACTAACTTTGTTTAAAGTTCCTATCATTATATTGCAGCCTGATGCTTAGGTAACGGTTAAATGATTTTGGCTTGACGTTTTTGGACCGTTTTTGGATGTTCCCTTTATTGCTTCCTACGCTTTCGATATAGTCAATTTGTCGGTTTTATTAAGAAAGTGGTGGGGAATTGGCTTCATGTATAACTAACTAAAAAGATACCTACAAAATAAACATTAATAAATGGTAATCGTGGTGCTAGTTTTAGTGATTGCAAACTTCATTCAGTTGTCTTGAATGTTTGGTTCTTGGATCTATAGTTTTTTTTAAATTTATACTAATCCATTTACCTATTTTGAAACTTTTCACCTTTTTCATCAAATCGGTAAGATATATGGGGTTCTTCGAGGCTGTATGATCCGATTTTTAAGAATTTTGTCAATTTTGATTATTTCACGCACTCTTATAATTATAATGCCCTGATTTTTGTAACATTGCAAAAATGTAACAATGTAACATTGTTACATTGTAACATCTGTTACCCATGTTAAATATTTTTGTTTTCTCTTCCTCTCTAGGTCACTATATATAGAGAACTCTAGGAATAAAACCAAACTGATTAGAGCTGCAAAATTTTGACTTTTCCACTTAAGTCAACATTATTGCT